>CM070818.1:41941458-42661458 GCA_036326025.1 Chrosomus eos | reverse complement strand
CATAAAATTCTCAAATGTTCTTACAATAGTTCATACAGCCAACTAAAACTTTACTGTATTAGGAAAAGACAACTGCAACTCTATGCAATGGGTTTACACAAATAACAAAATGTATGTAGCATTTTTCCAAACACATTTTTTTAGTAGCAAATGTAGCAAAAAGAGGAGCAAGAAAATTTGAGGATGTAGCAAGAGAAGGAGCAAGAAGAGTTGAGGATGTAGCAAGAGGAGAATGAGCAAGAAGAGTTGAGGATGTTGCAAGAGGAGAAGGAGCAAGAAGAGTTGAGGATGTTGCAAGAGGAGAATGAGCAAGAAGAGTTAAGGATGTTGCAAGAGGAGAAGGAGCAAGAAGAGTTGAGGATGTTGCAAGAGGAGAAGGAGCAAGAAGAGTTGAGGATGTAGCAAAAGGAGAAGGAGCAAGAAGAGTTGAGGATGTTGCAAGAGGAGAAGGAGCAAGAAGAGTTGAGGATGTTGCAAGAGGAGAAGGAGCAAGAAGAGTTGAGGATGTTCCAAGAGGAGAAGGAGCAAGAAGAGTTGAGGATGTTGCAAGAGGATAAGGAGCTAGAAGAGTTGAGGATGTAGCAAAAGGAGAAGGAGCAAGAAGAGTTGAGGATGTTCCAAGAGGAGAAGGAGCAAGAAGAGTTAAGGATGTAGCAAAAGGAGAAGGAGCAAGAAGAGTTAAGGATGTAGCAAAAGGAGAAGGAGCAAGAAGAGTTAAGGATGTAGCAAAAGGAGAAGGAGCAAGAAGAGTTAAGGATGTAGCAAGAGGAGAAGGAGCAAGAAGAGTTAAGGATGTAGCAAAAGGAGAAGGAGCAAGAAGAGCTAAGGATGTAGGAAGAGGAGAAGGAGCAAGAAGAGTTGAGGATGTTGCAAGAGGAGAATGAGCAAGAAGAGTTGAGGATGTTGCAAGAGGAGAAGGAGCAAGAAGAGTTAAGGATGTTGCAAGAGGAGAAGGAGCAAGAAGAGTTGAGGATGTAGCAAGAGGAGAAGGAGCAAGAAGAGTTGAGGATGTAGCAAAAGGAGAAGGAGCAAGAAGAGTTGAGGATGTTGCAAGAGGATAAGGAGCTAGAAGAGTTGAGGATGTAGCAAAAGGAGAAGGAGCAAGAAGAGTTGAGGATGTTCCAAGAGGAGAAGGAGCAAGAAGAGTTAAGGATGTAGCAAAAGGAGAAGGAGCAAGAAGAGTTAAGGATGTTGCAAGAGGAGAAGGAGCAAGAAGAGTTGAGGATGTTGCAAGAGGAGAAGGAGCAAGAAGAGTTAAGGATGTAGCAAAAGGAGAAGGAGCAAGAAGAGTTGAGGATGTAGCAAAAGGAGAAGGAGCAAGAAGAGTTAAGGATGTAGCAAGAGGAGAAGGAGCAAGAAGAGCTAAGGATGTAGGAAGAGGAGAAGGAGCAAGAAGAGTTGAGGATGTTGCAAGAGGAGAAGGAGCAAGAAGAGTTAAGGATGTAGCAAAAGGAGAAGGAGCAAGAAGAGTTAAGGATGTAGCAAGAGGAGAAGGAGCAAGAAGAGCTAAGGATGCAGGAAGAGGAGAAGGAGCAAGAAGAGTTGAGGATGTTGCAAGAGGAGAAGGAGCAAGAAGAGTTGAGGATGTTGCAAGAGGAGAAGGAGCAAGAAGAGTTGAGGACGTTGCAAGAGGAGAAGGAGCAAGAAGAGTTGAGGATGTAGCAAAAGGAGAAGGAGCAAGAAGAGTTGAGGATGTAGCAAGAGGACAAGGAGCTAGAAGAGTTGAGGATGTAGGAAGAGAAAGAGCAAGAAGAGCTAAGGATGTAGGAAGAGGAGAAGGAGCAAGAAGAGTTGAGGATGTGGCAAGAGGAGAAGGAGCAATAAGATCTGAGGATGTAGCATGAGGATAAGGAGCTAGAAGAATTGAGGATGTAGGAAGAGGAGAAGGAGCAAGAAGAGTTAAGGATGTAGCAAGAGGAGAAGGAGCAAGAAGAGCTAAGGATGTAGGAAGAGGAGAAGGAGCAAGAAGAGTTGAGGATGTTGCAAGAGGAGAAGGAGCAAGAAGAGTTAAGGATGTAGCAAAAGGAGAAGGAGCAAGAAGAGTTAAGGATGTAGCAAGAGGAGAAGGAGCAAGAAGAGCTAAGGATGCAGGAAGAGGAGAAGGAGCAAGAAGAGTTGAGGATGTTGCAAGAGGAGAAGGAGCAAGAAGAGTTGAGGATGTTGCAAGAGGAGAAGGAGCAAGAAGAGTTGAGGACGTTGCAAGAGGAGAAGGAGCAAGAAGAGTTGAGGATGTAGCAAAAGGAGAAGGAGCAAGAAGAGTTGAGGATGTAGCAAGAGGACAAGGAGCTAGAAGAGTTGAGGATGTAGGAAGAGAAAGAGCAAGAAGAGCTAAGGATGTAGGAAGAGGAGAAGGAGCAAGAAGAGTTGAGGATGTGGCAAGAGGAGAAGGAGCAATAAGATCTGAGGATGTAGCATGAGGATAAGGAGCTAGAAGAATTGAGGATGTAGGAAGAGGAGAAGGAGCAAGAAGAGCTAAGGATGTAGGAAGAGGAGAAGGGGGAGGAGATTATAGAATCTGTAGATTGGAGAGCATTGGTACACTAGAAAGAGAAGAAAATGTAAGAAGACATAAAGAGTAAGGGGACAGCATAGAGGAGGGAGGAGATGTCGAGGGTACAGCCACCCTGATTGACCCCGTTATAAATCATGATCTCTCCTTGAGAGAAGCTGGCCAGAGAGTTCAGCTAAACATACAGTGGCTTCAAATATACCATTCTGGTTTTATGAGTCTAGTCTAGAGTTTTGTCTATTTCCAGTTCTTATTCTCTACTGTAAATCTTAAAAATGTTCAGAATTGAATTGGACGGACAAGAATATTTTCAAATGAACAAGAACATGCCATTATTGACATGGTGGTCCAGAACAACACCATCTGCCTCAAAGAAATTCAGCAAAGGATAATAGAGGACAATCAACTATTTCATAACATTCACTAATGCAGTCTTGTCAGAACTGGTCGTGTTCAAGAAGAAATGTTATCTGGATGAAGCAAGTATAAAAAGTGCCCTTTGAGAGAAACTCCGATAGAGTGAAGGAGTTGTGATTCCAGTTTTTTCAGGTATGTGAAAGCCACACAATTACTGCACTTCTACTGTAAATACAAAGATATGTATTTCCTGGATATTATATTTCCATATACTATTACACTAACATTTTGTACCCTTTGTTTTTTTTCTCTCTAGAGGATTTTGGAATTGGATAGCAGTGCAACTAATTATGAGTACCTGTATGCAGATGAAGCTGGCTTTAATCTCAACAAAAAAAAGGAAACGAGAAAGGAATGCTATTGGCCATCGTGCCATCGTGGACAACGAGGAGGCAACATCACCATGTGTGCCACAATTTCAACCACTGGTGCTGTCTTGGGCCCATACAAAACTGAATGTTTAAACTCCCTCAGTGAAATCCTCTTCCACAGGTCGTACAGGAGAAAATGGAGTGAAATTTTGTAGTTATATGGGACAATGTCCAATTTCAACATTAGGCACTGGTGCGAGAGTGTGAAAGAATGGTGTTCCTTCCACCATATCCTCCTTTGCTGAATCTAATTGAGGAGTTCTTCTTCTCTTGGAGATGGTAAGTGTATAATCGCAGCTCTAACAACCAAGTCTTCTTCAAGCAATGGAAGAGGCCTGTAGAGATTTTGAGGCAGAAGCTTGTCAAGGATCGATTCAATATTCACGCAGTTTTTTTCACCCACGATGGATTGTGGAATATATGTTGTGATGTAGATGAAATTATCTGGCCAGATGTATTTGAGAGACATGATCAATAAAGTTAATTAATTAGGGAATGTAGTACATTTATTTTTTTATTTTGATTTTTTGTAGGAAACTCATTCTTATATAACTCTTTAATGAAAGTAACATGTATTTTAAATCAAGTATTTATGTATCTACAGTTGAATATGTTTTGATGTTATTATCTTATTTTGCTAAACGCATTACTAGAGTAAAATGCTGTGCTTCCTTGTGTAGTAAAATTTAACTGTTTGGCCAAAATAAGAGTGTGTTTATTTTGCAGTTTTATTTGTTTGGAGAACAGCTTCATTCATTTGGAGAAATCAATGTGTCAAATCGATTGATAAAAACTGTATTTACACTATACAATATTGTGCTAAAATGCGATAATGTGCTAAGATACACAATATAGAAACAATGATCTGAAACATATGTTCACCTAGTTGCATACCATCACATATGCATACCATATGCTATGTATGCATAACCCCTTGCAGCACCCATAGATGCTGATTATTACTCTGCCAAAGTTGCCAGTGACTGTAACTTTAGTCAACTTATTGCTAAAATAGTGTGTATAGAACAAGAACAGTAAATCTAAATGAAATAAAACAAACCAATTCAAGACAATTCCAAGCTGTGGCACCAAAAAAGTATGTGTTTAAAATGGTTATGGATATACAATCTGATTGGAAAAACCAAGTTTAAATATACATACACATGACGCACAACAAATGAATTAAGAATATGCTTTTTGTGATAATGAAAATAATAATAACAGCAGTAATTATTATAATAATGATCAATGTTGTTGTATTATTATAGCGATCAATAATAATAATAGTTGTAGCAGCAGCAGTAGTAGTATTACTTTTTATTATAATTGAACAATATTTTTATTTATTTATATTTATTATCACAATGATCACAATAAACATATAGATCACTAATTTTTATAATTATATATATATATATATATATATATATATATATATATATATATATATATATATATATTATATATATATATATATTATACATGTAATAACATAATACTGTTAAAACGTATATAAATAAAAAGACCTGCTTTTATTAAGTATTAATTTAAATTTTATTCTCATTGTCTCTTTTTCCACCCAACTCTCTTTCAATCTGTGCCTCACAACCTGCCAAAACCAAACTTCCATCATTTCTAGCTGTCATTCCCAATGAATGACACAGAGAAGCGGAAAGCGAATGATGGAGGCAGTAGATGGAAACAGACAAAGACACTTGCTTCAGGCAAGGTCCTGCTAAATGTCATTGTGTCACACTCTATCCTCTCCCTCCAGGTCCTTCCAGAAATGTTTCCCCCCTGCTGCGCATACCGATGTGGTGTTGGTTCCTAGAGCTATGGACCATCTGCCCTCTATTCCCTCAAACCAAATGCCAATCAACTGTCTGACCACTCATCTGTGAGGGAGTATGTGTGTGAGAGAGAATGACTGAGACAGACAGGTAAGACATATTTAGAAATGCTCAGCAGGAACTGATGCAAGAACAAATGTTCAAAATTCTCTTGCAGTCAACAGGGAAGTTGAAATGGTAAAATACAGAGCAATGGATCTTGTCACTAAGGCTCCAGTGCTGCACTGTCATAGGCTGATACAGCAGCCAAAGCCAACCTCCAGTCATTAATCATTCATTCAGTCTCAGCACATTAATCATGAATGACGAACGAGAGAGAAGGGGTAAAAAAGGGGGAGAAGAGTGCAGGAGTGAGTTTGATGTGTTTGGTCTCTCCTCATAATGCTCTGTTCAAAAATCCTTTCCTGCCTTCTCATGCCCAAACTCCTAAAATCTTATTGATTTCCATCATTCCCTTTCCCTGCCATGCTGCACGGCCACACAGTGTGTTGAGTGGGCTGCATAAATGCTCTCTGATTGGCTCTGGCTGCCGAGGGATTTTGGGAATTGCCATTTTAGGAGGAGGGGGGTTCACTACTGCTGAATAATGTACTCTAAAACTGAATCTGTCAATCATAGAGAAGGAAAGAGAGAGAAGATAAACAAAATAGCTCTGCAGTTTGTGCTGTTTAAAGCTCTCTTTTTTATGTACAAACATTAAATCTACATGAAATGGAAATAAAAAAATATTAAAACACTGAATGATAAAAATTTCTAAAATATAGCTTACAGTGTTAATCTTACAGATAGGCCTACATCTAAATACCGCAACCCAGGTGTTTTTTTTTTTTCAAAACTACAAATCTACAAGTAGACTATTGGTTTGTGAAGAAGTCATTATCCTCTACTCATTAACCAAGGCAAAATTAATAAATAATCAATGGCTTTCTAATCAATGTGAGTAATTATAAAAAAATTCCACATACGCATATGAATGAAACTAACCAGGAAAACCCCTGCATTGCTCATACAAACACATATTACTAACATTAAGTACACACTCATTCACCTGGTGTAATTTTCCAGTAGCCCTTCAAACTTGACTCATCCAAAATGACGATTCCTACTGTGGTTTCCGCAATGGGATTTTCTGAAGCTTATCTGCTGTGTCAGGAGTAACAGAGAGAATAAAACGCTGAAGCCATTATTTATGATTTATTCCACGTGATCACTTCATGGTTACTGTGGAGACTGTAGACGCAGCTGACTGGATGAATTGATAAAGCAAATTCAGAGTCAGGGATAGTAAACGGGACGGATTGAGAGAAAAGGGAGGGATACTTCTTGCTAAATTAATGCAATAAATCTTCTCTTATGCCTTTTTTTTGTACACCATATGGCATACTAACTCTGGTGTGACTTATTGCAAAGGTGGGGACAGCACACCAGACTTGGCTCTAAATGATGTCACTGTGGGTAATGGCTGGCTATATAATTCTGATCTCATGTTATGTTTAGTTTAGTTTCTCTCGTGTCTGCATGAGTTATTGTTAGTTTCTCTGACTGCACATTAGTTATCATTCGGTTCAGCTGTTCCTGTTTAGGTCCCTCTTTTAACCTATGTATAATATACTTCCTGTTTTGTTTTGTCCCGTTTCCGGACAGTGATTGTGTTTGCTAAATCTTCTTCAATCTCCAAAGTTTTTATATTGTGGATTTAATGAAGTCTGTTTTTGTCTGATACGCCTTTGTTGTGCGCTTTGTACACAGCCAATGTATTGCAATTAGCTCATCGTTTAAAATATTGAGACGGTGAAGAAAGCAATATAACACCACACAAATCTTAAATGGAAGCACATATTTAATATGTGTAATAATATGGATGGATGGTTTGAAATACAACAGATGCACATCAATCAAACTTAAGAAACACTTCCTCTGTCTCTTACTGAAAAAAGCAAACATGTCAAGTTATCTCAGGTGGAGCATATAAAAACAGTTTTGCTTTGAATATGAGCTAGCTGTAAGATATCATCTCTCAAGCGTCATTACAAAAGGCCTTGTATTTGGTTACATCACTGATCATGGATTTCCTTAGACAACAATGATGCAACTGACACTATGGGTCACAGGAAATACTTTGCATTCATTCACTCAAGTAACTAACAAACACATATCATTATCTTCCTGGGGTTAAAAGGCAGATTATTCATACAGCTCAGGTTTAACTGTACGTAAAGGTTTTTTTTTTTTTTGCATAGCACTTCACGACAGAGTGTTAGGTTTATGTGACTAAATGTGTGTATCTGTGAACTTGCTTCTCTACTATAGAGACTATGAGTGTTATCGTTGTGGACAGACAGTCTTGTAGTGGGTTGTGTATATACACTCGCTTCATCTCACTATCTGTCTCTCTTACTTCATGTCAGATCACATTATTGTTACTTCTCACCTGTCAACAACTATAGAATGTAAATCAATTGTGTAGTTCACTGCAACCATTTACAGAAGGTTTTCAATGTTGTTATAACCGAGACACTGAATTGTGATTTACAAAGTAGCATTTAATCTAGTCTTTATTCATATTTTCTGTACAATTTGATTTAAGAGTTTGGGATTGGTAAGATATTTTAAATGTTTTTGAAAGAAGAACATTATGCTCACCAAGGCTTTTTATTTTGATTAAAAATACAGTAAAAACAGTACTATTGTGAATTTTAATTAAAATCTAAAATAACATCTATTATAATGTTATCAAATGTAATGTATTTCTGTGATGGCAAAGTACAATTTTCAGCATCATTAGTCACATGCTACTCAAGAAAGGTATTAATATTTTTATCAATGTTGAAAACAGCTTTGCTGCTTAATATTTCTGTGTAAACCGTAATACTGTATTTTCAAGATATTTAATGAATAAAAAATTCAAAAGAACAGCATTTATTTGAAATCAAAATATTTTGTAATGTTATAAATGTATCTTTTTAAATATTTTTATAAGACATAATTTAAATAATAGAAACTTGAAACATAAATCACTTATGATCAATTCAATGCATCACTGCTGAATAAAACTTTAATCACAATTTAGTTTAGGGTCTAATTCTAACTATTACCTATGAATTTTGCTTCAATAAACTCCTAATTACTGCTTATTAATAGTTAGTAAGGTATAGTGTTTAAGTTTAGGTATTGGTTACGATTAAGGGATGTTAGAATATGGTCATGCAGAATAAGGCATTGATATGTGCTTTATAAGTACTAATAAACAGCCAATATCCTAGTAATATGCATGCTAAGTAGCAACTAGATAATAGTGAGAATTGGACCCTAAACTAAAGTGTTACCAAAACTTTTAATTGATAAAAAAAATCACTGAAAAGATAAACAAATTTTTGAACGGTAGTTTAACTTTCCTCTTTACAAGACTGGTTTCTCCCTCTCGGATTCTTTTATTCAAAGCGACTTACAGTGTATTCAGAAGACATTTTATCAGGCTATTTAACCCAAGTTATGCTAACGGAGCTAGGAAAAAACACTCCAAAGACCTCCAAATGAGGTTTGACTTGACCACACACAAGGGTCTATTTGACATAATCTGTAATGACAGTTGGCCTGGAGGGGAGACTGTAAAAAATTCAGGGTTAACTTGATTCGACTGCAGTCAGGCTGTTTAGAGTGTTTAGAGTGAATTTCTCAGGCCCCACATTAACAGGGAAAGAGAGGAAGTAAACTGTAAACACTAGTCACCTGAGAGTCAGAGGCTATACAGGGGGAAAAAAACTTGAACAGCTGCATCAAGGAGAACAATAACCTTGAGCATTCAGTACTTCCTAGGGCTGGACAATATATATTATATAGTATATATATGGAGTGTGTGTGTGTGTGTGTGTGTGTGTGTGTGTGTGTGTGTGTGTGTGTGTGTGTGTGTGTGTGTGTGTGTGTGTGTGTGTGTGTGTGTGTGTGTGTGTGTGTGTGTGTGTGTGTGTGTGTGTGTGTGTGTGTGTGTGTGTGTGTGTGTGTGTGTGTGTGTGTGTGTGTGTGTGTGTGTGTGTGTGTGTTCCTTTATATTAACCAATATAACAATATATACAATAAAATATGATTATGCAAATAAACATTTCAAATTTGATCATATCTAATGACAATATTTAGAAAATGATAGTTGTGCAAATTTTAAAATTTTAATCGTCAGGAAATCCCTGAATACTGTGAATATCTGATATACAGTCTCTCCCAGCCCTTTTACCATTGTTTAAAATCTCTGTTTTGCTTCAATTAAAGTTCACATATTTTGAACAATCAGCATAACACTGATCTGTAATCTATGGAGGACATAGCATTAGTGTGTGCTGTTCATACAGTAATTATCTTATCATCTTTCATCCTTCCTTTCTCTAGTTCTCATTAGTCACTATACAGAATGGTTCATATCTCTGTCAAACCTGCTCTTTCAAACCACACACACACGCGCACTCAGAAGAACAACAGAACACAGCTGGCGGATAGACATTCACCAGCTGCACATACAGTATGGCTGCTGCTGTGTCTGCTGCGCAGTTTGACAATAGAAGGTCAAATTGTGTTATATTCTATTCTATTGTTATGTTAATTGTAATTAGTAGGTAACCCTAACCTAATTCCAAATTCTAACCTTTTTTTAAATTAAAAATAGATAATTTAGGGTCTATATGAACATTTTTCCATTCCAAAAGAATAGCTATGTCAAAAACAGGGCACATGCACAGTGTTCCTTTTTGTTTGTATGGAGTGGTTTTGGATAGTTCAATATAAATTAAAATACAAGTGTAAGGTTTAGTAAAATTATATTAAATAATTTACTTGATTTGTGCACTCACATCATTTTTTGGTTAAACCGTTGTTAATTTTATTGATCTTTAAGTTGATCTATATATCAGATAAACACACACATACTCACTTATTTATGCAACAAACAGATACATTTGACTTAATAGAGAGTATTGTCCAACGAGTGTGTAAGAGTGTGTGTGTGTGTGTGTGTGTGTGTGTGTGGTGTGTGTGTGTGTGTGTGTGTGTGTGTGTGTGTGTGTGTGTGTGTGTGTGTGTGTGTGTGTGTGTGTGTGTGTGTGTGTGTGTGTGTGTGTGTGTGTGTTGGTTTATGTGATTTATGAGGACACAAATTTGTATAATGACATGTGTATTACACTGGTATTACAACTTATGGGTGGTTTATGAGGACACTTCAAAAGTCCTCATAAATCAAATGGCTTAAAAAACATAAAAAACAATGTTTTATTAAACATTTTAAAATGCAGCATGTCTCCTGTGATGGGTAGGTTTAGGGGATAGGGGCAGAGTAAGGGGATAGAATATATAGTTTGTCCAGTATAAAAACCATTACGCCTATGGAGAGTCCTCATAATGCTGTTGCACCAGCATATTGTGTGTGTGTGTGTGTGTGTGTGTGTGTGTGTGTGTGTGTGTGTGTGTGTGTGTGTGTGTGTGTGTGTGTGTGTTTGACATTAGCTAACTGCTCGCATTGTTAAACAGAATTGCATTGTGTGTTTAGTGATTGATGGTAGAGGTCAGTCACTGATCAACATCCTGTTCACAACAGAGCGTGTGTGCGTGACAGTCGCAGAGAAAAGCAGGCACAAATCAGGCATGCATGTCCTGGGCCTAAAAGGTTGCATTGTCTTCTAGTGATCCTTTCATTCTTCAAATGCTTCCATTGGACTAGTTATTTGTCACATTTCATTAATCATGTATTTTATGTAGTCTTGTTGTCAAATAGCTTTATTTCATTTAAAGTAACATCTAGCACACTAATTGCAAAGACAGTAGTAGGCTATAATAAAGTACAACAGGTTTTATAATATGTATGATTTTATTTACATTATATATCCATGCTTAATGTGCAGAAACTATACAAATCGTCTAGTTCCCTGAGTAGGACGATGCGTTGATGATGCTTTGGGAATGCCACGACTGATTGTGTCTGAAGCACATGTGTCTAACCTAACCCTAACTAGTCCAATGGCGAGAGTGAACATCACGGTCGGGTGACGTCATGACCAGGATAGTATAAAAGTACAACATTTTAGAACCGCGCTAGCTTCGAAAAAGGCCGATCACAGGGATGTAGGAAGTATGGCATAGTGCGTATCCCCTTTCGAGGGAACTCGCGATGCGTCGATGACGCTTTGGGAACGAGAATGCCCGAACACCATACGGCCAAGGACCTGTCAAAAAAAACTGTCACGACATGAGAACTCTAGACCCAGGGGTATCCATGTCTAAGTCATAAAATCTGTCAAACGTAAGCTGCGAAGACCAGCCAGCTGCATCACAAACTTCTTGAAGGGACACCCCAGAAATTAGGGCTTTGGAGGTCGCCATGCCCCTAGTAGAATGGGCTCTAGTGGCCAAAGGTGAAGGCTGGCCCATAATCTCATATGCAAGAGAGATAACCTCGACTATCCACTTGCTAACCGTCAGCCTGGATGCCGGAAGGCCTTTTTTAGGAGGCCCAAAGCATACCAGTAACTGAACAGATTTTCTAAACTGGGCAGCTCTGTGGACGTAAGTGTCCAGTGCTCGGACTGGACAGATGAGGTTCAGTTTCTCCTGGTCTACATCATGAAATGGAGGAGAATGCCTGCAGTATAATAAGCCGTGGTACATTTGTTGTTGTCCCTCGAAAGGGAACTGTAAATAAGTCTTTTGTACATTAACTTCCTGGAGGGTGCAAGGACTGTGACTCAGTGACACATTCAGCATTGTTCTGTTTGTTTATCACTGGACAGGACAGCCAGTTTGTCCAGCCAATAGCAGATGGACAGAGTGTTTGGGATCATTATTTTTGCAATAGCATTCGGTGCAGCTAGTGCCCGACAAATGAACCAATTTTTATAAACCATCTGACGTCTTGTCATTTACCACATTCTACAAATACACAAGGATATGTTATTGCCTATTACATTGCTGTCTCACAAACACTTATTTCAGTATTGCACTGTAAACTGATATGGTCTGACAAATTTTCACATAGATGTTCTCAATGTTTCTCGTTTCACACTAAAGCTTGTTATGTTCTGGTTTCTCAGAAACCGTCATTTGCAAGTGTTGAGAACATCACACGCGGACAGAAACAACAGCAAATGCACATAAAGAAGTTGCTTGTTCACCATCCACAAAGTAAACTAAGGATTTCTTGCTAAATATTTCATTAATATTTGCTCTAAAGTTTCAATTTGATTTGATTGTGATTCGTAGCCAAATTACACAATATATTCCTGACATTTGAAATATGCTCACAATTTGCTTTGGTTTGATTAATTGGTTATAAGTTTCACAATTTTTCTAATCACAAATTTAAGGACAAGAATAGTATTTTAGATATTGAATTAATTTGTAACACACTGGGTATGTAATAACTGTTATTGATTATCAAAATTCAATGAATTTTCAGCACCAGCATAAAAGTATTTTCACATTCCACCAACAGTAGTTGCACTAATATGCTAAAGCTAAGATCGTCTCGATATGCTTTCTTTGGCTTAGTGCTGGAGTGTTCAAAAGCGTAGCGTTTTGGCTTTGAGTGAAACTCTTTGAAAGAGTCTTCAACAGAGACAGTTAGCATCTTCTCCAGAGAACTGAGATTACAAGACTTTAGACATGGGAAGCAACAGGACTAGATCATGACTGAAGACAGCAGTCAGCAGACAGACAAAAAGACAAACACAGTAATTTGACAAGTATTTTTGAGGAAGGAGTTGGGTATTCAGTGTTTCCAGACCTTTTTGTCTAATGTACTCCTACAATCAAATCAGATAGGACCCCTTCATCAAAACCAAACCATAAACCTGTTACTTTGAAAACACATAGTGCATATTTAATTTGATTATCATTAATATTAATGCCATATAACAATGATTCACTTTTACAATAAAACAGTGCTGGTGAAAAACAAACTTGCCGAGTAGCTTTCCTACAACTTATTTGATCTTCCTTATTTGATCTAATCTTTTGACTATTTGTCCTAATGTTTTTTATTTTATTTTGAGTTTTTTATACATTTAATAATGCAAACCGAAATCTCTACCCCCTGAAACCTGTTTTAGCACCTTGTGCGGCGAATGTCCCCCTAGTTGATAATCCTTGCTTTTTATATTTCTGTTTTGTCTTATTTCTCTCCATACTGGTCTGTTTAGAGAATATGATAAGAGCGTGGGGCCGTCACTAATCGCACTTGCCCTAAATTCGCTCCTGCTCAAGAGGATTACAGAGAAGAGTGGAACCAAAGCTCAACTTAAAGCACTTGAACAGCAAAAACTAGCACAGTCTTGATCATTCTTTAAGTACTGAGTTATCTTTGCAGATTATCAGTTTTTTTCCCATAGATTAGAAGCATCTGGAGTGAATTCACCAAGCATTGTGCATCTTTTGTGCAAAAACTATCCGCTATTCAGTTTAAACACTTCAGCTGATATTTTTATTATGAGTGCACGTAAATCAACTACCATCATCTTGGTTGTACTCATTTAGAAGTCAAAATGTGCAGCCTAATCCTTATGAAAAAGTACTGTGGGAGTACAACGGTATCAGATGCTTACATCATTGAATAAGACTCCCATTTTCATATATTTCATGGTATTTTCACATACCATGGTACTCCAAGGTAGTTCAAAGAATAGAATGGCATTATTATGGTACATGCTAAAAAAAAGTATTATCATGGTGTATGTCAAACAACAATGTTATTATAATCATGCATCTAAAAACATAATATTGCAATGGTACGTGTCCAAAAACCATGGTACCATACTAAGCATTGATACAAAAAAAGTGGTATTATTATAATAGATGTCCAGGCAACAAAATAATTTTTTTTTGCCTGGACATTTTGACATCAACAATGGTATTATAAATGTTAAAAAAAAACATGGTATTATCATGGTACATGTCCAAAGAAGCATGATATTATGATGGTACCATGTCTTAAAAGGAAAGTAAAAACACAACACTTTTTAAAAACACAAAACATTGTATTGTTGTGATACATGCCAAACAACAATGACACTATGTCCGAAAACATAGTTTTATCAGTATACATTTCCAAGAATATGGTATTTTCATGGTACATGTGGTATTATTATGGTACATGTCCACAGAACAATGGTATTATGATCATATGTCCAAAAAACATACTGTAATGTTTCTAATCTTTCTCCAATGATTCGTCAACGATTATATACAGTCGTGCTCAGAATTAATGGCCCCCTAGTCTGGGTTTCCCCATGCTGCCTTCCCGCAGCGCGATTTTATTCATGGTCCAGATTTTCGCCTCATTTAGGGAACCAATCACAGAACGAGGAGGGAGCATGGGAGGGAGCAGCAAGACGATGACGACATCTATGTTGGCTGTGAGCTACGTACAGGCGCATTTGATAGACATTCTTAACACCCAATAAATGGCGCCGAGCATTCGTAAACCACGCCTCAAATAAGAGAAAATGTACATGTGGTTCCCAGACCCAAGTCTCAACGAGAATTGGGTCTGGCGTTAGCCAGGCTAAATGGCACCCCTGGTAAATATGATCTAAACTGGCTGTAAAAAATAAATCTGCATCGTTTAAAAAAATGCCAAAAATCTAACAATGAAGTAAAATAATTGAAAGTGGGGGGGAAATCACATTATGAAATAAATGTTTTATCTCCAAAACACGTTGGCCACAATTATTGGTACCCCTATATTTTTACGAGGAAAATATCTCTGAAGTATATTCCCATTAATGTTGACCTATTTTAGCACACCAGGGTGACTAGGAGCATGAAATTGTCTAGCTATGACTTCTTGTTTCTCAGGAGTTTAAATATGAGGAAACATAAAGGCCAAATTCCCTTAATCCTCCATCACAATGAGTAAAACCAAAGCATAGTTCTGATGTGCATCAAAAGATTGTTGAGCATCACAAAATAGAAAATGGCTGTAAGAAAATAGCTAAAGAATTGAAAATCCCCATTTTCAACCCCTACATCACCACATGTTGTTTGGGAGGGTTTCAAGAAAAATCCTCCTCGCTCGTCCAAAAAAAACTCCAACAAATTCAGTTGTCAGACACGACTGGAACTTCAAACGGCACAGGGTTCTGTGGTCAGATGAAACATAAAAAGAGCTTTTTGGCAGCAAACACGCTAGATGGGTTTGGTGCACACAAGGATAAAAAGTACCCCATGTGTACAATTTAATATACAGTTGGATCTTTAATGTTGTGGGTATATATATTTTTTTTTTTTTGCTGGAGGTCCTGGATTCTTGTTCAGATACATGGCATCGTGGATTCTATCAAATATCAACAGATAAAAAATCAAAACCTCACGGCTTCTGCTATAATCTTATAATGGGCCGTGGTTGGATCTTCCATCTGGACAATGATCCAAAACAAACATCAAAATCAACACAAAAATGTGTTACGGAGCACAAAATGAAGCTTCTGCCATGACCGTCCCAGTTCCCTGACCTGATGAGTGGCTGAACTGCGGAGAAGAAGCACCAACATGGATCTGGGAATCTGAAGGATCTGGAGAGATTCTGTATGGAGGAATGGTCTCTGATCTCTTGTCAGGTGTTGACTCAGAGCTGCTATCTTGGCAAAAGGAGATTGCAAAAAGTATTTAACAAAAGGGCAAATAATTGTGGCCAACGTGTTTTGGAGAAAAACATTAATTTCATAATGTGATTTCAACCCCACTTTCAATACTTTTACTTCAATGAAAGGTTGAATCATATTTTAATCATATTTACAAGGGGTGCCATTAATTCTGAGCACGACTGTATGTCAAAAAGCCAAATGGTAGTATACTGCTACTGGTACATCTCCAAAAATATTAAATCAAAGCTAAAACACGATATACTTCCATTCAGCTCTTGGTCAGTGAGCCAATGAAAACATAAAAAATGTGTTATTTAAAGCAGCTGAGCTGATGATTGAGCTCTTGACTATGATAATGACTAATGGACTTGTCGTACTAGAACATTATTAATCTAATGCAAATAATAAGAATCTGTAATGCATGAATCTTCATCAACCTTTTTCATAATCCCCTCACCACTATATAGACACATATCCAGCACAAACAAGCTAAGTGCTTGGCTCTTCTATGACCTGATTAGGACATTGATCCATAAGCACAGTGTGTCATTAGGTCATCGGGTCAGTTTTAAAGCCGTTCTTGGTTCTTAAGACTGTGCCTAGGCTTTTAATCTCACTAAATGCTGGAAGCACCAAACACAATCTTCAGTCAGTCTTGAACGCATGTGTCTGCCCGTCTGTCTGTGTATCTATTTACCTGCCAGTCTGTTTCCATTTTTCTGCTAAATACAGATGGTGGAGTGGAACGACAGATGATTTTCAAAGAGAAAAACGTGATATGATCACACAGCAGATGGAGTGATCCATGCATGTCAATCTACACGTCTTTCTCAAAGGAGTGAGTTCATAGTTCAAAGGGTTTTGTTGCCATGGATTCAGATTTCCAATGTTACAATGTTTCTCCAATCATCAATGAAACGTTTAGTTTAATGCTCACTGACAGTTTCTTAAACAGTGCATTTTAATTTCAATTAGAAAAATAGAAATGTCAGGGGAAGAGAGAGAAAATAAGAGAAGCTGAATCTAAATGTGCATAATTCTACTTCTTGCTAAAAGTAGGCCTATACAGAACTGACGATGGTAAATATGTACTCTTACTAACACTACCTCTCAAAACGTTTAGATATAGCTAATCATTCTTTATAGCTTCTAATTTCCATTTTTTTTATAAATAGAGTAAATACACAATTCCTCATAATTCCTATACCACTGGAACATTGTATGGAAATTGACTAGAGGAAAAGTATGTATTGACTAAAAGAGATGTTAAACAACTCAAACCTATCTTATATTTGAAAATTATCAAAGTTGCCACCCTTTGTCAAGATAACAGATCTGCAAAAGCTGTTAATTCTCTAAACCAACGTCAGTTTGCAGGTGCATCCTGGGATGTGTTTTAAACAGTAGGCTACTGAAAGAGTGTCTGTCAAGTCACATTATTACTATTTGTATCATTTTATTTGAGCAATTTGATCACAATTAGACTTTTAAATTTGTTCAATGTCATAAGAAACAGAAATAAACTCAGTCAAGTATGTTGTCACATAAGTATGCAAAAAAGCATGTTTGTCAGTATCTGGTCATATGTACACTACCATATCATAAATAGCATGTTTATACAACAGACCCATTTTTTTGTGTGATTTGAGCACCTGATGTAATCAGGTTTACACCTGTTTACACCTCGTCACTTCTGATAGCTATCCGACAGTGAAAAGACCAGGTGTAAATGGGCCTGATTGCTCAAACCACTTCAAGAGACGAATTCCAGATGAAACTGGACAAGTGTAAATGCATCTGGTTGTTGAAACCACATATGTAAATTTTACTCTTTCCAAAATGTAAAAAAAATAAACGTGTGAGAGCGTTATAGGCTATATAACATGTTATAGCTAAATATGACGGCGCTACCGCAACACGCATCACTGCAGATTAATTGATGTGTATCTCTTCATTAAGTCAACGTGCAAAATGACGCAAATGAAACCGAAAGTCGCAGACACTCAAAAACCCAATCATCTTCGAGTAGTGAGACTAAATGATCTTACCAGTGCTGATGACGTTCTCTCTCCTATTGCGGTCTTTGATCTTGTATTTAGCTGATAATAAATAAAAGCAGCTCATATCTGTTGCTTTCGCTGACGTGTACTTTGCAGATAGCCGTTTTAATAAATCAGATCGGGATCGCCATACGATCAGTAAAAACGCATGAAATGAGAAATGACCAGGTGTAAACAGGACCTTAGATGTTAGTTTGAGACACATTAACTGAAATCTGGCATCCTATGTAGTATGGATAGTATGCAAATTGGAATGCAGTAAAGAAAGCCATTGGGACAGTCATAATATCACATGCATCTCCCCCACAGAGAAGTAAACATTTCAAAAATTGGTTTTCTGAGTCTCGTCGTTTAAATTCACTATGGGCCATTTGTGGCGCATAATCTCTCATGAAAGTCTCAAAAGACAAGCTTTCATCCTGCAGCTCTCATAAGTCATCCTCTCCCCCCAGTGCCTGGATATATATTCGATTGAGGATTATCATTGTGCGATTTACCACATAAGAACTGGATATGAAAAAACAAAGGTGATAGCAATGCTGCTAAATTCAAACATTATCTAGTGAGGTATATACAAACATCTGAAACCACTCTTCAAAATGCTTGAAGTAATAGATTAGAAATATATATGTATCTTATAATGTATTAACTTATATATTACCATAACAATTCGAGTGACAAGTTAAACATTCGGTTTGTTCCACATTTACTTTAATGACTTAAGCACTCAAGCTGCATGAACTCCACACATTTGTGTGAAACCTGATGACAATGTTCTCCACTATGACTGATGATGATCCAAAGAGCATCAACGACCACTAAACATTTAGTTTTTCAACAAAAAAACACTTAACGTATTTTTTCAGATGGTGCACCTATAAGTGAAGTTTGATCAGAAATGCAGTTTCTCAACTTAGTTTTGTCAATTTCATTGAAGGGTTGAACACATATCATAAAGATCAGGAAACACAAAGCGCCTGTGGGGTTTCTAATCATTTCTGCCATCAGTGTTTAAATATTAACCTGCATGTGTTTTGCCCACCATCTTGAAATCAATGAGGAGAGTATTTCACAAATCTGCACGAACACAGATAGCAGATGGTTTAGTGATGACTCAGCTTCATGATCAGAATCCAAACTCTCTTCTCCCTTCCCCAAAATCCTCTGCTCTGTCTGAGTCTCTCTCTCTCTCTTTATCTTTATCTGCCTCCCTCTGTTTTCACTCTTTGGATGACATACTGAAAGCCACTTGGCTAAAACTGAATTCTCATTTCCGGATACTTGTGCTCCACTTGGCACAAGAGTGAGATTATATAAAACTCTTTTCCTCTCCCCTCATCCTCCTCTCTTCTCTCCTCCATCCTTGTCTAATCACATTAATCATTGATCAGATGACCTCTGACCTCTCTTTATTGAATTAGACAGAGTATGCGTAGGTTTGCTAACTTCACTAAATGGACATGTAGGCTCATGGGACTATGCCTCACAAAAGTGAAATTCTCAAAAAGAGAAAAAGAATGGTGAGGAGAGAGAGATATAGAAAGAACTCAAAGGGAGAGAGAAGACATTATCGCTTTGGCGTATCCATCCCCGGAGTGCAACGGTGGATTAAACTAATGAAACACTCTTGACAATCATCTCTCCCAGAACTACTGAATAAACCCACAGTGCCTGTTCACAAGAAGAGCTCTAAATCTCTCTCGTTCTACCAGTTTATCTTTACTTTCCTTCTCTCCTGTACTGTCATCACACTTAATATATATTTATTTATCAATTATTAATGAGTGCTGCTTTTAGGCTGGGAATGTTATTGCATTCTCATTTGTCTTCTCTCTCTCTCTCACTCTCTCTCTCTTTCTCTCTCTCTCTCTCTCTCTCTCACACACACACACACACACACACACACACACACACACACACGTTTGTTTTTGTGACTTATGAGGACATTCCATAGGCGTAATGGTTTTTATACTGGACAAACTATATATTCTATCCCCCTACACTGCCCCTATCCCTAAACCTACCCCTTACAGGAGACATGCTGGATTTTAACATTTAAAAAAAAAACATTGTTTTTTATGTTTTTTAAGCTGTTTGAAATATGAGGACGCATGCAATGTCCTCATATTTCACGTGTAAGTTGTAATACCAGTGTAATACCCATGTCATTATACACATTTGTGTCCTCATATATCACAAAAACAAGCACACACACACACACACACACACTTATACACAAAAACACATTTTAACTTACCTAGTTCAGAAATCCAAGATACATGAAAAAAAAGAGAGAAAATTGACATTAGTCCAATTATTTAAACTTATCACTTACAATTTCAACAATGTCATACAATTTCATTCTTTATGACAACAAATTTCGGTAACACTATAGTTTAGGTCCAATTCTCACTATCAACTAGTTGCTTCTTAGCATACATATTAGGATATTGGCTGTTTATTAGTACTTATAAAGCACATATTAATGCCTTATTCTGCATGAACATTTTCTACATCCCTACCCAATACCTAAACTTAACTACTTTACAAACTATTAATACGCAGTAATTATGAGTTTATTGTGGCAAATGTCATAGTTATTAGTTAGTTAATAGTGAGAATAGGCCTACTATGGATACATGGATATTTCCCCACCCACTCCTCCCGGTACCTGCAGAGATGTTTTTGCTTTTTAGCGGAGTGTTGGGGTTCCGGTACACCAGCAATTGTTGAAAATTAGCTTATCAATGCATTTCTATTGCATTTCTATATGCATTTCGTGCCTACTGTATCTTTGTAGAACTTCAAAAAAAGAAAGAAAACCAAGATGCTGCAGCCAATGAGCAGGACGACTCAACCTCCACGGACAGTTTTTAATGTTTTACCAGACAATAACTACTCAAGATTTTGCTTTAGTATAATTTTCGGGACAATTAGGGCCGTATTCGGGATTCGAGACAACAGCTTAGATTTCGGGACTGTCCTGATTTTTTTTTAAATTTGTACCGTAGTACAAATAGAGATGAATTCCGCATTCATATGGTGAATACTGGAGACTCAACACACGCAGGAGAGCTACTGATGATTATTAGTGTATCTAAAGGCAGTTCTTGGATGACTGAGTTTTCAGTAATATCACTGTGATTTATGAGGCTGTTATATAAAGATTTTTTTTCCACAATGAAGATGAAATCCAAATTTCCCACCTGTGGCAAGTTAATATAAGCAGAAATATGTCTGGAGACCTTAAGATGGAACATAACAACGTCATGCTTCACTGATTACCCAGAGGAATGAGCCAGTCAGACATAACAGACACACACACACACACACACAGCACACACACACACACACACACACACACACACACACACACACACACACACACACACACACACACACACACACACACACACACACACACACACACACACACACACACACACACACACACACACACACATTCACATCAACTTACTATGTCTCTGTTTTTCTCCAAGGAGAACAAAACACTTTCTTACAAATGTACACTACCATTCAACAGTTAGGGTTAGTAAGATTGTAAAAATGTTTTTGAAACAAGTCTGTTAAGCTCACCAAGGTCACCATTTCTTTGATAAAAAACCTGTAAAAATGACATATTAAGTACATAGTAATTACAAAAATATCGATTACATAATTACAATTAAAAACTAGAATGTACATTTCCAGGAGAAAATGTGAAATGGTGCTTGCAGTGGCAAAACTCGCCGCTCGGTTGCTAGGGTGTGGTACATGATTGCATACGAGCCAACAACCATGTCTGTACGATGTTGTGGAGCTGAAATATGGCTTCTATATGTTGCAATATGGTTGCTAGGTATCTTCAAATGGTTGCTAAGGTGTGGTTACACAGTTACCATGATGATATTTACAGACTGGTTTCCCAACCGAAACGAAGAAGCACAGCCCCATGTCTATATGATTTTCTGGTTCTGAGATATAGCTCATTCATGTGTTTGTACGGTTGCTAGGGTACTCCAAATGGTTGCTAAGGCTTATTTATACAGTTGATGGGGTAATATTTAAAGAGTATTTGCACATCTGGGTCAAAAAAATGCCCAACTCTGTTTTTACAATGTTTTGTTGCTGATATATGGCTTGTAAATGTTGTTCAATGGTTGCTAGGGGCCTGTAACTGGTTGCTAGGGCGTGGTTATGAAGTTGATATGTCATTACTCATTAGCTGCTTAATAGGACGAATCAAAAGAGCCCAACCCCAACCCAATATGACCTTCTGAGCCAAAGATATGACTTTACAAATTTTTGCCAATGTTAAGTCTATGGGAGATTTTTCGGTAAATTTTTCGCCTGCCAGACGAACATCGTACAACTGATCGCTTATAAAAGTCATAGCACACCTCTCCTCAATAAACCGGTCAATTTGACACCTCATTCATGGGTCTACGACAAAAGATGTGGGAGGAGTTGCGTGCCGAAGTTTTGTCTGGGTGAATAGTAATTACAACACTAGAATGTACATTTCCAGAAGAAAATGTGAAATGGTGCTTGCAGTGGCAAAAAACACCACCCGGTTGCACATGATTGCATATGGGCAAACAACCATGTATGTACGATGTTCTGGTGCTGAGATATGGCTTATTCATGTGTTTGTATGGTTACTAGGGAACACTATATGGTTGCTAGGGTGTTCTGGGTATTTGCTATGGTGATGCTAGGTAGTTGCTAGGGTATTTTGGGTGGTTGCTAGGACTTTGCTAGGCGGTTGATAGGGTATTCTGGGTTGTTGCTAGGACGTTGCTAGGCGGTTGCTAGGGTATTCTGGGTGGTTGCTAGGCGGATGCTAGGGTGATGCTAGGTGGTTGCTATTGTGTTCTGGGTGGTTGCTAGGGCATTGCTAGGGTGTTTTGGGCGGTTGCTAGGCAGTTGCTAGGGTGTTCTGGGTGGTTGCTAGGGTGTTGCTAGGCAGTTCTGGGTGGTTGCTAGGTGGTTGCTAGGGTATTCTGGGTTGTTGCTAGGCGTTGCTAGGCGGTTGCTAGGGTATTCTGGGTGGTTGCTAGGGCGTTGCTAGGCGGTTGCTAGGGTATTCTGGGTGGTTGCTAGGGCGTTGCTAGGTGGTTGCTAAGGTGTTCTGGGTGGTTGCTAGGCGGTTGCTAGGGTGTTTTGGTTGGTTGCTAGGCGGTTGCTAGGGCGTTCTGGGTGGTTGCTAGGGCGTTGCTAGGCGGTTGCTAGGTTGTTCTGGGTGGTTGCAAGGCGGTTGCTAGGGTATTCTGGGTGGTTGCTAGGGCGTTGCTAGGGTGTTTTGGTTGGTTGCTAGGTGGTTGCTAGGCAGTTGCTAGGGTGTTCTGGGTGGTTGCTAGGGCGTTGCTAGGCGGTTGCTAGGGTATTCTGGATGGTTGCTAGGGTGTTCTGGGTGGTTGCTAGGCCGTTGCTAGGCGGTTGCTAGGGTATTCTGGATGGTTTCTAGGCGGTTGCTAGGGTGTTCTGGGTGGTTGCTAGGGTATTCTGGATGGTTGCTAGGCGGTTGCTAGGTGTTCTGGGTGGTTGCTAGGCCGTTGCTAGGCGGTTGCTAGGGTATTCTGGATGGTTTCTAGGCGGTTGCTAGGGTGTTCTGGGTGGTTGCTAGGCGGTTGCTAGGGTTTTCTGGGTGGTTGCTAGGACGTTGCTAGGCGGTTGCTAGGGTATTCTGGGTGGTTGCTAGGCGGTTGCTAGGGTATTCTGGGTGGTTGCTATGGTGTTACCAGGTGGTTGGTAGTTGTCACATATGGTTACTATGGAGTTTGTAGCATTTTCTTGGCATGATTTAACACTTAGCTAATCAATATTAGCATGTAGCTATTCACTGCTAGCATGTGTAGCATGTAGCAAGTCCTGTTTGCTAGCATGAGTAAAAAGAGCCAACCCCCATCTCTATACGATGTTTTGATGCAGAGATATAGGTCTTGCAAAACGGTTGCTAGGGTACTCTGTTTGGTTGCTAGGGAGTGGCTTGGCAGCTGCCAATCATGAAGCTCCAAAGTCAATGTGAATGTATAAACCAACCCCCATCTCTATACGATGTTTTGATGCAGAGATATAGGTCTTGCAAAATGGTTGCTAGGGTACCCTGATTGGTTGCTATGGAGTTGATTGGCAGCTGCCAGTGTTGAATCTCTAAAGGCTTCTTTTCACTATGAATGATATGAACCAACTCCCATGCCTCTGTGACATTCAGAATGGAAGATATCCCTCTATAGAATTTGGTTGCTAAGCAGCTCTACAATGGTTGCTAGGGAGGGGCTAGGAAGTGTTGACGTGATTCATGATTGGCTGTTCGCTGCCCCAAGTCAAACGAGACCACCCTCGTGTTTCTATGACACTTCTATTCTGAGATATCCTTTTGATCTCTTTCAATGGAAGTCTATGGAACTTGTTGCTAAGGTGCTCTAAATGGTTGCTAGGGCGTGGCTTAATAGCCTCACAAGGATCCTGAGAGACTGATTGGTCGTCTGAGTAAAATGAGCCTGCCCCCTTGTCTCTACGACACTGTGATCCAGAGTTATGTTCAATATAAAAGCGGTTTCTATGGTGTAGGACGGCCCATTTCATGGGCCGTCCTACACCATAGTAAGTCAATGGGGCAACTTTGGGCAGCTCCTGCCCCCCAGGGGTGCAACTTTTACCCCATTGCTAGGTATGTTCTTATAGAGCCTGTCAGCCTCTTTAAATGTGGCAAATCACAAGTTTCTGCGAAATCCACGCTCTGAGCTATGACTCGTCAAAGTTTTTCGCAATGTTAAGTCTATACGTTTTTTTTGGCCGCTTTTTCGCCCCTGGGGCGAACATCGTACCCCCGTCCGCTTAGAAAAGTCATAGCACACCATTCCCGAACAGGCCGCATGTTTTGACACCTCATTCATGGGTCTGTGACAAAAACTGTGGGAGGAGTTGCGCGTCAAACTTTGGCCAGAAGAACTATAATAATAAAAAGAAGAATAATAAGTATGCACAATAACACTAATGTTGCCTTGCTTTCAGCAAGCACCATTAATAATAATGTTCTATGTTAAAATATTTTAAAATGTAATTTATTCCCTCAAATATTTATTTTCTCCAGCTATTACCCCAGTCTTCAGTTTCACATGACACTACATAAACAAGAAACATTTCTTATAATTATATTTTGAAAAATGTTGTGCTGCTTAATATTTTTGTGTAATTACATTTATTTCAGGATTCTTTGATAAACAGAAATTTCAAAAGAATGACATTTACTTGAAAATAGAAATTGTTGGCAACCAAAAAATCTTTACAGTACTGTAACTTTACTGTTTTCAGAAATGTTATGCATACTTTCTGAATAAATACTTCTTTTTTTTTTTTTTTTTTTTTTAAATCTTACTGACCTTAACCCCAACCCACCACACACACATAGGCAGACATAAAATAAAATCTTTAAGTCACATCTGCGACTCATTTCTTCTGGTCCGCCTCTGTGTGTGTGGTACAAAACATCTTTAAAGCACATGCTGTCCTCCAAGAAGATCTGGGTTCAGGACAGCCACAAAGCAGCCAGTCAGAGTCTCTCAGACAGGCAACAACAGGCCTGATGAACAAAACTACTGCATGTCTGAATCTATTTGTGGTAACCGTTTTAAAACAAGAGTCGAGTGTTGATGTGTTTGACGGGAAGAGAAAGACTCAACCAGAGCACTTAGATGCAATTTTGCCATGAGATAATATAAGAGACGCATTTCTATAGGTTGCAGATTCATCAATACACACACACACATCACTTCCCAAAAGCTAGCAAAGTTACTCATTGTTCTTCATTTCATAAAAAATGACAGTGGAACAGACCCCCTCTGTCCATTATAGTGTGTGTGTGTGTGTGTGTGTGTGTGTGTGTGTGTGTGTGTGTGTGTGTGTGTGTGTGTGTGTGTGTGTGTGTGTGTGTGTGTGTGTGTGTGTGTGTGTGTGTGTGTGTGTGTGTGTGTGTGTGTGTGTGTGTGTGTGTGTCTGTGTGTGTGTGTGTGGCCCATGGGAAGAGAAACAGCCTGCCCATTAAGTTCAATTTTCCAAGGATTTCACGGGTCTTCTGTTCATTGAGTTGTATGGAGCTACATGTCAACAAGAGCAAACTGACAGACGTATACGTGCATGTATGCGTTCAACAAAGCACATTTTAATTTGTCCCACGTCATAAAACGCCAACCAACTAAACTAACCTCATGTAAGTTATGCTGTGTCCCCCTTCACCCTCACATCCAGACACATTTATTTCAGAACGCCAGCCTATTTCATGTCTGCTGAGCATTGAGACCTCAGGCCAAGAAAGGTTTAATCTACTGCATCTGCTATATTTGTCTTTGCTTAAAAATGTGAGGTGAGGTCTAGTTCAGTCAAGGTTATGATTAAGATTGTGTCTGTGTATCTGTGCCTCTTTAAAGCTACTATGTGTAACGTATGTGGTGTTTGAGGCACCAAATAGAATTGCAAAAATTGATTTTCCCATTTTCTGAAATGTAAGTGGTGCTTGTCCAAGTAAAACTCCCTGTCACATTGCTAGGGTGTTCTGGTTTCTAGGGGATTTGTAGGATGTTC
Organism: Chrosomus eos; assembly: GCA_036326025.1. NCBI lineage: Eukaryota > Metazoa > Chordata > Actinopteri > Cypriniformes > Leuciscidae > Chrosomus > Chrosomus eos. The sequence continues at coordinate 42,635,052 of CM070818.1, read as the reverse complement.
TATCTAGCTGTTGATAACTGGACAAAAATCGATATATATTTAAAAAAAAAATACAATACTGTGGCAGGGCGGGACCGAGAGTCATGAGATGCAAAAATACAAAAATGACTAGTTTTGACCACTTTATATATAAACTGAATAAATAAAATATCAGAAAACAAGGTGCAAAAGCTGTCACTTGGCCGGTACCTTTTGTACCTAAAGAGTGCATATCAGTACCTTAACGGTATATATTAGAACCTTTTTAAATTATACTGTCCCAGTGAAAGCTTTTGTACTACTTTTTTTCACGATTGTGAAAAATAAATATACTAAAATGTATTTGAATTACATTTATTTTATGCCAATTATACTAGTAAACAAACTCCATCGCACACCTGCAGGTGATAGGTGCGTCGGATAATAGGACCAGGCAAACTAGTCGTTTTAGCAGATAAAGAACTCCCGCACATTATCATTACTTGCAATTTAAAATATTTATTAATACACAACGTTTCGGTCACACCACCTTCATCAGGAGTACGCAAATGTTCAAAATCATCAATATAATTTTTTCATCAGTTTCATAGTCTGCCATTTGAAGTCTTATAGTAATTCCCAACAAATCACATGATTTGAGGTTTTATTTATGTCCTATGCACAAACGGTGCAGAATCATTTCTACAAAGAACAATCACACTGTTGGTCAAGCCAGAAGTTGAAATGTTAACCTCAAACGGAGTGTCACGAAGCTGCAGTGTTTGCACTCGTCAGAAGTCAGGGAATGAATGGCTCTCTTACACATTAGCTTTAACACATTATTTTGTCTTTATTTTACTAAACATAGTATAAGGAACTGCACTGCTGTGATCACGGTTCACCTCTAAATTTGAATGTTCGCCTCTCATGAACACTTCTCTCTTCTTCTGTTCCTTTTTTATTTTTGAGAGCATCCTTTGTCTTCTCTTATTCGAACGCACAAGCTAGCCTATTCTGTGCTGTTTTACCATTGGATTCCCCTGACCTACTCGTTCCCTTTTTCTGCCACGTCTCCCTCATCTGGGTTCACACAAATCTGACTGGCTCTATTATCCCTGTCCCATCCAATGCCAGCGGGAAGCCTCTCCTGGGAATCTCATCCCTGTTCCTCATTAGAGTTTCACACTCAAGAGACAAAAAGCTCAGGGACATTAGTGAAGCTGTGCAGGACTTTGCTGTGGGCTGCAAACAAAATGCAGAAATTGTGAGGAAAAACTTTTGTCTTCTTGCTCCACAGGAGTTCGAAATCAAGCCAGTACTTCAGGGAAACAGCTTGGTGGAGAGAAGTCAAGTGTGGATGAGAAACAGAGAGAGTTGGAACCAGTGACTTTTGGAAAATAAAAAGTGGACTGGGAAAGATAGTGATTAGAAGTAATTCTCAGCATCAGATGTACTGTATGTCCATGAACTTCCCAGAGTCTGTTAATTGACTGATGCATATTTCACACAAAACTGGAATGAGTCAAGTTGCTGTCAGTCTGTTGGGAAACAAACTTAATGTTTGGGGTCGGTAATATTTTTTTAAATGTTTTTGGGAAAGAAGCAGCATATATAGTAGGGCTGCCCCTTAAAGGTGCAGTGTGTAACATTTTTGAGTATTTATTAACAGAAATGCAATATGACATCCATAACTATGTGTTCAGTGGTGTATAAAGAACTTACTTAATAAACCGTAATGTTTTTATTACCTTAGAATGAGGCATTTATATCTACATAGGCGCTGGAATCCCCTTCTATGAAGGCCGCCATATTATGACGTCATGTTTCTACCGTAGCCGACAGCGAACAAACAGCGTTACAGAGCGCGTTTCGTCACTACCTTGAAAGAGAAGCCGCAGAAAGCTAGAAGAAGCTAGTCATAAACACCGTGAGTATTGACTTTTCCCTTGTCAGTGATGTAAATATGTAGTTGGATTGTTTCATGTAACTTAATTCTTCTCCCTTGCTGTGTTATGACTTTGCTATGTGGGGATAAATGTGCTGGTTACGTTCGTGAGACAGCTGATTAGTAGGCTACTTCTGTCATTGACCGTAAAACAGTTACAGGAATCACCAACCCGTCGATCTTGGATGCATTTTAAGTCGATCGAGTTTACAAAATCAGAGAAAAAAGCCTATTGTGTGTACTAAGTGGTGTCTATTGGGATGCGGAGGCACGCGTGCTGTTACAATCACGTCATTTTTGCCGCACGCACCTTTGGGCTCATGCGGACGCGTCGAGTATAAACAAGGTTTTAACCAGCTCAGCCACAGTAACAGCTCATATTAGCCAGCTAAACTTTTACTACCCTGTTAGAAAAAATCTATAGTTGCATAGTTTCATGTGGTTCTTCTCCCTCGCTGTATTATGGGTTTGCTATGTGGGAGAATGTGCTGGTTACGTTCGTGAGACAATCAGCTGATTACTATTATTATATTATGGATTAAGACCCTTGATCCTCACCTGACTATGGCTTTGTAAACTTTATCCATGATGTGGTTTATAATGGACTGTGGTACTCCATGTTAGCTGTGGCTTGTTTTACTCTGGCTATTCTCTGCTGTCTTAGACGACGATGTTTGTCCCGTTTAAGCCACCGTAGCTTCTTTGAAAGGGAGGGGTGAGCAGTGGGCTGAGCCCTTAGTGTAAACTCGCAAACTAACCGCGAGATGTCGCCAAAAAGCTACACACTGCACCTTTAATAGTTGACTAGAAGAGGCTTAGATGGTCAAATGTTTTATTAGTCGGTTAGTCAAAGAAAAATAAGCTATTAGCTTAGAGTGTGGAAGCTATTAGTGCGCTTACTGCATGACATGGAGGCGCCGGCGTGATCACTTGCTTTTAACTTAAAATACTCCGTCATTTTTTGTCAAGAGTAGCCTAATACGTCATTCAAAACTGACAAATTTAATATGTGTGCATTCGCAATAACTAAACATCATGTTTTTGTAAAATAAAGAAAACAATCAGGATGAGCTTTCTGCTGCTTCGATCTGTGTGAGTCAAACAATTATTACGGCTGTTTCACACCGCAAGCGTCAGCGGCGCTTGAGCAGCGCGTCAGCGTAACTACACCGTCACTGCAGCTGCAGACGCGCAAGAGTATTCACACTGGAAGCGTTTGTACAGCGTCACACCAGCGGCTCCAAAGCTACATATACAAGCGAGCAATTCTTTACAAAGACAACTATAAATTTGTTTTTAGAAGTTGGTCATTTATAAAATTGATAGTCTTGAAAGTTTGTTATGGGGAGGTGTACAACATTCGCATATTTAAATGGTAAACAACAAAACAACACAGAAAACAGCCCCAATCTTGTCGTTTCAGTCATACTTTCGATATGTTTACAAAGACTGCAAAGTCCGCGGATAAAAACAAGCAAATAAAACGCACACTCTTGTTTGATTTGGGTTGTGCCAGTGTATATGTAGCTGTCTGTGTATTACATAAACTAAAAGAAAGTTTATATAGAATATTTTCTGGCTAGTTTACTTTAGTTTTTTATAATAACAAACTTTCACACAAACTGAATGCAAAACAAATTTAAAATGGGTAGCCTAATCTTCTATAAATATTTTTGAGTCTTCATTTTCTTTTTTTGCCTACTTCAGTTTTTGTTTAAACTCACTAAACATTATTCTGTGCATTTCGGGCACTTTTTGTGTGAAATCATATTTTTTGTCCATCAAAAGTGAGCTTTCACTTTAACTGAGTGTCAGCAGCGCAGCAAAAATAGACCTGGCGCCGAAACCTGGCCGCTCCTGCTTGACGCTCACGCGCTGCTCCTGCTCCCGGTGTGAATGCACTCATTGATTAACATGCACGCCGAAAAAAATACGCGCTGCTCACGCACCGCTCACGCATGCGGTGTGAAACGGCCGTTAGGCTTTGAACAAAATGGTGACAATTGGCAATTAAAGGCTCATTATTATGATTTGGCTTATTAATATACATGTGCAATAAGTCGACTAATCGCTTAAAAATGAACGACTAATAGTCGACTAGAAAAATCTTTAGTCGAGGGCAGCTCTAATATATAGTATATACTGTATAGTATATAGTAAAAACAGTAATATTGTGAAATGTTATTGGGAATTGGAATTTCACATGATCCTTTAGAAATCGTGCTTATATGCTAATTTGGTGCTTAAGTAACTTTTCTTATTAATGATCATTGTTGAAAACAGCTGCTTAATATTTTTTGTAAACCATGATGCATTTTGTTTCTTTGATGAACAGAAAGTTCAAAAGAACAATGGGTCTCATTCACTAATAATCTGACCCCAAACTTTTGAACAATAGAGTATTGTTTACTTCTTAAAAACCACCACATGTATGTGTTAATATATTCATCTTCAGTGTGGTTTTAACAAATTTCGGTTTCTATTGCCAGTTCAACTCATAAGCTGAAAACATCTAATATGCATTTGTCAGTGACAGCAATTCACACTTCTGAATAATCATCAGCAAAGAGGATGTCACAATCCCCTAACTGTTTTTAACCCTTTTACAACCAACGCAACAGTATTCATATTATTTATTGTCTGTTTTCAGTAAAAAGCAGAGAGAGGAAGACAATATTTTCTGTATCTCCTGGAGCAGTTGCCAGAGAAAGACAAACTAAATAAACAAGATTGTGGAAAAAACGAACGCAATGGAGAGCCATTCTTTAACGCAGCATGAGGTGGTTTATGATGAAATGCAAATAAGCCATCTGCAGGTGTAGAACATTGGGTTTTTTTCCGGTTGAGCAGATTCAGTCCACAGGAGACTAAAAACATGACCTGGGTCACAGTGATAGGGAATGTCAGTAAAATTACAACAAAAATACAAATGAAAGTTCCTCACGGAGCACATGGCGATTTGTGTTTAACTTGGAACATTAACCCTTCCGTGCTGTTACCATTGAAGATCCAGTGTAGAATAGCAGCGATAGCATGTAAGCATTTTATGTCATGTTCAAATCACATCTGAGGATGTCAGGAATTGGCAGGCTGAAAAGTTTTTGAAAATGTGTATAAAGTCTACAAAACAGCACAGACAGGGAAAACTATTCTCACACAGTGAACAATTCTGAAATCAGGATGTTAGTCAAAGAGCATAGAAATAGAAATGGAAGAAGAACTGAGAGAGAGAAAGAGACTGTCCACCTGACTTAGCCTTGTTTCTCTTCATTCTGTCACCGACGGAGTTTGGGTTCTATCACATTTTGCCTTACTTAGTTGGGAATACTTAACATTCAGCAATATTATTGATTTGACTGCAATGGATTGACACTATTGGATGAGAACTGATCTGAAATGGATAATGACATGTTTTCATTAGATAAATGATGAACTTTACACAATCATTGAACCAAAATGAATCAACACTGAACTGATTTCACAATAATGACTACTATTCTCTTTTTAGAGCTGCTTTACAGCAGAATTGAATTGTTTGCATTATTGAATTATTTTCCTGTTTATCACTGTAAAGCTGAAACGATCTGTATTGTATAAAGTGATATATAAATAAAGGTGACTTGACTCGAAAGATAAAGGACATTTGAGAGGTGGTGAAAAGGAAAAACCAAAGTTCAGAGGCCTTGAGAGAGAACCCTGACAAAAACACTTCAGATAAATGAGGTCTTAAGGTTTTTCTTGTACACTCATCCACAAACAGAAAGAAAGTCAAAGCATGAAAGCTCATAATAAGACGCTGTAGAACTACCTGAATGAGAAAGCAAACCCTGCTCTAACGGTCACATCCTTCAACAAACAGGCATCATAAAAGTTGTTCAAATGACTTGTGCACAATTTTGCGGGTTTTTTGTGAAGAACAGACAGATATTTGGATGGTGTTTTTTGTCTTTTTGGAGCTTAACAGCCATCATCACTATAAACTATCATTAAATAGAAAGTAGGAGTTTGAAATTTCTCCTTTCTGTGTTCTATGAATAAAAAATAACACCATATGGGCTTGGAACAACATGAGGGTGAGTAAATAATGACAGAAAGGGTGAACTATTCCATCTGGATGCTATCTAGACAGTAACACTGTAACTTCACCTCTGAACTGTAAACTATTTGAGGTCTGCGTTAGTTTGATCAGCTGATGTTCAATGGTCACAAGTTGTTTATAAGCCGCCTCATGAAAGGACGGTTCATATCACATGATTCAAAATATCAGGGCTGTTTTTTTCTTAGGGAGGGTAAAACACAAAAGTCTTTGTGTGAGGGAACACAGGTGCTGAGCACGCAAACTATAGCGTCACAGACATAAGATCGGGCCATGTCATCAGATACTGGCCTAAAGTCTTATTACTCAGGGCTCAATCTGTTCTTTCATCCATCTCTTTATAACTACACACACACACATCATCCAACCCCCTCCAACACTGACTTTCCAGGTACCATGTGGATTAAAAAGTGACGCCAAGGGGTCCATGTGGGAGTGAAGTGAGAACGTAGTCTATAGTAGACTTTAGAGCTAGGCACTTGGATTTTGACTATAGGTTATGAATCAGTTAAGATTACAACATCTACCTTATAAAATAGACCCAGTTTGTCCTTTATGAGCTAGAAACACATATAAACACACATAACTCTGGTGGGTCTATATTCATACATTTGCAGTACAAGTAATGCATGCATTGACATTAAAAAGCAGCGCATAACATTCATGTTTGCCTTCTTAGATCAATAGCTCCTGGACATGTTCATTGACACTCAACAAAACCCTCTTTCATGATGTACTATCCATTACACTCAGTGTTAGGCAGAGGCTATGGATATGTTGGACGCCTACATGTCATAAAAGCATCTTCAATGAATAATTCCTGCTTTTCTGGTCTCATCAAAGAGATTTAGAGCAGCGAATATAATGGTCACAGTTGGGGAGGGAAAGAGAGTGGGAGACAGTGATATTTAAAAAAAATAAACCACAAACAGTCAAATACACCACCGCTGACTCATCACAGTTTTTGTGAACAGATTAATTCCCTCAGTTAAAATGTGTGAAATGGTATCTTTACGGTGGCAGGGCCTTCTAATCCTTCAAAGTATAACACAAGCTCAAATGCTTTTCCTGCCCAGCGGTTCCCTTACACTGCAACCATTTATCACAGCCATGCCAATTTCAACTTCATGATCTTTGGCACTGCAAATTTCCATTTGTGTTTACCCATGCAGAACATCCAGTAACTTAACCTATTTCTTATTTTTAAAGCATTTGACCCCAAAAGTAACAAAAGTTTCTGCAAAGAAAAAAGACCAGGGATCAGTTATTTATACAGACACAAAAACACAAAAACCAACACAAACTGCAGAAGAAATAATGTGGTGCTTGCCTGTGCAAAACTCACCACCAATATACTACAGTCTTATGAGGGGTTGCCAGGGTGTTGCTATGCAGTTCTAAAGATGTGGGTCCAATTCATTTTCAGAATTCTACTCTACCCAGTGCACAGTTGAGTGTGCAAGCCATTCAAAGTAAATATGATAGTTCTCACATTGTGGTCGAACAAAGAGAGGAGATGAGAATCTAAGTGCAGCAGTTTAAATTTAATAAAAGAAACAAAACACTCAGGAGCACATCAATAAATGCCGGCAAAATGGAAAACCACAAGAAAATGCAACAAGAACAGACAAAACACGACTAAAACTGAGGGCTATATTAGGGCTGGGCGATATGGACCAAAAGTCATATCCCGATATATTTAGGCTGAATATCGATATACGATATATATCCCGATATTTTTTCCGCAAAGTGAGAGCAAATGTTCAAAGCCAAATATGGACTTCACTGTATAAATTATACATCGATTCTTATTAAAACTACTGTTAAAGTTCTCCGTCAAGAGCAGTGAGTGATTTCCTCTGTTTTGTTGTTTTATTAACATTAAATGGATAGTTCTCCCAAAAATATTAATTGTCATCATTTACTCTCTCAAGTTGTTTTAAACCTGAATAAGTTTCTTTCCTCTGTTGAAGTTATTTGGAAGAATGTGGGTAACCAAACAGGTAATGTACCCCAGTCACTTATAGTATATTTTTTTCCTATGGAAGTCAATGGGGACCAGCAACTGTCTGGTTACCCACATTCTTCAAAATATCTGTGTGTTCAGCACAATAAATAAATTAATGCATGTTTGGAACAACATTACAGTGAGTAAATAATGACAGAATTATTTTTTTGGGGTGAACTATCCCTTTAAGGACAAGCGGCTGCATGTTTACTATAAGGACTACTGTCTCTTTAAGACACGCGCCAGGTCTAATACACAAACAGATTTCTCTAAATTTTCTCAGTTTGCTTTCAGTTTAGACATAACCAACTTTCTTTATATAAACATTGTGTGTATTTGACATTATTGGCGCAATAAGACTTGAAAGATGTGCATGTGCGTTTTTTTATGTGCGTTTAGTTCATGTGAGCGTCGGGTGTATAGCGCTCAGAAAAGCGGATGTTAGAACAGCGTATAATCGAATGACGTGTTTTACCGGCAAGGCTTTTAAAGCACATGCAAACAATGCACTTTTGTGACCTGCAGTCTCCCATTCCTCAGCGTTAACATTTGATAAAGTATTTATATAAGCGAGTATTTATCACATTGTACACTAGGCTGTTGAGACGGAAGCGCCAGAACTGATAGAATGCACGATACGACTTCTTCAAAAGCAGTCAGCAGCTGGAGCACGGATCATGGCGCAAATTTGAACTATATCGATATATGCGATATGGTCTAATTCCATATCGCATTTAAAAATATATCGATATGTCTTTTATATCGATATATCGCCCAGCCCTAGGCTATATACACTACTAGGATAAATAAGGAACCAGTCAAGAGACAGGTGAACATAATCAGCATACTGAAGGAAACCAGATCAGTACACTGTAAAAAAAATATTTTCATGATTTGTTATCACAACTTTTTATATTTTGTCAATTCAACTTAGATAATTAATGTAGTTCAGGTAACATAATATTTTGAATTTCTATTTATTAAACCAATCTCATTTGTTGTATTAACTCAAAGTTTTAATTTCAATTAACTAAAAATTTTAAGGCAACCAGGTAACTTACTTTAAGTTAATCCAACTTTTTTTTTTTTTACAGTGTAGCTATACACGGGAAATGGAAGAGTCCTTGACAGAAAACAGAGAATCCTTGACAATAGTGAGCATGGATGGACTCGTTTGGCACATGCGCACAACCTTTTGGACCTTTTTTCTTTCGAGCACTCAAATACTTTGACCATGTGCTGTTTCCCATGCAAAAGTCTGCACGGACACCAGCGGACTGATGAAACATTCTTTATTCCAATTGTTGTTCCATTTGAGATGGCACTACCCTTCTAAACTTCACTCTATCGCAGAGTAGCGTAAGTTCACAGTGTAGTACATCATTTGAGTTTTTTTCATCATCTCCCAGGCAAATTCTTGAGTTCAATACCTCTTCTTATAAAGTCACATGATTTGAAGAATCAAATGGTGCCAAGACTTTTAATATAAGCAGTAATATTTGCCTTAAATACAGACCTAATTACGATTAAAGAATCACATTCAAACCAAAGCAGAACAAACTTTCCATAAACGTTTGACCCATATTTAAATAGGGTGATGGTCAAACTGAAATTTGCTTATGAGATCTGCAGTTTGTTTATTCTGTTTATTATATATATAAAAAAACATACCTGCACACACACACACACTGACTAAAATAAGTCAAACACACAAACACAAAAAAACAATATGCAAAAGTCCATGTGCAATGACTAATTCATGCAAATGAAAGACAGAGAGAGAAACTATGAGGGAGGTTTTTAAAACTCAGACAAGGCCATAAACGTTTCCAGGACTTGACGTGGTATTCACAGTTCTGAGAAAGAGTGAACTCTGTACACATGTGAATGTGAGCGTGAATGCTTTCTTGTACATTCTTATTGTTTGCCAATGCATTGTCAGGCATAATAGATGAAGATATCTGTGAAGCCAAGTGCAAAGGTAAATAATATGTATGTGTTGGCACTAAAATAAAGGATGGAAATGAAAGGGCAAGTATGAGGAGGAGGTTTTGCGCAAAAATGTACATTCCACACAGGCCTGTTTGAGAGTGAGCTTTTCTCCTTCCTGTTATTGTGCAAATTACCTTTACACATACCAGACCAGGCACTCACAGTTCATACAATCAAAAAACAAAATGCATGCTAATTAGACTCAGAAGATTTACCTGTGAAAGCTCATGGGTTTAGTCTGAGAATACTTTCATTAAAAAAACCCTCAAAGCCCATTCGCTCTTCTCTTTCAAACAGTCCCGCTCATTCATTCCCTCTGTTCTCATCAACCCATTCACAAGAACGAAACGTATGTGTCAGATCTGGTTCTTCAAAACAGCAAACCATCTAAGGCCGTGCTGTGGGAGGGGGAATCCAGGGCCATGGGCTGTGTGATGGGGCAAACCCGCCCTGTCACGAACCGCCCACACCCCTCGCCCCCCTACCCCAGATGAGAGAGAGAGATTTGACTGAAGGTACCGCTGTCACATTTCAAAGAGACTTACACACCTACAGACCTCGAGAAGAGAAGAGACGAGACGAGACTGGAAAGAGATTGGCTTTTTAAAAGATGCTTATTAAAGAGAATGAGCTGGGGAGCTCATTATTAAAAGTCTCCAAAAACAATATTCAACTCAGGCTCAAAATAACATTAATCCCGGCCTTTGATGAGGCTCTTGAAATGGGTAATTCGGCATAAATAGACTCCACACGTCTTGTTAATGGCCTTTAATATGCAGAGCCGTTATAAGATTATTTCACTGCATGGCTGTAATGAAATAAGAGCTGCTTTGATTCTAATTCATTTTCCCTTCATTGGTCAAAACAACATAGAGCACAGTTTTTATAGAGTGTGACTAGCCAAGAGTGCATGTTCAATTTCTTAAATGAAGGGGGAACTTGATGAAGGGGATTATAGTGTTTTCTGTCTTTAATGCCAGTTTTTATGAAGTAATTCACAGTTTGGGACAAAAGAACTATATAAAATCACTGCAGAAGCGAAAAACACAGATACTCTACAATGACATCATGTGTCAGAAACTGGTCTGAGTTTTTGTGTTTGCTGAGAAAGTGCTGGAAATCACATTAAAGTAGGGATACACAATATAACGGCATCATCAGCTATCAGTTATATTTTATTTATTTATTATATCATAAAGCATAAATTATAGATGCTCATTGCATGTTTTCAGATTTAGATTACCTTTGCCATCATATAACGCTGATTTAAAGTTCATCTTTAGAAGAATAGTTTCATCGGGAATAGTTTGGTTACCAACACTCAACATTCCTTTCTCTCTCTCTCTCTCTCTCTCTCTCTCTCTCTCTCTCTCTCTCTCTCTCTCTCTCTCTCTCTCTCTCCTCTCTCTCTCTCTCTCTCTCTCTCTCTCTCTCTCTCTCTCTCTCTCTCTCTCTCTCTCTCTCTCTCTCTCTCTCTCTCTCTCTCTCTCTCTCTCTATATATATATATATATAGTGATTTTTCTTTCTTCTTTACACAACATTATAGTATATACTTTTTTATTAAATAATAAATTATTAAATATCTGCTATTTTTATTAATGTCAACTATTTAACATCAGAATAATTAACAGCTTTTGATATTGGTGTATTCTTACATTAAATGAATCATTGATTAGTTCAGGTTCATTATTATTTTTGGTCCACCATAAAAGCCACTACGGCAGTTATATAATGACGAGTTTATACACTTTTAAAGGCAGAGGGACGAGAGTGCAAAAAAGAGGGAAAGATAAATAATTGAAATAGATAGATGGTTTATTTCTAAATGGATGAACTCTCAGGTTCACAGGAGGTTGATGATGTAGGTGATGAAGATGGTCTTAATGAAAAGGACAGATGAATTTCTTCATGATTCCGACTGAGCAGTTGAGTTATTCTGAGATCTGAGAGGATGCGGGGAACACTTAAAAATTAAACATAATGGTCCTCACATGAGAGACCTCGGCACAGTGAATGTGAATCTGAAGAGGAGCAGATTTTAAAGAGTCTTTTCTTGCGGACACAAGTGGCTCGAGCCCAAGAGTTTTTTTTATACATTAACTTTAGGCCAGTGGAAAGGCTTAGCATTATCACACTGCCTAAGCAGATACTTTATCAGCTAGTGCGAAATTATCATGCACCACTTTAAAAAGAGCTGTGCTTAAAACATCCTGCCCTTGCAGCCATGATGACGCAGACCAAAACATCAAAGCTGGAGATATAGCAAACAAGACTGTGAAATACATTTAGTAAACAATGATAAAATATATTAACCACATAACAGCAGCAATGGGAAAATGTATTATGTACACTGGACTGTATAGGCCTACTGGAAATTCAATTGTATTATCATGTGCAAAAAAAAAGATTTTTTTTTAACTTTTTTATTCGTTTCTTGTCAAAATTTGCATGATATCTTGAGGTTAAAAACTGTGCTTTTGGATTTATGGATGGCCAAAACAAAGAGAGGTGTGTGTGTGTGTGTGTGTGTGTGTGTGTGTGTGTGTGTGTGTGTGTGTGTGTGTGTGTGTGTGTGTGTGTGTGTGTGTGTGTGTGTGTGTGTGTGTGTGTGTGTGTGTGTGTGTGTGTGTGTGTGTGTGTGTGTGTGTGTGTGTGTGTGTGTGTGTGTGTGTGGACGGGTGTTTTCTGGAATCCTTCCCATCGATCAATAAAGCTTTCCTTCCACTTAAAACCCTTGATCACATGACTCACTATTGCAGAGTATCCATCTAGAACAAGGGATTTGCAGGAAAAAACAGACAAACTGAGAGAGAACTTAAAAGTGAGAGACAGAATGAGAGACAGAAACAATGATGAACATTCTGATTAATAGAATATTATCATATTCTAGGTTTTTAGGTCTCATGTAAACACATGAACCCAATTGCCATAACATGGATAAGCCAATAATATAATATCATTGTTTTAGAAATTTGAACAAGACTAGGATATGCCTGTGCTAATCTGAATTCTGTGTCACGTAAAGAGCTTGTTCAGAATATCGATTTCTAATCAAAAGAAAATGTAAGTAAAACAAATAAATATACAGACTGGATAAAAAAATGACATCTCTTACATGTCCTACATATTTGATTTAATTGCACTCTTTTGTGCTATTATCGAGGACATGAATGAGAATTAATGAGATTACTAAATAATTGTGAAGAATGACTAAAATCAATTAAAATAAATGGCAAAAGAGAGCATCTCCAGTAATGAACGTGCATTTCTTATTTTTTTCAGTACATGTTGATACCGTATATTATGGTATATATTAGGAATATTCCCATAAAGGAATATTCCAGTAGCTGTACATCATGTAAGCACCTTTACACAAATAAAGGCTTAACCAGAACATAGACCTTAATCTAAAACTGTATGTAAACATGGTCAAAATTATCTAAAAAAAATTGGCAAAACAACTGCATGATTCCAGAAGCATGTAAGGCCATGCACACAGTATAGTACAGTGTGTGTGTCTCTCTTTTTGCCGAGCTCCTAAGTAGTGTGGTGGATTTATATTTTTGAGATCTATAATTACAGTGCCCATAACCAACAGTGAACATTATGATATTCTCAGTGGGCAAAGAGCCAATAAAGCCAGTAGGTCAAAACTTACAGAGTAGGAGATGTGAGCTGGCCTGCAGGCGATGACTTGACGGCATGGACTGCAGTAGCCCTAACCCTCCCCCACAAATACAAGGCATTTCTCTAACAATCCATTACAATACACACAACACACACATGTCTATATTCTAACATACATGCAGTGATGTTTTTCAGCCCATCCTGTTATCAATCTTATGTGACAAGCCATTATCTTACCACACACTTATATTCAAACAGAGACACAGAGAGCAAGAAACGCTGACAAAGCTCAACACAAACCACTCTCAGCAGATGTGTAGCACTGATTGAACTCACCCCCCCTCTGGCCTGCCCTAGGCCGCCTGCATCCTTCCCATGTTTGTCCAGTCACTACACCTTCCGTTTGCCCACAGCAAAATGCAAAAAGAAAAAAGACGTGCTTCCAAACCGCACTTACCAATGAAAGCATTACATATTCCATCAGCTAAAAGCCCAATGCACACAACAATTCACATATGAGCTACAGAACATCAATTTAGGGACATTTTGGCCATGTCCACACTAATACGTTTTCGTTTGAAAACGTATATTTTTTTCTCCGTTTTGGCCTTCCGTCCACACTGAAACGGCGTTTTAAGTCAACGAAAACGTAGCTTTTGGAAAACGCTCTCCAAAGTGGATAAATTTGAAAACTCCGTTTTCCGCGTTGTAGTGTGGACTGTGAAGCCGGAGGTATTTGAAAACGATGACGTAAGTTTAGTCATGTGATCCATGTTGTACCAATAGATGTTTACCTGATGTTTACCGTATTGTGCCTGTTATGTGCTATTCACTTTCACACTGTTGCTAAAATATGTTACTTTGCACACTCTTCATATCACAGTACTGCACAGATGACAGAAAATGTACTCACATTTGCTGTCCTGCGTCAATACAGGAGAGCAGTCGCGTTTTAGAACAAACATATGGTGACTGAGTGCGACCTGGACGCATCAGTGAATGGTGAGATATTTTGCTAAATAAAATTATCATGTTAGAAGAATTGCGCGATACCTTTCTTTATTTTTCCATCTGTCAGTGAGCTTTTGTGAGGTTTCACGCATGCGCAGTAAGGTGAATTTATAAGTTTCTCATCCACACTGAAACGTCTGAAAACGCCTGAAAACGCTAGTGTGGACGGAGAGCGTTTTTAAACGAAAACTCCGTTTTCAAATGTATCCGGATTAATGTGGACGTAGCCTTTGTGGGCAAAAAAGGTCCATTGTCTATTGCCAGTACTGTAGTGATGTATGAAGCACAGCTCACACAGAAGTCACTTTCAAACCAAACAGCTTTCTGTTGGTCAACGCAGAAATTCATGTCACCAACTTGAACCCGTTGCAAAATCTATGATGGAAAATATTTTGCCTCATGCTAAATTCTTGATATCATGGAATCCTATTGGATTTCGGCCGCAGAAATTTGCCAAACAATGGTGTATGCAATCTTTACAGAAATATACCTTAGGGTAGCGGCATATCACATTTTTGACAGGAATGACAATGAGGCTGAAGGATAGAAGTACAGTGTGTTTAATGGATTGTACCGTTGTTTAACAATATACCTGATGAAACGTCTTTATGAAAAAAACTTCAGTAGACACAAAAGTTGTAAAACAAAACTACGTGATCTAGGACCTTTATATAGTGCGCGCCATTGTAAAGACTAAGTCTATCCCTCTCAGCCTTGTTTTCATCAGTGTTTAACTCAATATGGCGTTTAACTTGACTAAGATCTAAAGTGGAATACTGCTTTTCTTAAAAGGCAAGTATATATTTTCTGTTCTGTCCAGCATAATATTGAATATTAATTGAGCATCATCAAGTGTTTACAGCAGGTTTACAGTGGAAGTTCAATCATAGATTTGAGTTCGATGCATGATGTCTGTGCTCCGATGCGGCTGTGTCAGCGCATAACATACGTCATAAATAAACTTATCTGATTGGCTTATGGGTAACCAATGATTTTAAACTTCAGAAATAGCCCCCTAGCGAGAGAGAAAACACTTCTCTATTATGCTATTCCAGACTCTGTGTACGAAGCAAAGTGAAGTAGCAGAGTCTGGTATTACCTAGCTAGTTCTGGCAGGCCAAGTAGTCAAGATGCTGCTAACGCTATTGGCCAACAACACGGTCTCATCAGCGATCTGCTCAGCTGAGCTGCATCAGCGCATCAGCTGTTCCTCTCCCCTCGCTGCTAATGAATACGCTCAAATCAGGGCGCCCTATTTAAGCAGATTCAGTTCGCTCCTAACTGCTTGCTGCTCGCTCTCTGCAACCCACCACCTCCCCAGCTCCTCCTTGTCGTGTATAACATGGCATTTGCTATTCTGTCATCGTTGCTGCTCTGTTCATATGGGGAAATAGTTTTGCTCTCCCAGTACTAAACTGTAGGTGAGCGGTGCCTCATTGTAAAAGGTCAGAGGACTCCCTGAACAGAGCCATACAGCCAAATTTTAATTATCAACTTGAATTGCAATTCATTCAATACTAATTTCTTAATAATTTTTATTGTCATGTCATGTGTGTTCTTGACTTATAGTACATACTACATTTCAGTCAGGTCCATTAAGTAATCCATTCGCCTGGTTTTCAAGTTAGCGCAACGCTACACTTCTTAACACGAAGTGATACACTTCCTTTTTAAGATCTTATCTACAGCAAATCTCCATTTGTGTTAGCATAAACAGCAGCGGCTAGGTGTGAAACATCTCTCCTTCCTCAGTGTACTGGTGTGCAGTGGCAAAGTAGAGCAAAAGGTTAGAAAGCATTTCCGTCAATGGCATCGGCTCACAAGGTGGTGGGTGGGAAGCCAGGGGCGGGGCTTTTTCCTTCCTGGCTGCCTGTCAGGACAATAACAGGGTTTCCCAAATACAACAACACTGCTGAGAAACTGTCAAACACAGAGGAAGGTTTGAGGGAGATGCGGATTGGCGGTGACAATAAGCGACACTAGATCTGCAGA
This sequence comes from Chrosomus eos, assembly GCA_036326025.1. Classification (NCBI taxonomy): domain Eukaryota; kingdom Metazoa; phylum Chordata; class Actinopteri; order Cypriniformes; family Leuciscidae; genus Chrosomus; species Chrosomus eos. The sequence goes on along the minus strand of CM070818.1, from coordinate 42,618,421 downwards.
AATTGCTTTTTGAGATGCACAAATACTGGCCCATTCAGTGTTAGTGGATCATAATCTTAGCATTCAGAAATATATTTAGTTATATATTTTCATCAAAATGCCTTTAAATGACACATATATTAGCTAGTACATATACTGTATACGTTAGTACAATATCAGAATGTCATTACATTAGATACAAAATATCAATCCAAGAGGCTTCTGAGTTTCTAAGAACTAACTGAAGTGGGTATTCTCGCAATTAGTTTTAAACGACTGGTTAACCAACAAGGTCATTTTTAGCGGATGTGCAAAGTCAGATCCTCACTCTTCCACATTTGTGTCAACTTGAAAATATCCAAACACCTTTTCTCTTAAATTTGAAGAGCTTATCATTACAATTATTTTAAATAGTCAAAGCGCTTATTTTTTTAATAGTGTGCTTTAAAATAAATTACAGTGGGTTCTGTATTCCTTTATAATTCAGAGAAGTTCATTGAAGTTTAGGGTTAGCAAAAGGTTAGTTCACAGAAAATAAAAAAATTGTGTCATCACTTACTCAACCTCATGCTGCACAAGAACAGATCTCATTGGTTCGTGTGGAGGCTCAAAAGTGCTTGCGTGACATATGAGAACAAACCTCACTGGTTCTTGTTTGTCAAGAAAGCACAGCTAAGCTTCTGTTTACCATTTTTTATGTGCTCTGTGTGTTTTGATCAATGTTTATATGTGAATAAAGCCTAAATTGAAATCTATTTTGCTATCGGAATTTTCCTACATCCCATTTCTGAAGTCGAGATTATGAGAACGTCACGTTCAAGTGCTTTGTTGTTGGAAAGAACAGGAATAATGGAGGACACCAGGTTTATGCTTGCCTATTTATTGGGAAAATTTCAGTAAAGCCAAAATTATATTTTGTGTCCCATTCATTGACAACCATATAAACATTCACCACACCATCTCGTGCTCTCAGCTTGCTATTTTCGGGGTGTAAAAAACATACAATACACAATACACATACAATTCAAATTATTATTCATATATGTAAATATGCACTACTTCAATGACAATACAAGGCGATGTAGCCGTTGTGGGAAAAACAAATAAAGCATTACAGTCACAGCAGTAATCGTTGTCACCTCCGCCATGTTTAAAGTTTATGGACCGCCCAACTCGAGAGCTATCAAAATAATCCCTGACCTTCCCAGTGGTAAATACGACTTGAGGGGGCATTCACGTCCAATTTTTAACAAGGAAACTCGCATTTACGATAATTCCGTATATACCAAATCAAATACGTGAAGGCAGCATATACCCTTCAAATCAAATTACTTTTACAATGTCTTTATGAACTTATTGAAGCTTGATCAATTTGTTGGAATAGATTGTCAATGGAGGGATAGAAATTGCTCATGTTTCATTATTATGGGTTTGGAAAACCATGAGGGTAAGTAAATGATGACATTTTTCATTTTTGAGCGAAGTATCCAAATTTGACACACTATTAGGGGTTAAGTAAATGTTCAAAAACTTGTATGGTCACTTTTTAAGATTTCACGTCTTGAAGGATAACAATCATAAGTATTATTAATATATCAAACATTTTCATATGCGCAGGTGCACTCGCCTATAGCAAAATACAAACGCACATTATGCACATTCATCTGATCTTCTTTTCCTGGTGTCATGTTTATCATAAAACTGGTCAATCAGGTTCAGTAACTCGTCTGCAGGCTTTTCATTCTTTATAATGAAAACAAGAAACACAGCAGCAGCAGAATGCATTCTCTAAGCCTTACACATCAGAGCTGAAAGACCAAATGTAAAGTTTTCTTTAAATGTAACTTCCTAAATATTCAACTACAAGTCAAGTCAAGTCTACTTTATTTATATAGCGCTTTTTACAATACAGATTGTTTCAAAGCAGCTTTTGTGAGATAACAGGAAAATAATGTTGTAATAACATTGTTAAATATAAAATTAAATTTCCCCAACTAAGCAAGCCAAAAGCCAATGGCGACAAAGGTGAAAAAGGCGACAGTGGCAAGGAGACTACACACTCATACACAGAAGTTTTTGTGGGTGGATGAATGTAAGTTGTGGATTCTCCGTGCATTTCGAATTAGGGCGATGATGACATTGTGTGCTAAAGGCAGATGCATAAATCTGCCTATGAGTATATGTGTGTTATATAACAAAGCAACACCGGTTGACCATGTGGCCCAGCGATGAGAAGAACGAAAGGACACAAGAAAGAGACACTATAAATGCTGGGAATGTAGGTTATAATCAGGGAATGATCAGTAATTCCATGACATTTGTCTGAGCCACACACACACCACACAATTTTGTCCCACCTGCTGATTAAGATAAAGAATGTTTTGCCAGCACACCCAGCTAACAAAAGTCAGTCAGATTCACATGACAATGCACACCTGTAGATATCCAAGAGGAGTCATTTGTGCTTTAACAGCACAGAGTTATTCAGCGATATTTCAAAATATGAAAAAGTATGACAGGAACCCCCCTACTCCCTCCCCTCAATGACTTTCCCTTTGGTCACAGCACTGCCTGATCGGATCAGTCCATTTACAGGAAAAGCAAGGGGTCTGTGGGTATTTATGCCTGACATGGTCCAGTCATAAAGGCCAGGTGGAGGCTGAGTTCACCCTTTTTCTGTATTCATCCTGGGCTGGTCGTAGTACCCAAGGGCAGTCAGGATTACTGCCAGCTCGCTGCTAATGTCCCCATGCTTTTGTGTACCAACGGAAAGTACAATCATTCACATTCAGCCTCTTTCTTTCAGCATCTCACTTTGTCTTTTTCTTTCAATAAAGCTTTGAAAGTGAGGATCAGAAGCTCAAAAAGACACCGTCTTCAGCAGTTTTCAGACAGGAATTATTTGTAGATGTAGGCTAACTTTATTATAGTAAATTACTTGTTTTGTTTCAATTGCTGATATGAATTTCATCTTGGTTATTATACATCTATGTAGCTATATAAACACATGAATGTAAGCCACATCAGGTTTTCTGTAGAAATACCCTATTTGCAGGTGTATGTCAGCATGATTAATTCATTCTACCAGCGAAAGTCTCCAATAACAGGGGATTTCTGAGATGAGAGAGCGAGTAGGTTTCATTTGGTTATATGATCCCAGCATGTCAGCCGGTATGAACGGGAGCCAAATGACTTTATCACTAATACGCTTTTTTGTTTATTTATACATTATATTGTGAAATATTATTGTTTATTTTAATATATTTAAAATTGTATTAATATATTAATAAAATTAAAATGTATTCCTGTGATGACAAAGCTGAATCCAGTCTTCAGTGTCACATGGTCCCTCAGAAATATATTGTATTTGGGGCTCAAGAAACTTTCCTTATTATTATCAATGTTCAAAACATTTGTCCTCATTTTTTTCAGGATTCTCTGATGAATGATGAAAGTCCAAAAGAACAGCATTTATTTGAAATAGATTTTTTTTTGTAACAGTGTAAAAGTCTTTACTGTCGCTTTTTATCAAATGCATGTAAAAGTAATTTATTTCCCCTAAAAACATCTCACTGACACCAAATCTGAACGGTAGTGTGTATCATTTTAAACGCATTCCTATGCATAAGTACTATGCATTTCTTTAAACGCAAAGCGAGGACTGAGGAAACAAAAATTAGGAAACAATAAGTGAGTGCAAAACTACAGTAATCAAAATTTTGATGTACTTAATCTCTCATCCACCTCATCTGTTTACTCCATGGGCGTATTAGACTCCCCTTCCTCATTTTTGGCCTGCCCTCTTAAAGATGAACAGTAATCCTTGCAGTCTAGTTGCTAATCTTCTTTACCCTCCAAAACCATGATAACCCAATGACCCAGACCTTAATCACCTGATCCCTACTGTAATTACATGATGAGGGGTGTTGGGGGTCTCGCCCCCTCTGTCCACAACACACACACACACACACACACACACACACACACACACACACACACGAATGGTAAAACAGGATTAAACTTCTGTTGTACAGTAGAAACGGGCAAGCTCCAGGATTCTAACAAAAACTAATGAAGGATGAGCAGCTTAAGTTATAACACAATACATCTATTTGGAAAATATCATATTTATTTCACCAGCGGAAGATATTTATGTACACAAACCTTTCATATACATTTTAGTAATAAAATAATCCACAAAAAAATTTAGTTCAGGTTCTATTGTGATGGAAAAAACTGAGATAACTTAAAAATAAGGAACTAAAAAAAAAGAAGGTGACAAACAGTGGTGCAATGTCTCAGTGCTTTGTGTGTGTGTGTGTGTGTGTGTGTGTGTGTGTGTGTGTGTGTGTGTGTGTGTGTGTGTGTGTGTGTGTGTGTGTGTGTGTGTGTGTGTGTGTGTGTGTGTGTGTGTGTGTGTGTGTGTGTGTGTGTGTGTGTGTGTGTGTGTGTGTGTGTGTGTGTGTGTGTGTGTGTGTGTGTGTGCGTGTGGGTTAACACCCAGTCTCTTTATGACAAGATTAATGACAGTGAGGTCATCGCTATTTTGTTTGTCGGAGGGAAACATTATTCAAGTTTACAGTGCTTCATTTATTTCACTTCATTTGTTTATTTGTTAGCTTAAAACTCAAGACTGACTAGGGTTTTAATGGCTGATATCAAGAGCACCGGGTGACTGATGGCAGATGTAATGCCAATATATATACATAGCACATTTTAAGAATTACAAATGAGTCATTTAACTGTTAAAATCAAATAAACATATTTTACACAGTATTTACAACATAATATCTGCATTATGCCCGGACAAGACTCAGTTCAAATACACTACTGATCAGTTTGGGGTCAGTAAGATTTTTTTAATATTGTTGAAAGACTCTTATACTCACAAGACTGTGTTTAACAGATAATTAATTGGCGGAGCCTTTGCTTTGGTCTATCACTATTCAAGAAAACTCAATACACCAAAAACAATGGTGGGCTCACCAAGGCCAAACTGCAGAGTGACCTAGAAATGCTCTAAGTGGCCTCTACTATATGCGTGTGTGTGAAGATTTATATACTCAGCAGCAGTCATTTTTACACTTTAGCCGCGTTCCTGTTTGTTCTTTATCACACACTGATATTGTGGAGCCTAAAGCTCACTTCCACTACTAACAATGGCGCACAAACACACTCACACTGTGGCATTGTTTGGAGGTCGCATTAATCTCTATCACACACTCTAATCCAAGGAACACAAGCTTTTTCTCCAGTTAAACTGCTGTAATCACATTTAAAGGCCCTGTTCAAAAATATTTGCTCATGAGGTTAGAGTAAGCGGAATGTGTGTTCATTTACTCATCCATTAATTATTAATGATTAACTAAATGAAGGAGTGCCTGCGATCCTGTTTAGATCCGGTTTTCCTCCTGCAGGTCTTTCTTTTTGCTCTTATTCTCTCTCTGAAAGACCTCTCGAGGGGAGATAACTTCACATCAGTGTGTGTCTCTCTGTCGCTGTGGAGCATGAATAGATGCTCTTTCAGTGCAACACACACACACACACACACAACAAACACAACACACACACACACCACAGGGAATACATTTATCAGCAGTGCATTGACTTTCCCACTTAGTGTCCTTGGACAAAACAATGGTAAACATCTGACTTCACAAACATAGTTGAGATAAATGCATTAACCACGGACCAACGTCTGACCTCTCTCTCTTTTGCCGTCTCTCTCTTGTCTTGCATTTCTCCTTCAAATGCCATTGCCGTATTATAAAAAGCTGTTGTTTTTGTGTGTGTCATAAAGGCAGTATGTGATGAATAAACTCTTCTGGTTATTAAATTATTTTTTTCTATAGCATACACACCCTTTAAACACTAAGAAATATTTGTGCACGTCACACGTACAGGTAGACCAGAAAAATGCTGGTTTTCATCTGGTTTTTCTACATTGACACTGAAAATGAAAACAATTTTCATGCATATGCACGTGTCATAAAGTGTACATGCAAAACTTGTGTAAGGGAGAACAGGGATAGTTGTCCCACTTTTCACTTCAGTGAGTATTTCTCAGAGCGGGTTTATATCTGAAACTGAATTTTTGCATAGATATAGATCGTAAAGTTCAAATATGTATTTAAAATAAAAGTAAACATTTTCATGTAATTTCCAGGTTATTACTCAGGACAAAAGATGCAGTTCATTGAGCAAATATTAAACTTTTGTGACAGCAGAAAAACAATTATGAAGCACAAAATGATGCCTGGAAATCCTAAAATACTTTGCGTAAATATTATACACTAAATATATATTGTATAATTATTATTAATATATATATAATGAAGTATCTAAATATTATATTGTATAAAATTATAATATTTTAAACAATTTGTTTAAAATGTCACACTTAAAGCTGCAGTCCGTAGCTTTTTTTGTGTTCAAAATGTACAAAATGTATATTATAAGTGAGTACATAAATCCATTTTTCAAACCGTGTTTGACCGTGCCCCTTAAATTAATTCCTAATTGTATTGTGTTCACTTGTTTACTCAACAGCTGTATAGATGCTGAGTAAACATCTATACATCAAAATATGATGATTTTAAATTCTTGCTCCTTTGCTCTTTCTCAAACATGTGGGTCATATGTAAACAAACAAACAAAAAAATCAAGCAAACAAGCTGTGCTATATTTCAGAGTCTATATTTATAACACATAAACAAACAAACAAGCACAGACACAAATCTCAGCTGACTGTTGTCAGGCACGGTTGCCTGGTACCTCTGGACATGAGCTCGTACGTCTTACACTGAGAGCCCTCAAGACATGAGAGAGAGAGGGTGATGTAAAACACAGCTGCCTGTGTCCACTATCAACACAGCCTTTGAATCTCTACATGTAAAACAAACACAATTGTCTGCATTCAGTCATTTCGAACAACACTATATATGGTCAAAACTCATGATTTAGTGGCTAAAATAAAACTGCACTGTTTAAAATGTTTGACTTAATGTCATAACAGACGATACAATCATATTTTTTACCTGGTTTATTTTAGACTCTCTACATTACTGTACATCTTTAGAGTGACATCATCACAGTTTGAGTTTATACACCACTGCTCAACTTTACAAAGTCTAGACCGCAATGCTTATGGACACCCACTATACATCTGTAAATTGATCTGCTATATATTTATAAACTGATGCTATCGACCTCTGTCTCTGTGTGGATATGGTGTGTTCTGGTTACAGGTCCATTAGTATGTGGTTTAACGTTTATTGAACGAATGTTACTTTGTGTCAGTTAATGTCCTAGCAATGTGATGAGGTCACGAACGTTGAAGGGGGTCACTCACTTTATTAATTTATTAATTAATTTTTTGTAACAGTTTGGCCTTGATAATTCATAAAGGGCTGTTGGATTTACTAGCCACAGCTGCCAGTTATTTTCTGTAAAAACATGATTTTTTTTTTGTTTTTTACAGTGGGAGTATAGCACTGATAGAATGACCTTTTGAATGATAAAATCTTTTTGTGCTATGAAACTACCATTTTGCTAAGTAATGAAATTACATTAATTATCACATAATTGCACACATGATTGTGTGTAATTATAGAATATGACTGCATTTCTATAGAATATGATAGCAAGTGTCAGTTACAGTAGCCGAAGTATTAATCTCTTCATTATTAGTCTATAACAGAACAAAACTGACAAGAGATACATTCACATTCAATTCTCTGAGATATATTTTATGTGGAATTCATGACCATATCCATAACAAAGGTTTGAACATGCCTACTACCCTACTATATTAAGCGGAAAACATATGAGAGAAAATGTCCACTTGTTTCACTCAACTGCTATATAGCCAAGATATTATGCTATTGACATTTTAGTTTTGATGATAGAATTCACAAAAACTTTAATTATAATTTATAAAGGTTTGGACCAATAAACCAGCACACAAAACCACTGCTAGAAAAAAACACACAAAAACCACTGATAGAAAAAACAACCTTATTTCTGATACAGATTGCGAAACATTCTCATGTGACAACATTGGCCTCCCCTATTTTAAAGCTGTGTGGTATTAAGTGTTTGACCAAATTCATGACCATCATCTCCCAAAATAAAGATATCATCTGCATTTGAATATGCCTATTGCCTACTACTACCCTTTAGTATGTGAAAAAAATAGTATGTCCAAATTCACGGTATTCATAAAACAGTAGACAAAACAGTACCCAGATCACACTACTAGTACTTTTGCCAAGGCTTCGAAATGCCCATCTGATGGTCACTTTACTATCGCAATGGCAGCGTGATGGATACAGTACATCCGGGTTTCATTCATACTATACACATTCATACTTTATAAAGCATAGTTTATAACAGTCATAAAGTAAGTTCCTCATCAAATGAAGTACCTACTCAGATAGTATCCGATTTTGGATGCAGCCATAATTCTCCATCTGGTTGAATTATGCTTCAATTTACATGTCTCGGATTAAAGGGAGGTCGACTAGAGAAACGGGTCAACTAAACCAACGGGTGCTTTTTACAGAAAGGTTTAACTGGACGAGTGTATGGTTATATGAAAACACACCTACACTCTCAGACTAAGTGTTTGCAAAGCTGCTTATATCTGATTTTTGTCTTAGATGTCCTATGACTATTATATTTTTATAAAGCCTGATACTATGTCAATGCGTACAAAAAGTTATATCCAACATGCCTTTTCTCTTCGGCAGAAGGTGAGATCTAAAACAATTCCCTGCTGTAAAAGAACATCCTGAATGCATTTCCTGTCTTCGAAAGACCCGATGAAAGGGACTGTGATAGAGAGCGAGTTGTATAACTTATTTCCCTTGGACAAATGCTTTTTGAACATTTACATTTAAATGTCTCTAGTGATGTTTTTCTTGAATTTACAAATCACAGAACCTTCAAGCTTCTGTTATGCAAATCTAAAGCTAACTAAATGACTAACCAGCCAGCTTGAAACACTGAATCAGGGAAGCGCCGTGTTAGTTCTGTGCATTGAGGACAAAAAAAAAAAGACAAAAACAGGCTGTTGAAAATGTGTAACAGGTGGTTTATGGGATGAATCATCATCATTGAAAGCTCAATAAAATAAAATAGGTCTGTGTAATGATAAAAGAAGAAATGAGGCGAAAATCCAATGAATGAGTAAGAGCTTTAAACTGTAGCCAGAAAAACAATGCATTATTTAGTGACCTACATGTTGACTGGGATATTTGACTGCAAACATTAATGCAGAATCGAAGGCACACCCATGCAAACCAACTGAATTTTCACTGTGATGCATTGCTAGCTTTCCCTTCCATCAAAACTGAGAGTGACAGAAATCAAACTTTCTGTCAGATCTGACAAATTAAGAGAAATTTTGATTTCAGTCACTCTCAGTTTTGATAACGGTCTGTCTGTGTGCAATTCTTGAAGACATGTCTACATCACATTTTCCCGCCAAATAAAAGGAAAATTTAAAATACAATTTTGCAGAAACAAAATGAAGAAAATCTCATTAAAACAGTTCACACTGTGATATTATATTCTGCAATGCATACTATTTAAAAAGTTTGGGCTCTGTAAGAGTTAGAAATGTTTTGAAAAAAGTGTTTAATGTTCACCAGGCAGAATTTATTCAATAAAAAACACAGCACAAACAGTACTGTGAAAAATATTACAATTACAGTATTGCAATTTAAATGTCTACATTTTACATTTAAAATAACAATTTAAAATAAATGATAAATGAAATTTAATTTTCAACGTATAAATAACTTTTAGCAGCCATTAATCCAGTCTTCAGTGTCACATCATATGTTGGTGTTCAAGTAACATTTTTGATGAACAGTAAGAGAACAGCATTTATTTATAATAGATTTTTTTGTATCAGTGTAAAACATTCAATGATAATAATGACAATAAAAATATGACAATAAAAATATGCTTACTTAATATAATTTCATATTCTTTCTTCTGAATTTGGGGTAAAATATGTTCTTGACAGGTTTTGTGGGATTCACATGAAAGAATTTTTGGTCAAAGATTGTGTGTATCACACTAAGACAGACCCCTCTGATGCAATCCTATTAGAGGATAATACACAACACCGAACTTCGCTTCTGGTGACAACTCTCATTCATCTCCGTTACACTCATCTGCCTCATCCCTCCATTCTGGTTTCTCTGTGTTCTTTAACTCCAGTCACTCTCGTCATATCACAAAGCTTTCAGCCTGGTTAATATTTCCCTCAGTTAAGTCGAAGCGTGAGATCAAAGGCTGTGTGAGCTTTTAGAGTTTCATCCTCTTTCTATGCGTCTCGCGATCATGCCCGACTCAGAACCCCTTTTACGTTACAAAAACACAACACTTGAATTACCATAATGGAACAAGGCAATAATGATTTTCTACTAGGCTGCTGCTTTTACCAAAACCAGAGGAACACATGCACCAGGGTAGAGAGAGAGAGAGAGAGAGAGAGAGAGAGAGAGAGAGGAGAGAGAGGAGAGAGAGAGAGAGAGAGAGAGAGAGAGAGAGAGAGAGAGAGAGAGAGAGGAGAAGAGAGAGAGAGAGAGAGAGAGAGAGAGAGAGAGAGAGAGAGAGAGAGAGAGAGAAGAGAAGGAAACATACACACACTGCTTCCTGTAACACTCTTTCCTTGCCCTGCTTGGCTTTATTCCAAATCATTTCAATTTGTGAAAGACTCTCTCCAGAGAGACATGCATCAACATAATTTCTTTGTCTGGGATTTATTCTTGCTCGCTTGAAAGAGATAATTCAACCTTTTAGCTTGATGAGAAAGAGAGAGAAAGAGGTTGGCATCTGTTGCACAGCCACCCGAAACATATGCAAAAAATCATTCCGCATCTTTTTCTCATTTCCCTCGTATATTGCAGCCACCACACAGAAGCTCAGGCTGCGTCTGGACTTCCCAGCATCCACTTCTCCCCATATGGCCACGACAGGGAGTCTTTAGTGCTTTTCTTTGCACTCTGATCAGATCTCAGGCTCAGGGTTGGAAGGGCTGGATCTAGATCGGCGTAAACAGGCAACCTGCAACGAGACCAGTCGGGGAAAACCTCCATTTGACAAATTAACCTTCCTCAGTGTTTCACAAGCCATCCTGTTTTAATTACCACCTCCAGTGGCCAATTAGAGGCCAGCAATAAAGAAAGGGATGAAAGAGAGAAGGGCATGGGTTTTACATCTTCTACCTTCACCTCCAAAGCAATCAGTGATTTCCATTAGTCAGGGCCTTTTCTGATTGAAACAGGGGAGGGTCGTATACATGTTTGTGTGTGTATGTGTGTGTGTGTGCATGCGTGTAGAGAAAACTCCAGTCTTCCTTTGTTCTCTCAAGGCTGCATCCTGCCATTAGGGTTTGAATAGGTTTGCTGGGTTTCCTAGCTGGCACAGTCATGGTTGGCGCAGACCCCAAAAATAACACTGCCAACACTGCTTCCAGAGTGTCACTATATGGTTAGCAGTGTGATCCTTCAATGTAAGCCTTTTTTAAAAAGTTTCAGTTTTCAACTGAGACCTATAAACCTCTATAGCATTGGAGCCTGCCGAATACAGAGTGAATACTATTCCACAATTTAGGAGCAAGTAAAAGCTCGTTCACCCTTTGACTTCTTCATTGAACGAGGGAAAGCCAACAACATTTGATCCGACGATCTCAACGTCCAAGCCTATGTATAGAGTCCTAAAATGTTACTGATATAAATTAGTTCAATATAGTACGATAAAGCAATAATAAGTCATGGTAAATCATGGAGCTTATTACTTTTATAAAACGGTTACTGTCAAGAGCAACAACAATGTAATAATTTATTGATGATAAAATTCTTCCGCCAAGCAAGGTAGCTCCTTAGCAATGTTTAAGAGAATGATTGCAAAGCAACATAATACAGATGTAATGAGGTCACAGGTGTGTGTTTATAGAGTATTTTATTACAGCTTCCAATGTAGCTCAGTCAATCATAATCAAGGATATAGATTCAGCAGTAGGATGCATTGCAGGAAGTACTGGCATAAAGTTAAAAAGATTGATTTTAAGAATTTATTTCAAATTGTTCAAATTAACATTGTGATTAATCAGAAAACATTTTTTTACTCAGTCATAGTAAAACCACACTTCTCCCCAACACGCTGCATGTACCTTTCTTTGCTGTCCGTAGTAGAAACAGGAGGCACAAAGTAAAGTTTAATGGGTTTTTAAAAAAATCACTATCCCCAAGCATGAGTAGTGAGTGCTTGACTAAAGATAAAAAAGGTGATGAAAAAGTAACAGTGTGCCAGAGAGTGCATCACACAACCAAAAGAAAGGGCCGACATTCAGAACTAACTCAATAATATCTAACAGATCAATACACACATATTCCTCGAACTGTGTTCATGTCCCATCTTTCCCTCAGATCAATACTTTCCAATCAGTGCAGAGCTCAGCAGCTCTTGACTCTGTCCCCTCCCGCTGACCCTCTTCATCAATCATGACAGCTTATCACATATTCATGAGCTGAGTCAGTCACTGGCCAATGAAAGCAGGTCATTAAATGTGTTCCATTGACAAACTAGTTCCAACAGACTACCATTCTAAGGGATCAGTAAGCATTTGTTTTAAAGAACCAAGGATGCATTAAATGTATTAAAAGTGACAGAAGGGACTTTTGTAAAGTTACAAAAGATTTATTTTTCAAATAAATGCTGTTCTTTTGAACTTTCTATTTATCAAGGAATCCTGGGGGGGAAAGCCTGTTGCAAATCCATTTGTTCTTTGTGTCAGAAGTGGCACGAGCGCTTGAAGTACATCAGAAATAGAACGGAGTTCGGTTTACTGTCGGGAATTTGTCGTGTTGTGTCGTGCCGCATCCAGTGTAGACAGCATCAAAGATTATAATGGATTCTATGTGCTTTTGTCATGTCGCATTGCTCACGTATGGTGTAGACACGATGTAGTTTGATTCTCTTGATTCTTTTAATTCGTACCAATTTATACATTTAGTCCTGATTCGCTTAGCATTCACACTCATTTTTAACACCAAACCTAAATATACAAAACAAAAAAAAATGCTTTTATGGCATATGCTTTGCAATGGCAACTTGAACTTACTTGTTGAATGTGCATACATATGATGGTAGTTTTACCAGCTGAGAACTTGAAAGAGCTTATAAAATGTGTAAAGGAGTCAAAACAATGGCAGGAATTCCTCCGTTACACACAAATGAAGATCTTCTGCAATGAGATGTGACCGATGCCTGTACCAAACTGTGATAGGCAACATCACTTCTATGGCGAGAAAAAACAGGTATGCTTGAGCATTCTCTGCTTTTTAGAGTATCTGTCCGCTTGTTTGGTGCGCACTGCACTAACAGAGCAATCTCACCAAAGTTCGTTTAAATCGAACCAAACCTGCCAAGTGGGAACCCACCCTAACAGATTAATGCAAAGACCGCAACCAAACTGCATATTTGTACCAGACGGATCCAGGCTGAGGAAAACAGATAGACACTCATTAAAATAAGCACATGAAACATTTAATGAGACACAGAGAGCTGTTTCCAACCACCCTGCAGTGTGAGTTTTATTGAGGGTGCAGGAGTCTTTACTCAGCTCTTCTAGCGAAGGTTTCCACAGTAGGGACCGTCACACCTCCCCCAGAGAGAGCACACACATACAGTAGTGTGTGTATAGGTCACACTTCACCACAGAAACGTTACATCTCCAGGTGTGGCACAAAGAAGCTCAAAGGTCTGCTAATATAAACATCCAGTAGCTGCATTATTGCACAGCCTTGGGGCGGATAAAATCAAATCAGTTATTCCTCAGTAGTAATTTGACTATTTTATTATAAGCTATAAAAAATTAAGCAATAATGTCAACCGCTGCATCATAATACAGAGCATACAAATGAGCTCAACATTTGTTGACTGTGTTCTTTTGCTTGGTTGATAGTTGTTCCAGGACCAACAAGGATTTTGATCCAGTACCATGCCCTACTTAGTGAAATCCCGGTAAGCTTATAGGAGTCTGTGAGCACTGAGCACATGCTGATGATGAGTCAGGGCACTGCATAACTGTCCACTCATTCTCTGTTGGGGACAATTGACCGGGTATGTGTGCCAGAGATCAGAGGGCGTGTAAGTGGCTGGTAGAGACATCTGTCTTTGTATTTCTGATATATCAAGTCTTAAGATCTACTTGGAGCCTTCTGCAACACAAAACACTTTTGAAGCAGAAAGTTGATCTTAGGGCTGGGCGATAAAACGATAACGATAATTATCGCGATATAATTTTTCTCGATAAAACGATATCAAGAGTTCGATAAATGTTCGATAATGTGTATGCGCCAAAAAGCGGAACGAAACTCATTGGCGCGCGCCACTGACCATTTATCCGGTCGGCTCAAAGTCCAAACAGCAGCGCGAGCTCACTAGAGCAGACTAGCTCACTTTGATCGTCTCGCTCACGAGCTCCAGTGAGAACACAAATGTCTCAGTGATTTAAACCAGTTTAAAGGCAGATGAAACAGCGCTGACAAACAGGAGAAACACTGTGAGCAACGATACAGTCAGAATCTGAATTGATACTGAATCCATTTAGCCTACCATGGATTTACTGTAACGTTAGCCGTTATTAATGTAGACAATGTATTAAATGACTAATGGAATATAATTACAGTATTTAATAATATATTTAACTATTAGGCTACTGTTTTTCATACAAATACCATAGAAACCTTTATAAAGTTACATTTTGCCATGATAGTGAGGTGCTAAGTTATATATGGGCTATGCCTGGTTTTATCTGTGGTTATCATGATCTAAATGCATTGATAATGGATGACCAATGGTTCATTTTAATAAAACTCAAACAGTCAGAATATTACATTTTACCAAATAAAAATGTGGTCGTTAAATATTTTTTTTTTTAAAAACAGATGTTACTGGTTTTGTTATAATGAACATAAATTTAACATAGTAGTAGTAGTTTGAGTTAGGATGCAGATTTACTGTCAACTCACTCACTGTCAAATTTTGAGACAAAACATGTAATATTAATATTGCAGCCTGCACTGCAGTGCCAACTGTGCTGAAGAAATATTTTTCTATTCAGATATTTATTTTGTTAAGGAAAAATTACAAATGTTTGAATGTTCTACCTCAGATTTGTGAAATGTTCACCTGTTTGGCAAGTGTTTGTCATGATATGTTCTGACAATAAAGAGTAGGCCTAGTTTAAAACCACAATTAACGCTCTGGTTTCTACAACTTTCACTTAGGAGCAAAAATCTGCCTTTAAACTTGAAAGAAATAAAAATTTAACATTTATCGTGATAATTATCGATATCGACTGATATAAAAAAAATATCGTGATATTTTTTTTTGCCCATATCGCCCAGCCCTAGTTGATCTGATGAGCACTAATGGATTGGAAGCACTATAAGATGGCTTGCCATGTGTCTTATTGGGTGTGAGCCTTTGTGTAGAATATGTGCGTCAGCGCATTTAGTAAAAGGCACTGGAGCGAAGAGCAAAATATGACAATAATGAGCAATGAGCCTATTTAAAAGCAAAAATTAGCATTCGAGGGCTTTTACAGTCCTATATTAGTTTAAAGGTTCATTCAGTAGTTCTTTGGATTGCTGTTATTCGTGTACTTTAAGCAGAGCCGATCCGCCCTATACGCTCACTACGCAAGATGCGTAGGGCCCCGCAGTTTACTCAAGGCCCCGCATCCCCCTCGTGTCGTAGCGCGTCAATTAATGTTTACAACATCAATGACAAAATTAAGCGAAACTATCCTTCTGGTCACAAAAAGAGAGAGAGAGAAAAAGAGAGTGAATTGCGGGAACAACAATCAGGTAAACTTGTGTTCTAAACTTGTGTTCACAAGTTTGATGTCAACAAAGTAAAGTTAATGTGCATTTCTATTGTGTTTTTTAAAGTGCAACGGCTCGGAAAAGATAACCGCGTCGCGTGTGTTATCATGTGTTCATATGCGCGACTGCGCGTGCACGAAATGAAACGCGCATTTTTCAAGCAGAAATATATGTGGAGACCAGACATACTGTACAATATATGGGCGTGAATGATGGCACTCCTCATCAAAGTACACATTATACACACTTTTAAAACAAGACACTGATTATAGTCTCAGTTAATGTGTAGTAAAAACTCTAAACAACTGCACTAATTATGCAAGATGAAAAGCAATGTATTGACAATTTGACATTGATTGACTTTGATTTATAGGCTATATTGAATTTAAAATGTTGATTAGCTGGACATACTGGTCAATATGGATGCACATCCCTCAGTAAATAATAACCATAAATCAAGAATTGCTTCAACATGCATAATAAAAAAACTTTAACATGCTATGGCAAGCCATTTTAGCTTTTATTCATTCACAGTTTATGCATTTTTGATATCAATAATTCATTTTTTTTACTATTTGCAATGTGAATTCTTGATTATTTTTACTAGTAGCGCCCCTTAGTTACATTTTTATCTACCAATGTCTATTTTTGATATCAGGAATTACATGTTCACTTGTACAAAAGTTAATTCTTGATATCAATGATGTCATTCACTCACAGGGGTTATTGATATCTGCATCACAATATTCACTTGTTATCTTAATATTCTATAGAAAATACTCTATTTAGTAAATATCATTCTGTTCTATATTGTTGTACTCATTCTTTGACTGTTTTGTTTAAAGGAGGGAGGATTATATTGGGAGCACTGAAGTGTCAGGTGTGACTGTGGCAATGGCAAATGGTTTACATATCTCACGGCGTCACGGGTCAGGTAGAGGGCCCCTTAGCAGAATTTTGCTTAGGGCCCCAGGGAGGTCAGGATCGGCACTGACTTTAAGTACCGATACCACGCTGCACGGCCATCTATGACATATATTAAACTGACACTAGTGAAAGGTAATTTTTTTGTCTGTGTCAGCCTTTCTGTCTTCTGGCTTCAGAACTTTTCTGCTTCTTGATGGCATAGACGTACTGATTATCCCGTTGTCACTAGAAAAGCAAGACAATGGGCCCTCTCATACATCCAGTGCCATTAATGCAGGGCCAAGCGTGACGCAAGTGTTTTTTGCTAGTTTCAGCTCGATGCAGTTATCATTTTCACGTCCTGCGCCACGTTGTTTAAATAGAAAATGCATTTGTGGCCATTTGTGCGCCCATGGGTGTTCTGGTCTGAAAATGAGGTGTGTTCAGGCGCATTGTTGGCGCGTTGCTATTTTGAGGCAACTGAAATGGACTGTGCCGTTGACTAACTGAAACCTGGTCTAAAGTCAATGGCGCAATATACATTTTTTTTATTTAAATAGGGCGTGTCCACAAAGCGCATACACTTTGTACCTTAAATGGTCTTAACCTCACGCATGAGCATATCCCTTTCCTCGCTAGAGAAGCGTTTAGTTTTAGCGAATGTAAATAGCAAATCCGCCATGGTGCAAGCACAACTGGCTTTTAAAGGGAATGGGAGATGAGACTCTGATTGGTTGAACCACACCACACCCTTTACTCATTAAGATAATAGGGACAACCCCGTCGTTCAACAAGCAAAAGTGGATTCGGTCACGCCCTAAGTGCACTTGCGCTGTGTGCTTTAAGACCATGTGCTTAGATTGTTAAAGTAGGGCCCAATAAGTGTGTCTAATTTCTAATTTCTTGTCAAATTTTTTTTGTCTTCAAATCACTAACCTACAATACACTACTAGCATATCAACAGAGGAAGCAGCTAATGAGCGTGAAGATTCTCTCCACATGATGAAACACATGATGACCCATGGTGCGGGTCCTATGGTGACCCGCACCATACATATAACTTTACAAAAACACAGTTTATTTCTTGTGTATGTGTGAAAAACTTTTTAGATGTGTACCAAACTATGCTTCTTTAACTAAAAAGGACAGACTATGAATGCTATAACTATTAAATATGAATTTAGAGTAAGATAAAGATGAATATTGAAAAAATGTGAATGGTCAAATTCAAAATAATGAAATTCTGAATAAAATGCCTTATTCAGGTTTTACTGAAAGAGTTACAAAAAAATGCTTCATAGCTGGAGAATCTGGCCATTTTCAAACATATGCATGATAATGAATAGAGAAAAGTGCACAAAAAATGTTTAGTTATATGCACAAAGGCATGCATCAAATTTGGCTTTACTGTTCATTCCATTTCTTCATCATTACAATCTACACCATTCTGTATTACAGAGTCAAGCAGACAGACGGCAAACAGACTGACATGCCGTATTGGCTCTCTCAGACACGGATTTAGTGTCCCAGTCTGAGAATCGGTTGAGACAAGGACAAGGTTGTGGATTTGTGTTGTCTTGGCTTGGTCATTAGGTAATCTGTCTGATCATTAATCAGTTCGTAGTCATTTTGTAACATGAATCAAATAAATGAGACCGAGAGGAAGAATGTAAGAGAAAAGCTTATGCAAAGCTCATATCCTTAAACCGACTAGACAATCTATTCACAAATGCAGCACGACCTTTGACATTTGACCCAAGCTGTCTGCCACACTGGTCTTACCCTCCAACGCAAGGAAGGACCTTTATTAGACCTTGTGTACTGTTAGCCTGCTGTGCAGTTTCTATTCTATTAAGTTTGCATAAATATACCCTTGAAAAGCACAAAATCTAATCAACACTGCACTTTAAAGTGTTTCTAAAGACATGACATTAAGTTAGAGGGATTCCCAAGAGAGCCCCTTCTCAGACAGCCAAACAATAACATTGGTAAAATACACGTTCAAGAAAATAGGATCAGATGAATCGTGCACCTTGTGTTACAGAAAGCATTTGGTATATGTATGGGGGACTATACAAAATGCTCAAGAATTTGCAAAATGCAGAACACAAACTCTTCACACAGAGTTAAATTGTTATCCCACGAAATTAATACAGCTCTCATCAGTGTGCTTACGTTAGCTATGACATTTAACACAAAAAAAACCATTGCCGCTCTGTTAGGAATGCAGCAAAAAACGTCTGTTTTCTGCTGATGCACAGAAGCCCATAACGCTGTAGGAGTGTGCTGTGAGAAGAATGCAAAAGTCATGACCATGTGTAGGTGGAAGAGAAATATCTGAAACCAATGCACAAGATTCACCTTATTAAACCTGTCAACTTATATATTCCTTCATTTATTACTGCTGTTCATCCATGTTTCCTAATGCATTCCATTTCATGTTTCAAACAACTGCCCTGACGTTTGTTTTGAGACTCCTTTTCTTCTAACAAAAAGCCAGAATGAGCAGATTCATGTTATGTCACCAAACAACCAGCCCTGAACGTTTATAGAAATCCTGAATTCTACAAATTCATCACCATTGTATAAAGCATGTTTCCAAAACAGGAGTTTTTGATTTAGTCACGCTTCACAACATCACATTTAACATGTGAAACGGTGACCATTGTGTTTGAGCTCCTAATCATTTTCATGTGAGTAGAATTAGAAACACCACTATTCGAGGTTACCCATATGAACCAAGGATTTACTCAGGCAAAGAGGTCATGCACATGGACTGCACTCGAGTATAACACAGTTTGATTATCACAGGAGTAAAGATAAGTATTATGATCATGGCTACCCATATCACTGTGTCCACAGTAGCTACAGAAAAATAAAAGATTAGAAAGATAAACAAATTCTATCTATCTTACTATTTACTCCTATTATAAAGCTTGGAAGAGCCAGGATATTTTTTTAATATAACTCCGATTGTGTTTGGCTCAAGTCACATACACCTAAGATGACTTGAGGGGAAGTAATTTCTGTGATAGTTTTTTAATTTTTGGGTGAACTAACCCTTTAATGGGTCAAATAAAGTTTCTGATATTTAGTATAACATCACTCGGCTTGCCTGTAAATGACCATTCCCAAAATGTTGTGATGTGTGGATATTCAATACAACAGCCCAATTGCAAGTGTAATAAACCCTTTTTGCATAAGACACTAAAATTACATTAAACTGTCAGAAATAACAGTAACTGTGGACAGAATATACTTGATGAAAAAAAGTTCACTAAAGCAGACTTGCACATTGTGACTGAGAGTTTAGTGTCATTTGTAGTGTGTCGGTGAGTGGACTTTCTGTTAAAAGAGTGCTCAGGTGAGGAGGGGTGAGGAGTTGGGTGCTTTAGTGTTTTCAAGTAGCTAAATCTTCCTTTCCTCGGAGTGGCATTTCACATAATTTCAGCACCAGCATGCTTTTGGAAAGCCCAAATCACTGTCTACTACCTATGCATTATGCAGTCTGCCCAAAACTGCGTCAACTGCTGTTTCATGGTAGCATTTAAATGTGCAGGTCTGAATGCAACTGCTGAATAAGAGAGTATTGGCAAAATAAAAGTTAAACAAGCAAGTGAAAACATCATTCACTATCACAAATTCAGAAAAAACAATGTTGGAGGGAACATGACTGTCCCCAGGAATGATTTGTCTCACATAAAAACATATTTATACATCTATTTCTCCCTTGAAACGGGGCTTTATGATTTTCTAGCCAATATACATTTTATCAATCAATCAATACGTAAATCATCATGACTCGTGAAGCATAGAGCCACTGAAGATGCATAAAGCTTACGATTAGCCTACACATTAACACACACACACACACACACACACAATGCTGAATCGACAACTGCCACAAATTATAATAGCCTACCGCTGATGTGTTTTATGTCTATGGTGATTTTTCCCCATATCCATGTGTAGGCGCGCGCACAGGTTGTCACCTGCCTCCCGCCTATTACGAACACGACTTTTCGTTGCTTTGGAAAATGCAAAAGCTAACACACACCAAAAGTGTCAAATAACACTTTAAATATTTGAGTTTTAAACCAGCTTTTTATGTGAGTACTTCTTTGCGTTTCAAACATTTCAAAGAGAGATGTGATGTCATTCTAATAGCTATTATCATTTCCTGCATCAATGGAACTGAACTCACCTCCATGGATGTTGATAGTGGCGCTCCAGGATGAGATCGTGTAACACAGCAACACAGTTAAAGCAAACAGACCAGTAACTGACTTCATGTTCCAACAACAGGAACCGCTCTTCTACTAGTTCGGAGACAGTCCTCTATTTCGACTCTCAGCTCCAGGTCATTATAACGAGAAAGATTGTAGATTTGGCTAGGCAGGTTAAAAGGATGAACTAGTTAATATGTAAAATATGGATGCTATTTTAACTAAACTAATTTTTAAGTCAGCATATTCTTGCTTTCTGTGCAATAGAACAGAAATTCAAAACGTCCACGATGTTCTTTTTCTTTGAGTCTCGAAATAATCACCATTCAGCGCATCGCACAATATGAGTAGAAACCAAATCCGCTTGCTTCCGAGAAAATATTAAACTTTCCCGAAGTTTAATCCGATGTGAAATACATTCGCTGTCAGAAGCAGAAGATACGCGTGAAGCCTGGCGTTCAAATCCTCCAGCACTGGATTGAACACAAATTCAATTGTCCCGTATGACCACCGGATATTTCCCGTCCGAGTAAATGATATCTGAATATGTCCAATGTGGGATTCCAAAAACATATACAACATAAAGCTAAATGTACCCGCCTGAGAAACAAAACTATAAGCGTGAATTCGCTTTCCAGCCGTCTCATAATCTCTAATAGGCAACAGAGGCGTCAGTCATGTCCTCTCCCTGCCCCGCCCCATTGTCTACGTCACAACAGGTAAAAGCGTCTCTCGAGTTCAAAGGAATCGCAAGGAATTTGTAGAAATACTTCGGAAACGAATATTGAATGTATGCTGATGCCCTAAGCAGTCTGTTAGCCTATACCAAACGATGAAATCAATTTAATACAATTATTTTTAATGTGTAGGCAATTTAATGGGCAGCATACAAATGCAATTCAATGTTCTAGCCTATTGAAAAGAAATGGGGGAAAAAAGTGAAAAACATCTCTTATTTCATTAATTCGTTCTTTATAAAATAGCCTATTGATTAACCTAGTGAAAACCTTTGATTCACTTAAAATAAAATTCGTGCAGGATTCGGACTAAATGGAACCGGTTCTAAGGCATGACTGAGCCGCGTCTTCCTGGTCAAAATTCAGTAATTCTTATAATTGTATGATTAATTCATTCCGTTTCTATTAAAATAATTGAAAATTAAAATGAAACCATAAAAAAATGTCCCGTTCCCAAATAGATAGCCTAAATGGCATGAGGAGCTGTCATATTTCTATTAGGCTATTATGATTAATGCAAGTTGTGAGGGGAACGTGCATGAGAAGGGCATAGAGGGAGTGCTTTGATAAATCTACTCTTATTCCCGACAAAAGCACGGGGGAGGGCGGATTTGCGCAGGCCACGACCCGCTGTCCATCTGCCTCTCTGTAATCCGCGCAAGAACAACGACATCTGAGGGCTTCAGCACTCTCTGGATTTCACGGGGCAGCAGGACAAAGGCCAGCGAAGCTAAGAGGCGGCGAGCGGTCAAAGGTGACGGAGGAACAAGTTGAAGATAAAGGTTTGTTGAGGCAATATGTTGAGCAACATACAGGTTCTTCACTGAAAACAAATCATAGGCCTACTCGATGATTGCTGTTTGTTTAAAAGATCGTTTCGGCATTATGTGCAAGTGTCATAATAATACGCAGTATTTTTTAGGCTTTAATTAGGCATATTGACACTCCTCACGACGCCCCCCTCTGGACAGGTGAGCATCCTGTTTTACAGGATAAGTGTGCCTGATTTTTTTCTCTCTATTAATTAAAGGAACATTTTGGTAACATTACTTTAATTGGTAATCATTTCAAATGTATTTTCTTTGTTCACTTTCCATCCTATTAGTATTTGCAATAACTTTTGAATTTAAAAGCCGGGTCAATAATGACATCATCCGACCATGACATCAGTTTTGGGTGATAAAACAGCACAAATATGTGCAAGTGGTTATTAACAGTTCTGTTTGATAAAATTATAGAAATATGAATGTTAATAAAAGTTCAAAAAATGATAATAATAACTTGCCATGAACAATGGCTATCTTCCTATTACGTAAATAATCAATCTATAATTAATTACTCTGCCTTTATTATGTTATTAAACTCTTATATAGCTGGACATGAGTTCCACTCAACCTTGCTGAACTCCAAAAACTCTTTTATGGACCAAACAAAAGAACAGAAGTAGGCATAGGTGAATTCCTGGAGGCCCAAATGTGCTGCGTGCTTTTAATGACTGTTCCCATATCAGCTTCCCATGCCTTCATCATTACAGATTATATACAACAACTGATCTCTGATCAGCTTCTAAGGTCTTTTATTGAAAGGTCATTTATAGAAAGACCAATCAGCTATGGCATGTTGAAAAGACCTTAAAGGGATTGTCATGGAACTTATCTGGTGGAGGACATTATTATTCTTCCCCTGAGCTGAGCGAGTAACACACAGTGTGGGGCCTGAACCCTTGAAGTGATGTCTCGCTGTCCCCTGAGCATGAAGAAAGAAGTGTCGCGGTTTACATAGAGATCCCTACAGAGACCTCAGATTGGGAGATTTCTAAAGGGTCACATCCACAATGTAATATCTTAATGGGGGGAAGTGGAGGAATTATATGTGTGTACAGAATGTGTGTGTGTGGTTCAGGTAGGCCTATAGCCCACATATTATACAAAATATCCAAAATCTTTGGCCTTGTGGGGAAATTTGTTGGTCCCCATGAAGAAAACAGCTTAGAAATCATATGTGGTTTAATGGTATACAATTTGTACAGTATTAAAAATCTCTATGGAGAATCTCTATGTCTATGGATCAGTTATAGGGAAATCATTTAGCAAGCTCTTTAATTATGTGTCTGAT
Source organism: Chrosomus eos (assembly GCA_036326025.1). Lineage (NCBI taxonomy): Eukaryota > Metazoa > Chordata > Actinopteri > Cypriniformes > Leuciscidae > Chrosomus > Chrosomus eos. The sequence goes on along the minus strand of CM070818.1, from coordinate 42,594,550 downwards.
AGTCCCCATCAGTCCCGGACTGTGAGATGACCTTGCAGGAAAACATAAACAGGCACAGCTAAGGACAAACAGTTCAGATAGGGCAAACAGTGGACAAATCACAATTGGACTAAATGTTTGTCTGGATAGTCACAGCATATAAAAACCCTCATTAATTAGATGTGTGCATGTGTATCATTAAACTACCAGATAATGTGTTAGTGCTGCACTGAGGTCAGCGTGTAGCAAATGTTAATGAGTCATTTATTATAAGGATAACAATTCACAGAGTTAAAAAATAGAAGGGATAATAAAAATATAGGAATATGTGAATGTTGGTCTTCCAAAATAGAGGGAGCTCTGCAAAAGCAAAAATTAATAATAAAAAAATGATTACATCGAGCCGAGGCACTTAATGTGTACTGTATGCATGTTAACATTATACTTAAAAACCTCTAATTTTCTAATCTAATTCTACAATTTCATTGCCATGACAATGTAATGCCTAAAACCCTGAAGTGACCATACAATGACAAAAACTATTTTACAGCTTTGTGTATTTATAATACACATAACTGAATAATGCATTTAAGGTATTTTTAATGATAAGCTTCACATTTCTGCTTTTAAATCCTCCCAAAATTGACCCCATTTACTTCCTGCCTCACTTCATCTTTTTAAGAGAATGAGGGACGAGTCAAAAAAAATTGTGATTATAAATATTATGCCATAAATGCTGTTAAGCTTACCTTGTACTGAACTCAGAATATTTTGTAAGTCTATAAAGCAGATAGTGCTTCGTGACCAACAGTTGTCCAAGATGGATTTGGCAGGCACCAGCCAACCCAGCATGCACCAGGTCAAACTGGTTTATACTGTGGTACGAACACGGATAGAGGTGTGCAAACTAATGCATATAATAATCCTGGAATATCAACAGAAAGAAAAGAGCAAATCAGAAAATCATCAAAACACAAAAGAATGTGTCCATAGATGCACCAATCATAAGAGTTTTTCATGCACCGATGTGGGCGAACATTTTCAGATCCAAATATTTCTCCATTTCATCAGTATGTGTATTCCAGTACATTGGCCACCTCTAACCCTCCCCCTTTACCTCTCACCTCCAATAAGTCCTCACCTTCCTCTGCCTCATTACTCCAGCACAGTTCATTGACTGGCTGAAGGAACGTGTTGAGTCATCATCAGCAAAACTGCAGGTCATTAAGCGGTCCTGCCATTCACCCAGTGGTCTTCTCCACCCGTGTTATTACAGTATTACTCACTCCCTTACCTCAGGCAACTGAACCAGCAGGACACAGGTGATGTGATAACATCTCTAGAGATATCTGTTCACTATCTCTGGTCCACATCTCCAAATGGCCAATCTGGTTAGTTGCCCCTGAGTAGAGAGACATGTCAGATGATGACTTTCTAGCTCTGTGCTGGTGCTCGGTGAGGGGGATGGTATGGTTTTACATGTACCATGGATGTTTTCCATCCCCCATCCTTGACAAGAAAAGGAATCACTGAGAATGTCAAGAGGATATTCGATGTCTTGGGAGTTTTATGCAAACAAAGGGAAAACATATTAGGCTATTATTCAGAATTATTGTTTAAAAAAAATGAAATAACTATAACTAAAGAACAAATGTACACCATCATGGAATATTCTCAGTTTACATGATAATCTATAAAGAAAATGTTGGGGTCTTTGTTTGATGAACTTTTACAACAGATAATTAGTCAATTAGAAATTAACATGTTGGTCTATTTTTGCCAAAGAAAACCAAACTAAAACCATCACTGAATGAATCAGTTGAGGGATGGATTTAATGACTCATTCATAAAGACAGAGGCTGCGTCTGAATATGCGTTCTCTACTATATAGCAGGCGAAAAACAGTATTTGAAAAGAGTAGTATGAATTCAAGGTTTTTATAAAACAGTAAGTGAAAATAACTTTTCTGTCGACTTTATTATCACATAAGGCCATGAAAGAGAATTTGTGAATGGCAGCAAAGAGACACAACTGACGCTGGTATACGCATAATTGGAGGTAACGCATTACAAGTAATGCAAGTTATGTAATCAGATTACTTATTCCAAATAACTAGTAAAGTAACACATTACTTTTAAATTTAAAACAAAATATCAGAGTTACTTTTTCATATATAAGTATATAAGTTTGTGTAACAAATTAAGTTGTTATGGGAAGAAAGAGGCGGGAAACCGCAAACGTTCAAACAAACTTTAATAATACGCAAACACAAAACGTAAGTAAAGGCGGCAGCACCTTATGAACGATTTATAATAAAACAAACAAAATACAACGTAAAATCTAGGCCTGGTCCTCTTTCTTCCTTCACTGTTGACGCTCATCCTTTTATGCTTCCGTAGCTCCTCCGTGAGATACGAGAAGCGTAAACTCGCGCCGTTCTCTCTCGGTCCTCGTCCTGCTTGCCACATACCCCCATCTCCCCTAGCAGGCCGGGGGGTACCCTCGAGAATCACGGTGCAGAGAATTGTCCTCCGGGGAGGCCAGTCACTGCGGCTGCGACACCAGGGGGTAAGGACAGACGAGGCGAGAGAATAGGAGACAGAAGCATGGGGAGCGACAGAGGGGAGGGAGGGAAAAAAATTCTTGGTCCAGTTCCCAAAACGCACTGACATCTGGTCCTCCACCAACCGGGGGAACTCCTCCGCGGTGCCTGGTGTGGCGCTGGATAGCCCTCTGTGGACGGCTCGATACTCCTCCGCTGCCTGGTGGGCGGCGACAGCTCCTCTAGGTTCGGGCAGCTGGCAACAGTCCCCCCGTTCCCTGATCCTCCCCATCACGGCGAACGGCGGCGACTCCTCCGCTCTCTCACGGACGGCAGCCGCCCCTCCAGAACCCAGGCAGCCGGCAGCGAGTTCGTACATCCCCCCAACAACTCACTGCAGCGCACCGCCTCAAACGTCCATGGCGACAGACTGCTCAGTCCTGCTCAATGATTCCCCACAGTGGTGATGGCTCTTTGACAGCACGTTCCTCCTTCCTCCCGGGTTTTAGCACTAGCAACACCAAGTAAGTTGTAATGGAAGAAGGAGACGGGAACCGGCGAACAAACTTCAATAATAAACAAACACAAAACGAAACGAAAGTAAAGGCACACATAATAAAACATAAACAAAACACAACGTTAAGTCCAGGCCTGGTCCTCTCTTGTTCTTCACTGTCGTCGCTCCTCCTTTTATGCTTCTGCTCCTCCATGAGATATGATGCCAGTGCAGTGCGCAGGTGACGCTCGTTATCAATCACGCCTCGGCCCTCGCGCCATTCTCTCATGGCCCTCGGCCTTGTGCTGTATGCCACACTTTGTTTCCCCATTTATTGACACCTCTCCTGTCCCCATGTTAAGAGAAATCAGGAGTGAGGTGCAGAGGAGTTGTGTGCACTTCCACAAAAACAGCTTTACTATTATTATTCAATTATACTAATAAGCAAGATTACTTTTTTTTATTATTATTATTGCTGATGTAAGAGTGTTGAACTTTCTTCTCCTGCATCCTTCTTCTGCAGTCCATAATGGCAGCACATCTGAAAGGTTTGTTTGAGCTGCACCCTCTACTGTACAGACGGGAATGTACATTTCTTTATAATTAGTCATATTTATTTCACTTCAGGTGTGAATGCCTTTACATTTGCTGGTGGGTCACATGACAAAGACAACGTGAAGAATGTAGTACTTCTGGATTTCATTTTATTCCATACACATTCATACTGTAGAACAGAGGTCTCAGGTCTCAAACTCAGCTGCTGGAGGGCCACTGTTCTGCAGTGTGGACGTGTCTGTAGCGGTCGAATGTGGAATCTATGTATACATATCTATGGTTTCTAGTAATTCTGAAGATCCTGATTAACTGGATAAGGTGTGTTTAATAAGGGTTGGAGCTGAACTCCAGGAACTGACATTTAGGCTATGTTTACACGGAAACGATCTGAAGAGAAAACGCAAAAGTGGCGCTGCGTTATCACTTTTTATTCTGCGTTTAGACGAGCATTATGGGGGGGAAATCCGCGTGCATATGGTGACGCAAAAGTGTGTGAAATTTGATGTAGTATGCACTCCAGGCGGCTAAGTGGCAATGTGAAACACTGCCACACAACAACACCAATACTGAGAATATTTTGTACAACTGCAGAAAAGACTCTTGTATGTTTATCAGAGCTGTTAGGGCAACTTGAAGGTCCAACATATGGAAATAATCCAACATGTTGGTTTTATTTCCCTGTACTGGCGCATACTGTGACGTAAACGCGTACGCGACGAGAGCCACCGTGAGTAGATTTGGTGTTTACCCTTTAGATGGGAACGCGACGGTTGGAGCGTTTTTAAGATTTCCACTCTGGAGGGTGGTTTCACTTTTTTGCATTTTTAAGCCCCAAAACGCAGTCGCCGTGTAAACGAAAGGCACATCCGATAAAATATTTTTACGTTTTCACCCGGAATCGTTCTCGTGTAAACAGGGCCTTAGACCACTGGTATAGAACATAGTTTTTTAACTGTCTGAAAGTGATTACATCTTTAGAAGTATACCTATTCAGAGAGTGCGATTTCAGATGCAGCCCTTCAGGAGCTAATCGGTTCAGTGATTTATTGAATAAATCACACATAAAGACAGTCACTTGTCGTCACCTATGCTGAGACACTGAAAACCCCCACCACTGCACAGTCTGGCAGTCTGTATACCAACACTCTTGAAACTTTGCTTGGATAATCAAATCGAGGACCTGAGGACGGTTGTATAATTAAGAATACAACAACAATTACTTCCTCTTCTGCTTAGATATGATTTAACAAGTAGTCAAAATACATGGGTTTAAAAAAAGACAACCTCGGACTATCTACACCCACACACTCAAACAAAGAAATGTCAAGCCATTCTGTGCCAACACAACTTCATCACCTCTAATGTTGGTTTTTATCATTAGTGTATTGCAGCATGTTCTTGTACTGAGAAGACTGTTTGATTTAATAAGCACATTACGAGAGAGCCATTTGCTCAATTATAAAGATGAGCTTTCCATTAAAACTAATTAGCCAATTACTCAGACAGGTAGACACACTCACACCTAAAAAAGACACACTCGAACACATACACATTTCCACTGTGTGTTCTCACAGAAATCTTGCTTTTACCAATTAAACCTAATGCACATGCTTCTGCCTTCTCTTTCTTTCAGTCTCCCCATACATGCTGCCCACTCATGCACATTTCTGCATTTCACCCCTATTTAATTCAATTAGATAACAATGATGGACAGAAAAATGGAAGGAATCTGAGACAATGAAAGTAAGGTGGTAATGGAGTGAAATAGAGGAAACATAATGAGAGAGCAAGAGTACAGCAAGAGACAGAGAAAACGGAGTGAAATTAGATTCTACTACTTTTCCTGATCGAGTTTATGGAATGAACAAATGTGTAATAGATGATTAAATGCAACTAAAATGCCTTAGTAATTGAATGCAGTAAAGTCGTAAAATGCTTCAATCTTGTAAAATCCGAGACATTTATTTCTTTATACTACAATTTGCAGGACAGAAATCCACAGTAGGGGGTGCGGTAAGGGGATTGTAGTAATCTCACGCCTTGACTGCCACACAAAATATCAAATCATCCACCAACAAATCACTGTCTGATTATTACTGAGCAAACATCAGGGTCTTACAGGTCTCTAAGGAACTACTAAACATGCCCTGACTAAACAAGCCGGAATATTCATGACTAATCTGCATACCTTAAAAGAAGGAAGGGTGACCTACAATAATTAAAGGGAGGATGGGACTTTTTTGTGGAGCTGTTTATATCAGATTTTGGTGGTAAGAAGCTCAAAGCACAAATTAGCACGTGAACTTTTGAGTAAAATTTTACGGGATAGCTGAGAGTTCGGAATGAGCACACTAAATATAAAAATAAAATATATATATAAATCATGTTTTAAGAGAATAAGAGAGATTATTCTTTATTTCTCTGATATGTTCATATAGGATTGATAAGCAGTCTCAGAAACCAGGTCTCCTTATAAGCAGTGATGAATATGTTGGAGCAGGCGGTATGCATAGATTAAGGAGCACATTTAAAGAGGACAAGATGTCAGTCAGTAGTTTTTCACCATACATACTCTTTACAATAAGTCATTAGTACTAATCCACCATGAAAGACCTGATCTAGAAATCCAACGAAGGGCAGATATTATACTCTCAGTTTGCGCCCCCACTAATTAAGTAATGAATATTCATGAGGTAGAACAGCTAGGGATGCCAAAGAAGAGGGTGGATAAGTTTATGGGAAATGTTGTTTACTTTTTTACTCACTATAAAGAGAATCAATGTCTTGAGTCGTAAGGAAGGATGATATACTCCATATCTTGGATTATATATGAATGTGGCAAAAGATTCCCAGTAAACTAGAGCACAAGCATGAAATAAATAGGGGTTATGAATATATAATTATGCATCACATTTTAAAAATAAATAAATAACTTTCAAAAAAATGTTTTTTTTCCCATAAGGAAGGGATTTGGGCAGATGGCTGCTTTTGGGATCATGTTTCCACAAATACACTCCCCAATGCTGCAAACAAGATGACAGAACGCTCCAAAAAAAAAAAACTTCCCTGTCTTTCCCTGAAGCGGCTTTGGTCATGTTTCTCTCTGATTACAGGTCAAATGAAGCCAAACTAGTGCTCAAAAAAAGTTCTGCAACTCCAATCCAATAAACTACTGATTTATGCATGATGTTATGCTACTAATGATGGATAATTATAGAATATGATGCATCTGGGATCATGAGGATCTATATTCCAAAAATAAGGATCATGTAAGGAATTATTTTTAAATAAGTTTACCAAAATCAACTGTGAATGGGTATAAGCCCCATAACTTTGACCACATGCCACACAAAAATCTTTTATCACATCAAGATGGACATCACTGCTTAAAGGAATATTCTGGGTTCAGTACAAATTCAGTTCAATCTATAATTGTGGATTTTGATTACTAAATATATATATAGGCCAATAGAATAAATAGAGTTGTAATCGAAATTATTCACCCCACATTGCAAATCAGGTTTATTGGCAAAATTTCCCTTTTTTTGCAGATTTGTGCCGTTATGAGGGATTCTATTCAGGGGGTTGAATAATTTTGAGACTGCAGAAGTCATTAAAAGATGTATTTTCAGTTGAATTTGGGGAAACCAGTTGAAACATTTTTTGTGTTGAGCTATTTAAATTCCTTTTGTATAATTTGTTAATAATAATAAGATATTTTTTTATAGCGCCTTTCAAGAACCCAAGGTCGCTTCACAAAATAATACAAACAGTTGACAGACAAAGAGACAAGCAATCTGCTTATTATAACAATTAAACAAGCAGAAAAACAGATGGAGACAACCAATAACAACAAATAATTAACATGAGAGAGTTATATAATCAATGAAAACATACACTTTGATAAAGAGAGCATGTAACATAAAAAAATGAAAGAGTGGAGGACAAAGAAATAGAATGAAAGATAATTATTTACAGCATGGTGAATATATGAGTTTTAAAGGGATAGTTCACCCAAAAATGAAAATTCTGTCAGTAATTACTCACCCTCATGTCGTTCCAACCCCGTAAGACTTTCGTTCATCTTCGGAACACAAATTAAGATATTTGTGATTAAATCTGAGAGCTGGATCCCTCCTCCATAGGCTTCTAAGGGATTGAAACTTGACAGCCCCGAAAAGTTATTAAAGAAATCGTTAAAATAGTCCAAGTGACTACAGATCTATTAAGTTTATCGAGCTACGAGAATACTTTTTGAGCGCAAAAAAACAAACTAAGATAGCGACTCTATTCAAGTATTCTCTTTGGGCCTGGAGATTTCACGTAGTGTTATTGCGCAACGCTTCTGTTTGAACGTCACACGCATCACACACATGACCAGCTTCGGCCAATAGTGAGCCTACGTGTGACGTATAACACAGAAGCGCTGCACTGTTACACTACGTCAACAGCTTAGGAGAATGACACGGAAGAGAAGAGATGGTTGAATAAAGTCGTTATTTTAGTTTTTTTGCGCGCAAAATAATATTCTCGCGCTTGATAAACTTAAGATTGAGCCACTGTAGCCATTTGGACTATTTTAGCGATGCCTTTAATGATTTTTCGGGGCTGTTTCAATCCCTTAGAAACCTATGGAGGAGTGATCCAGCTCTCAGATTTAATCACACATATCTTCATTTGTGTCATGAAGATGAACGAAAGTCTTACGGGGTTGGAACAACATGTGGGTGAGTAATTAGTCAGAATGTTCATTTTTGAATGTTCATCAAGTTGAGATTTGAAGGTCTGTAGGTTAGGGGTGGCACGGAGATCAGAGGGAGCTTATTCCTAAGCTTAGGGCCAACAATACTAAAAGCCCTACCACCCACAGTAGAGAGTTTATACCTTGGCACGACAAGCAAATTGGCAATTGTTCATTGCAAACAGCTGAAAGTGTAAATTTTGCCAATAAACCTGATTTGCAATGGGGGTGAATAATTTCAATTACAACTGTATATGTAGCCTATATTTATATGTATGATTACAGTGATGCAGTTGCAATGAAAGTAAATAAATTGGGCCAATCTGTAATAATTAAATACTAAATAAAATAAAATAAATGTAAATAAAATTCAATATTATAGCAAAGCATAAACAAAATGCATTTTAACATGTTTTTTAGTGTTAAAAAACATGTATTACCCCCCCCCCCCACACACACACACACACACACACACACACACACTTCCATTGTAACTTACTGTAACTTACTACATCATAACCATTATAAGTTACCTTACTTTAACCTCAGATCAAGTAAGAAAGGTATGCCAAAAGTAGATCACAAAAAGCCAATGAAATCATAAAGACATAAATGGGCCCAAAGTCTCATTATCTTCTGCCATGAACAACATGCAATTTTTTGGGAAAAAGAGACAGTGTGAAAATGGGATAAAAACAGCAAAAGACAGCGATAGGAACAATGGTAATTCATGCCAGTCCCCCTGCCTGATGTTACTGCAATTCAACTGAAGTAATGTTTTTAGCTCAGACTGAGTTAAATACATGAAAATAATCTCATAAGGCTTAGATGCCAGACAAGCTATTAAAAAATAAACCAATAAAGAAATACACGTATTAAACATGTAGAAATGGAAAGCAGATGAAGACTAAGAGGCTGCTTCAATATCATAATTTCTAAATAATGACTAAAGCTGCTGGTTTAATTGAGAACCATCACCCCCACCATCCACATATCCTAACAGCTGGTATAAACATTTATATATATGTAGAGAAATCTTTTCTTTTTCTTCAGCATGGCTGATCTCTTGGTTACCATGGCAACTGCATGTACACTAAACTGTGAGACATTTAACCAGAGGCTGCTTGGCCTTGAATGTGTCAAATCCAAGAGGCTTTAGGACCCAAAGGCCAACAGCAGACGATCCATCTGCCACCATGTTGGCTCTAAGCCAATACTGCAGGCCACCCCCTGCAGAGCCAAGATGGCGGAATCGCACAAAAGGCATTGCAAATACACAGGTGGGGGGCATCAGGTGTTGCGTAGCTATGGCATCATATGGAGGCTGTCTGGCTGTGAGTTAGGGCTGGGAGAGCAAGCTGCCACTCAGTATGACGGGGTGATTGCATTAGCACATGTGGTAGCTCCTGATGTCTTGATTCTGTGGGGAATATTTTTGGTGACCTCAAGGCATATGTTGTGAGATATGATGGATTGTATTTAAAGGAATTATAAAATAAGGAATGAGATTTTAAAAGAGACTAGCGCTTGGAAGTAGGCTACATTACAAAAGGATATATTAGCATTAGCATAACAACAACAACCAGCTAGCTGTCTTTATTATGATCCTTTCTGTTCATGTTAATTAACCCTATTCTGGTTCCAAAATACAAGGTAGGCCTATACAAAGCAATGACTTGGCAAATGATAAATGTGACCGGGCTTAGACGTGTGTGGTCAAATTATACAGCAGTGTAGTGTTAAATACTGTAAACCATTTCCCGCAGTAGGCTAAATGTTTACATACAAACAAAGATCTAACATCCCTCTTTCCCCATCAACTTGACCTAATTTTTGTCTTTGTTCTTCTTGGTTCAGATCAAAGCAAAGCACGTGAGAGTAAAACACAGAACGGCTGAATATGTGAGAACCGCCTCATTTTTAGTTGCTCAGTAAGAGCTCTTGAGTTATATTTAAGAACTTTAATTTTAGATTGACTGTAGGCTACAGTATGTTCTTTGTGTTCGGGCTCAAGACCTAATCCTGTATTTGAGATACACCTTTATTTTGCCTTTAAACTCTTTTATTAATCTCTTACTTAATCAAAACCTTTATCAGATATCATTGAAGCTTTTATCTATTTGTTATTGCAGATAAAAAACATCTGAAGAGTGACTCCGACATGAGAAATGTAAAATGTTTCACAGAAAACATTGGATGCATATTTTCAAATATCATGAATAATCAACTAGGAAAAGTCATGACGAATCAACTTGATGTTTCAATGTTAAGGATGTTGTTTGTGTTTGTCTCTCAGACCCCAAACAGAACCTGAGGCTAATGGGGATGCAAACAATGAATGTCATGCTTGTTAACAGAATATGAAGGACATCAAAGATAACATTGAGTAGAGCTGTTATCATAGACAAAGATTATAGTACCAGACAGATATTCCACATTAAATCTATAATGTCTTGATCATCCAGCTTAAACTAAGACCTCAGCAGAGATATCTAATCCCCATTGGAAAAATTAAGAGATGTCACAGGATGATTGCCAAAGAAAATGGGACAATAGTTGTGACAACCACCACAATAATTGACATATTAAATGTTAAATGATTTCTGTTTATTTTATACTGATCGTTCTTGCTTCAGTCTTTATTTTTCCCTTTGCCAAAAATGATCAACTGGTGATATGTTTGATGTCAACAACAGTTGAATTTGTGCACGGAAACAGAAAAAAAAGACCAACCAGACAGTACACTTCTATTTTGGATTAAGACTAGTAAATCCAGGATTAAAATTTAAACAAAGATAAACTAAAAAGTTAAACTCATGGGTCATGTGTGTAAAGAAAAAGGTGATGTTTAATTAATTTAGACTTTATCCAAATGTATGCCTCAGCATCACAATTTATACCTATTCCTCTTTTATCAGTGTAATTCTGTCAAATATAACTACATTTATGTATACAGTATTTATCTACAAATTCCCTGACAAAAAGACAAATTCCCTGTAAAGAGCTAATCTGTAAAGTGCTACAGGGTGTTGTGAAAGATCACATGATAAAAAGCCTGTTGGCATTTATTGCTTTCAGACATTCTGAATGTGTTTAGAGATAGCGGCTTCACTGCTGGAGCGAGGACATCACTCACAAAATATTGAGTGACCTATACAGAGAGTTGATTTATGGTGGCCTAATCCATAACTCAGACAAAAAAAAAATTATATTGACAGACACAGGAAAGGTGTTTCCTGTTTTCAAAATTCATTTTAAAGAGATTCATTTTAAAATCAAATTTTGTTCTGTGCATTGTGATTGCATGTTATGTATTTTGTTTTGTTGAGGAATGTAATGGATTTGTTGACAACTAGCTTCAATATTTGCATTCTAAAAAGAAGCATCAATAAAATGAAATCAGAATCTATTTAAGATCAGGTCATCAAATAGTTTCAAATCTCTTCCTCGACATTTGCTGTATTATATTGTCTTAGAGGTGCGATTTGTCAGATTAATAATGATATATGAGTTGAAATGATCACTAAGTTATGGAGTTTGTTGTCTCAAAACAGGCTGGATAGGAAATAATGACAAAGTGTGGATCAACATTGTATGATTCATATGTGTATTTCCTTCTAAACATCTGTAAATAAGGCACACAGATGAACAATTAGATATGGTTATGCAGCATCACTCTGTGCAACGTGATTTGCATTTACATAAATGTTTACATCCACAATATGAGGATGACAGACATTCATTAACAGAGTTTGCAAGCAAAACTTTGTATTTATGGTTGTGTATGAAGTTTATTTTATCACAATCAGATTCCTTCAGTCCAGACTATCAGCTTAAATGAACATTCACACCCCATGCATAATTGTGTCATAATTTGTCTCACTTTCCTATTATTCCAAGCCCAATATGACTTTCCTCTGAAAACTTCACTGCTCTTTCCATGCAAATACTGAATGGAGCTATCAAGTTAAAAAGGGATGCAAAAGAGCCATATCGTAATCGACTCGAGGCAGACTTTGTGTGGGAACACACAAAAAATGAAGTCACTACTGAATCACTGAATCATTCACTCTCAATCTCCCTGATTAGATTTTTGGTTGAATTGAATTTTTTCAATGAATTGTATTGTGGGTGTGTTTTATACAATGAGTCTGAGGCTGTCTACACTAATCCAGATAAAGGCCTACTACATTTTCTCTACGTTTTGGCCTTCCGTCCACACTGAGGCAATGTTTTTGTCCTGAGAAAACTGAGCTTTTTGAAGACGCTGTTTTGGCGGAAATTTTAAAATGCAGTTTTTGCATGTGGACTGTGAAAATTAAGGTATTTAATAACGGTAACATGTTTAGTAATGTCACAAATAATGTACTGATAGATGTATGTGCCTGCTATATTCACTTTCAGTGTTGCTAAAGATAAATGTTCATTTGTTTAATCTTCATAATCTTCATTAATCTTCATTCCTGCAAAGATGACAGAAAATGTACTCACAATTTCTGTCCTGCAGGAAAATATGAGGGCAGTTGAGTTTTAGACCAGACATGGAATTGTGATTGAGTTTCACTCGAATAAAATGGCTAATAAAATGATAGTAGCTAAAATATATATATATATATAGTTTAATATAGTTAGAGCTTTATTCTGTCTGGTCTCTCTGTCTCATCTCAGCTTTGATTATGTTTAACACATGCACATTAAGATGGTTTTAGCATTTCCAACGATTCAGTGTGGATGAGTACATTTTGGAAAACCCTTAAACGGACGGAAAGGATTTTGAAATGAAAAAGTAATTTTTCAAATTAATGTATTCCTGAATGGTTTGTTCATGAGTCAGACTGATTGGGTTCTCTGGAGTTCAACTCAAAAACTTAATCACAGCGGTTTGCAGATCACTGAAGGGAAAGATTATCACTGAACTTTCAATAAGTAGGGCTCAGAACAACACAAGGGTGAGTAAAACACGATTTAAAAAAAAAACAGTGTTGAGATATAAAATCAGGTCAGTGTGATGGCTTTGATGATATAATAAATATGTTTTCTTTTTAATCTCATTATTGACAATATCACCACAACATAAAATAAATGCAGCATTTCTGTCAATGGAAAATGTCCCATTCATTTAAAGTCATTTAAATATATACTACTTCTCCCATTGCGTTGATGAGAACATTTTTGCTTTTATGAAAGTTTATGAAAACTGAGAGAGCAAACGAAGGGAAAGACATCTGTGGTAGTTGAATCGCAGCAGAAATAAAGCGGGAATCTGAAAAACACTTTGTTGGAGAGAAGAAATAATTGAACCACCCATAGAGGCATAATAATGGAAATCTTATTCTCACTCTCTCTGGTTATAAAAAGCATTCCCAATCCTCTGTAACTCATAGGCAGAGACAGTGAAGTGCAGCACTTTTTCCTTGAAAAGCTGACCTTCTCTATCTGATGGAGACACAAAGGCGCTCTTTCGTGCTTTCTTCCTCTCTCTTTCACTCCTCTTCTCATACAATAGGATTAATGGCCTGATTTCTATTTGCCTCCTTGTACTTTTCCAAGTGGGGAGGTAACTAATCCACTTACTCAATGCTGAGTAAACCATCATGTCCATCAGGACCCTAAAACTGGGCCCTAGGTTTTTAATTGGCAAGTGGGAGCCTGAGCTGTTTTCTCACCTTGTCCAGCTCCCTCGATAGTAAAACCAAACCAAAAACTGAACATAGTTGTTGATTTCATGGTATTCACAATTTGTGGTATAAATAAGAGATTATGCATGTGACCCAGAATACATTGTAAATAAAGAGAAAAAGAAATTGCATGTCTGGTCCTGGCAGCAGGTTCCATTGTGCAGTGTTCAATGGTAAAACGCCAAAAGCCTACATGGGAGAACTCAAATAATAGCACAGGACAATGAAGCCATGGAGACGTATAGCTAGAACAGACACAAAAGCTTGTGCACTGCGACTCTATGATGTCACGTCAGCGAGACTGGCTCCTGGCCATATGGGCTTATGATCCAAGCAATGCAATGCCTTCTCGCTGTTTCTGGCACTAATAGGCTAAATTTAATCAAAGCAAGCTCCCTCTGTTTGTCTTGTTCTATTTATACATTTTATGTATACTGAATTTGGGTATTTGATGGAATTAAGGCAGCCCAAAATTACATTTCATGAAACTTATTTAATAGTTTTCATAGGCCTGATTATGGTAAGTGTTTGCACATATGTTCTCCTAAAGGTTTTCTTAAAAAGAGTTCAATTACAAGTGTAACTGCTTTATTGAGTAAGAGTACAACATGATTAACATCTCAAGCTTTAAAGCAACAAAAAAAGCATAGAAAAGAGAAGAGAGACAAAGAGAGAAAGAAAAAGAGAAGAGAGATGTACTCGCTGATAATGGGGGAAGCTAAATGATTGAACAGCTCTTGGGGTTGTAAATACACAGATGACTGAGTGCATCATCGCTGGCAACTTTAGTGACCTATCAAATAAAATGTATGCCCAGTGAGGGCATTTAAAAATACCTGGGACACCTGACAATCGCTAAATATAAGCTATGATGATGCCCTTAATATTTATCTGAGAGAGTGACTGTTATCTTAAACCGTAATGACAAGGTATAAGAAGATACATAACCAAGTGCTATTATCCATTTACTACAATTGCCACAAGCTACCACAATGGATCCATTGCACAAAATTGGACGTTTCAATAGCAGAGCAGCACATCCTGATAGGCTCTGAGGAATAGGTGAAATGACCCAGGGGCGTTGCTAGACCGTTTTATTTATCAGTACAATTTTACTGGGGCAAAGCAACGAGCCCCTGTAAAGTTTTGCTGTAAAAGTTTCCTGATAAATCATTGTCTGATGAGATGGGTTACAGATACGTCTGTTCCAGCCACAGATTTGATCGATAACGTAAGCTTGTTATCTGCTAAAATAATGCTTGCTTATCTCTTCTAATTTGGTATTGTTTGTGGCTTGAATTTAGTTATCATCAGTAAAAGCTTTTTAAAGTAATATGATTTTAAAAATGTGCACATATACTGTAGTCTATATATAAATATTCATATTTGATATTATAGTATATTTTGAAAAAGTCGTATAAAAAAGTCGTATAAACCACCCCTATAAACATACCAGAGGTACAAATCAGCATAAAAGGGGCTATTTTCTTGGACATAGGGAGGCCTTGGAGCCTAAAAGTTGAGAACCACTGCTAGGGGATATAACCACTCTGTGACAACTGAAATGACTGCACTGCTGTAGATCTACAAGAGGGTGCAAGGGAAGAGATTACTAAACAGATACTCATGAATTAGCTGCTCTCGGTATTCAGGGTGTATCAGGATATTAATTAAAGACTTCAGTAACTATAAACACAGAGAGGGAGGAATAATAACACAGCATTCAATTTCACATTGAATACAATGAAGAAATCCACTCTAAGCCTATATGAAAAAAAAATACTGCAATATTAAAAAGTCCTCTCTAAATATATCTAGGGCAGGTAAAGTTGACAGACCCTTGCAGGGAGACGTCTCGGTGAGAGTCACTAGAGGAGGAGGAAGGAGAGGAAGCTCGACTGCCTCCCTCATCTGTGCAGCCAAGCCTGACCAGACACGTCCACAGTACCAGCATGAATCTCTCTGAAAGAACCATAAGGCCTCACAGCTTGCTGGCAGAACGGTGCGATGTGACACTGCATTAGAATTCTTAGTACCAGTCTCTCTCTCTGCTATTGAATTTCTGCAAGTGCACATGCCAGAAGTGAGGGCATAACTTCTGAAGTTTGTCATTCTTCATGCTTTTAAGTTCATTTCCATAAAGAAAACATTTAAGTTTGCAGGCATGACTATTTTTTCAATGATCCAGAGCACCACAGAGGCCCATCTGTTTTCTGTGGAAATAGATGTTTGCCTGAAGCACAAGGCTAATGATGAGTCTTTTACAGTCAGTTTTGCTTACATCCCAGGGGTGAATATACCATGGAAATGGCGATTAAGAGTTGGTCTTTCAAAATATCATTTTATAAGAGAGGAAAATTAAAATCTTACACCAAGCATAAAATTTAGGGTTGCACATTATATTTGCACCACATTGGTAATCTGCTGATATCTGCATTTTAAAAAGAATAGGGAAAAAATAAATGAAGCAAGAGATTATGGCAGTTTAAATAACAGTTTATAGCAGTTTCCCTTTAAGTAAGCATTTTGAGAGAGCTGCTGCACTCATTAGCAATAACAAAATTGTCACACTCAGGCTTGGATGCAATTACCAGAACTAAGGCAAAACTCAAACAGGCAGGTTTATTTACAGATATAGCTGGAACACTGTGCATTAACAGGTAAGCGATTACACTTGAGAGTGTTAGCAGATGCGATAGACTTGAATTGTTAACTTTGAGTCTTTTTCTTACTTGAGAACACACACATACTGTTACTCTGTGTGTCTTTTTATCTTACACTCTTAACCATATGATTATTCAGGTAGGGTACCCACCTGAATTTCTTCAGGAATGATGTAGAAGTCCCTTGTAGTTGTTCTTTTTTGAGGCTCAGTTTGCAGTTACAGTAAAGTAGTCTTACAGAGGCAATCGTATCAACAAAAACACTTACAGTATTTCATTGGTTACAACAAAGCAGTTAATGCAAAATAAAATAAAACTTAAAATCAGCTCAACTAAAGCTCGAGTCAAACTCTAATCAGCAATATTGGAGATGCTGTTAAGCTCCCCTCGATAGGGGTCTCCTTAAAGCTTACAGGGAGACGTCAGGGAGGCAGCATCTGGGGTGCTTCACTCCTCAGTCTTTTTATACTTCTTTTTTGGAAATTCCAATTCCATTTAATTCATCAACTCCTCTATGTCTTGTATGATCCAATCTTTCTGTTGTAGGAGTATCAGACTCTGTAAATCCTGTTTAATCATCCGGAGGTCCTTCTGCTGTCACCTATCCTGTTGTCTTCTTCTAACGCTTCTCTCCTTTTTCACTGTAGCCTTCCTTGGTTTCACCTCCACTTGCAAAAACAAAGGAAGCCAAATGCATTTGTTTTTGCAAGTATTTTAGGTTTTGTTAAAGCAAATATTTTAGGTACTTTCCACTCACATAGCATTCAAGCATTTTATATTCAAGCATATGGCATTACCTTAAGTAAGCAAAATAATATTTATTTAAAACCTGTAAATAGCAATATCAATCCAAAACAATACACACAAGAAAACAACATTGAGACGAAGGATGACTTGAAGACAACTTGGATAACGTGATGACTGGAGGATGACTTGGATGACTGGAGACAGTGGTAGCTAGCAAGGTAGTGAGGAACATCAAGCAAGTAGGTTGCAAGTTAAGTAGACTTAGCATCAGACAAGGTTAGACAATGGCTGTGGGAGTGTGTGTGCTCTATATAGTGCTGGTGATGAGGGCTAGATGAGTTCCAGGTGCGCATAGGTGCCAGGGAGGATGATGGGAAATGCAGTCCGTGACATTACACATGTAGAGCGGCTCACGACGCCATGACAGGAGAGGGCTGACAGAACAGTCCAAAGGGAGGACATGCAGGAGTGTGGGGCCATAGTGTGATTCAGAGCAGTACCAACAAGACGAAGGCCAAAAACTGATGGACAGGAGAGCCAAGGTGAAGCCAGGAGCCTGCCTGACTCAGGTTAAGCTGATGGAGGTGGAGAGAGAAGATTCAAGGTGGCACTGGTGGACTGGATGGTCGAAGCATAACCACAGACTCGTCGGACTGAGGTGGAGACGGGGCTCAGCAGACCAGAGTGCAACCAGTGGGAGTGAGGACAATGGTGGAGCCAGAGGGAAGGAAGAGCCTAATGGAGCCGAAGGGGTGGAGGGATCGGCATAGCCAGAGGACTGGAAGTCTATGGCTCAACCTGGGTGATGACTGACCAAGGTGGGGTCAGAGTGAAGAAGGAGCCTGGCATAGCCTGAGGGATGACAGACCACGTGGAGATGAAGGAGCATTGAACCAAGGTGAAGCTGATGGGTCGGCGGGCTGAGGTGGAGTCCGGGGCTCGGAGGCTAGAGGTGGAGCTGAGGGATCCACACACCAAGGCGAAGCTGACGACTGGGTAGCACAAGGCAGATCAGAGCAGCACGATGGAATCACTGTACAAGCCGAAGTATACCTCGCACTGGGCCCTATCCTCGCTTGGAACAGCACAGCATGGCGAGTGCAGGTTTGGGCTCCGGAACGAACACTGATTCAGGCTCGAGCTCCAGGATGGATATTGGGGTCGGCTCACATTCCTGGACAGACTTTGCAGGCTCTGGGTCTGCGATGGGCTCTGGCTTGTGGACCTTGGCGGGCTTTACAGATCTTGGCCATCACTCCAGGACACCAGGTGGCAGAGCTTGAACTTTATTTAGACTCCACATAGTCTTCCAGGGGACAGCCATCTTGTGAAAAGGAGAGGAGAAAATCTTCAGGGGAGTAATTTAAAAATCCTGCTGTGTTCATCTTGTTTGGTCTGACCTTCTGTCATGCTTAGGTTTTTCTTACTACCTAAAGTGACGGAGGATCCGTCTACCCACAGAGCAAAGTTGATGTAATCCTCTAAACTCCAGCCAGGCATCAGAAAGCAGATGTCGTCGTCCAGCCCACACCAAAACACTCAAAGTCCACTAAACTACGGCCACCGTTGAAATAAATTGTTTAATCTTTTGAAAAAAATCGTACATTCGTACATTCCTTGCTGCCCAAGGCGCAAAGTTGTCCATATCAACGATATCCATTTTATTTTTGGTATATATTCAAGGCGGCCATATTCTGTCATGGGTATTCCCACCAAGGATGAAGAAAATTATGATTAAGCTCAAATAAAGATACTTACTTGACAAACACAAAACAAAAGCAGTATTCCAACAAGATCAAATGTAACTGTGAACCATACACAAACAATACCCGACAATGAATAAAAGAAAATAAGGAACTTAAATAAACATGGTGATGAACTTACTACAGACAGGTGTGCTCGTTAATGAATGTCCACAATTGGCGGGAAACTAGAACAAAGGGAACAGATAACTGAAGAGAAACAACTAGAAGTCCATGAAAATAAAAAGTAAACATAGTATAACAATGACAACAATATATTTTAAATGCCCTTTAAAAGCCTGCCATATGAAAGCCAGACAGAGGTGCACTGAGTACTTCTTCGTCACTAAATGGCACCTGTCAGTGCCTTTATACTATTTAACTTAATTAGCTTCCTACGCTAAAACTTTTCATCATGATCTTACACAATGCACATTAAGTCCACTGGCCACTCAGATGTTCAAATGGTCTTTTATATGGTTCAAGTGAAATTGCCCATATAGCTACAACAAGAACCTGTAACCTTCTAGTAGTGCTAGTTTGGCACAACAGCTTCTCCTGGCAGATCAGCTTCACTTCTTTTCCACTGTTTTTACAGAGGGAAAAGTCCACTTTGAGAACTTTACATCCTGTTTCAGTTCCTCCTGACCCGAGGCCGCACATCTCCGCTACCTGCTTCCTGTACCTCAAGCAACAGGGCTACTCTTTTAAAATAGGGTGGGGGAAATGAAAGCAGAGAGAAACACACAGAGTGAGAGAGATTTACTTTTTCATTCTGAAAGAAAACTACTCGCATGTCATAGGCACTTAGACTTTTTTGAACACATTCCGTATCTCTAGTTTGCATAATGTCCATTTCAAATGTGCTTTGCATTGTGTTTTGTACCTGCAGTGCATTGAACACATGTCATACCCTTTTTCAGAAAAGAAATTAGTCATTAGCCATGCCCTGCTGCTCTCATTCTCCATACTTCAATCAGGAACACAGTTTGAACAAAAGAAGGACTTCAGAGGTCATGGTTCCCCAGCCAACATTTTTTTATCATCTCTTGAGACAGGCTTGTAGAGTCCTCAGGAGACATGCCAGATAAGACTGTGAAAAAATTATAGAGAACATTAAAGCAACACTTTTTGCGAAGTGATTGAACCATTGGAGCCCAGAGCTGTTGGATGGTTGCTTTTAAGCAGAACTAAAGAAAGTCGAGATAATAAAACCACATTATATAAAACACTGAACTGATGATGCAATTCTGTTTTTCTCTTAAGATGAAAAATGAGTAATATATTTCAGTGAATAAAAACAAACACATCTGTCTACGTCATGAGCAATGACTAGCACACTTCCTGTGTCAACCATGTCACTTCCTGTCCACAGGGGTGCTGTATGTGGTCACTGGTTTGGGCCTGTTTACAGAAACCAGAAAAACAGCTGTGGAAAAATCACACACCCTTCGACAGATCTTTCCACAATTTCATGTAATGATAAGTTCAAAGGCAACATATGTCAGTGAGATCAAGGAAATAGTAAATAGAAAGTTCACCCAAAAATGAAATAATTTGCTCTAAAATCATATTTCAAAGATACATATATATATAGTTGTAATCGAAATGATTCAACCCCCATTACAAATCAGGTTTATTGGAAAAATTTACAGACTTTTCGGTTGTTTGAACAAATCAAACAAAAGTAATTGAAATAGCTCACAACAAGTGTTTCAAGTGGTTTCCCCAAATTCAACTAAAAATGCAACTTTTAATGACTTCTGCAGTCTCAGAATTATTCAACACCTTCATGCCAAGCATTTTCAGTACTAGAACACCCTTTTACTGTTATGACCGGCTGCAAACGAGATATTTAACCAGACAGCAGCTTCTGGCAGCGTTTATGAGGAATCTTAGCCCATGAGCAATGGTCCTCCAGTTCAGTAATATTCAAATATTAGATTTGTTTGCTGCAACTGTCATCTTCAAATCCCACCAGAGATTTTGTATGGGGTTCAATTCAGGTGACTGTGATGGCAACAGGACTTCTTCTGCAACCAAGCCTTGGTGGACTTTGAGGTATGCGTTGGATCATTGTCCTGTTCGAAGGTCCAATGAATAACACCCAAGCTTCAGCTTCCTCACTGACGGTTTGACGTTTTCTCCTAAGATTTCCTGATATTTCAATAAACCTTCCACACTCTGCAGGTTTCCAGTGCCAGAGGATAACTGTAGGCAGAGTGTTCTTTTCAGCATGATTTATTCTTCTTCCATCAGACATACCACGGATCCATACAGCTGGAAAGTTTCAGTTTTGTTTCATCGCTCCACAGAACAGATTCCCAAAACTTCTAGCTTATTCATATGATTTTGAGCAAATTGGAGCCGACTTTTCTTGTGGTTTTGGTAGAGTACATCTTGGAGTTCTGGATGCATTTAGTACGCGCCAGTATACTGTGCAAGCTGAAACCTCAGTGCCTGTTGCCACCAAGTCGTGTGCACCTGGTGCAACTATGAAGCCCTTGATTAGTTGCGTCAGGTGTGCTTTAGACAACACCTGTTTTGCAGATTTGTGCTGTTTTGAGGTATTCTGTTCATGGGGTTGAATAATTTTGATACTGCAGAAGACATTAAAAGTTGCATTTTCGGTTGAATTTGGGGAAACCACTTGAAACAGTGTTGAGCTAAATTACTTTTGTTTGATTTGTTCATTGCAAAATTTAAAATATTCTGGTTATATTATCATATTATATTTAAACTAAATTATTCAATGACATTTAAATTAATTAGCATTTTAAAAGTACAGTATTTATAACATATTTCAGAATGACATTTTAGAATTTCAAAAATCATTCTGGACTCAAGTGCCATCTCAAAATTTGGGGGAAAAAGAAGGCTTTTATATTCTGAGTGAGAACATGCAAATTCCGCATTTGAAAAATAAAGCCCCAATCATCAGTCGGTTTTACACCGTTTATCACCGTCATTTTTGAGAAGATTAAGACTAAAATCCAACCCCCTCAAAATCATCTTTCATGCAAGACTTTTCAAAAGCTCTATTTGAGATGACCATTTCCATGACAACAGGACTGGATTAGGTTTAAAAAAATACTTGCACCAATTGCAATTGTGAAGACCCTTGATTCTCAAAGGCACTTGATTTTTGAGGAGAGTGAACAGAGTGGCTGTAAAAGAACAAAGGAAAACCAGAGCACAGCAATTTCGGGATAAATTTTGAGCACTGTATTTACATGTCTTTTCCATTTATACAATATATAAAAAGACAAGTCTCAAAAGCTTTTGTCATACAGAAGTACCTTTTTTATTGGAAGAGGTGTGAAGATTTTCCATTTTCCTTTTCGGTTCTGCCTTCTCACCTCCATTCTCTCACAACATAATCAAGCGGCATGCAATGGACTCATGAATAGGATAATGAGGGGAACCCCTTTAGCTTCCTAGCTGTATGGCATTCCTGTTAGCGCTTCCTTTCACTCTATAGAGCCATTCAAAGTAGCAAGGTTACAATCTGACATATTTTAATGCAGTATTCCATATGTGTTTGGAAAAACAGGTACAACACATAAACAAAATAGTTAAAGCAAAATCTAAAAACTTTTTTGCCTTATTTAAGTTTTTACACAGAAAATTGACACAGTTTCACGATCATGTTCACATATGCAGACTGCACATACCCTTAAGGATCCAAAGTATTCATTTTCGTATGTTTTTTTTTAATATAAGATAACAAAAAATGCCAAAAGTACTGTAAATCCATCACAGACACATCTTTGGCAAGGCTATGGCCTTGTCATAGAGACTCAATCTGGAGCTGATGCAATCACCCAACGTGGGCCAGAAAATGAGGTCAAAGAACGTAAATCTTATACTGAAGGGTTAAGTTCATGACTGAGTGGGGAAATGGGACTCATAGGATCCTGAAAGTGCATGATGACCCCATCATGATTTCACAGCTGTACCAGTTGTGAATTATTCATCTCTGATGACTTACATGAAATTCTGCTCTATATGTTTAACAGCCATATACATTGCATGCATTTTTATGTACCCGAGAATAAACAGCTAGCAAAAAATGGAAAAACAAAAAAGGCAGTGAGCTAGACTTTCACAAGTCATGTGAATTAACGGCAAAAATGTTGAAGGTAAAAACAATTGAAGGTAAACGTACAAGTGTGATGCATAAATATGAATTAGCTACATTAGTTAGTAAATGTCATTGTCACAGATTCCACAATGAGGCAAGTAGAGGATCTGGTTGCAGCAGTCTTTATTAAACTGAATAAATCAAAACAAAACAACCCTGGCACAGTAGAGCTACTCAAATCTAACAAACCAGCCTTTAACATTATTGAACTGACACAGGCCAAACAACGAGGCTAAACGAGAGTGACCAGGTGAACACAATGGGTTGCTGTAAGGAAACAAATGAAGAGCGGGAACATTGTAAACAAAGGGAAAAGGAAAACAAGGTGAAACAAATACGCTTAAACAAAAATTATGTACTAAAAACTTTCCTTTGCATGTTTGAAAGGTTTCGTATACAGACAACAATGTTGTCAAAACGTTCCCTGTTCACAGATCCGCAGAAACGACTAAAAACGCTGTATCATGCATGCCAGGCCAAGTTGGCGATGTCACTTTGTAGCTACACTACAAAGAAACACATGCCAACAGATTGAACACGTAACTGTAATACGCATGTGTTTTCACAAATTCACATTTTTGTGGTTTACATCGAGACGACAGCGGTATCGTATATTAATGTATAAACATAATTAATTATGCATAAAGAAGCTTGATTTGCAAATTATTCTCTCTAGACATTAGTCAAATTCATTATAACAAACACCTTAGCTTTCTTTTTTTAAGTGCAGAATGAAGTTCGAGGCTGTAATGGTCATGTCCGATATCTTGGCTTTGCAAATTGTTCATACAGAATTTTTTTATTTCCTTTCATGAATACTATATTTTTTGAATGTTTAATGCTGCCTTAATGTGCTATTGGAATTATCATAAATACGAGTTTGCTAGTTAAAAATTGGACATTAACGACTTATCAAGTCATATTTACTACTGGGAAGCTGGGATTTTTGTTGCCCAATTTTGATACCCAAATTCCCAAGTTGGGCAGGCCATAAACTTTAAACATGGCAGAGGTGAGAACGATTGCTCCTGTGCTTTTTCCACAACAGCTACTGTCATTAAAGTATGTGCATATGCAGTCATGCAGTTCATGTCTAAGTGGAATCTCAATTAATTAATTCTCAAGTCAAAGTCAAGTAATTTTCTTCAAATCAAGCAAGTCACAAATCCCTCACCTGTGCTCTGAAGAGACAATTTGATGAGTGGGGATCAACCTTTTATTCTCTTTACATCTATCAACATGAGAACAAGAAGCATTTACCTAATCTGGGGCAATATATTTTTAATGTAAATCTAGTGATTGCGTTGACAGCTGAACAGATTTTAGACTAAGAAGCTTATGGGTACTGTGAAAGAGCTAATCAAACATTGATCATTTGAAAATGTTGAATGAAATAGGTTATGCAAAATAATTCTCTCCTCCTTTTATTTCTATTTCCCCCCAGTTTTTATTATGTTTTCTATTTTCTTTCTATATTTTATGCTTCCATGACATTTTTTTAGGGGCACCATGTGCACTTACTAAGTAAGGAGGTATACTGTAATAAAATGAAGGAAACCTATGCAACTACTTGCTTTCAACTTTTATTTAAAACTTTCACCTTTACCATGAAACATACGTCTTGTGCATATTTAAAAACGATTGACAGTGTGGATACAATCACAACAACCAAATATAACAATTACATTTTGAATTTGCATTAAAAAATGCATATTGGGCCAATTGTGGAAATTCTTTTAATGAAAATGTAACTTTTGAAAAAAAATTTTTTAATCCCCTTCCGTAATAATAATGGTTTAGAAATTAACATGGGAAATAACACAAATAACATGAAGCTTTTATTTTGATGTGTTGTAAACAGGTCCAGACTTTGCAGTCATCGGGTTGAGGTGAGTATTGTTTGAGTTCTCTGGAAACACTGTTGGCCCTAGAGGATGTTCTTCTGAATAGTGAAATATGTGCTTGTATGAAAAAAATTGCATTGGTTAAAGCCATGGGAACCTGAGTTCGGCTCTGGTGGGATTTATAGAGAGGCTTCTGAAATGCTTAGTGAGATGTTAAATTGTTTCTGGTAATTTCTCACATGTTACAGTGGCAAAGTAAGTCCCAGAATGCAAAACATCTCAACAAACTCCATGTTTAAATGGCTTGCGTTCCCATTTCCTTCTTAACTTGTAGACACTCTGTTTTGAGATGAAATGTCCCCAAGCATTCCAAAGCTTGGATTTCCGTTTTGCCAATTTCGGCAACAACATCACTACTGGGATTGAGGCCTCTGCCTGCTTTCCCTTATCTCCAATGAACAGATGTGGGAGTTTCACGCTGATTCCTGCCTATAACGAAGAGGTGATGTGTCTTCATGTGTCAGTACTGATTTCACAACACAGCCTTCAGCTAAAGCCTCTTAAGGCTTCGGTAAGTGAGTCTGCATCCATCCCTGTGCAAATCACTGATTTTATTCATGCAGGAAATGGAACAGCACAGATTAGATTTCATAATTTGAGTTACCCCATTACATGGAAGTTGTGAAACTGCACCTGGGGAGTAGCAATGAGAATTTTAAAAGTATCCTTAATTTAAAAAAAATAAGGGAATTAAAAAATTATATATTATATATATTATATTATATTATATTATATTATATTATATTATATTATATTATATTATATTATATAATTATATTATATTATATTATATTATATTATTTTATTACCTCCAGAGAGGCGCATGGCATGAGTTTAGTTCTTGAATGAACCGGTTCAAATTTACGATTCACCGGAGAACTGCTAGGACCGATTCAATCACACCAATTTGAATCATTCATTTACAAGATCCGACTCTAAAGAACTATTTTGGGATTCAAGATTCAGCAACAAAGCCAACGGTGGAAATGGATTAACTTATGTTGTGTCGTTCTTCGTTTAGTTAGCCTATTCTGCTTTCTGAAACGAGTGGAGGGTAAATATAAAGTATATCTGTAGATAATTTAAGTATTCAGTCTACGAATCAGAATAATAACGAGACCTTTATTTTGGAGCTTTTAAATTCGCTAGCGCAAGATTTACGTTTGGTCACATTAGTGAAAAAGACAGGTACATATTTGTAACATGCAGCCCTTGAAAATGAATAAATATACATATATTTAAATTAAAAATCGTTATTTGTTTCTTCACAGTGCTTAACAAACGAAGCAGACCGAAAGAGCGCGAGAGTGCCCGTATCACTGAATCTTGCCAGTTAACGTTCCTTGTAGTGAACTGTAGCAGCTAACAGTTAGTGCTACATGAATACTGAAGTAACCTGCTTTGCTCTTTCGTCAGCTTTCTCATCAGCACTATCTGCTGCTCATCTCAGGGCAGTGAGTCTGTGGAGCTGTTTTTAGAGCAGACAAAGTGCCTTTTGTCGCCTGTGTCGTGCTTAAGCGGCGGGAAAGGCCCGAGGCTCAGCATTAGTGCGCTCAAAGAACTCTCTTGTCAAGTGGGATAGCATTGATGAGTCCTTAGATTGCAGAGAGCTGCTGCCTTATTTAACCAATTTGCCCCATCTGCCCTGCTATGGTTAACAATATCACTCTTTGTGTTTTACTGCTTTGGAAAAAGAACGTATAAGGAGTCTCTTTTTTCACTGTCTTTCTTCTTTTCTCAGAAGAACATTTTTGTTCATATTGAATGTGATTAAGCCTAATGTCCCTTCTTAAGTTATTGCGGTGACATTACGGGACATTTTGTTCTGTTGAAGGATTCATTTTGTGTTCCAGCATGAAATGTGACTTTGTATTAGAGGTATCAGTCACCTTTGTTACCACATTGAGAAATTAAAGGGATAGTTCGCTCAAAAATGAAAATTTTGTCATAATTTCCTCACCATAATATGTTCCAAACCTGTATGAGTTTCTTTCTTCTGTTGAGCAAAAAATAAAATATTTTGAAGAATGTTGGTAATCAAACAGTTGACGGTAGCCATTGACTTCCATAGTAGGAAAATAAATACTGCGGAAGTCAATGTCTACCGTCAATTGTCTGGTTATCTACGTTCTTCAAAATATTTTCTTTTGTGTTCAACGGAAGAAAGAAATTGGAATTATTGGAATTATTTGGAACAACATGAGACTGAGAGTGAGCAAATGATGACACAATTGGGATTTTTGGGAGAAGTATCCCTTTAATGAAGGATTTCCTAATACTTCATTTGATTAAATTCTCAGGTGTTTCTTGGTTTTGATGAACAAAGTTAGTCTGCTCTTATTTAGGTTTCTAGTTTCTACCTATGCATGTGGGGAAATATAGATTGATCACCGAAAAAAAAAGCAAAACACCCACATACACTGCTCATCACTGACAATTGGCCTAGTTAGAAAACTTGTAAATTAGGTAATCAGTGAATGAATATTAAATGCCTATTGTAATTTTTTTGTGATATTTCCAGATTTTATTTCAGTTCAGTATAATTACATCCATATTCATGTTCCTATGTAGGACAACCATGAGTGCCAGAAACAGATCCTGCTCTTCCTCCATCCTCCAGGCATGCAGTTCATCATCCTTTACCAGACAGCCTTCTCGTGTGTTGATCGTAGATGCATCGCCACCCTGGTGGTCAGAGACATGCACTGTTCTGTGTCAGGCCCTGGAAGATTTCTTTTTTCTGGCCAGTAGTCTGGCAGGACCTGTTCGTGTGCCACTGCTTAGCGTGTTTGCCATCAGTGTACAGCTGGAGTGCCTTCTTCCCTTTGTGGTGAGGATGAGTATGTGTGTATTGGTATCCATGTTTTACTAGGTTCGATACAGTAGGTACTATGTGTTTAATAGACAAATAAAAGTATCTGTCTTCTAATGTCTTCCAAGCTGTTCATTCCTTCATCTCATTCTCTTCACCAGCAAGTTAAGGGAAATTTGACACGTCTGCTGTCCTGTGTAGAGGAGCTGCGTTCTCTGCCTCAAGAGGGCTGTGTTCGGCAACGGGGGGCACTCCTTAAACAGGCCGTGCTGGACAGCCTGCAGCAGTTTAAACAATACATGTGCCATACAGCTCATGGGGACATCAATAGCAACTGTGTGGAGGTGAGAACTTCCACCGCTAAAACTTAAATTGCTTTCAATTGTGTATCTGTAAGGAAAGCAAAACATTTAATTTCTTATTAAATATGGGGGAATCTCATGAAGAGGTCAATTTGGTCACATTTTAAGAAATGTGGCGGCTGGGGGACATATTTCATAGGGCCCTGTGTATTACAGTAATGAAAACTAATTAAAATACCTAATGCATGACAGACACTAATGAAAATTGGGGGGTGAAATGTGCTCAGTTGTCCTCAAAATAATGTCAATAATGGGTTATTTTGATTTTCACCCATAAATGCCTTAATCTCCTATACAGTAATCAGTCTTGCTGCCCTGGTTACTTATCCTTCAAATCAACATTCACTGCCCTTCGATCTATGCATCTGCTTCCTGGCTGCATTTTTGTTTAAACCTCACATAACAAGTAAAGAAATTGTCTCGTCCGTATTGGGCCTCTTCAAAGCACAGGCATTCACATTCAGATTTCCTACCAATGTATCCAAAGCTCATTTACCCTCTACTATTAGCCTTGAATGAAGATGTTGGCGCACTGACACAGACCACATGGCCCTCAGCAGCCACTCTCCACTCAGCAGGCTCCATTAAAACCCAGCACTAATGCCCCACCACAGGAAGCACAGCAGAGGACAAGTGCATTTAATCAGATTATACAAGAATATTTTTTGTGCCCTAAATGGGATTATATGGTGTATATGGATTTGGTCTCACTTTGCTGTGATACAACAGAGCTATTTATAATTATGTCAGAGATGTCTATCATAAGATGAGAGAAATGACAGTAGCTTTGATGTATGTGATTGTAACACTCTCTTTGTGACTCTCTGTTCAAATATGCAACAGATCATGTAGCAATGATTTGTACAAGTTATTTATGTGGGACAGGGCACAGCTTTTATGACTGATTTATTTGTATCCTTAAATATGTTCTATGGTCTCATATTCTCACAATTAAACCTCAGAGAAGATGTTTTTGTGCTGTGTAGCTTGTGAGTTATTTCTCTCACATTCTGAGTTGGAATTTATATCAACAAGAGAGACAGCTAATGACCGCAATCAGCTTTCATTGAAGCAATCATAAAAACGGGGCCATTGGCTTCGTAGCCTTTTGGGTACACTGTGTGAGTATTGTTTGGAAATGTCAGCAGAAATTTGGCATGACTTGCGATTTACAGAGAAACAAATGTAGCATATTTTCTCAAAATTGCTTTCTGTTGGCTGTTTAAATCTTGAGTCCATTTACCAAATATTGTGTTGATAAAGTGAATTATTACAAACAGACATGCCTGCTTAGCTGAGTTTTGACTTATCAACTGCATTCTAACTGAAGAATTTACAATTTTCTAGGTGACTGTATTAACCTGTCAGTCAGGACAGATAGTCCTTAAACAGCTGGAGCAGGGTCTGAAAAACTCTGATCTGATGAGTCTGCGCAGGCTTCTGGTGGTCCACATCGCATTACAGCAGAGTCTCTCAGACAGATCTCTAGCCTGTAGCCTTGAGACACCATCTTCAGAAGATGACCAGGAAGGTAGGAGGTCATATTCAGTGTTGCCAGATTGGGCGGTTTTGAATTTGATTGTGCGGGTAAAAAAGGGTTTGGGCGGGTGGACAAAATTTGGGCTGGTTTGGGGTCAGTTCGGCGGTTTTCAAACATCTACTTATTAAAGTCTAATTGGTTAAAAAACTAAGCAAGGGGTGCATGTGCTGTCATCATGACAAACACACACGACCATGCAGAGTCAACTGGCGTTGGTGTTGACGTCACCGATGAGCACGCACGCACTTATAGCCAATCAGCGATCAGCAGGCAGACGCGATTTAGCGCGATAACTTGAAGGCAGCTGTATATTCTAGTGATCGATAATGCCAAAGTGACCTACATATACAGTAAGATGTATCTACAGTAAAGAGTAAGATAGTGATCAACTCTAAAAACGTACACATGTGGTGGGAGATGACTCGATGGTTAACTCTGAGAAGAGAGCAAAGTTCAGTTGAAATACTTGAATTGGAATCGAATATGGGACGACTCCTGTCCATGTGCACTAGCCTAACCAGACATCTGCAACGTTTACACCGTCCAGACTGCATGAACTCTCCTGTCCCTGACAGCTGCTGAAAAAGGTTTGATCAACAATGAATCAGTTTTGACTGCTAAATTCTGCATTATGTTCTACAATGTGTAACAGCTACTTCTGAGGGTTAAAGTCATCGGTACATTTCTTGATTGCCGTTTTGACAGTGTCCACCTGGACATTTTAGTCATATTTGCTAATTCTTCTTAATTATTGCCCTGTTTTGATCCGTTTTCCTGGGAAATTTATTTATTTTTTATTGTATTTTATCATCGTTATTTTGTTTTAAGGAGATAAAAATGGTGCTTATCAACCTTGAATGACATGGCAATACAATTATATCACATTATTTCGGCAGTAAATTTTTGGGCGTTTTTTTCTCGGAGTGGGTGGTTTTTGGTGAGCTTTTGGGCTGGAAATCACCGTCCAATCTGGCAACACTGGTCATATTTAGTCATAACATATTCTTAGTCAGTGAGGAAGTAGATGAGCATTGGCTTTTATACTCATTAAACATGGTCATTGTGTTCTACAACATCTGCCAACCATTGGATTAACGAAGAGGTCAACAGGCAAACAGATATTTTAAAAATTTTCAGTATTAAGAAAAAAAACCCCAGCTACATAAAACAACAAATCTCAATTCAAAAGGGATTTTGGGTGATGCTTTGTACGTGTGCACGTTTCTGGCAAATCTCTGAGCCCTCTCTTGTTTTCTGCATAATTACTTTAATTAAGGTTTTGCGGTCACAGTCTCAGGATTTCATACCACAGACTGCGTAAAATGAGATTCCCTGGGTGAAAGAGCAAACCAGACATCAATTCAAAAAACAGTGCCAAACATTCAGATCTCTTTGTGATCTGATAGGTAGTTATTTAGAAATCAAGGGAGGGCTGGGTAAGATGATTCAAATATAGGGGATGTCTGCACATTTATAAACAAAATGAAATTATATCTTTGCTTAAAATTAAGGAATCTCTCTTCTCCTCTTCTTTAAAGTAAATCGACTAGTAAGTGAGTTGCCCGAATGACTTGTTAACCAGTTGGTTTCAAAGAATGATTGTGTCCTTATCTGCAATCTCCTTTACATTTAGTTTTTAAATAGTACTTTATAATGTATTGGTTTCATTTAATGACTTCTAAAATCTGGGTGGCACATACATAACACAATAATTTATAGACTGTCATAGTGAGGAATGTAAGATTGTTCATTTAAATTAGTTGGTGTGTGGCAGCTTTTCAGAAGGCCTGTTTAGTTTAAATATATCAGTTTTCCTCTTCTCTAAGCTGAATTCTTGCCTAAGTGCCTTGATTGTGTTGAAAGGGTGAATTGCTCTTAATTTCTTTAAAAGAGAAAACCCGTTTATAAACAACTGCCTCATTCTTGAACGAGTCGTTTGAATTAATGACTCGCTCATTAAGGGTGCTTTCACACCTGTAGTTTGGTTCATTTGGTCCGGACTAAGGGCGAAAAATGATACTTTGTATCATTTTCAGGGGTTTTGGTTAGTTTTTTTACACCACACTGATTGCTCTGGTCCGAATTAGTTGATTAGTTGATAAAACGAACCTAAATGCAGTCACGTGACAACATCCACATCGCGCGTTGGCCAGATGTGTCTTGAACATATTTCCACAACTTCACTTCGATTGGTCAGAATTAACATGCGGAAAAATTCCAGTAGAACTCCCGTAAGTAAACAAAGAAGAGGAAAATCCGGCAGACATGTGGAGAATTCGCTCACAATGTATGTTCAGAATCAGCACGAGCTTTATCCTTTCACAAATCCCCTCATAAAAAACAAATTCTAGACACGATATAAATAAGAGATTCACTGTGCAGTGCGGACAACTTCAGTGTTTATGATGAGAGTTTTAGCGAGAGTGCAGAACGCGGACAATCTGAATAATAGTTTTGTTTGACTACGGCAGCTGGTTTAGTCCAAAAATGTGCAGTTCTTTGGCAGTTGCAGGGTTTCCGCGGGGCATTAAAAAGCATTAAAAGTCATTAAATGGATTTTGTGAAAATTAAGGCCTTAAATGGCATTAAAAAGCATTAAATTTGATTCCTACAGGCATTAAAAATGTTGATAGTTTTGAAGAGAATTTTATATCAATTTATTTGAATATAGCCTTCATATGTCGCAAAATATGTACGTTAGTGTGTGATAAACCTATTTTTTAGCGTATAGTAACATTGTGGTGCGCGAGCTGATCATCAGAGAAAACCGCGCAGTGGATTGAGCGCGCAGCGGCACAGACGCGCGAGCTGGTCGAGCATCTCTTTAAACAGACATCAGTGAAAGGTTTGTAGTTTAGTCGGATGGATGTCAATGGCAAAGAAAATAAAACAAGGCATGTAGCTTATTATTAACGTTAACTGATGAGAGAGAGAGCGCAGTTCTGTTGAATGTGATTGCTAAATCGTTCACTCAGCACGTGTTATTTGGATGACAACTAAATCAAGTAAAGTAAAACATGACCTGTTACCTGATTTATGTATAACGAGTGATTCCCTACATTATTACTGGATGTTTGCAGTCAATAAGTTCCATGAATGCAAACATCCAAAGCGCGCACCCCGCAATTAAATCAGCGTCTCAGCGCGCGAATACTGAATTGAATCGTCTTTTACGTCTTGCGCTTGTACGGAGGAATTCACACTAAATTATGTAAAAACGCCCATATTTGCGAGTATCCTAGTAAACAAAGTCAGATATATCAAGTGAACGTAGCCATGTTCAAATGGGGCCTGTGCGTTCGGTCTTAAAGGGGCAGCACTTAAATAAACCCACTGCTGTTTTAATGTTAATCAAACAATGAATGAACAAATAAATTACTCAGTGCTCTTGACTAAATAGTCTACCCTTTTCAACTTTCAAAAGATCCATCTATATTTAATTTATCCAGTAATGAATATGCATTATGCAATATTTTTCCACATTTGATTACTTTATTCAAATTGCTGTACCTGTAGATCTACCCTAAAAACTCTAAAAACACTGCATTTCATTCGTAGCCTTTCTTTGTTCTATTGTATTTATTTGTAAGTTGATTATTCATTCTTATTTTGTTGCTGACTGCTTACCTTTTAATAATGTTTTAAATTCACACTAATTAGGCTGGCAGTTTTTGTTGTAGTATCAAAATTGGATTAAATAATTTATATTTCACTGGTGTCTAAACATTTGTACCACTGACCCAATCCTCAGCACTGAGCCTTCTGGAGCTGCTCTAGTCCAAATATGTGCTGTGCTATTCAATGAAAGATAAAATATGATAGAGCAATAGAATGTACAGTAACAGAAGCCCATACAATGCATTTTAGCAGGCTTAATTAAGCATTCAAATAATTGAAAGAAATATATATTTGATGAACAAATTAAGCCAACTAATATGATTATTACTAATACATTTAAAAATTACAAATGCAGTGAAAATTCAGGGATCAGTTACGGTATCGGTATCTCGTTCTGCAAAAAGTGGTATCGGTCCATCCCTAATTCAAAATATTGTGATATTTTTTTTGTTGTTGTTGAAAAAATACAATTGTTTCACGCTAAATCAACACTGCAGCCCGTCTGAGATATAGAGCTATTTATCATGGCTGTGAGCATGATATTAAGTATATAATACAACTTTCATTCTTCAGGTCAATCATATATATTAATGGGGGAAAAGTCAGTTTCATTATACTTTCAATGGTTAAGGCGATTTCCCATTTCCCAAGGCAAATTACGCCTATGTGTTCCAGGAAATATATATTATATATATCCGTGGTGAGTCATGGGTCGTGTATGGCATTAAAAATTTTCAAAATGGCATTAAAAAGGCATTAAAAAGGCATTAAATTTAATTTGAAGATACCTGCAGAAACCCTGAGTTGGGTCTGTTTAAGGTCAGATCACATTCTCACCACAAACGAACTGCTCCAGTGTTTGTTTGAAAGCGTACCGAGCACCTCTTCGAGGAGGTCTAAGGGGGCTTTCACACTGGCAGTTTAGTTCGGAACGGGGCACGGTTCGCATGAAAAATCGCTAATGTTGAATGCTGTCATGGGACCCAGGTGCGCACTGGGGTACCGAACCCGAGACTACCTGGAAGAGGTGGTCTGAGTTCGGTTGCTCCCGAACCGTGCCGCGGTTCGCGTGAATGTGAAAGCAACACGGACTCGGGTGCGCACTTGTTCAAGAAGTAAAGTAACCTGCGCATGCGTTTTAGGTTATTGTGATGTATTCAGTTAAATAAAACGCTTGTAAGGGATGATAGTGTTGATGATTTACCTAGAATACGAGCGAGAGTGAGCCTGCAGTGTATTCGTGCATTGCGCGTGGAATCAGGGCAACAAAGTTGGAAATCCACTGTCTCCTAAAAAGAGTCCGTTTGCAAGCAGCAGAAGTCCACCTTATGTGACACACGCACAGTAAACCTGTAGTGTTCACTCAACTGTGCATAATAGCAGCAAATTAATAAAAAAACACAACATTGACCCGCGTTCTGTTTTCTATCATGCGCCGTGCACGTTTGCGATGACGACATATGCACGCAAACGCACCAGGGTTCGATAGAATCAAGTTGTGTGTGAAACCAGACCAGCGCTGCGGGGGGCGCCGGGAACAAACGCGCTCGGGCTCGGACCGCAACAAACGAGCCCAGTGTAAGAGCCCCCTAAGTACGCTTGTTTAGTCCGCTTGTTGTTCACTTCTGTATAAACAAGTTTGGCACAGCTGTTGATTTCAGTAATCGTCGATTGTTTTTTTTAACTGGCTTGACGTCGTCTGGTGAAAAAATGTTCACTACACAACTTCATTTGTTTGACGAATTTAAAGGGGTGATGAACTGAGAAATCAAATTTTCCTTGAGCTTTTGACATCTGAGAGGTCATCATATTTTAAGAATATCCTGTAAGTTTCAGAACTGAAAACGTCCTTGTTAGTCCAATAAATGCTTTTATTAACACCAGCCTCAGCAAACGCCTCGTTTTTCAAAGTGGAGAACTCTGACGTCAAAGAGGATAAAACACCCCCCCCCCGCAGAAGATGATCAACACCTACTTTAACATGGCCGGTTTAGCCCCGCCCACCGATTCGCGGATTACACGCATAGCTAAATAACATAGATGCCTACCTCATGATGACAAACCGGACCGAGCTACCGAGTGCCTGGTTGTGGAACAAGACAGTCGCTGCATAAGCTTCCTCTGGATTCCAATAGGAGTGCATGGACAAACTTTATTTTTAATGACGTTCCACTCCAGCTGATGAGGTAAAACATTGTCCATCTGTTCGCTTCATTTCACTGAGGATTGTTTTGTAAACAAGACTGGATTTGCAGACCGATTAAGAGTAAAGAACGGTGCTGTGCCGTCTATATTGGATCTGACAGGAATGGTGAAACACACGGACTCTGGGTCGAACATGTATGAATCATTCCGGTTGCCGTTTTCAAAACAATTTCCCCCACGTGCATCGACGGGTAAGTTGAAAATTTTTATAATATGCAAAACTCTTATCCACTCACAGCAGTGGGCGTTTACTTCCAA
Organism: Chrosomus eos; assembly: GCA_036326025.1. Classification (NCBI taxonomy): domain Eukaryota; kingdom Metazoa; phylum Chordata; class Actinopteri; order Cypriniformes; family Leuciscidae; genus Chrosomus; species Chrosomus eos. The sequence continues at coordinate 42,558,564 of CM070818.1, read as the reverse complement.
GTCTTCAGTGCGAGACGCCCATAAAAACAGAGCGTTTTTCAGCTAGGCTCAAAACTAGGCTCAAAAAAAGCCTATTATTTATTCATTTTGATGTTTTTGAATGCAAAAACCAAGCGAACGTCATATGTTTACCTCAGACAACAATATAATAAGATTTAAAAAGCCAGTTTATGACCCCTTTAAGTGTTAAATGAACATCCCGCTGAACAGCCAGCAGCCATAGCTTCAGTCGCTCAAGATCATTTAACAGGGATTAAAGTGAAAAAAATTCTTCTGATGGAAATTTTTTTTCTGGCCAAGTCATTCCTTTAACTTTATTTAAATAGTCGAGAGACCAATAGCGTTTTAAGTGGAGCTGTTTTAATATGGCCAGTTTGCGTATTTTGAAAGCTATTTTAATTGGGCTGTAACGATACGCGATATAAAGCAGAAGTCACGATACTCAGATCCACGAACCTGTGTCGCATGTGAGAAGGCAGAATCGCCACACACACCTTCCAGCTCCCAGAATTATCCTTTCCGTCCAGATCCAGTGCTACCACATCTTTAAATTAATAAATTAAAATTGGTCAATTATGGACGTGACATTTGCAGTCAAAACTTGAAATATAAATTCTCAGAAAATGCGTTTAATACCAATATATTGAAACTTCTGTACGTCATCTTATACAGTAGGTGGCGGTAATACTCCTAAGCAGTGAGCAGCTAGTAACAAGAAGTAGTAGAAGAAGAATGTCCTCTTCCAGTTCTCGCCCATGCGTCTTGGAAATCTCTTGAACTCACGTCTCAGGCCCACAAGGAAGAAAAGGAATAGTTGAATAAAGTCGTTATTTTTGTTTTGTTTTTCACACAAAAAGTATTCTCGTCGCTTGATAAACTTATAGTTGAGCCACTGTAGTCGCATGGAATATTTAAACATTTTCTTCAACGACTTTCTGGGCCGTCAACTTTCAATCCCTTAGGAAGCCTATGGAGGAGTGATCCAGCTCTCAAATTTAATAAAAAATATCTTCATTTGTGTTCCGAAGATGAACGAAGGTCTTACGGGGTTGGTACAGCATGGGGGTGAGTAATTAATGACTTAATTTTCATTTTTGGGTGAACTATCCCTTTAATCTGGTTGTAATTTGTCAGTGTAAATTATTTAATTTGATAATGGTAACAGCCCTATATTGTTTTTTTCTAATTGAATTTATTGATCAAATTTAAGAATATGAAAGATGAAGCATACATTTAATAAGGTAAAGGGGAATGCCCTCAGGGTAAATATCACAAATATGAAGATTTTAATATGTGAAAGCTGATGAAACATTGATAAGAAAATTGCTTCAGAGTAAATTATATTTACACCACAAAAAAAGAAGAAAATGTCTGGAAAGCAACTTTTTTTACCCGGACAAGTGAATAACCGATTTACTTGTCCAACGGACAAGCACATGACAAGGCTTAATGTTGAGCCCTATACACATTGTTTGCAAAGTATATTCTTTTTTAGTATATTATTCTGGTGCTCCTCATTTAGGAATCACACTTGTGGTCTTTGCGTTCAAAAGTGACAGGACATCTGAAAAACTAAATGTATTTTGAGAGAATTTGATGGGACTAATTATATTTATGGTTTAATAATTATGGTCCATTTTCCCCATTGAAATAATAATAATAATAATAATAATAAACATTCTAGTTTTTCAATTAATGCAGTATTTCAGATTAATTTAGAGACTAGGCCTTCGAAATAAAATTTTTGAAGGCAGATTACCGCCTAGAGAAAACATGTAATTCTGGAAAAGAGGACTTTTCTCCCCCACCTTCACCTGAAGATGGAAGAGGGTGAATTGTCTGAGGACACGGGGGCAGAGCTGGCTCCCAAAGCCGACGATGCTAGGCTCCCCGACGAAAAATTCGATTTATTCATTGCTATAGGAGAGGAAGAATTTTCTAAACTCATTAAATCATCTAAATCGACAACATGTATTTAGAACCTATACCGACTAAGCTACTGAAAGAGATGCTTCCAGAGGTCATAGATCCTCTTCTTATTAATATCATTCATTCATCTTTGTCATTAGGATACGTACCAAAAACTTTTAAGCTATGATTAAACTGCTTATTAAAAAAACACAACTTGATCCTACAGAATTAGTCAATTACAGGCCGATCTCGAATCTACCTTTTATGTCAAAGATGTTCAACTATGTTCCTTTTTAGCAAGAAATAATGATATCTGCGAGGATTTTCAAAGAGGATTTAGACCGTACCATAGAACTGAAACAGCTCTCATTAGAGTGCCAAATGACTCGTGGTTGTATCTCGCTATTGGTGTTACTCGATTTTAGTGCTGCATTTGACACTATCGACCACAACATTCTTTTAAATAGACTCGAAAATTATGTTGGCATTACTGGAATTGCACTAACATGGTTTAAATCATACTTATCTGACCATTATCAGTTTGTATCAGTAAATGAAGAGATGTCTTATCGATCAAAAGTTTAGTATGGTGTACCATAAGGCTTAGTACTAAGACCGCTGCTCTTCACTCTGTACATGCTACCCTCAGGAGATATCATTAGGAAGCATGGCATTAGTTTTTACTGTTATGCTGATGATACTCGGTCCTATAATTCTTCACTCCCTGATGAAACCTACCAATTCACAAAATTAATGAAATGCATAGCAGATAACAAAAACTGAATTACTTAATTCTGAAAAAACAGAGATTGGAATTATTGGACAAAAAACGTCCTCTCGTAATAACCTAGAATAATGTTTAACACTTGATGGCTGCTCTGTCAAATCCTCGTCGTCAGTTAAGAACCTGGGTGTGCTCTTTGATACCAATCTTTTAAAAGTCACGTGTCTAGTATCTGTAAAACCGCATTTTTTTCATCTTAAGAATATATCTAAATTATGTCATATGCTCTCAATGAAAAATGCAGAACAATTAGTTCATACATTCATGACATCAAGGCTAGATTATTGTAATGATATTATGGGTGGTTGCCCTGCATGCTTAATAAACAAACTACAGCTAGTCAAAAACACAGCAGCTCGAGTTCTTACTAGAACCAGGAAGTATGACCATATTAGCCCGGTTATGACAACACTGCATTGGCTCTATATTAAACATTGTATATATTTTAAAATATTGCTGATTACTTACAAAGCACTAAATGGTTAGGTTCCCAGTACTTGAGCAAGCTCTTAACGCATTATAGTCCTTCACGTCTATTGCGATCTCAAAATTCCAGCCAGTTGATAATACCTAGAATATCAATATCGACTGCGGGCGATAGATCCTTTTCCTATTTAGCACCAAAACTTGGTGTAATCTAAGGAATAATCTTCCTAACATCGTCCGGGAAGCAGACACTCTGTCAGTTCAAATCTAGACTAAAAACACATCTCTTTGACCTAGCATACACAACACATTATAGACTTTTATAATTCAATGTTAGGCTGCATAGTTTAGATCAGCCGGGACCGGGAACACTTCCCATAAATACTGATCTATAAGAAGGATGGCGTCTACGCTAATATTAGTTTCTCTGTTTATCCAAGGATCCAGGCCGTATCCAGATCTGATGAAGGACCTGCGCCTGGACATAACGAAAACGCAGTCCTGAAATGTCAACTAGTCTCTGTGCGGATTTTTTCTGTTAGAACGGTATTAGTTATTAACTAATGATCTTCGTGATGGAAGTGAATCAATCAAGACCATCTTTAGGAAAATAACTTTGTCCTAGAGCTGTGGTAAAGTCTAAACAATCTGGTAATTTCTATTATCACTGTAAAGCTGCTTTGAAACAATCCATACTGTTAAAAGCGCTTTAAATGAAGGTGACTTGACTTGACTAGCGAAGGGCGTGGTGAGCTCGTGCCAGGGGTGTGGGTAGTGAGCCGTTGGCAGTGCCTGCATACGTCACGAAATAACTTCAAATGGGGAAATGGGGAAACAACTTCAAATGGGAAAATTCAACTGCAGTAGCTGTTTTTTACACCATATATTGTAGCATTAAAACATTTTATACCCAAATGTCAAAAAATGTACTCTAACCAATGAACAGCACTAATCCAGTCTTACATTAACTAAAAAAGCAGACCATTAACTAAAAAAAGTTATTTTAGGGTTAAGTTGCCCTTTAAGATTTTTATTTATTTATTTAGTGTACAAGTTTTTACATTATAATTACTACAGTCAAACCTGAATACAGAGAAAGCATTTTTTACACTTAAAAATGTAACAAAAATGAGCAGGAATGCTTTATCTCAGCTTAACCATCTGAATCTCATCTAATTTTAAGCTCTTATTTTAGCCTTCTGACTATTTTTTTGCTGTATGGTAATAGCCCTACCAGTTAATTTGTGTGTGTATAATTGTGTGTGTGTGTGAGTGGGAGTGTCTGTTTTGCACTCTTGATGTTTTAGAGTTTCACCTCTTCACCCTTGTGCACTTTTTTTGAATGATATGAAAAGGCTATTAGATTTCTTTTGTGTTCAGATACCAAGTGCCATAAAAATGTCCCATTAAAAACTACTCCTAAATCGATACAAATGTATCCTCTAGTGCAGGGGTCGGCAACCTTTTTGTCATGAAGTGCCATTTTCAAGTTTCTGGGTTTATCACTGTTCCATAACCCCACCCCAATATCTATAAATACACATATTTTAAATATTCACAATGGCTAACAGAAATACTGCAGAACCTTAAATAGTCCTATTTTTTTTTTACTTTAGTCAAAATCCTTATTTGTTTTCAGTTTTAAATTAAACTGAATAACATATTTCCAATGGGCCTGTTTACACCTGGTCATTCATTCGTTTTAAATGATCAGATAGCTATCCGTTTTGTTAAAACTGTTCCATTTACAATGGGCAACGTAACTGTTTCTCCACAAAACGAATATAAATCGAATCTTCAATTCCTGCACTTTATGCAAAGTTAACGGCGTTCACGTCAAAGAAACCAAGATCAAAATCAAAGGAGAGAGAGGCATCAGCAAGATAATGTATTACTTTTAATGAAGACAACTGTGTGTTGAGCTTCAGGATGAGACACCGAACTTTGTTTCATTTGCGGCAGTTTGCACGTCGGCTTGCTGAAGAGATGCTCAGCTACTTCTCTGCGCTAATGCGTGCTGCTGTAACACTGTCATATCTGGGTACCGGGAGCTGTTATAAATCGCTCTCGCATGTTTAGTTTTTACCATTTTAGGAGTAGTAAAATTTACATTTGTGGCTTCAACAACCAGATCATGCATTTTGTCGTTTCATCTGTAATGTGAAAAATGTCCTCTTTTGGCTTTTCATGATTTATATAGTTATCTGATCACAGAGAAAACACATGACGCAACCAGGTACACATGAACGCTGTTCTTGTTTAATATGGACCCTATACTGAATATCTCAGAAATGTATAGCATTGATGACTACAGCGGAACAAGCTGTAAGCTGTCAGTCAGTAACTGTTTGCGCTAATGGTTTGTCAGATCTGCACGCTTTTATTGATTTGCGCAGTTTAATTCTCACACTTTAATAGTATGTATAACTCCTACCTTAAAGGTGCTGTAGGTGATTCTCTGCAGAATTTTTTTTGTTATGCTGGTTGAAAGTCTCCACATATAGCAATCACTCTTTTAGTAGGACCATATATAATGTTTGTTCAATTGTTGCGTTCGGTCCGAACGGTCCTGCATCTAATTCCATTTTTAAGAATTTGTTTACGTTTTGGTATTGTAGTACTGTTAGTACTGTAGTAGTACTATAAAGTTTTCTGACTAGTGAATGTCACATGTATGTATGTGTCACATGCAGTAACGTTGTCTCCGGTCTTCTGGGCTGTGCGCGTTCATGCTTCCAGGAGGCGTACCTTTGGACAGCAATTTGAAGGGAGGGGGGGGCGTATGCTTTTAGTGCTATTAGGCTAAAGTTAGAATTTTCCCAGATGTTCTACTGCACCTATAATATAACAAGCTGTGTTACTATGAGGAATGATTACCTCAAAATGTAGATCTGTATGCAGGTACGAGGTACTTTATCTGAATGAAATGCATACATTTCTCACTTTTTCTCAAGTGCCAACGATTAACCCTCAGCGTGCCAGTGTTGGCAAGTGTGCCATAGGTTGCCGACCCCTGCTCTAGAGCATCGTAGTACCCCAGAGTGCAGTCTGGACGATGGGGCGGGTGACACTTTTAGGCAAGGCGACACGTGTCGCTCCGCCCACCCACAGTTTAATTGGTTTATAATACCGCAATCTTATTGGTGTAGACGATTCAGGTCTGAGCATGCGCATTCTTTTATGTACGATTCTGTGAATGATTTGACCATATTAGAGAAATATTAAATGCTAACTTTAATCGTATCTTATTATCGGTTTACCATGGTATTTTTTGTTGTGATCTATTGGCTAATACTTTATTATACTTAAGGCACAGAATAAGGCACAGAAACCTGTACTTCAGGGAGATGTTTTACATTAGCGTGTCATTCACTTGGCTTCTTCATATTTCTATCAGGATCGGTGGTTTTTATGCAAATGATGATAATTCACTGTAAGAATGTAAGCAGCTGATTTTAAATTCTAAAGCACAAACATTTTTTTTTGTTTTAACGACATTTATTGTCCAATGCTTGCATTATAAATAAAATGTTTAATGGCAAACATGTTTCCTGTTTTTTTACCTGTTTATAACAGAGGGCTTTACAGAACCAATAGGCCCTCATATTTTATGTTTTTTAAAGATTCATGTTTTCTAATAAGTGTCAACCGGTTAACATGTAGGCCTTCGACTGTCTATGTGGCTGGCTGACATCAGATATATTAAAAATCAATTTGTTTATTCATCCACCATCGCATTGCGTGTTCATGTTTTAATCATCGTATATAGGCTACGGGATAAAAATGGTTTCAAATATTAACACTCACATAGCTGCATAACCATAAAAAACCCCACTGCTGTAAAACTGTCATCTGTGCAATTATAATAAAATAAATAAAATATCCAGCAGAGAAGTGATATGAACATGTACGCTCTATTGCTTATACGCTCTTGAGCACATACAATATAATATTTGCTATAGATCGACATAATAACATCTGTTTTAGTAAAAAAAAGATTGCAGCGCTGCACGGATTTCCATAAATAAATTTATCCGATGTTTTACTGAAATACAGGGAATTATCATCATTTGTGTAAAATCCCGAGTTTGTGTTTATTCACTGATCCTAATGGAAATGAAGCAAACGAATGATGTAAACTTACGGAGCCATGCATGACATGCGGAAAATTATTGTCTAAATATAAATTATCTCTCCTTTGATATGCCAGTAATTTCATGCAGTCATGCTCATTGCCCACCAAAAGTGACACTGACTTATCTGCTGGGTAAATTAATATAGTATAGCTAGGCTAAATCTCAAACAGTGTATCATTTATCAGCAACATATTTTGTGATATCGCCAAGCCATAAAACTGCTCAATATTAAAGCTTACAATATGACTTTTTGTAAAGCTGCTTTGAAACGATGTGAATTGAGCGCTATACGAATACATTTTGACAGTAACTTCATCTAACTTGATTCGTAAGTTCATCAAAACATTATCTAATTTATGGTTACTGAAATCGCAATGGTTATCACTTAATATAGTATGGCCAAACAGCATCGTAGATTATTCATAAAATATTCGTATATACGAGAATGCGCATGATCAGACCTGAATCGTCTACACCAATAAGATTGCGGTATTATAACCGCCCTAACCGGCCCCGCCTAAAAGTGTTGCCCCGCCCCATTGTCCAGACTGCACTCTGGGGTTACTCAGCGCATCTCCTAATCGACATCAGCTGAGTCGGACGACGTCTTGCGCCCTATAAACACTATCACTCGGGAATAAGGTCTCTAGTCTCTAGTAATGCATTTGAAATACTTTAATCACGGCAAGGAGGACCTCATGTCAATCACAGAGAATCCCCACAACAAAAAGAGTACAACATGATGCATGGCAAAGGTCACATTATTCATTGCATCATTTTTTTCTAATATGATTTTCTCATAAGTGTAATTCAGCAAACCGTTCACTGTTACTAGGTTAAAGCAAATATGAATTTCTTGATTACGTCAGCTTGTTACTCAAGTCATGAGGTTATTTAGACAGACATCTAGTTTTGTCCATCTGCATCCGTTATTTCAACACATATTAACTAATTGTTGGGGACTTTTAGTTTTCAAAAGCATATAAATGTTAATCCTTCAAGAAAAATGAATGTCAGTTATGATTAATTCAGCTGAAGATTATCTGATAGACTGTCAATTCATCAAATGATCAGCTGTTTTCCCACAGAAGCAGTTTATTCAGTGTAGTGAAGCCTCTCCTCCATTGACATCCATTTAAAAAAAAAAACAGCCTCTAGTATCCTTCCTTGCAAACTACAGTTTTTTTTTTTGCTAACCTTGGAGGCTTGTCTTAAAGTGGCTTTGATACTATTATTCTGAAGACCTTAATTATCTTGTTCAGATGTGTTTGATTAGGATTGGAGCTAAACTTGAAAACCTATACCCTTACATAGGCCATTATTTGAAGGGGCTCTGAAACCATAGTGGATATTTATAGAGTGCACTCATTCTATCCCACATTGCACTGCAATAACGAGTGTACAGCCTATATCGGAGTATGTGAGCGGAGTGGAGCGGCAACAATTTTTCCTCCGCGCTCCAAGCATTTAATAATCACTCAGCTCCGGCTCCGCTCCGGGTTCAGCATTTACCGCTCCCCCGCTCCACTCCTCGCTCACTGATATCAGAAACACCGTTCCGTCTTCGTTCCCCGAGGAAATTGTGCATAAAGTTTAAGTATGCTTTGAAATCTCACAAAATTTCTCCTCATAATAATATCTAGCATATTAAAAAAAACAAAAAAAACAACAACATTAGGAGAATAGTTTCAATGTGGTATATTGGATAGTGTGCAAACTTTTCCTATGACATGCTATGCTTATTACATGGATAGCATTATAGTTAAATATCATAGCTGCTTTTTGCAGAGCACATTTTGTTTGGAAAGAAGAAAATAACTACGTTTTCTTCAGTTATTTTATCTACGGGTCGCTACATTTCTTACAGATTTCTGCTCATTCGAAATCAAATACCGACAGCAGGTGACAGCACTGTAAGATTACATTTGTTTGAATGCAATGCATGCATTAGTGATAAAGCGATTGCGTGTGTGAATAAGTGTTCTATCTGTTTAACATGTGCTTTCACCCGATCTAGCCCGATCTCATGAAAGTGCGATCTTATTTCTCGTACCATTCATACGCCAAACTTAGTTTTTGCTTGCATCATGATAAGCAGTTTTCGCGTGCATATGATACGCACTTTATGGCGTGCACGCACTTCACATACTAACTAAACCCCTTGGTTAAGATTAGGGGTGTTTCATTTGCACGCAAAAAATATTTTTTGCCATATAAATGGCACGAGAAATAAAATTCGTGCTATAGAGACGCACTTTCATGAGATCGTGTTGACCGATCATATTCAGTAGGCAAACTAACCTCCCGCAGCCACTCATGTCCATCAGCGTCATCATAACCTTCACATTTTTTTCTGATTTGAGTGATCCATCTGTTCCATGCTAGAGTAATGTGTTTAACGTGTGAATCCTTACTAAAAATGCAGTTCTCTTACGAGAGTATCTCTCGTACTGCGTAATATCTTACGCTATGGGGAAAACCTCTTTTCCACGAGATATTGAAGCCAAAAATTATCCTTAATTTTTAATCAATGTAAAACGCTTTGCAGCAGCAAGCAGATATAGGCGAGACAGCTCGCACGCCTATTGGCTGCCCTGCGGCAAAAGCAGCAGCCTATCAAGAGAGGCTCTGCGTGACGTCATGACAAATGGGGGCACTTCGCGCCCATATCGTCACGTCCCGCCAGAAAGGGCGTGGTCTCGTCCTATAAATAAGCTCGATAGGCTGATACAAGCTGATTTTCATCTCTTCAGCGAAGCTCTTGCATCGCTGGATCCAGAGTGAGAAGCCGCGCCGTCGATGCAAGCCTTTTAGCGGGACGAGCCCTCGAGTCTGGAGTCGCTGTCCTTGCCGCCTTCAGCCGCCGTACCTGCTGCGCTTTCCGGCGTATATATATATCCTTTACTCTGCTGAGAGTGTTTCGTTTGCTTACGTAACGCAACTCACACTTCTCCCTCAAACTCTAAAAGAGCTGCGTCTTTTTAAAGATGCCTTCCAGTGGCTCGTACGTACCGAGCCCAACTCTGCGCGGGTGAAGATTACGCGGGCTCTCGTGCTCACTGACGGCGGATTGACCCTCATTGCCCATGGTGACTCTGAGGACTCGCCTGGCATCCTTCTCAGAGCCTGCACTTCTGCCCGCTGCCGCGCCCCGAGCGCCCCGAGCTCTCTACAGCCCGCCAAAGCTCGCCGGTTCGCCCGCCAGCTTCGCCGGCATCGCTCAAGTCGCTCACAGATGGAAAACGACCGCCGCGTCCGCCCTTGAGCTTGACGAACCTACCGAGGCATGTTCTCTCCTGGCATCGGACAGTGAGGATCGGGCGAGCTCTGTGGACCTCCCCCCGCTACCCCGAGCCCTCTGGGAGACGAGCCGGCATTGAAACTGAGCTGATGCGTCTGCTCTCTCAAGCCGTGGATTACATTGGCCTCGACTGGGAGGCGACCAACGCGCAACAGGCTGGACGGACGCTTTCTCGGGAAAGACGAAGCTCCGTCACAGTCGAGACCCGCGCCCTTCCTCTGAACGGTCGCGCTTACACTCTCTCACCGTGGCTGAGAGACATTTGTAGCTGACGCTATCCGAGATGACGGAAGCTGAGCGCTCCGTGTTCCTCGACGCGCCCCCACCCTCCGCCGCCGCTTCACAGTGCCGCCAGGCCCAAGACCGCGCTCTCGCTCTGCTGGACGCCGCCTCCCTCAGCGCGGGCCCCGGCCGAGGATTGAGATCAAGGCCGAGGTCTCAAGGCCTTCCTAGCCTCTCTAGGAAAGCGACGGTGTTCAAATCCCGCTGCAGCCGGAATTTCACCAAAACTTCTCGCTCGTTCAGTTCCAAGCAATGTGACTGTTCCAGTGTATTTCGCAGTGAGCAAGCTGGTTCCACAGCCCGCTTGCCTGCGCACAAACGCCGTTTTTTCGCTACCCAGATAAATCTAATAAAGAGTGCATTTTCTGGTGTTCCGGCCACGGCCGATGGTGTTATGAGTGTTGTAAGAATGCCCACGTCCCAGTGCCCTTTCCCACACCCAGACACAGCCCGCCACGGTGCAGGGCTAGCACAAATAAAATCGACTCATGTCGATTGTGCAGAAAATGTAGTGAACGCGCCCATATCACAGTGCCCGCTTACACTACACGATGCGTGTCCCTTTGTTTCTGTAAAAACAAAACTAACACACATTCAGTCGGCGCGAGCCGAGTGTTCTCAGTGCAGAAAATGTGCCCGCTGTCTCGCGCCCGCATTTTTCTCACAGACACGCCGAATCCCACGGGATTCGTCCCACTCGCTTTCTCTGCACATTGCAGAAAATGTAGTGAACGCGCCCATATCACAGTGCCCGCTTACACTACACGATGCGTGTCCTTTGGTTTCTGTAAAAACGAAACTAACACACATTCAGTCGGCGCGAGCCGACAGTGTTCTCAGTGCAGTAAATGTGCCCGTTGTCCCGCGCCCACATCCTCTCACAGACACGCCGAATCCCACGGGATTCGCCCCGCTCGCCTTCTCTGCGCAACCCGTCATAGAGAAGCTGAGCGCGGCCAGGCTGCCTGCTGTGATCAGCGCGCCCCCCGGCTCGAACGCTGATTCAGTCGGCGCGAGCCGAGTGTTCTCAGTGCAGAAAAATGTGCCCGCTGTCTCGCGCCCGCATTTTCTCACAGACACGCCGAATCCCACGGGATTCGCCCCGCTCGTTTTTCTCTGCATAATGCAGAGAATGTAGTGAACGCGCCCATATCACAGTGCTCGCTTACACTACATGATGCGTGTCCTTTGGTTTCTGTAGAAACGAAACTAACGCACATTCAGTCGGCTCTAACCAACAGTGTTTTCAGTGCAGTAAATGTGCACGCAGTCCCGCGCTCACATACTCTCACAGACACGCCGAATCCCACGGGATTCGCCCCGCTCGCTCTCTCGGCGCAACCCGCCGTAGAGAAGCTGAGCGCGGCCAGGCTGCCCGCTGTGATCAGCGCGCCCCCCGCCTCGAACACTGTAAACACAGTGTCGTGTTCTCAGTTCACCGGGGCTCTCGAGCCACCTTTGCCGTGGCCAGAGCCCGGATTTCATTCTACCCCTAGCTATTCACGCAGATGCGTGGTCAAAGCTCCCCGGGGTATCAGAATGGGTGTTGAACACTATAAAGAGAGGCTATTCGCTTCAGTTCGCTCGACGCCCCCGCCGTTATACGGCGCACGTCGAAACTACGGTGAAAAACGAAGTATCTTATCTACTTCAAGCCGAGATAGCGAAACTACTGAGCATAGGGGCTATAGAACCTTTATCTCAGGCTCAGAGCAAAGGGGGCTTATACAGCAGATATTTTCTGGTACCGAAAAAAGATGGGGGTCTCAGACCCATTCTAGATCTGCGACAGCTGAACAGAGCGCTTGTGAAGCGCCAGTTCAGAATGCTTATGACCAGGAAAATCCTCTGCACAAGTGCGCCAAGGGGACTGGTTTATGTCAATAGATCTGAAAGACGCCTGTTTCCAAATACAAATAGCGTCCCATCACAGGCGATTCTTGAGATTTGCCTTCGAGGGCCAGGCATATCAATACACAGTCCTGCCGTTCGGCCTGTCTTTAGCACCCCGTACATTCACGAAGTGCATTGACGCGGCTCTCGCACCCCTGAGACTTCGGGGCATGCGAGTTCTGAACTACTTGGACGATTGGCTGATTCTAGCTCGATCACAAACAGAGCTCATAGAACACAGGGCCGCATTACTCGAGCACCTCGAGAAGCTGGGCCTTACAGTCAATTGGGTGAAAAGCTCGCTGTCTCCCAGTCAGAAAATTTCTTCTCTGGGAACAGTGTTGGACTCGCTATCCATGACGGCACGCCTGTCACCGGAGCGCGGATTAAATATTCAGCACGTCGTGAAATCCTTCCGCCACGACTCTATAGTCCCGTTTAAAAGGTTTTAGAAAATGCTGGGCCTAATGGCCTCAGCAGCCTCTGTACTCCAGCTGGGCCTGCTTCGCATGCGCCCACTGCACATGTGGCTAAAATTCAATTCAATTCAATTAAAGTTTATTTGTATAGCGCTTTTCACAATACACATTGTCTCAAAGCAGCTTTACAGAAAGTGCATTTCAGAAATGTACAAAGAAAAATACAGTTAGTTAATCATGTATAAATTTAGGCATAACATATCGCCGGTGTTTAGTCGTCTCTTCACAGGCGTCGAGTCGTCTCTCCACAGGCGTTTAGTCGTCCGGTCGGACAACATGCCAGTGGTGGCATACATAAATTGCCAGGGTGGCATCAGATCCCGAAACCTTTACAGGCTGACGGAACGCCTCCTGGTCTGGGCTCAGCACAACCTGCTCTCGCTGAAAGCAGCGCATGTGCCTGGTCACCTAAATGTGGGACCAGACAGATTGTCCAGAAACAACGTCCCAGCAGGGGAATGGTCGCTGCACCCGCATACGGTCCAGCTGCTGTGGGAAACGTTCGGCAGAGCGCAGGTGGACCTATTCGCGTCCCACAAAAACGCTCACTGCCCGAAGTTTTTCTCGAAAAGCAAAGACGCGCCGGCTCTCGCATAGAGCCATGTCTGGACCCGCTGTCCCCAATATGCTTTTCCCCCTGTCTCGCTCCTGCCTCAGGTGTTGGAACGAATCAGGGAAAACGGATGCCCAGTGCTGATCGTAACTCCGCTCTGGACGAACCAGACTTGGTTCCCTGTCCTGATGCAGCTGACCAGCGCTGCCCCATGGCCTGTACCATTGAGGAGAGACCTCCTCTCTCAGACGGAGGGCTCAATTTGGCATCCTCGCCCAGATCTGTGCTCCCTGCACGCATGGGCCATCAACGGGTACCCGCTAACCTCCCAGAGGGAGTGTTAAACACGATCGTGCAGGCTAGAGCTCCGTCTACTAGACGGCTCTACTCCTCGAAATGGTCTGTGTTCTCTGCTTGGTGTCAAGCCCGGGGCTTTTCACCCGTCGACTGCGGGGTTACGGAAGTGCTTTCCTTCCTTCAAGAGCTGCTGGATAAGAGCAGGACCCCATCCACGCTCAAAGTATATGTGGCGGCCATAGCAACGTTTGCAAAACCGGTTTCTGGCCAGTCGCTGGGAAAGAACGACCTAGTCGTGCGTTTCCTTAGGGGAGCTCGGAGGTTAAATCCTCCCAGGCCCCCTTCAGTCCCGACGTGGGACCTTTCCACGGTCTTGGAGGCCATAAAAGGTGCCCCATTCAGGCCAATCCAGTTGTCGGGCATGAAACACCTGTCTTTCAAGACAGTGTTTCTCATGGCTCTCGCTTCAGTGAAGCGCATAGGGGACTTACAAGCGCTTTTGGTAAGCGCGTCATGTCAAGTCAAGTCACCTTTATTTATATAGCGCTTTTACAATACAAATTGTTTCAAAGCAGCTTTACAGAGATAACAGGAAAACAATGTTGTAATAGTATTGTTCAATTGAAAATTAAATGTCCCCAACTAAGCAAGCCAAAAGGCGAAGGCAACAGTGGCAAGGAACCAAAACTCCATCAGGTGACAGAATGGAGAAAAAAACCTTGGGAGAACCCAGGCTCAGTCGGGGGGCCAGTCCTCCTTTGGCCAACGAAACAGTGTATGATTATGAGTTAGGCAGCATAATGTCAGGAGTCAGATGAGATCAGAACTTTCACGATATTATCCAGTTCATCTGGTTGGGTTGGGTCATCCGGCCGGTGAGGAGATGAGTGTGGTGAGGTGTCCATGGGCCTTCACAGCCCTGATAATGCGTGTCGTCGTGTCCATGTGATGGTCCTTCATCAGATCTGGATATGCCCTGGATCCGGCGGTTTGCGGTAAACCTCGGGATAAACAGAGAGACTAATATTAGCGTAGACGCCATCCTTCTTATGATGTACAAAGTACATCAGGAATTATGGGAAGTGTTCCCGGTTCCGGCTGATCTAATCTAATCTATGCAGCCTAACATTGAATTATAGAAATCTATAATGTGTTATGTGTATGCTAAGCCAAAGAGATGTGTTTTTAGTCTAGATTTAAACTGACAGACTGTATCTGCTTCCCGGACCGTGTTAGGAAGATTGTTCCAAAGTTTTGGTGCTAAATAGGAAAAGGATCTACCGCCAGAAGTCGATTTTGATATTCTAGGTATTATCAACTGGCCAGAATTTTGAGATCGCAATAGACGTGAAGGACTATAATGCGTTAAGAGCTCGCTCAAGTACTGGGGAGCTAAACCATTTAGTGCTTTGTAAGTAATCAGCAATATTTTAAAATTTATACGATGTTTAACGGGCAGCCAATGCAGTGTTGACAGAACCGGGCTAATATGGTCATACTTCCTTGTTCTGGTAAGAACTCTAGCGGCTGCGTTTTGAACTAGCTGTAGTTTGTTTAATAAGCGTGCAGGGCAACCACCCAGTAGAGCATTACAATAATCTAGCCTTGAGGTCATGAAAGCATGAACTAATTGTTCCGCATTTGTCAGTGAGAGCATATGACGTAATTTAGATATATTTTTAAGATGGAAAAATGCGGTTTTACAGATACTAGACACGTGACAAATGAAAAGATTGGTATCAAAGAGCACACCCAGGTTCCTAACTGACGACGAAGACTTAACAGAGCAGCCATCAAGTGTTAGACAGTATTCTAGGTTATTAGGTGAGGAAGTTTTTTGTCCAATGATTAGA
Organism: Chrosomus eos; assembly: GCA_036326025.1. Taxonomy (NCBI): domain Eukaryota; kingdom Metazoa; phylum Chordata; class Actinopteri; order Cypriniformes; family Leuciscidae; genus Chrosomus; species Chrosomus eos. The sequence continues at coordinate 42,542,649 of CM070818.1, read as the reverse complement.
ATCTCTTTTTTTTCAGAATTTAGTAATAGGAAATTACTGGTCATCCAATTCTTTATATCAGCTATGCATTCCGTTAATTTTGTGAATTGGTAAGTTTCGTTAGGTTTTGAAGAAATATACAGCTGAGTATCATCAGCATAACAGTGAAAGCTAATTCCATATTTCCTAATTATATCTCCTAATGGTAGCATGTACAGAGTGAACAGCAGCGGTCCTAGTACTGAGCCTTGTGGTACGCCATACTGAACTTGTGATCGATAAGACATCTCTTCATATACTGCTACAAACTGATATCGGTCAGATAAGTATGATTTAAACCATCGTGCGTTTGTATGGAGTTTGGGCCTAATGACTCAAAGGTCATACTCAAACCTAAGCATGGCTACGTGCCGAAATCCCTCAATACACCGTTTGGGGCCCAGGTAATTTCCCTGTCTGCCCTTCCGGTTCTCAATGAGGAGAGGGATGCGAGTCTCCTTTGCCCCGTCAGGGCACTAATGTGTCCCGGTCGTCTGCTTTCAGACAGACTGAGCAGCTTTTCGTTTTGTTTGGCGGGCGTTCCAAGGAACTTGCCGCTTCAAAACAGAGCCTATCCAGATGGATAGTTGATGCCATAGCGCTGGCTTACACTTCTAAGGGCCTGCGGTGCCCCTTGGGTGTCAGAGCGCACTCCACGAGAGGCGTGGCCTCTTCGTGGGCATGGTCTAGCGGGGTCACCCTGCAAGATATCTGTACGGCCGCGGGCTGGGCCTCGCCGTCTACATTTATAAAATACTATAACTTGGAGGTACCCGCCTTACAAGCTAAGCTTTTGGTGATCTAGACTTCAGTGCTATCTGCCCGCTGTGCGGCTCAGATACTGAGTTTGACCTGCGCATCGCTCAGACCGATGCAGCAGCTCCATGAGTGTTGACACGTATGGCCACCCAGTTTAGGCTGAAAGCTTTCACCCTAGCTGCGTGGTTCAATTGTCATGTGATTAGCTCCTCTGGATGCTATTTTATAAGGAAAGACGCTTTTTAGCCTCTCTTCCTCCACCCCCTGTGGGTCTATCTATAAGGAGTGACACCTTTAGCCTCTCCTCCTCCACTCTCTGTGAATCTATGGTGATTATGCACTATATGCGCCCCAGGCTTCGGCCCCTGGGACTTTGGTGTTGGATCCCTGTCTGCACGGCGTGTTACACTGTGTTCCCCAAGGCACAAGATATTACGCAGTACGAGAGATACTCTCGTAAGAGAACGTACTCGGTTACTAACGTAACCTCGGTTCTCTCTAGAGAGGGAACGAGTACTGCATATCTTGCCGTGCTTGGAATACGCTCTGGTTCGCTTCGACGATGAAAACCAGCTTGTATCAGCCTATCGAGCTTATTTATAGGGCGAGACCACGCCCTTTCTGGCGGGACGTGACGATATAGGCGCGAAGTGCCCCCATTCGTCATGACGTCACGCAGAGCCTCTCTCGATAGGCTGCTGCTTTTGCCGCAGGGCAGCCAGTAGGCGCGCGAGCTGTCTCGTCTATGTCTGCTTGCTGCTGCAAAGCGTTTTACATTGATTAATAATTAAGGATAATTTTTGGCTTTAATATCTCGTGGAAAAGAGGTTTTCCCTATAGCGTAAGATAATAAGCAGTACTCGTTCCCTCTCTAGAGAGAACCAAGGTTACGTTAGTAACTGAGTACGTTCTATAATGAGCCGTTGGCATGAATTGTACTCGTGATGGAGCGGTAGTGGAGCACTCTCGGAGCGGTAGTGGAGCGCTCACGGAGCTAGTGAAAAACACGACGCTCCGACTTTTAAAAAATCCGCTCCGCACTCCATTCAAAATCACACCGCTCCACTCCTCACTCCGCTCCCACTCCACTCCGCTCACATACTCTGGCTCACACACTCAACGGCTGTTCAAACGTCTCTTTTTATTCACTCCTTCAAGTGAACCATAATAGTGGACTAAAATATGGAATAGTGATTGAGGGTTTAGGAGACGATTTCGGGATTCAACCTGGATTTCGAGGGTCAGAGTTGCCACCCCTGTTCTATGTAGTCACAGACGGTTCACTAATCTGACTGGGTTGTTGTAGTCTGACAGATATGTCTAGTAAAGGGAAGTTTGAGGTCATGTAGTCCATTGTGTTTTGCTGGATCAAGTCCATACCAGCTTTATTATTGATTGAGAGCAGCTAATGGGATAAGAACCTTATGTCAGTTCACCCATACACTCACATATGCTGAAACACTGACTCTGTTTTGATTTAGCTGCCCCACAAAACTTAGGTGTGAGCAGTTAGACCGACATTGAGGTCTAGCGTCCCTCCCTGTCTGACATCCTGTTTTTAACTATCAACGGACCTCAGAATTAACATTTTGACACTCTGTGCCTGCGGAAGGAAATAAGACTGTTTGTGTGTGTGTGTGTGTGAGAGAAAGATACTGTACAGTTGGCTGAGATTGTTTCTGTTTGTATCTTGGTCATGTTCTGTATAGACCACTTAATTTATTGGAATTGATTTGATTGCTTGAAATTAAATTGATTTGACATTTTTTGTCAATGTTGACAGAAAAGGGGCATTTGAACTCAAATAGATTTTCGGTCCTGTTTAACCTGTTAAGCTTCACCCCCAATTTTGAAAAATCCCCAGAAATGGCATACCCAAACTGAAACAGATACAGTTCATGAACCATTTGTTCTAAAAGCACAAGTATGATCTCATTTGAAAGCTGACACCTGGCAGTTTATTGCAAATGTAGAATTAATTATTGTCATAATGAAAAATAAATGTTATAAATAGCTTCAAAGTTTTGTCAAGTTATTAGAAATTTATTTTTATGAAATATTTTCATGAAAATAAAATTGAAGTTGGCCCTGTAGCAATCTAGAAATGCACTGCAGCTAAAGCCACATGTCTGACCATGTTATATTTAAAATCTGAAGATGATATGTCTAAAACTCTTTATTTAGTTAAATGTTTTTCAAGATCATGTCAAACGATTTTATTTTGATTAGACTCTAAAATGCAAACTGATGTTTATTGTCATTTTCTAAGCATCTATTCAGTCTATTTTCTCTATTGTGTTGTGGTCTAAACAATCTCCATTCAGTGTCAGTCTCCCCTGCACACATTCACACCTCTCCAGCCTCTGGTTATTGCTCTAAATATGCTTTTCTTTTGTCTGCATTATAATTACTAACGACTGGCTATTCACACTGTTTCAACCCCTAATCTCTTTTAGGGAAAGTTCTCAAAGTTCTCACCTTACATTTGAAACTATAAAAATGACCTTCTTGAAAAAAGAAACATTTCAGCAAGCAGTCCTATTTAGAAATATTCATAAATATAACAGCTAGGTAGCAGGTGCACCAAGGGCTAGCTAGCATGTTAGCTTAGCACACCATCAATACACGACAATTTATGAGATTAAAACCATGTTTGTGCTCTAAAACTTACTTTATAGCACAAGTCGAGTGTTTTAAATAACCTTCTGTGCTCTGATTTGGCTTCAGATAAAAAAATAGGACAGAAAATATAGTATTTTATAGTATTCTTCACCATGATAAAGTCTATATCGATTAGCATTACATTTTAAATATAATCTATTATTATGAAAATACCTGACATGGCTCGAAGCACACAGGTAAACCAAATATCATTGCAATCATGTTTATTGTCTTCAAAACATCTTTATCTGCATGTTACAGCGATCTCTGTTAGTGTTTACGTCGTGATGGACTTCCTGAAATGTCACATATATGATTCTTCTTCGTGTTCCAAATTTGGAGTCCATATGTGCACAGGGCGCCCTCAGGCTGCCAGTATGTATTGAAAACACAGTACATCAGAGTCTCCAGCGCTCATAATGATTAAATCGACGCATTTGGGTAGATATTCAATAAATATGATTCCTGTCTATATAAATCTGATGTAAACCTATGAGAATCTATCAATATTTCTCCAAATCTGTACACTTTTGAGCTAAAAGCCCTGATGGACGTTGTTTTGTCAAGCTCTGTCGTGACGATCTCACTGGAGTTTTTTTCTGAATGGAAGCGGCTGACGCTCATAATTCATATCAAGGGTATCGACTCATTTTTTGATTACATAACTCCAGACACAAATTAAGACATTACTGTCACTATAAGATTCTCAGAATACAATAGTGGTCAAATACTAAACCTTCAGTCTTATATCTTTTTAATGATGTATAGTTTGTCAAGGTATTACATTGAATCTGATAGTAACTTTGAACGATTTAAAAAAAAAAACGCTCAGAGCGCTCTGGCGAAGGTTAAGAGGTTAATAACTGTCATCTTTTCTTCCCTATTGTGAATTTGTGACATATCAAAGTAAACACGACTTCCCGAACAAGAAAAAATTTAGGATGGGACTTGATTTTGTCCATTGGGAATTAATTGGCTCATTGGATCATTATCGTTTGCTAATTTCTGTGTCTCATGTGATTGACAGGTTGCCCAGTTTTTGCGATAGTGTTACCAAGAAAGAGATGTCATTGCGAGGGGGAGGCAAAGTCAATGTTTTTGATTCACAAGTTTGCCTGCCCATTTAGTCTTAATAGTTAATGGTAAACAAACTTGGCTTGCTGTCCTCGAAGGAGGCTGGAACCCAATTTTCGGCTTGAAATCCAAGCTAAACCCCCCATAACAGTACTGCGCAGAATAAGAATAAGAGAAATAGAGAGATGCCGGAAAAATTGTTGCTGAGACGACGCAGTGACTGCTGCTTATATACGCTCTTAATGATGATTGACTGGACTGAATGTTTAAGCTCCACCCGAACCTACGCTTGGAACTACATTTAACCCCTTAAGCCCTGAGGGCATTTTTAGAGTTGTGACACACAAAACTAACTCCAAAACTCCAAAACTATAGCAAGGAGAGTCAAATGGTAGGTATCGTTTGATGGATCGTTTTAAATTTAAAAAAAATATATAAATTACATTACATTTGGACATTCTCGTGCCGAGAAACTGCTAATAAAAGTAATTTTTATTAAGATTTTGCATATCTTTCTTGTTTGACATGCAATAACTTCACCTAAATGAAGTTCCCCTAAATGTCAGCTGCATCTGGTTCAGATTTTGTGGTGATAGCATAAAGTAATCAAAAGTTACAGCATTTGGAACAAAGGTAGCCTTTTTGTTTAGCCCTCAAACATTTGGAAGGCATTTATAAATTGTTGTTTTCTGAGTGACATATACAAAACTAAGACTCATAACTCCAAAACTATAGCAAGGAGAGTCAAAAGGTTATCGTTTGATAGAACATTCCCTATTGGGCATTTTTAAAATTGTTCCTCCATGAGGATTATCTTGTGATCAATGCAAGTCTTGTGTTCATTTTGGGCTCATTTTAATTGTAATAATGCTGTATAAAAATTGCAGTACATAGTACAAAAAATTAAATTATCACTCCTGTTTAGAGGGATTACTCATCTGTCATTATGAGTTAATCAATGTGGCTAGATGCATTAAAAAGCTGTGATTCTAAGCTTTAAAATGATAGATATTTTGTGTTATTCCACATTTGAAAACAACCCGAGCTGTTCCGGGAACATTGGAAAACACGTTGCATCCCGGAAAGATGAGAGACTTGTTTTTTAGCCAAGTATGCATCACATCGTGAGGAATATCTCGTGATCAACGTTATCAATTTATTTTGTGTTTGGGCACTTTGTAATCGTGAGACTGTTGATTGACTGCTGTCAATAAAGCTGTTCGGATCAAATCAATGCATCTATATACTTCATTGGATGTGCGCCTGTGCAGGTTCATGGATGTGCGCCTGTGCAGGTTCATGTGTTAGAAGTCCATGAGGAATATCTTTAGATCTGTTTGGGTTCTTCTTTTTAATCGTAACAATCTGCTGTAAATAATTATGTGCTATATCTGATGGATCATATTAAGTTTAGGCTCTTTTTAATTGTGAGCTCCTGCTGTCTACATGCTAAAGTGAATGAATGTTTGTGGGGTAATTTCAGTTAACCCTTTATGACCTGCTGTAAGGCCTAACCAGCAGAGGGAGCTCTCACCGGAATTCTGACTGTGATCCACGCCCTCTTCTTCTACACTCATTTCCTGTTTGCCTGCCTATTTATTCAGAGACCATGCTTTCACTCTTCGCGAAGTATTGCCAGTTCATCCTGCCTTACCAAGCGTTATTGTCTACTCTCTACTGCCTGTCTGCCTGTGTATGATTCTGCCTAATTCTCTGCTTTACGATCCCGGATTACCCTTGTGTATTGGTTGCCTGTTTGGACTGATGTTACTGCTTGGACTCCTTGCCTGCTTTCTGACTTATGCCTTTTGGATCTCCCTATTGGATGTGAAGCTATCTGACGGTCACGTTTGTTCATGCCCACTGCCAGCCTTCTCTCAATTGCTAAAGGTGAATCTCACAAATAAACTTCCGCAAATGGATTCTCACTCTGCCTCTGCTTCATCATTACAGAATACTTCGCCTCCTTTGAGTCCAGCGGAAGTTTCTAGCATGCAATCAGCATTTGCTTATCAGAGCGAGGTAATAAAGGGCTACCAAGAACAACTAGCTAAGCTCCAGTCAGCCAATGAACATCTGACCCGTTACATCCACTCTCTTCCCCCATCCACACCGAAGACGGTAAATTTTGCACTTCCTGAGAAGTTTGATGGCTCTGCCGAACAATGTAAGGGCTTTGTTCGTCAAGTCCAGCTTTACTTTGAACACCAAGGGGAAAAGCTTGAAACTGAAAGAAAGAGATGTGCATTTTTAATGACACTGTTAACAGGAAAAGCGATCGACTGGGCTGCTGCTGTTTGGGACTCTGATTCACGATTCCGTGGGTCAGTGGATTATTTCATTCAACAACTCCGTGAAGTGTTCGAATACCCTGCTGGAGGTAAGGATAATCCACGCAAATAATCCACATCACACAAGGTAACCGCACTGCGGCTGACTACGCTATTGAGTTCAGGACATTAGCTGCACAGAGTGGCTGGAATGAAGTTGCGTTAAAGGCCATGTTTCAACGCAGTCTCAATCCCGAGTTACAAACCGAACTAGCCTGTAAGGGGGAAGAAACCTCCTTTTCCGAATTCGTCAATCTCGCCATCAAAGTCGATAATCTCATGAGACAAGCCCCAACACGCAAGAAAAGCAGGGGAGAGCCACCCCGTTTCCTAACCCCCATCACAGCAAGACATGATTCGCATGACGAGCCAATGCAACTTAACGTCTCCCGGCTCTCTGAAGGAGAGAGAGAGAGACGCCGGCAACATCAGTTGTGTTTTTACTGCGGTGAAGCCGGTCATCGCAGTCTCGGATGTCCACACAAAACCATCCCCACTCCGAGGGTAAATATTGAACATTTCTCCCTACTCAGTAATAAATCACTTACCTTACCAATCACCCTGAAGTTTGATTCCATGTCTTTTGAATTGACAGCGTTGATTGACTCTGGAGCCGCTCTGAATCTTATCAATAAGGACATTATCACAAAGTACAACATCCCCGTTCAGTGTTTCCCCTATAGGATTTTTTTAAGGGGGGGGGGGGGGGAGGCTTATTTGCTAATAAGCCTCAAAATTAGCAAAAAATTGCTAATTTTTTTAGCAATCATAAAGCATGTCTAATTAATTGAAATCATGTATTTTGAATCATTAAACTTTAAACATTAAACTTTAAACAAAAATATATGATAAAGTTCACACTAATTCTGTGTTGTGTTTTTTTCTGGTAATAAAATGAAGACATAAAACACAAATTTTATCATTTATCATCAATTTTAATCATATGAAATTGAATAAACTTTTCGTTAAATAACGTGCTGCACAATGAGCTTTACTGTTAAAATTAAAACATGGAAGAAAAATTGATTATTCCTTAAAAAAAATAATTTATTTGGATTAGTGTTAGTATTATTATTACATTGGGACATATCTAAATTCTACTGTACAACAGTAATATATTTCTGTCAAGTTAAACCGAACTTTTATTTTGACGGGTTGCCGTGAAGACCTTTTGAGTTTCTGTGTGTTTATGTCATGATGATAGTTTTTCTCAAATGAAGCGGTTAAATGATCACGAAGTGACTTTCGGAGTGGATCTAGAGCCTGGAGAGAAAGTTTATGCATTTGTGTCTTCATATAGGCAAAAAAACAGCGCAAGCGTCGCACGTGCTTCAGTGTGTGTGTGTGTGGTAAATGAAACTGCGCGTTGGCTGCACCATTCATTCACAGCGAACATGCAGGATTCGTATTTAAATAGTCTTTCACACACACTAGTCTACATCGCGATTTGATTTCAAGTGTACTGAACTGCTTTTTATTTCTCAAAAAAATTACAAATTCCGCGTTAAATTCCACGTTATAGCCTACAGTAAATTCCTTTTTTATGACTGGATTTCGTCAGCATTTTAGGGGGGGCGGGGGTCGTTTTGGGGGGGCGGGGCGCCCCCCCAAAACAATGGTAGGGGAAACACTGCCGTTCAACCATGTAAACCACCCATCAAGATCAAGTCCATTGACGACACGCTCATTGGAGAGGGAATCACTCATCAAACCACTACTATCACTCTCAAAGTCGGCTTGCTTCATCAGGAATCTATTTCGCTGTATGTCGTTGACTCCCCCAAACACCAAGTCGTTCTAGGACATCCCTGGCTATCTATCCACGACCAGGATATCTCCTGGTACCATGGTGAGTTAACTCATTGGTCCCCATTTTGTCTAAGTAACTGCCTACCCACAACGCCACTGCCTTGTCACACCACCAGCATAGAGAGCCCTGACACCATGAAAACCGTGAACATCCCTGCTGTTTATCACCATCTCTCTGAAGTTTTCAGCAAAACCAAAGCTACCCAGTTACCACCACACCGACCATGGGACTGCGCTATCGATCTCCTTCCCCACGCCATGCCGCCCACCTGCAAAGTTTATCCCCTGACTCGGACCGAAAGTGAATCAATGGAGGAGTACATCACAGAGGCTCTGGACTCTGGTTTTATCCGTCCGTCTGTCTCGCCAGCCGCTGCTGGATTCTTCTTCGTTGAGAAGAAGGATGGAGGGTTGAGACCATGCATTGACTACCGGAGACTCAATAATGTAACTGTTAAGTTTCGTTACCCCCTACCTCTAGTACCTTCTGCCCTGGAACAGCTGCGGGAAGCCACCATCTTTTCAAAATTAGACTTAAGAAGCGCCTATAACCTAATCCGAATCAAAGAGGGTGACGAGTGAAAGACTGCGTTCCACACCACTAGGGGGCACTACGAATACCAGGTTATGCCTTATGGACTTTCTAACTCACCTGCCATCTTTCAATCATTCATCAATGAAATTTTCAAGGATCTCCTGAACCAGTTTGTAGTGGCATATATTGATGACATTCTCATTTACTCCAAATCCGAAACAGAACATATCAACCATGTGAAAATAGTTCTCTCGAGATTACTCAAAAATCATCTCTACGTCAAGGCGGAGAAGTGTGAATTCCATGTCAACCAAACCACCTTTTTAGGATATCACATCAATCATCATGGCGTTAAAATGGATGAAGTCAAGGTACTAGCAGTCACGGAATGGCCCCAACCCACAACAATCAAGGAGTTACAAAGATTCCTAGGATTCGCAAATTTCTACAGACATTTCATCCGCAACTACAGCACCGTAGCAGCACCTCTAACATCACTTCTGAAGGGTAAACCCACAAAACTTAAGTGGCACCAAGAGGCAAACCAGGCATTTGTCACTCTCAAGGGAAGATTCACGTCAGCCCCCATTCTGAAACACCCCGACCCCAGTATACCCTTCATCGTCGAAGTGGATGCTTCGGACTGCGGAATTGGAGCTGTACTCTCACAGAGACACGGTCAACCAGGCAAAGTTTATCCTTGTGCATTCTTTTCTAGAAAACTAACAGCTGCAGAACGAAATTATGATGTGGGGAACAAAGAACTACTATCTATGAAGGCCGCCATCGAGGAGTGGCGACACTGGTTGGAGGGGGCAATTCACCCATTTCAAATCATCACCGATCACAAAAATCTGGAGTACATCAAGGGTGCCAAACGCCTAAACTCACGTCAGGCACGATGGGCTCTGTTTTTTACTCGCTTCCAATTCACTGTGGCCTATCGACCAGGCAGTCAGAACGGAAAAGCAGATGCACTTTCTAGACGACATGACCTTCCTACAAGAACCAACACCTCAGAATCCATCCTTCCTCATTCTATTATCCTAGCTCCCATTTCATGGGATATCATGGAAGAATTACGTCAGGAACAACAACTTGAACCACAACCTGCTGACTGTCCTCCTAACAAGGAGTATGTTCCACAAAATCTGCGACCACGCATTACGCAATGGGTCCACACTTCCCTTAATGCAGGCCACCCCGGCATTTCTCGCACCATCCATCTCATACAAAATTCATTTTGGTGGCCTACCATGACACAAGAGATCACCGCTTATGTCAAATCTTGTCAAGTCTGCGCCCAGTCAAAAACCCCCAAAGAATCACCCTCAGGTCTTCTGCAACCACTACCCATTCCCCAACGACCATGGTCCCATCTATCCATAGACTTTGTGACTGATCTCCCTCCATCCAACCATTTCACGACTATTCTTGTAATCATCGACCGGTTCTCCAAATCCTGCCGCTTAGTACCACTAAAGGGACTACCCACTGCCATGGAAACGGCCCAAGCATTATTCAACCACGTCTTCAGAGTATATGGTCTTCCGGAGGATATCGTCAGCGATAGAGGCACACAATTCACTTCCCAGGTATGGAGAGCTTTCTGCAAACAGTTAGATATCAATGTGAGTCTCACGTCAGGTTATCATCCCCAAGCCAATGGCCAAGTTGAACGCCTTAACCAGGAAATCGGCAGGTATTTACGAACCTACTGCAGTCGGGAGCAACATCGCTGGTCAGAATTCCTACCCTGGGCCGAATATGCTCAGAACTCCCTCACCCACACATCTACCGGCTTGACCCCCTTCCAGTGCGTCCTGGGGTTCCAACCTCCCTTGTTCCCGTGGTCGGGCGAACCCTCTTCTGTCCCTGCTGTGGATGAATGGATTCAACGTAGTGAAAGGGTGTGGGACAGTGCACACGTCCGTCTCCAGCGGGCCGTCAGAACACAGGAGTTCCAGGCCAACAGACGACGTCGCCCACATCCTCACTATCAACCAGGACAACAAGTCTGGCTCTCGACTAAGAACATCAAGCTCAAGCTGCCCAGTAGGAAGCTCAGTCCTAGGTACGTTGGCCCTTTTAAAATTCTCAAAAGAATAAATGAAGTCACTTACCGTTTAGAGCTTCCTACTAACTACCGCATATCTCCCTCCTTCCATGTTTCTCTCCTCAAACCGGTCTACCCGAATGCTTACCCTGACCATGAGAACCCTGAACCACCACCTCCACTGGACATAGATGGTACTCCTGCGTATCTAGTCAATCAGTTACTAGACTCTAGACGAAGAGAGGGTCGGCTCCAATATCTGGTGGACTGGGAGGGTTATGGACCCGAGGAGAGATCGTGGGTAGCTGCCCAGGACATTGTGACCCGTCCCTCATAGAGGACTATCATCGAGCCAGACCCGACCGACCAGCACCCAGACCACGGGGACGGCCGCGTCAGAGCTCCAGGAGTCGCTCCTAGAGGGAGGGGTTCTGTAAGGCCTAACAAGCAGAGGGAGCTCTCACCGGAATTCTGACTGTGATCCACGCCCTCTTCTACACTCATTTCCTGTTTGCCTGCCTACTTATTCAGAGACCATGCTTTCACTCTTCGCGAAATATTGCCAGTTTATCCTGCCTTACCAAGCGTTATTGTCTACTCTCTACTGCCTGTCTGCCTGTGTATGATTCTGCCTAATTCTCTGCTTTACGATCCCGGATTACCCTTGTGTATTGGTTGCCTGTTTGGACTGATGTTACTGCTTGGACTCCTTGCCTGCTTTCTGACTTATGCCTTTTGGATCTCCCTATTGGATGTGAAGCTATCTGACGGTCACGTTTGTTCATGCCCACTGCCAGCCTTCTCTCAATTGCTAAAGGTGAATCTCACAAATAAACTTCCGCAAATGGATTCTCACTCTGCCTCTGCTTCATCATTACACCTGCCATAGAACAATTCCACCAGAGTATATCTTTGTATTTTTACATGCTGTGCTGTCATTCTTTTGAGCATTTTCATATGCCATACATCAAAATAATCCTTACACTCCCAATTTGAAGGCTATGTTTGTAATAAATCAATAGTAACTATATAAATATATCAAAAGTATTATTTTTTTTAACATATTTTATTCAATACAAAAAATGGATAAATGTCAACCTCAAACTTGTCAATGAGAAAAACGTGCATAAAACAATTTAAAACTATACAGAATTTATTTGAACTGTTTACATAAATTAGTTTTTACGATACTCATTTTACACTCATTCAAAAAAAAGGCGTGTACTTTCGTTTAGACCTAACGCTGCGTGCGTGTGCGCGCCCGCGCTCGCGCATGTGTGTGTGTGTGAATGTCCTTGTATTTGTGAATGTCTAAAGGAGAAAGAAATGATAAAATAAAGCAATGGTAAAAAGACAATAACGATATAAGGAACATATAGCAAATGGGAGTCAAACGGGAGTCAAACGCATGGTCAAATGACGCAGCGTGTGACGTCACAACATGCGACACACCCGGGGGTCATAGTGCACAGAGCGTGATACGTGAATGAGTCATCGGAAGGCGTAACTATCAATCACAGATCTACAGAACATGTGTGCAAAGACGTGCAATGCATTTTTGTGTTTTTGTTTTTTTGTAAACGCATATTACGCAGTTTGTACAGACTGATTAGATGGTGAAAACAACGCAACATGGGCATGTCGGAGGCTTGATCTGAACATGTTACATCTCTGGTTTTGTATGCAAAAAGAATGATTGAGCTAGCCATTTGGTTTCAGTTTCTATAGGCTTTTAAACAGACACACGCAAACAGGAGCGCCGGCTCTCCCGTCGGTCTTAGAGGGTTAAAGTACAATAAAAGTACAAATTTCGATTTTTTTTTTAAAGAATTGTTGAAAGGTGTCTTTGTATTAAATGCAACACATTCCCAAAGTCATGTGAAATAATCGTGTTACATAATCGTGATTTCAATACTGACCAAAATAATCATGGTTATGATTTTTTCCATAATCGAGCAGCGCTACAAGGTAGTAGTTTTGAAAAATATGATTATTATTTTTTTCGCAGCTAGGTGGCGCCCGCGGGCGGTACACTCCGTTTTAGGGGGACTACTCAGCACTCGTTATGAATTCATCAAAGTGGCTAGATGCATTAAAATTATATTCCATTCAGTGGTTGCTTAGTAATTTGATTATGAAATTTTTTTTGCAGGGATGGTGTACCTCCAGCTGTACACTTCGGGTTGAAGGGGTTAAAGACAACGAGGGCACATAAAATAAAATAAAAATAATGATGACTTGCAGTTCTCTAATAAATCATTTCTAATAAACATGCCAACATTCCATTAAAAAATAAGAAGTCAATTTTGATTTTATGGTAACTAAGAATACATGTTTTTAAACATAGCTGGTATTATTCATCCGCATGTAGCCCACAGGTCTCTCAGATCTTCCAGCCAAGGTCTCCTCCATGTCCCACGGTCCCGGCTTAAGCAAAAAGGAGATAGAGCCTTTTCTATTGCTGGCCCTCAGCTGTAGAACCAATTGCCATCTGACATTAGAAATGCCTCATCAATCACAATTTTTAAAAGCAGGCTCACAACTCACCTATTTACATTGGCCTTCCCTGTGCTTTTAACTGTCTTTCTTTATGTCTGTAATTAACTGTTTTTCTCTTGATGTCGTCTTAAAATAAATACACTTACAAATCACAAATTTAAACAATTACATTTTTTATTATTTTGTGGCTATTGCACTATGTACAGCACTTTGGTCAGCGTGAGCTGTGTTTAAAGGTGCCATGTGTAACAATTGAGGTAAAAATATCCAAAAAATGAGCTAATATCAAAAGAATGAGAAGAAATAAGGGTGGTGATGTCATTAAAAAAATTACAAGTTTACATTTACATTTAGGCATTTAGCAGACGCTTTTATCCAAAGCGACTTACATCTGAGGACTAAGCCAAACGAGTCATCGTGAAGAGACAATAGCAACCCAAGAAGTGCTCAAAATACCAAGTTCAAACATTGATCAGAGTAGCATAAACCAGACAAGTGAAGATTTTTTTTTTTTTTTTTTTGTGTGTGTGTGTGTTTTATGTTAAGTGCTCACGGAAGAGATGAGTTTTCAGTTGTCTTTTGAATGCTGTTAGGGATTCTGCATTCCGGATGTCGGTGGGCAGATCATTCCACCAGCATGGAACCGCGAATGAGAAAGTTCTGGAGAGTGATTTTGTGGCTCTTTGTGAAGGTACCACGAGCCGTCGCTCATTGATTGATCGTAGGCTTCTGGTAGGGATGTAGACTCGTAGGAGCGAGTGAAAGTAGGAGGGAGCTGAACCTGTGGTCGATCTGTAAGCAAGCGTCAACGCCTTGAACTTGATGCGAGCAGCGAGTGGTAGCCAGTGCAGAGAGATGAACAGAGGAGTGACGTGGGCCCTTTTGGGCTCGTTGAAGACAAGACGAGCTGCAGCATTCTGGATCATTTGTAGAGGTTTAGTTGCACACGATGGAAGTCCCGCCAGGAGAGCATTGCAGTAATCAAGCCTAGAAATGACAAGGGCCTGGACGAGAAGCTGTGTTGCATGCTCAGTTAGGAAAGGCCTGATCTTCCTGATGTTGTGCATTGCAAACCTGCATGATCGAGCTGTCTTTGTAATGTGGTCTGAGAAGGTCAGCTGGTCATCAAAGATTACTCCAAGATTTCTGACCGACCTTGATGGGGTGATTGAGGAAGAGTCTAGCGGGATAGTGAAGTCGTGTTGTAGAGACGGATTGGCAGGGAGGACGAGAAGCTCAGTCTTTGTCAGGTTGAGCTGCAGGTGATGTTCCTTCATCCATGCCGAGATGTCAGCCAGACAGTTTGACATTCGAGCAGCTACTGTGTGATCATCTGGTTGAAATGAGAGGTAGATCTGGGTGTCATCAGCATAGCAATGGTAAGAGAAACCATGTGCCTGTATGATGGGTCCCAGTGATGTGGTGTAAATGGAGAAGAGGAGGGGTCCAAGCACTGAACCCTGGGGAACCCCTGTAGTCAGTTGATGTGCTTTGGATACCTCGCCTCTCCATGTGACCCTGAAGGACCTACCTGTGAGATAGGACTCAAACCAGTGGAGGGCGGTTCCAGTGATGCCCAGTGATGAGAGAGTGGACAGAAGGATCTTATGATTCACAGTGTCGAAGGCAGCAGACAGGTCCAGCAGAATGAGAACTGATGATTTGGAGGCAGCTTTTGCGATCCGCAGGGCTTCTGTGACTGACAGTAATGCGGTCTCGGTTGAATGCCCCTTCTTGAAGCCGGATTGGTTGACATCAAGCTGGTTGTTCAGAGACAGGAAGGATGATACTTGGTTGAAAGCAACTCGTTCAAGTGTTTTCGCAATGAATGGTAGGAGAGAGATAGGTCTGTAATTCTCTAAGAGTGATGTGTTTAATGTTGGTTTTTTAAGCAGTGGAGTTACCCGAGCCTGCTTAAATGCTGTAGGGAAAATGCCAGCGTGTAGGGATGAGTTGATAATGTGTGTGAGAGCTGGTAGAAGTGTGGGAGAGATGGCTTGTAGAAGGTGTGAGGGGATGGGATCTAGAGGGCAGGTGGTAGGATGACTGGAGAGGAGAAGTTTAGATACCTCTTCCTCGGTTAGTGGAGAGAAGGAGGAGAGAAGGTTATTGGCTGTGGGAGTGGTTGGTCTAGGTTCCTGCGTGTGTGGATTAGAGAACTGACTGCTGATAGTTGTTGTTTTGTTAGTGAAGAAGTTAGCAAAATCATCAGCAGTTAGTGAGGAGGTGGGTGGTGGTGGTGGTGGACAGAGGAGAGAGTTGAATGTCTTGAACAGTGCTCGTGTGTTAGGGGCGGTGTTGATCTTGTTGTGGAGGTATGAAGATTTTGCAGTGTGAACATCAACAGAAAAAGCAGAGAGCAGAGATCGATACATACTCAGGTCAGATGTATCTTCAGATTTGCGCCACTTTCTCTCCGCTGCTCTGAGTTTGGTCCGGTGTTCACGAAGAACCTCAGATAACCAGGGGTTAGAGGGAGTGGCGCGTGCTGGCCTGGAGGAGAGAGGGCAGATAGTGTCTAAAGAAGAAGTTAAAGCAGAGCAAAAAGTATCCGTTGCGGTATTCACGTCCACAGATGAGAATTTTGAGGGTGAAGGAAGAGAAAATGACACAGCAGAGGAAAGATGGGACGGAGAGAGTGAGCGGAGGTTTCGTCTGAAAGTAAAAAAAAATAGTTATAGTGCTGCAGAGATATCAACCTGAATTAGCATGCTAAATTACTAGCCCCGGCCCGACAGGTGTCATAATACCAGTTTCGGCCATGGGAGGCGGTATGCGGGCAACATAACCACCAGCCAAACTGCAATACACGAATAACTCGCACGGCTTGTGGGCGTACTTGAACCTGATGTCAATCGCGTGGAAAGTACAGCCCACTACTACATTTCAGTTCAGGGAAGAGAGCGGACCTATGTTATGTTTATTAAATTGCTTTCCTGAGGTAAATCTGTCATATTTGTTCTCCAGCTATGTTATTGACCTCTGCACGCTGATTAAAAAAAATGATTGGTCGATATTATGTATGAGGAATACATTTTGGTAAGTTGTAGCCTACTGTATCTTTCAACAGTGTTCGTGTTTTTTTACTATTAGTAGAGATGATCGGTCTGAAATGACACAGGGCACCTTTAAATGTGCTATACAAATTAATTTTACTTTAAAAAAATAAATAAAAAAAAAACCTTGGAAATATTTTTAAGAGCTTTTATATCAGTATTCAAATTCTTCATTCAAAATGTTCAGATGATGAATGAATCTAGAGCCATCTTTTCTAAAATTTGGTTTATACATTCACTCACTGGATCATACATTCACTATGCACTATGCACTACACTATGCACTACAAACATATATTAATTTTGTCTTATATATTTTTGGCTGTTTTATGTTGTTTTTCTTTATTGTGACAGAATAAACTCTCCGGTTCATGGTTGTTTGTCATGTTTAATTTATGTGTTCATACTTTATAATTATTTAAGTTACAAGCCTAAACTCCTCTGCACCATTTCCATATTGAATTATGGTTAAAAGAATAGATCAAAATGACAGCAGTTCCTTTTGCAATTCACTTTCACTCCATGGACAAGAATATCATGAACATTCTGCCCATGTCTTTTTACGGGTTTGGAATAACATCAGGGTGAATAAATAATGACAGGATTTTTCATTTCCAATATATAGATGGAAAAATTTGTGGGATGAAAAACCATCTGTGCAGCACTCCATCAAATAAATCTCAGTGGCTGAATGGAGGCCACTCCTGTGTAAAATTCATACGAAAACCCTTTTGTTTTGATTGGAAAAAAACAGCTACCTCTTATCACCAGGGTAACATAAAGTAGGACACCATAATAGCCATACTTATAGTAAAGCATCATCATGTATTATTATTTCTTTAGGTAAAACATACCGTATGCATATATTACTTGTAATGCATATACTCCTTAAAGGGATAGTTCACTTAAAAATGAGTTAGCCTCATAGCATAATTGCCTAAGTCATTTTGTGTTTTTTCTTGTTTTCCAAAGACATTGAAATATGACTTAGGCAGTTATGCTATGAGGCTAACGCTGTAACCATTTACTTACCCTTATGTTGTTCCAAACCTGTATTAGTTTCTTTCCTCCGTTTAACACAAAATAATATATTTTGAAGAATCTAGATAACCAGACCGTTGACGGAAGCCATTGACTTCCATTATATTCCATAGACTACTATAGAAGTCAATGGCTACCGTCAACTGTTTGATTACCAACATTCTTCAAAATATCATTTTTTTAGTTCAACAGAAAAAAAAAGAAAAAGTTTTAGAACAAAATAAGGGTGGGGTGGGTAAATTGCAGAATTTTCATTTTTGGCTGAAATAACCCTTTAAGACCCCATTAAATATTTTGGCGAGCGTAGTGTTGACATTACCTAGAAGTTAGGGTGGGCCATGCCAAAGGACTTGGAAAAGAAGATTACTCTGGAAGTTTGGATAACAATTAGCATTTTTCCCATGACAGATGCTGCATATAAATCTCAGTTCATCAACCCTGAGTAAATCAACCCTGTTTTTTGTTTTTGATACCCTGTGCTGGAGAACTGTTGCTATTGTTGCTGTTATCATGACGAATGGTCTCGTAACCACAATCTGGAGTCTTTTTGCAGTATGTGGTTAAACTCTTGAGCTGAAGAGATTTCAATTGCTCTCTCAAGTGACTACATTACCATAACATTAAAGTTTATGTATATTCAATGAACACACTCTGAGACTGTTGGAGCCACTGGATACTTGACCTCTGATTTTACGGTACAACAGTTTAAGTGAATAATCTGCAAAAAGAGGAATGCATCTTTAATGCATAACAAATATGAAACAGTATGTCTAGTGCATTGCTTTATCTTTTTCCAGTTTTAAAAAGAAACTAAATAGATCAGGGAGTTGTAGAAATGCACTTTCTGTTACATCACTACACAGCATGTCTTTCAGAGATGTGGTGCAGTGGACTGTGCACACATGCTCAGTTTTTTCTTGTGCAAATATTTTGTGATGGTCTTTTTCCCCAGCTGCCATACTCATCTTTAGCAGGCCAGTTAGGCATTTATTTCTGTGGTATATTCTCCAGATATAAACAGAACATGCAGGATTATTATCAGAATATATATTATTATCAAGCATATGTTATCAACTCCACTTCAAGAGGAATTGCTTCTCACTAGGTTAAAATAGGTTGAGTGCAGCATTGCAGGATTTCTCCTTTTTTAAGTATCGTTTGATTGATACCAAAATTTTGGCTTCAGTGTCTTACTAAGCTCTAGTACTGTAGCTTTTATTGTAGGTAAAAAATAAACCGCCTTAGAGGACCGTTGACATGAAACTGAAAATGTTATTAACAACTGTGCATAAAACCTTACCATTAAACATAAAGGCTGCTTCAAACTTCCAAACAAGATATTGTGGGTAACATTTTTTTAGATTAGCTGTTTATTTAAAACATCATGTGGAGTTTCTGTGTATTTTGTTTTATCTGTACTCGAAGTAATGCCATATTTTGCCATTGCAAAAATGGCATTTTTATCACTTATTTTGGCTTGTTGCATGTCATAGTTGGCTAAATTCTGAACTGTCATCAGATACCAAAATGTGTTTACTGTGCAAACCTAGTCCAAAAAATAAGATTGTGGAAACCTAGTCCAAAAAATAAGATTTTATATTTTATAAAAAAATAAAGTCTTTCACTTTGTTGAAGTCATGGTTTCACCACTGGCTAGCTAGAAGACACAACATGTCTAGACTGTCTCGATGTCTGTCTCTATCTCCCCACTTCATCTCAACTACTCTTTTTCTCATATATTCCATGCCTCTTTTTCTCCCCCTCTCAGTCTGCAACCCTGTTTTTATTCATTTCAGAAGTGACAGATTTAGCAATGTGGTTTGGGAGAGTCATGGGAGCAGAAGGGTCCTGCCGTACCACCCATGCCCATCTCTCTTTCTCCAACTCGCCCCTCCTTTGGGTCTGTAGTGTTGCCATGGTAATTTCATGGCGTGATTAGGGTAACATGCTGATGTGAAAAGCAGGACTTATGTTAATGTCACTCAGGCTGTTGTCTGGTAAGATAAAGTATGAGTGGGTGTGAGTGTGTGGAATTTTGGGATATATTGCCAGTTGTTAGGAAGCTCACAGCAAAATAGGTCTGTAGATTAGCCCCATGTGGCTGGACTGGCCTCGACAACAGCATAATGAATCTTTTTTAATATATATTTGTGAATTGTGCTGAAAGGCTTAGCTCACTGTGTGTGCGGCAACCATCTGTTGCCATTGCAAATTTTCTCATTTTCAGTTTCATCTTGTACATTTCAATTATGCTAGCTCATTCATCACACCGCAGCTAAATATTCATAGCCTAGCAATTCATAATCTCTTTTCTTACACTTACATTTATTCATTTAGGAGATACTTTTATCCAAAGTGACTGCAAATGACCAATACAACAAAGTGATTCATCCTAAGGAGGCAGTAACCTGAGAGTTACATTAAGTTCCTCTTAGAAAAATTAGGTAGGAAAAATCTGTATCGTTTCTTGAAATTGCAAGTGACTTAGGGAAGATCATTCCACCAGCACAGAACAGTGAAAGTGAAATTCCCCTTAACTGATTTTGTGCCCCTCTCTGATCATACTACTAGGTTCTAAAACACACAAGAAGAAAGTATTATATTCAGCATGGATGCATTGAATTGATCAGAAGTGACATTAAAGAGATTTAAAATGTCAAACAAGGTGTCTATTTCAAATAAATGTTGTTGAATTTTTATCAAAGAATCCTGAAAAAAAATTACCATGGTTTCCACATATTAAGCAGCACATTTGTATTAACGTTGATTATAATCTGAGATGTTTCTTTATCCTTCAGAATGATTTCTGAAGGATCATGTGACACTGAATACTGGAGTAATGACTGCTGAAAATAACATTTTAAATGGTATTACTATTTCACAGTATTATATGTATTTTTGATCAAATAAATGCAGCCTTAATAAGCAAAATGGACTTCTTTCAAAAACATTACCAACAGTAGTGAAATTAAAGGACAACTCCGGCACAAAATGAACCTTTGGTCGAATTACACATTAGTACATAGTCAACCGTTATCTGAGATTTGTTTTCATGATTATCGAATGTAAAGAGTTTTATCTCCAAAAAAGGGTCCCTACGTGCAAACTGAAGCATTGAGAGTGTTGTAAGTGTACCGGCGTTCATGATTCGACTGGTCAAGACTGTTTTCCAAAGATGGCTCCTGCCTGTATACGCAAGGTGGACTGTCTTTATAAAATATCTTCTTATTAAACTGTCTGTACACTTACAACGTTCTCAATGCTTCAGTTTGCACATAGGGACCCTCAATATGTTACCGTGTTAGTGTTGGGCTATGTGGAGCCTTGTTAGTGGGATTAACTAGCGATTTTTATTTTCATTACTCTATGCCCTATATACTAGCGTTATAAGCTAAACAGTTTTTAATCATGAAAACAAATCTCAGAGAACGGTTGACTATGTACTAATGTGTAATTAGACCAACGGTTAATTTTGCGCCGGAGTTGTCCTTTAAGGCTGCCTACATGTTCTTAGTGTGCATGTACACCTAACATCTCTAGATCTTCTGTATACTGCATAGCATACTACATGCTACATATTTTACTATCTGGCTGTTTGTAGTGGTTAGTGAGTTTTGTGAGTCATCACTTTTGTGTCTATGGAGTGTTTGGTGTCACTTTTGAGTCTAAATACGAGTGGCTTAAGTTATATCAGGTGAAACAGTCTCTCCCATACACATTTTCTCAAACAAACACATGCACACAGAATCCTGACGGAACTTGCCATCAGTGCAGAGTAATGAAGACAGCCTTGTAATCTTTTAGAGGCCATGTATCCAAGTTCTGAAAACACACCATGTTGTTTCATCAATCAAATATAATTTCATCAATCCATAGGGATTCAGTGTTGTTTTCATTCCTCAGTCAGAGCTGGTCTCAGATATATTTCTTAGAGAAATCCTCATCTGACTTCATTAGTGTTTAGTTCCATGTTGTAGAGACAAGTTCTCAGTAAGGTCTGATTTGCTTGTTTGAATCTGCAGCCTTTTCCTTATCTACCTTATTTTGAAAGCTGTGAATGTGCGAGACTTCGGATTCATTAGGCACTATAGCTAAACTAAAGGACTAGGAGATGGTAAAACTGTTTGCACTAAAAATACTGTGTGTTTATGAATATGATAATACATTAAAATAACAAATACCAGTTTGCAATATCAAGCAGCATAATGGACTGTTTTTGTATGGCTAAAATAACTGGAAGCGGATGACACTGGAAGCATTGCACATCCAAGTTACAAATGGCTGCACCTGCTCTTAAGTTAAAAATAAGGTGGAAAAGCGAAGGTTTCAGACGGCCAGTTATTTCATGTATTATTCAGTCCTGAATATGTTCCTCTGTTCCTAGAGCTCAAAAGCCAAGGTCAAGGGTTTGATTCACAGAGAATACACATACAGTACTTTGTGTGAATGCACTATAAGCTGCTTTGAATACTGTATATTCATGCTGGATTAATAGGTGAGACAAATTAGATTATTAGAGGTCAAAATCCATAGAGCAGAAACACTTGTAAGGTGAGAACGAAACAATGGAGACAGTGGAGATGAAGGAGAGGGGATGAAACTGGGAAAGGGGGAACTGGAGGAAAAAAGGGGGATTAAAGATGTAGGTTCAACAAGGCACAATAAAGGAATTAAGAAATCGGAAGGTGTCAGACACAGAAAAACAAGATCCTAAGTGTGAGCATGAAAGATGGTGCACTAACTTAAGCCTGCAATATAAGGAAACAGAATGTGGTAAGGGGGATGATGTCAAAAACATATTTTGCCTGCAGCAAATGTGCAGAACAAAGAATATCCATACATTCTCATTCATCCATGACAGATTAACTGTGACTCATCAGTAGGAGTCTTTTTCTGTCTCTTCTCTTAAGTCATGTAGAATCGGGGTCCTCTGCCCACATGCCAAACATCAGAAGGACATTTCATATGAAACTTACTACAAGCATGTCTGTAAATCATTTGTAGTCAAAGGATGGAGGTTTTGTTCTTGCATTGCCCTGAGAGACAGATTAAAAAGACACATGCCCTTGAAACTAATTAGGGTTTTCTCTTGCATGTTGTTTTTATGTGCTAGTATAACATTTAAAAGACCTAATTTCTCATTTTGCCTTTGTATGATTCAAGGCTAGCGACTCTCATTTTTTTTTTTTTTATAAAGCAACAGAAGCATTTCGGACATTTAGATTTGCCTCCCTCTCTGTTTTGTCCCTTTCCAAAATGGAGAAAATGTAGCTCATTGAAATGAGATGATGGATGTGTGTAGGAGTGTGTGGGTGTGTGTGTGTATACGGGAGTGTCTGGCTGGCACGGTGGTCTGTCCTCACACTCAGTTTCATCACTTAGTGTGCATTTCCCATGAGAATTTGACTATGATGATGATTCTGTTTGTAGAGGATTTAAAAGTAAAATGTTCTCTCTCTCTCTTCCTATGCTTTT
Organism: Chrosomus eos; assembly: GCA_036326025.1. Lineage (NCBI taxonomy): Eukaryota > Metazoa > Chordata > Actinopteri > Cypriniformes > Leuciscidae > Chrosomus > Chrosomus eos. The sequence continues at coordinate 42,519,336 of CM070818.1, read as the reverse complement.
GATCTTGGTCTGTCTTTGACTCTCTCTCTTCTTAAAAACAGGAAAGCTATTTTGAGTTTGCAGTCTTTCATTTTGCGTCTTACCTGTTTAATGCAGCGATGAAAGAGCGAGGGGCTTTAAGCTTGGCTCCGTTTGTTGACTCATTCAGTTTGATGTGTCTGTACCTGTAATGTAAATGACAATTGATGAAATTGTTACACAACAAAGAGACATCTTTGTTAAATTTGGTACAGTAAATGCCATCCTTACCCCGAGCAGGCATTTTATTCCAGTAACTGATTTGTTTAACCCAAATTTCTGATTTCTGATATCTGTCAGTATTGTTATATATTTTATACAAACTGTATACACTATCGTTCAGAAGTTTGGGGTCAGTACAATTTAAAATGTTTTAATAGAAGTCTTTTATGCTCACCAAAGCTGCATTTATTTATATAAAAAATGAAGTAAACAATTTTATTAGAATTTGAAGTAACCCGTTTCTATTTTAATATATTTTAAAATGTAATTTATTTCTGTGATGTAAAAGCAATTACTCCTTCTTCATTGTCAAGTAATCCTTTAGAAATTATTTGTGATACATATTTTTTCAGGATTTTAAGTTAAAAAGTAGAGCATTTATTTAAAAATTAAATCTATTGTAACATTCTAAATGTATTTACTGTCACTTTTGATCAATATAATGAATCCATGCTGCATAAAAGTATTAATTTCTTAAAAATAAGATCTTTACTAAAGCTTACCAGGGCTTGAATTTCGGAGCGGGATTGTGGGTATACTTTGCGCATCATTTTACAAATTCCTGCAGATTTTGCGCTTAAGGTGGGAAATTCCCGAAAACATTTATTCAGGTTGTTGGTTAATTTAGCAAATGAATCCACACAGATTATCAGATCAAATCAGTTATTTGAAAACTTTTTGTGAGACATAATTTCACAAACAGCGAGAGTGATTCAGCGCTACAGCGTCTTCTCTCTCTTTCAAAATGTGCACATGACTTCACATCACCACATCGTCTGTACAAGCGAGCTGCACGATGCGTTACAAAACTTTCTCTCTTGTTTCGAGACAGAATTGTCACTTGCCAAATCGGGCCAGTATTGCATCGTTACTAAAGTTGATCATATGCACGACTTGTCAATTTATACATTCACGATTTTAAAGCATTCTGTAGTACTCGCACGTGCTCTCTGAGAGAAAGTTTTCTGTAAACTCAGGGCCAGATGTACGTACATTTGCGAACGCAGCGTTAATAGCGCCATGGCCAAGACGCAGAAAGCGCTTAATGTGAAACTGCAGTGTGCGTGTTATGTACCAAACCTGCAGTTCATCAGGTAATCAGCGCTAGTCCCATGACGAATGCAAAGCTTATGTTCAGAATATCAGGATGTGCCATTTTTTTTTATTATGAATGATCTGAAACCTTTCACAAAGAGTGCCCCTCAAACGTCACATTAAAAGCAAACTGTGGTTGGTTATTTTAATTTATTTTATTCAAGACTGTGAGCAACAGAAATCTGGCTATTAATCACCCGACTGATAGTCCTTAGAGGGTTAGTTTACCCCAAAAATTCTGTCATCATTTACTCGCCCTCATGTCTATCCAAAACTTTATAACTTTCTTTCTTCTGTGGAACATTAAGAAGATGTTCTAAAAATTTCTCTTTTCTTCATACATTGAAAGTCAGTTGGATTTAATGTTGTTTTGGAAATAAAAAAAAACTGTGGTGTGCATTTGTTTGTGTGTTGGCACATATATTGCCTGTGTATTTTAACATGCTTAAAGTTGGGGTATGTGATTTGGAAAACGACCGGCAGATTTAGAAAATACACAATTCTAATGGTCCTACCTTCTTTCCTCCAACGCTGGCCCTGACTCCACCCATTCGAAGAACATGGACGCGCAATCATGCACGAGCGAATACTCAGATGCGCAAGAGATTGTAATGACGATTTACTACTAATCATGGAACCGGCTTTACTGACGAGATGCGCATGAGAATTGTAGCCGATTTATCGGCCAGCCCCAGTTCTACGAGCTTTGAGTATGCGTACGAAGGGGGTCACGCGCGCTGGGGGGAGGGGAGTATGGTACGACCGTTTGATTGACGAACTTACTGTCCAATGATTCTAGGTGGTCTTGGAAATGATTGGCTGGAGTTTTTCGAGTCCTGCCGGTTCCACAGATGATTAAATTGCTTAATTTTCATTTCAGTGCTTCTAACTCAGTGGCTGTAAGTGAGTTAGGAATAGGATTTCAAGTTATTTTTTCAAAAAATGGACAAAAAAGAGAATCACATACCCCACCTTTAATAAATATATATATATTTTTATATATTTTGGGGTTTGGGGTCAAATGTACAACTTGTAACGAGTGGAAATAAGGTGTGGCCCCTTTAAGAGCTGCGCGCGCCCTGTTGAACTGTCGGCAGTATTGTATTGTATGTGCCGTGCGCCTCGAACACCACCTTTTACTGTCTATGCGAACTCCCCATGTATTTGGGTAATTTCAGTTTGATGCTAATTTTTTATCTTATTTTGTTTATTAAGTAACGAAGTGGACGGTAGAACGTGTGACAGACAGTTAGGCTACACGAGTTAGATTTGGGAATAAAGTGTGAGTTGTGTCCTCCGTGAGTCTATTTGGCCTCTGCAATAACAGTTGTGACTGTGAGCTATCCCTATTTTTCTTCCTGAAGCAACGCGTTACAAACTGCACTTCAGTTTCTTTGCGGGGACACCGTCTTCACCTGCCATCATGTCTATCGGCTCGTTTTCGGGTTAAACTTTCCGCGACTGCAACTGGGTTATAGGTTGCCAGGTTGAGGTAATACACAGGTTGAAATTGTAAATGGTCTGTGGATTGTGTGAATATAATGCATTTAATACAATCTGGAAACTGTTCAACATTAGACAAACGTGAGGCGCCTCGAGAGGGCTAAGAAATGGGAGAAACCCGGGAGAAACGGGAGTGTTGATGAAAGTTATTGTTAGAATACAGCTGGATTTTTGAGTTTAGCACGCTGTAGGCCTATAGCTGGTAGTCCACTCCGTTTTAACCGCCTGATGTTTGGTTTCTTTTTTGCCGCCTCAAGTTTGTGTCGGGTCTCTCGCGTGAGAATCTCGTGTCACGTTCGCAATGTTCAATTAGCCGACAATTAATTTAATTTAATCGAGTAAATTCTTGTCGACAATTAATCGATAATCGATTAACCGTTTACATGCCTAATATATATATATATATATATATATATATTATATATATTATAATATACATACTCACCTAATGGATTATTAGGAACACCAGTTTAATTTCTCATTAATGCAATCCCATGGCAGTTGCTTCAATGCATTTAGGGGTGTGGTCCTGGTCAAGACAATCTCCTGAACTCCAAACTGAATGTCAGAATGGGAAAGAAAGGTGAATTAAGCAATTTTGAGCGTGGCATGGTTGTTGGTGCTAGACGGGCCGGTCTGAGTATTTCACAATCCGCTCAGTTACTGGGATTTTCACGCACAACCATTTCTAGGGTTTACAAAGAATGGTGTGAAAAGGGAAAAACATCCAGTATGCGGCAGTCCTGTGGGCGAAAATGCCTTTTTGGTCAGAGGAGAATGGGTTGAAGACTGGAAAAATGTTGCCTGGTCTGATGAGTCTCGATTTCTGTTGAGACATTCAGATGGTAGAGTAAGAATTTGGCGTAAACAGAATAAGAACATGGATTAGGCATGTGCCGGTATCAAATTTTCATGCTGCGATTAATTGATTGAGCTTTTATCACGGTATACGGTATTATCACGATATTTTATTTACATAAGAGAAACAGATGGATTGGGGGGGATCTAAAAAAAAACAACTTGCATCACAATAGGTGTAATTGTGATTGTCAAAACATTTGGTAACTAAACAGAATTTTATTAAGTTTAGTGACAACATGTTACAATGTTTACATGGTTCAGTGACTGGTAGGCTACTGTTTGTATTATTGCTTAACACAATTTTCACGATTTCAGTTCAATTCTTGATTTGATTTCAATCTTGATTCAATCTTAACTCATTTGGATAAATATTAGGTAGGCTACAGTAGATAGCCTACATGTACATTTTTCTCAAGAAAAAATATATCTCACATAATTCTGTAAACATACAGAAAGCTCTATCAACTGGTATTATTAAAGGTTAAAATTAACAAATTAAATATAATATGGTTTTCATTATAATAACAATTATGTAGCCTAATGACATAAGTAAAAATATAATAAATATGTAATATAGTGCACATATTTAGCGAAAAATTCTCCTCTCTATTTTTTCTAGTCAACAAACGTGCTGGTAATTAAATGGCTTTCCTGAGGTAAATGTAACGTTCTGTGACGATTGTTCTCCTGCAGTTTTATTGACCTCTTTCCTTGATTGAAAAACACTGATTGATCTATTATGTATGAGGCATACCTTTCAGGAAGTTGTACTATATCTTTAAATAAAAAGTAACAGATGATCGGTTCACTTGAACTAAGGTGCTACAGTGATCTGTCACGTCACATTTACAAGCGCCAAAACGGTATTTATTGTCTGCATTTCGTAATAAAATGGACAGAACCTGAGAGCTGAGAATTTTTTTCATATTAAAAGTAACCTGCTCTCTCTAGTCTGTCGGTGTCAGTGTTCTCTTTGCTCCGCGATTTTTCTCTGCGTGAGAAAATGGATGTGTGGCGTGAGAGCATTTGAAAAGTCTTGATTGTGTGAGTCTCAAGCTGAATGCTATGAAGTTCTCAATTTCACATCTATGTGTTCTCGAGTTTAGCTACTCTTTTACCTTCATAGTTGGCAGCCCTGCTTTTAGAAAGGAGATAAATCGTCGCAACGTTCCTCTTTCCGCCATGCTTCTTCTCCATGCGAGGATTGTTTACATTAGACTAGAGCGCGCATTGCGCCGCATGCACACAGTGCTTATGTGGGGATTGTTTACATCAGAGTGCGCACGTGTTTTGCGCAGCATATACGCAGTCGGGTATTGGAAAATAAGCAAATGCGAATCATAATTCGGATCTATTATTTTTCACGGTATTTTGAAGTGCCCGCGATAACAATATCATGCATATTCATTACCGCGATTTATCGCATTACCGAATACCGGCACATGTCTAACATGGATCCATCATGCCTTGTTACCACTGTGGAGGCTGGTGGTGGTGGTGTAATGGTGTTGGGGATGTTTTCTTGGCACACTTTAGGCCCCTTAGTGCCAATTGGGCATCGTTTAAATGCCACGGCCTACCTGAGCATTGTTTATGACCATGTCCATCCCTTTATGGCCACCATGTACCCATCCTCTGATGGCTACTTCCAGCAGGATAATGCACCATGTCACAAAGCTCGAATCATTTCAAATTGGTTTCTTGAACATGACAATGAGTTCACTGTACTAAAATGGCCCCCACAGTCACCAGATCTCAACCCAATAGAGCATCTTTGGGATGTGGTGGAACGGGAGCTTCGTGCCCTGGATGTGCATCCCACAAATCTCCATCAACTGGAAGATCGTATCAATATGGGCCAACATTTCTAAAGAATGCTTTCAGCACCTTGTTGAATCAATGCCATGTAGATTTAAGGCAGTTCTGAAGGCGAAAGGGGGTCAAACACAGTATTTGTCAGGGTTGGGTGCAGGTGACTGAAGACGAGGACACGGGAGCTTCAATATAATAGTTTTAATTACCAAAATGAAACTTCCAAAATCAAACAAGAACAAAACTCCAGGAATTCAGGGTTAACACACAACCATACATTGACGACGATCGACAAACACTGAGGGAAAACACAGGGCTTAAATGAACGGAACCAAACAAGATAATTAACTGAAAACAGGTGCAGAAAATTGGACACAAACGAGGAGCGGGAAAACTTAACAGGACTAAACCAAAAATCACACAAGACAGGGGAAAACAAGATCACAAAAGATAACTAAACACATAGAATCGTGACAGTACCTCCCCCCTCCCCGAAGGCGCGTCCTCGTGCCGTATAACATCCAAAGGGGTGGGAGGGTGGGCGCCCTGGAGGCTGACGAGGGCATGGTGCAGGTCCAGGAAGCCTCCAGGGCGGAGCAAGCTGTGGGCGTGGCCACGGCGGAGCAGGCTGTGGGCGTGGCCACGACGGTGCAGGCTGTGGGCGTGGCCAAGGCGGAGCAGGCTGTGGGCGTGGCCAAGGCGGAGCAGGCTGTGGGCGTGGCCACGACGGTGCAGTCCCTTCGGATGGCCACGGCGGTGAGGACCCTTCGGGTGGCCACGGCGGTGAGGACCCTTCGGGTGGCCACGGCGGTGAGGACCCTTCGGGTGGCCACGGCGGTGAGGACCCTTCGGTGGCCACGGCGGTGAGGACCCTTCGGGTGCCCACGGCGGTGAAGACCCTTCAGGCGGCCGTGGCGGTGAAGACCCTTCGGGGGGCCGTGGTGGTGAAGGCCCTTCGGGTGGCCACGGCGGTGAGGACCCTTCGGGTGGCCACGGCGGTGAAGACCCTTCGGGTGGCCATGGCGGTGAGGACCCTTCAGGTGGCCACGGCGGTGAAGACCCTTCAGGTGGCCGTGCTGGTGAGGACCCTTCAGGTGGCCACGGTGGTGCTATTTTTTCAGGCCTCCATGGATCTTTGGCCGGCCACGGCGAAGGCGTATAGCGCTCCCCCAAAATTTTATTGGGGAGGACAAGCTCAGGATCGGGAACTGACTTGACATCAACGGGCGCTGGGTCAACGGGGTCTGGGTCAACGGGCTCTGGCGCTGGGTCAACGGGCTCTGGCGCTGGGTCAACGGGCTCGGGCCCGGCTGGGTCAACGGGCTCTGGCTCTGGCGCTGGGTCAACGGGCTCTGGCGCTGGGTCAACGGGCTCTGGCTCTGGTGCATCATGGGACTCGGAACTGGACGGGGCCAGCACATCATGGGACTCGGAACTGGACTGGGCCAGCACATCAAGGGACTCGGAACTGGACGGGGCCAGCACATCAGGGGACTCGGAACTGGACGGGGCCAGCACATCAGGGGATTCGGAACTGGATGGGGCCAGCACATCAGGGGACTCGGAACTGGACGGGGCCAGCACATCAGGGAGCTTGGGGCTGGATTCATGCTCTGGCGGGCAGGCGACGGTCTCTGGCTGACGGTCTGGTGACGGTCTCTGGCTGGACGGTCTCTGCTGACGTCTCTGGCTGGACGGTCTCTGGCTGGATGTGGCTGACGTGAACCCCAGCCTCGGCAGCCATCTTTTGGGCTAACCGCACTGATATCAGCGGGGGATCAGTCAAACTGGATATCATCCAGGGAAATCCAGGGACAGATCTGATGGCAGGGCTGATGCGGTGTGCAGGCTCTGGCGGGCAGGCGATGGGCTCAGGCTCTGGCGGGCATGCGATGGGCTCAGGCGTTAGCGTGCAGGTGATGGGCTCAGGCGCTGGCGGGCAGGTGATGGGCTCAGGGGCTGACGGGCAGGTGATGGGTTCAGGCTCTGGCGGGCTTGGAACTGGCTGGAGTGGGAGATCTTCCACGACATATTCGGATCCACACGCCCACAGCGTGTGATCCACAAACTCAAAAAAGGACATATGGAGGTCCTTCACCAGAATGATCTGGGCTAGCGGGTCCTTCAGTCCACCCCAGAAGCTCTGTGTAAGTTCTTCCTCCTCCAAAGTCCCATCATCATAGAGACCTATGTACAGCCCTGCATATTCCTCCAGAGAGAGTTCCTCTTGGAAGAGGATAGGTGTGTGAATGGGGTCCACCTCCTTGTTCTTCCTCGGTTTACATCTCCTCTGGCTCATCTTCTTTTTCTTTTAGTAGGTCGATCGTTCTGTCAGGGTTGGGTGCAGGTGACTGAAGACGAGGACACGGGAGCTTCAATATAATAGTTTTAATTACCAAAATGAAACTTCCAAAATCAAACAAGAACAAAACTCCAGGAATTCAGGGTTAACACACAACCATACATTGACGACGATCGACAAACACTGAGGGAAAACACAGGGCTTAAATGAACTGAACCAAACAAGATAATTAACTGAAAACAGGTGCAGAAAATTGGACACAAACGAGGAGCGGGAAAACTTAACAGGACTAAACCAAAAATCACACAAGACAGGGGAAAACAAGATCACAAAAGATAACTAAACACATAGAATCGTGACAGTATTAGTATGGTGTTCCTAATAATCTTTTAGGTGAGTGTATATTGTATGTGTGTGTGTGTGTGTGTGTGTGAATATGTATATATATATATATATATATATATATGTAGCCTATATGTATTATATCTTTGTTTATATTTATACCAATATAAATATATATTAGTATATTTATAAAAACTATATTCGTTTTTCTCCTCAATGCAGTGTCAAATGTCTGAGGTGTTACTTTTCTTGATAAGAGTTGCTACAACTGAAATCTTCCATATTGTTGTTTTTTCATGCGTGCTAAGCTGGAAGAGTCCATCCTGTACAGAGGCTGAACTCAGCAGTCTGTAAATTTCAGGAAATTACCCTCAGTGCTGACAGTGGAAAAGGTCACAGCAAGTCATAACTGGTATGGCAATGATTCCATCAAACATATTAACAGGTGTGTGTACAGGTGAAGGCTACTCATCACCCTTTAATAATCATTTTGTACATGCTGACACTGTATTTCCAATTTGTCATCGTTTATTATGATAATGGACACAGAGAGAGAACTAATCTTTTCAGATAGAAATCCAACACTTAAATTGTTTTCACATCATAGAATAAGGTGATTTGTTCAATTATCACAAAGACTAATTAACTCTGTACTTAGTTAGTGCATTATGCATGTTAAGTCACACCTTGCCTGATCTCACTTAGCTTTAATATTATATATTACCTCCCATTAGTATTTACCAATGAGTGAGTTTTCCAGTCCATGGTCTGACAGATTGACATCTTCTTCACTGAAAGCTTCACTGAAAGCTAAAAAAATGAATTATATATATATATTTTATATATATATATATAAATGTTTGCATTACATTGATGATTGACTCTCTTCTAATTTTTAGATCATGTTTCTACTTTACAGAGCAAAATATACTTTGTAAAGCCTTCCAGCTTGTTTTTTTTTTAAACTTGTGATCCTAACACTTCTGTTAAAATAATTAAGTAAACTAAGCCTCTAAAATGTAATGAGGCTGTAGTTTCGTATCTTCATTTCAGATTTTATTTCCAAAGCTGCAAACTGTTTTTGGCTTTTTTTTTTTTTTTGCCTCATTTTAATTGTAACAGATGGCAAGGATTTGTCAGGCCATACACACTAAGCTATTAGCAGCACACACCCCTAGAACTGGTTAAAGCATAGCTTATAGGCACAGCAGACTTCTCAAAAACATCAATTTACGCAGAGCTCTTACAACTGCATGAATCAGTTTATAAACTTGTGAATGAAAGGATATGAAAAGAGGATCAGTAAAGCAGCAAGCACATTTGAATAGGACTGTAATGAAATTGAAAAAGGCATAGTTTTATATGAAAAAAATAAGGATTATGACAAGTGGCATCAGGAGATCCAATCTTATGTGTCAAAAGGAAGTGATACGGGGGATGTGTGTCATTTGCCTTTTACTCCAGGCCTTTTACACTCTCCATTCACACTTGTGTTTTTCTCACCCTTTCCATCTGGGCCACATCTCACTGCATATGAGATGCACAGTAATAGGATGTATCTATTCAGTACTTGAATTTAAGGACTGCTGACCTAAACTGTTCTGCACCTCATTAGTGCACATTTGACTCAATGATACGTAGAAACTGATTCCAATGTAGGCTGACAGTTTGTTTGGAGGCATAGGAATAAGCAATTACTTTTTATACACTGTATCTAATTGATTTAAATGGTGCTATTTGACCCAGAGAGTTTAAGTTTAACCTTCTGTGCAGAATGTATGTTCACCAGAACTGTACAATTGTGCCCCATCGATTGTCACGGTTGATATGGATTTAATTTTCTCCTTCTCTTACTCCAGCTATCAGGGTTTTCTCCCAGTTGAGTTTGTTTGGGAATTAATTATTAAAAATGTACTGTGAAACCCCATTACCCTCTTAAGACCCTATAGCACTCTAGAGAACACATAAATAATTTATATAGACACTGAGTCCAGAGAGAGTGGCCATGATTGTTCACATACATTTCAGTTTCCACTTAAACGGTTGCAGCACATTACATGTAAAGTCAGCATGAAATTAAATTTCTTTTTCAATGCATGTTATAGATTTTGTTGTGAACAGTTCATCCATGCATATGTTTAATAATAATAAAATATATATATATATATATATATATATATATATATATATATATATATATATATATATTATATATATATATATATATATATTTATACTACAGGGCTGTTGAATGCTTGATTCTGATTGGTTGAGAACGTTCTAAGGTGTGCAATTATTTTCAGGGAAACGCACGGTTAAAGTAGTTCCAGTCAGGTTTGACCGCATTACAGTTTATATCACTGCGCTGTAAGTAATAACTGAAAATAGGATACAATTCATGACAAGAAAAAACATGCAGCCCCATGCGCTTGATCTGCAATTTTCGATGTTTAACTTCACAATCAATGAACACATACAGTTTATTTTTAATAAATAAAGTATGTAGTCCTATCTATAATAGGCTAAATAGAAAATCAAACTGAATAGACTATATAAATAAATTGATAGTCCTGCTGCACGGGTTTACGTAATTAGGCTATTTCAGATAATATAACAAATAAATAATTATTGATAGGCCTACTTGTTAAAAGGGCTTTGTGTGTTTCATTTATTGGGTTATCTACTGTCAATTATAGAAAACAAGAATGAACGAATTAATTAAAATGAATTTAATAAATAAATAAATAATAATATTGACGCACATGCTTTTCTGTCTCTTTTCTGTCTCATTATTGCAACATATCTCTTTTCTCTCTCTCTCTCTCTCTCTCTCTCTCTCTCTTCTCTCTCTCTCTCTCTCTCTCTCTCTCTCTCTCTCTCTCTAATAACTGCATTAATAACTTCATAAAGACAGGACACACTTACTAAGGCCAGTTATGAGTGTAATTTGATACTTATGACTGATCATGCCCAAATGCGTGTTCAGCGTGTGCGCGTTCAGTCTGTATTCACAGTCGGCTGCAGTCGATGGAAACAGTCAGTCTTCGAATGTTTCAGTGAGTCGTCAGTGTGTCCCCATCATTAGTCTGCAATCAGTGGCTCAAACCTCCGTTACTAACTCTAAAATGACGTTTTGGAATTAGCAACGGATTACGCATGGGATTAGATGCGTAAGAAATTAGTCCTACATACAAGGCGTTTTAATGACAAAAACTTGACAAACGTCTTGAAATGCATCATCTGAACAATGTTTTGAGGTGTGGTAACTGTAGTATAAGCGAAATAATTGACTTCAGGCCGTTGAATTATTAGAAAAATAATGCACACCCGAGGTAGTAATGCGGTCACGAAGCGGAGTGGCCGTTACATGTCATTATTTTTCTAATAATTCAATGGCCTGTCGTCAATTATTCCTTACATATATATTTGACCTTGTAATGTTTAATCAAAATGTCATAAGTGAAACTTCCAGTGAAAAAGACAGACTTCTCTCTGTTGACGCATGGTGGACTTCTCCAACCATTTTGTCCGTTTAAACTCTGCCCTTGCAAGCTCACGTCCATCTGCCTCTGCTTTGGAGTGCAATGCTCACATTTCAAAATCCAATTAATAACCAATGCACAGAACCAAGTCACAACCACAATACAGAAGAAAAGATCTGTCGCTACATCAACTTCATTGCAACTATGTCCATACAACACAGACATGACCATTTTACTATATCTAACATGTGGCTTCAGAGGACTTGGAAAAGTCACTTGGATCACTTTTATGATACACTTTACTTTTACACTTTAAGGAGTGTCTATTTAAACTAAGTGCAAATAGTCAGCTTTGTTTTCAAATTATATTTACCATAATTCCGCCCACTATTGTCTGATTGATCCAGACAATATTGCAAAAGATATTCTGCTTATAACGGGATCAGTTGCTGCTTTTCCAACGACGGGCCGAATGGTTCTAAGAACGGTAATGAACGGTTTCAGTTTAATTTCCACTTGAGCCTGGTACAGATTACAAACCGTTTTTGGCCCGGAATTCTCAGCACGGTTGGCTGACTGTCGCAACTCAGGATTGGTCACTTGTAGGGTTGCATGATTTGGGGAAAATGTCATATTGCGATTATTGAGGTCAATATTGCGATTGCGATATAATAAACAAATGGTTTCATGAGTCAACTTGCTTGGTTCTCAAGGAAAATGCACACACAGATTAGCAGGGCTCAAAATTCAAAAAGTTAGGAGCACCAGCAAAAATTTAGGAGCACCACAACTACAAATTATATATTAACAGATTTCATTTCACTGGGGCTTTACACATCCTGTGGCCAAGATTTGAAATTTGGTCATCATCTCACCCCGATGATATTGGCACATGATTTGTCATTTGTATCCGTCATGTTAATCGCAACTCCGTTCTTTTCCCATGAGCTGCAACATAGGTTTAAATTGAGTGAAGTCAAGCTCTTCTTTGGCGATGGTGTATGTGGTTGTATATTTGACGTATAACTAGCTCTACCAATAGAGCGGAACGACCAGCAGCATCCTGCCGATTAAAAGTCTTAATAATCGATCCTGATGAACCTGATATTATGACTTTGATTGGCACTCTATTGCTATTAATATGCTGTATTAATATTTGTTAATCTTAGTTAATACAGGGTTTCCGCGGGGTTGTAAAAGGTAAAAGTTAGTAAATTAAATTATGCCAAATTAAGGCCAGTAAAAAGTAGTAAAAAGTAGTAAACGTCATTTGACGAGGTAGTAAATTTTCGAAGCCCTATCTAACTGGGTCTATATGGTTTTCAATTAGTATTGACAATATACGAGATTCCATTTTATGTCTTAAATATGTCTTATTAGTGGAATATTAAACGCAATATAGTAACACAACTTAGCTGTGGTGCGCGAGCACTGGAAACGCGCAGTGGATTGAGCGCGCAGCGGCACAGATGCGCTAGCTGGTCGAGCACATCTCTTCAAACAGACATCAGTGAAGTTTATAGTTCAATCGGATGTCAATGGCAAAGAAAATTAAAACGAGTCATCTAGCTTATTATTATCGTTAACTGGCGAGTCATCTAGCTTATTATTATCGTTAACTGGCGAGAGCAGTAGGGGTTCAATCTTCAGCTGGCTGGCAGGAGCCGCCACTGACAGGTCACGTGACCTGTCAGTGGCTGGCTTTTCAGAAACCATTGCTTTTTGACAGTTATTGTGTTTTGTGTTCCTACCTTTCTAGCTCATTTATTATGCATATGTTGATATGATTATGTTCTTTAGTATGATTGATGTTTTGGGGACTGTTATCCCAATATAACCAGTCAAATGGCCGTGATCCGACTGGCAGCGTACAGACACTTGCTGGACGATCATCCAGTTAGCCGCGGCTGATACTGCGAGTATAACGCGTTGCCTGACACTCTCGCTGCAAGGAAATAATTTGTTTTTTTATTATGAATAGAATGTCATGCCTTTATTCTTGTGTATGATTGATGTTTTGGGGACTGTTATCCCAATATAACCAGTCAAATGGCCGTGATCCGACTGGCAGCGTATAGACACTTGCTGGACGATCATCCAGTCAGCCGCGGCTGATACTGCGAGTATAACGCGTTGCCTGACACTCACGCTGCAAGGAAATAATTAGATTTTTTATTATGAATAGAATGTCATGCCTTTATTCTTGTGTATGATTGATGTTTTGGGGACTGTTATCCCAATATAACCAGTCAAATGGCCGTGATCCGACTGGCAGCGTACAGACACTTGCTGGACGATCATCCAGTCAGCCGCGTCTGATACTGCGAGTATAACGCGTTGCCTGACACTCTCGCTGCAAGGAAATAATTTGTTTTTTTATTATGAATAGAATGTCATGCCTTTATTCTTGTGTATAATTGATGTTTTAGGCACTGTTATCCCAATATAACCAGTCAAATGGCCGTGATCCGACTGGCAGCGTATAGACACTTGCTGTCGCTCATCCAGTCAGCCACGCAGGGGCGTAGGAACCGGGGGGGACGGGGTGGACGTGTCCCCCCCAATATTGGAGACAGTCGCATTTGTCCCACCCAAAAATGACACCGCGGAAGACAAAAATATTTGCCAACTCTCATGCATTGGCCGTGAGACACACGTATTTGATTGGTTTCCCTATCAAATGTCGAGAGCGCATTATTGTAGCGCGAAAGTACATTAATATAATGCGCGAGCGTGAATCTCTCTGCTCGCGCGCGGAATATGATGTGCCGAGCGCGAATCTCCCGCGCGCGCTCTCAGAGACACTTCTCTTGTAAGAATTATCTCTCTGGGCTCGCTCAGAGAATATACCTGCACTTAAAACGTGTTCAGTGCAATCGCGAATCTCTCCTCTTCCCCAGCTAACAATTTTAGGTTATAAGAACGTTCAATTCTCCCTTTATATAAACGCTGTAACGTTCTTGCTTGGTTATAAGAATGTTATTCAAACGTTCAATTCTCCCATTAGGCTATATAAACGTTCTCTTAATGTTTTTCTAAGATATAATGAAAAACGTTTTATGCACTTATTAAAACCTTTCTTAATGTTTATATATATATATATATATATATATATATATATATATATATATATATATATGCATGCTATAACAAGGTATCCTATATAATAGGCATATGAAGAACCTAAAACAAGAACTTTCAGATTTTAAAATGAAGACAAAAAATATATAGAAAGATAATTTTAAAAAAGACCCATGAATCATGTCTATAATATGTGTAATGTAGTCCACTGAAGTCGAGTTGAATTGAACCCAAGTAGAAAAAATTAGATGCAGATATCTAAATCAGGGAGTTTGTCGATTGGCGGGTGGATTATTTATTTTCAACAGTGGATTTGGATGACTCAAAGGGCACCAGATTAATGAATTTAGCTTTAAAATGTACAAAATTTCTTACGGGGGGGGCATGCCCCCGGACCCCCTAGAGGTACTGCTACATCCACAAAAATACTGTGGGAATAACAGCCTATGGTCTGTGAAAAATTATTTTATAATTATTTTAGAAATAAGTACATGATCAGGATTTCATGTCTTCCTCCTCGTTTTGAGCCAAGAAAAACCCCTCTGTATTGCCATTGGGGACTGAGCCTCCCTAAAATTAAAATCCTAAAATCACCCCTGGTCCCCCCCAATGTTAAACTCATTCCTACGCCCCTGCAGCCACGGCTGATACTGCGAGTATAACGCGTTGCCTGACACTCTCGCTGCAGAGAAATAAATTGTTTTCTTATTATGAATAGAATGTCATGCCTTTATTCTTGTGTATAATTGATGTTTCGGGCACTGTTATCCCAATATAACCAGTCAAATGGCTGTGATCCGACTGGCAGCGTACAGACACTTGCTGGACGCTGTATCCATCTATTCACAGAGTAGTAGCCTAGGCCCCTAACAGTGAGTGAATCTTTCTCTATTGTTCCCTAATGGTTAAACACTTTCACTAATTATATAAATATATTCAATAACTATATTGTGAATTACATATATATGTATTTTAATAATGAATTGAACTAAATATTTAGATAAACTTGTTTGTAACGTTATTTGTAAATAGTCTTTGTAAGTTTGAAAATAGTGATACAGTCTGTGCTAAGTGATTTTACCGTTAAAGTTGGCATTCTTTTATTGAATTATTAAAAAGCTTTCTTTTATCGAATGACAAAGATTCATGTTATTGGGATTAATTCACGTTTGTATAGGCTACTCTGCATCTACATTATTACACAACTTTTTCACAAGGATCAAAATCGTCACAACTAAGGCAGTATTCGCAAATTAGATTTATTTCCTTAGAATGAGAGGCAGGCAACAGTTCTACAGTAAGCAACCAGTCATGATCAGGGCCATTTGATTGCTTTAATTGTGATAAAATTCTCTAAAACATCAATTATACACAAGAATAAAGGCATGACATTCTATTCATAATAAGAAAACAATTTATTTCTCTGCACCGAGAGTGTCAGGCAACGCATTATACTCGCAGTATCAGCCGCGGCTGACTGGATGATCGTCCAGCAAGTGTCTGTACGCTGCCAGTCGGATCACGGCCATTTGACTGGTTATATTGGGATAACAGTCCCCAAAACATCAATCATACACAAGAATAAAGGCATGACATTCTATTCATAATAATAAAAAAAACAAATTATTTCCTTGCAGCGAGAGTGTCAGGCAACGCGTTATACTCGCAGTATCAGCCGCGGCTGACTGGATGATCGTCCAGCAAGTGTCTGTACGCTGCCAGTCGGATCACGGCCATTTGACTGGTTATATTGGGATAACAGTCTCCAAAACATCAATCATACTAAAGAACATAATCATATCAACATATGCATAATAAATGAGCTAGAAAGGGAGGAACACAAAACACAATAACTGTCAAAAATCAATTACAAAAATATCCATCTGTTTTATTTAGCTATACAGTAATGAATATGCAAATTTTTCACATTTGATTACTTTATTCAAATGTATTTACCAATCTACCCGAAAAACTCTAAAAACAGTTTCATTTTTCATTTGCAGCTTTTCTTTGTTCTATTGTATTTATTTGTCCTATTTGTAATTCGATTATTTGTTCTTATTTTGTTACTGACTGCTTTGAATAATGTTTTAAATTCACATTAATTGGGCTGGTAGTTTT
This sequence comes from Chrosomus eos, assembly GCA_036326025.1. Classification (NCBI taxonomy): domain Eukaryota; kingdom Metazoa; phylum Chordata; class Actinopteri; order Cypriniformes; family Leuciscidae; genus Chrosomus; species Chrosomus eos. The sequence goes on along the minus strand of CM070818.1, from coordinate 42,502,497 downwards.
TGTTGTAGTATCAAAATTGGATTAAATAATTGGTATTTCACTGGTGTCTAAACATTTGTACCACTGGCCCGATCCTCAGCACTGAGCCCTGCTGGAGCTGCTCTAAACATGTGCTGTGCTATTCAATGAAGATAAATATGATAGAGCAATAGAATGAACAGTGACAGTGACAGACTTTTTAGCAGGATGATTAATCATGAAAATATCTGAATATATATTTGATGAACAAATTAAGCCAACTAATATGATTTATATTCTTTTGGTTTATCTAATAATACATTTTAAAATTACAAATGCAGTGAAAATTCAGGGATCGGTTACGGTATCGATATCGACGAATAGGCTACCAAAAATGAAAGTATTGGTATCGGTCTCGTTCTGCAAAAAGTGGGTGCATCCCTAATCGAAAATATTTAACGGGTTCGCGTGAGGGGGAGCAGCTCCTATTTCGTTGTTTTGCGATGCTAGCAGCACACAGATCGCGGCAAATCATGCCAACTTAAGGTCAGCTGTCGTCGCACCAGCTCAGCAGCAAACCAGTGCCATAGTTGAAGCACATTTAAAGATGATGAAATAAATTGCTGTTTTGGGATAGTAATTTCACTGCTTAAGTCTGCGTGTGTGAGAATGTGTGTTTGTGGGTAAGTGTGTGTGATGTGACACACTTTATTATTAATCTTTATTAATGTTTATTGGCGTTAAGTGTCATTTGTTTTTAAGATGTGCCAAGGTTATTATTCACCTTATTAGGGCTAATGTTATGGTTAGGATAACTCAAGGGCTAGGGTTAAGATAAGGTCAACTGAAACTCAACTCGACACTAATATTGTCATTGTCAATTATGTTTTTTTTGTAATGATCACAATTAAACATTAGTGTACCTAATATGTAAGATGTGTGTGACAGTGTCACACCATACCTTATAGTAAGTAGTAAGTGGTGCTTTGCATACCCCCCCCCCCCCCCCAAAAAAAAATATTGTGGAGGTAGTAAAAAAGGTAGTAAAAAGGTAGTAAATTCATCTCTATGATTCCTGCATAAACCCTGTAATAAAAATACAGCTGTTCATTGTTCGTTCATGTTACTTCACAGTCCATATGTTAACAAATATAAAACAAATAAAAAACAATTATTTCAATAATGTAGGCTATTAGTAGCCTAAATGTTGAAATTAACATTAACAATGGTTAACAAATTAACAAAGTGCAGTTTATTAATAGTGGTGGAGAGCGGGGCATAACGTAACGCTTTTTGATTTTCTCGGTTTGTGTAAATCTACTTAGGGTTTAGAGTATTTATTTTTCCCCACATTATTTTCCAACATGTCTAGTACAATTATGTGGCTTTGTTTTATTCATACAGTGTTTACTTTTTTCTTGATTTACCCCGAAAGAATGGAAGTGAAATGTGACAACATGCCCCATATGTGGGGTACATTGTAACATGTGAGGGGCACGTTGTAACATGACCATATAACAGCTTAAAATGTTATCTGATCTAATAAAAAAAAATACAAGTCAAACCAAAATATTTTCTCAATAAAATACAATTATTAACTTTTTCATATAAAATAATGGCATTTTTTAATAATTAAAAATAAACTAATTTTTGAGTCTGACAACAAACACACCGGAAAACACAGCTATACAGCATAGTTCAAAACATAATAATACTTATTATTTCTGAACATTGGCTCTCAGTCTTTATTTACATTTTTCTCATGTTTTCTCAATATAATTAATAAAAGTATAGAACAGAATAGCATATTTCTAATAGGGGCACATTGTAACGCAGTGTTACAACATGCCCCAACTGCACAACTAGGATTTAAACCCTGCTAGTGTCTTCTGCTAGTTGGCAAAGCATTAAAGAACCATGTCAACGGTTAAATAACATTGGAGATTCAAATAATATCAGATTAGTCTAATTTTATCTAAACACAAAAAATAGAGATGAAAAATTAACATTGTTAAGAAATGTACTTTTGCTATGGTTAAATTAATTCAGTGATATCTTACAAAGATTTTTGAATTTTGGCGCATTTTTTTCTCTATGTACTGTTGATATGGCAACTAGTAAATACACTAAGTTTCGTCATGCTGGCATGTGTGGAAGTATTTAAAACAAGTGTGTTACAACTAGCCCCGCGTTCCCCTACATGTAATGTAGTTAACTAGAATTGAATAAATGGAACATTAAATTGTACAGTGTTACCGATTTGTTATACACATATTCAGACGTCTCGTGAGTTCAGTGTTGGACAGATCAGTTGTTTTAACCATTCATTAAAGTGAAACGGTTCAAATGAGTCATTAGTTCGCGAATCGGACGTGTCATTAGTGGACGTGTGTAGCCTATGGCACAGGTTGTGTGATTATCCCGGCAGTTTATTTTTTAGCACAATTCACACTACGCAGTAATTCAGGAGAAAATCTCTGAATACTCCACGTGAAACTTTGGTCTTCCGCCCTTTTTCTATCGTGCCAAATGGTTTTGATTAATGCGCGAGGGAGAGAAGACAGCGCTCGTGTTGTTTGAAGACGTGAGAGTGCGCGCGCGGCCGGAGAGATGCGCCCTGTCATTCTATTCTACATCACTCATCGATCAAATAAGGCCAATCAGCGCACAAGGTACACACTGTGAAGTAATTTGCAAACGTTTTTTTTGAGAGGAATGAAAAACAGGTCACACCACAACCATTATTTGCACTCGCACAAATGCTCCCAAATATATTTTTAGGTCGCACAGATTAAATTTCAGGAGCATATGCGACCAAAATGGTCGCAATTTCGAGCCTTGGATTAGTGATAATGCTGAAATGTGTATTTCTCAACTTAAACTAGCAACAACAACTAAATGATTGATAACACCTATAATAATCAATAAGCCATTGATATCCGGATAAAAATCAATTTCTCTGTTCCCTTTATTCTTTGATTAACTTAAACGACAGAGATAATTAGTGGCTACTAGTGATGCTCCGATTGATCGGCCGATATTGGCTAAAAAATAGCTTGATCTGCGAACCCCAAAAGCGCTGATCAAAAAAGCCGATCATGTGACGTAAATTACTCTACTCAAAAATGGTGCTGTGACATCATGATTGACAGCTGTGATTGACAGGTTCTCTGTGCGAAGTAGTCACTGAAGCACCAATGGACTTTTTTTCATAATGTTGACTGTGTTTAGTAGTTGTATTTACCTTATTTTAACGGGGTACTGCAATCAGCAGACATCATTGGAGAGGAACGGAGCAGACCGAGGCCATTTAAGAAAAATGCAGGGGCGTGTGCTTCCGATTGATTCAATGAGAGTGAGGGCGGGCCTTGATTTCGCGGCTTTACTTCCTGCTCACTTCTGCGCATGACTGGTCCCGAAAACGCAACTGCGCAGACTCAAGTCCAAAGATGTCAGCGCCATATTGGGACACTGGCGGCTTCAGTTCTCTCCAATGGAAAATAGCGAAGGGGCGTCGTCCATCTTTTTTACAGTCTATGGTATGAGTGAAGACTGTGCGCGAGCCACAAGAGAACACAGTATCCGCGCCACTGATCGCATTGGCAACGAGCACTTTGATCACTTGATAAAAAAAATTAAAAAAACATTTCAGCGCTAGAACGCCTCTTATTTAACAAATGAACAAAATGAATGCTCTGCTAGTTAACGGGAGATGTTTGATTTATTTGTATTTGTACATTCGTGCCGCGAGATATTTTAAAAGTGGTGGTGGTATTTTATTTTTTGGATCTGATGTAGTTGGTTCCTCAACTACATCAGACGTTCATAATAATAACATAAAAAACACTTGCCATGGTTTTGTCCTTTTGTCATTTGAGGCAGTAGCCAGTTTTGGTGTAACAACTTTTACATTTTGCTGCCAATTATTAAATGTAGTCAGTGTATTAAGAGGCTACAATTTCCAAGTATGCCTAAGTGTAAATTGATCCCATCCCATTAAGCTGATCTAATGTGTGTAGGTCTGCCTGACTCCTCTTTGTTTGGAATAATTTTATGTTACTCTGCCTTATTTGGGAAAGATGGCCTACAGTAGCCTTAAGTTATCTTATTTTCTAAATACAATTAAATAAACACTTAGTGTTTCTTTAAGATCTTGACTGTAGCCTATTTCTACATTTTGCGTCATATAATCGCATAGGCTTGACATCACGATTGCGATATTAATCGTGCAGCACTAGTAATTTGTCTGTTGCCTGGCTACCAGTTTTTCTGTATAGCTGGCTAAGTGCACTATGTAAGTGACGTAAACTTCATAAAAATTTTAATTTAAATAAATATCTTATCATCCTCCATAACGCGGTTGCTATTTACATCTCATATCGTCTGTAAACTCTTGCGTTACCAGGGTAATATTTGTATTTGTTCCGTTATCAGCCCCAAAGTGGAAAATAAAACCATACACGTACTGGCTGGGCCGGATCGGCACCGAATGGAACGGTTAAGCAAAGAGAACTGATTTGCCCGATGGTAAAAAAGCGGCGAGTGGTGTAGAGAATAAGGCAGGAGAATAAGTCATTATCTTCTGACATGACTGACTTAAATTTGAATTGAATTTTTCTGAACTCCTCCTCCTCCATTTTCCCCATCGCATATCAGCTCGAAAAATTAAGCAGGCATGTGATTTTTGTGTTGTTTGGTGGTGATGGTGGTGGTCGTGCCCTGCAGGGGTTGTTTACTGTATGATTATTGACATTGTAAAAAAGTTGTTAATTTATTTATAAAGCCACTCAGGAGAAAACAGTGATGTCATTGTCCAGTTCAGTTCTCATATAATGGTGTCAATGCAGGCAGATCAATAATATTGTTGAATATTAAGTGTCCCCAACTAAGCAAGCCAAAAGCCAAAGGCGACAGTGGCAAGGAACCAAAACTCCATCAGTGACAGAATGGAGAAAAAAAAAAACCTTGGAAGAAACCAGTCTCAGTCGGGGGGACCGTTCTCCTCTGGCTATCGAACGAACGGTGTATGTTTTTGATTCAGGCAACATTACAGGTCAGAAGTCAGATTGGATCGAAACATTCAGAATACTTTTCCAGTTCTATCTGGTTGAAGATCGGAGTCATCACTCCGTATGAAGACAAGTTTGTTGAGAATCAGTGCCACTGGCTGTCGCATCGATGAGTAGGGGTGCACGATTCAGAAAATGTCACGATTCGATTCGATACCGATTTTTAGGCTCAAGATTTGATTCAAAATTGATTTTCGATTCGATAACGATTCTCAATTCAAAAAAAATTTGCAGTATGCAAATGTAGTTTACTTTTTCCTATGTGATTGATTGCAGTAGACACAATTTAAAAGAAAAGAAACACAACAAATTAAATGCAGTTTGATATTACTTTATGTCTTCATACAAAAATATAAACTTTTGCAACTAAAAAGTGTGAAGTGCCAAGCTTTGCCCAGCTTTCAAATACATTTAATTCAAGTTTAAAATAAAACTTAAATAAAAAGCTTTTACATTAGCTTTAAAGTGCTGTAGTCAGATCAAACAAACAATTATGCTAAATGTGCTTTAAGGAGTACTTCAGCTACCAGGTTGACTGTTGAAATGTGAACTCGACTGGGCACATTGAACTTCCTAAAATTCCTAAAAATATATACTAATGTCATAGAACCCTTGCAAAATTATTTTAAATAGGTTAAAAAAAGCCACCGCTACTGGTAACATCTATGGTTAGATTGATTTGTTTAGATCTAGTGAAGTCGTTCATAGGCGTAATTTGCGGGTATCTCCAGTTAACTAGCAGAGCATTCATTTAGTTCGCTATTAAATAATAGATCTGTTGTTTTTTAAATGAAGCTGAGTGCTCGTGTCCGCTATCAGTGTCATGGATACAAGGTGTTTCTCGATGTCAAGGAAGGATCCTCGGAAGCCGGAATTTCGAGGATGCTACGTCATCGACATCCGTCCCAATGTCGAGGATTTTCAGAATTTCAACCAATGACTGAGTCCTTCGTTTGGAAAATATCCCATACACAGGAAAGGAGCATATGTGTAGCCTTAGCGCTCTCAAATCACCCACAATCCTATGGGCAGCTTTGCTATCTTGTTAAAAAAATAAAACATTTCGGACGTTAGCAGAGTCGGAGTGATAACGGGGCTATATGATTTCAAATGTAAGGTTTAAGTATAATTTCAGTTTTGCCATTTATTTAATGTTTGTTAAACTATTAAACATATCGGCCTCAATGATTTGCAGAGGGGGGATTTAAAGCTGTTATCTTTTACTGGTGATTTCACCTTGTAATTTTTACTTCATATAGTCTTTTTTGTTGATCACATTTTACCATTGCATGTGTTTTTAACAGCTAGATGTTGCTATGGACGCAGTTCTGTTTACTCAGGCAATATAATCGTTTTTAAATTAATAAACTCCATTTTAAATCAATATTTTGTGTCAAATTATTGATTTATTTGGTAGGTAGCCATGTTATAAGCGGGAAAATGTATAGCGAGGCGGTTCAGGCTGATTCAAGACCCCTCCGCTTCGCGTTAGAGTTCGCGGGGTTGTATTCGCTATAACAACCGCCTCGCTATACATTATCCCTTATATTGGGATATATTGTTGACATTATCATCAACCACGCCAGTTGACATTTCTTTTCTGTGGGAAGGGTATGAAAAGTCCTCACATCCCCTGCACAGCCTGGAACATAACATTTATCTGCCATTTTCCCTCGCTTGTTTCTTCACCTGCTTGTTTCTTCTGCAGAACTTCCGATGGTTCGGCTGCGCAGTTCCGCATGGCATTGAACATGGGCTGGCATATGCAACATTTTGGAGGCGTACATATTAATGATCCCGACTGTTGAGTCACAGTTGGTGTTATGTGGAGATTCGCCTATTTTTCAGGGGTGTTTTTCAAAAACGAGATTTAAATAAGAAGGAGAAAACAATGCTGTTTGAGACTCACTGTGTGTCATGTCCATGTACTGAACTCTTGTTATTTAACTATGCCAAAATAAATTCAATTTCACATTCTAGGGCACCTTTAAACAATTACTAAATAAACAGATTTTTTTTTTTGATTTTCTAATATATTTATTTCAAGCACGGATTGCTTCTGACAGCGCTGAACAAAATTGTGGCGTCATCTGCGGGACACCGTTAGCGCGTAAGCAAGGGTTCGAAGTGCCAAGTGCGAATAAGAATCGCTGTTGAAACTGTTACTCGCCAGTTGCAACTTTTTGATGAATTTTGACCATGCATGGTTTGAGAATGTGAGATGGCTTAGTGCGATCATCGAATCACAACGGTTGTAAAATAACTTTTTGTTGCTATTTAAACATAGTGCTATGTGCACTATGTAAATAGCATCTATCGTTTAGTGGTGTCAACAATAATCGATTCGGCAATGCATTGCAATGCGGGAAATGCACAATTCAGCATCGATGCGGCAAAGTGCCATAATCGATTATTTCACCTTTTTATTTTCTGGCCTTGGACAATAAAGTTTTGAAGTTTCAATTACTTGCGGGGGCATAATAACAACAATAAAGATGGCTGAGGTGGAGGGAGATGACTGCGTTTGAAAATGCCATGTTCAATACCATGTACCAATCAATTTTATTTAATTTAATGATATTGATGTCAAAGATACAGGAGTTATAATAGCAGCCAATAAAATCTGTTGTTCAATATGCTTGTATTGCCTCATGACTGATGAAAAATGTGCTTGCTGTGTGCAGTAGAATTTTGATGCATCGCAATGCATCGTAGAATCGAATTGAATCGAATTGTTACCTGGTGAATCGTAATCGAATCGAATTGTGAGGGCAGTGCCAATGCACACCCCTACTATCGTTATTTGCACTTCATGTTTATTTGCGCTTCCTTTTATGTTGCTGCATCCTTTTAATGGTTCTTCAACCAAAATAATCATTTTGGTTCTTCAAAATGTCTCCTCTCATGTTTAACTAAAGAAAGTTGTCAATAGTGAATGAGTAGATAATAAATGAAGACATTTAACTATATTTCTGAACTTAACATAAATGTCAAAGTCTTTGAATACTATATACAATCATTTTAACGAGAAATTTTAGCTAGGGGAAACTGGATTCTGGTTTACATCACAAATTTACTGAGCATAAAACAGCTAACATAGCAAGAATTCATTATGTAAATATTTGCAAGATTAAATATCACACAGCACAAGCACATTTTGAGACATTTTAAGCTGTCTCTGGAATGTTTATTCTTTATAGATACAGAATTGGCTTAACAGCATCCTCTACTGGTTTATTTTGAATACTCCAACATTTGTCTCACAGGACATAGGGTGCTTCTCAAATGGAAGGCTGTGTCCTAGTAGGCCTGCATATCTCGGCTACTACATCATCAAGTGCAGCCAAAGGCCATCTCAATTTGAAGGTTCCTTGGAAGGCAGTCTGTGTTTCACATCCTTCATTCGGCTCATTTTCAAGGATGCATTCTTTCCTTCATTCACCCACAATCTTTTGCACAAATTCCAATTCACGAAAAAGAACTGATGGAAAACAAGTCAGCACTGAGCTTGTCTGTAAGACAAAAATAATAATTTTTAATTATTAAAAATAATACTTTTATGAGATGAAGGGATACATGTTAATTTTTGTTTTTGTGTAAATTAATCACAATACACTAAATTGCCAATAATATAAGCTACTGGGAGACCACAGGCAGTTGTCATTCACTGTATTAAATTAATAGAAAGCCAGTTATAAAAATATAAAGATTTTCAATACAAAGTATTTTTCCAAAAGTAAACATGTGACGTAGCCATGCAGAATTACTACACTTTAAAGTAACACTAAGTAGTTTTTCAACCTTCATAATATATTTCCAAGACCCTTGTGATGGTACATCGACTTAAAATAAGTTAAATGACTCGTCTGCCATAGCCTGACGGGGTCTGTATCGCTTTTTTCTGGCACTATGTAACTTCGGGTTTCGGGTAGGAACCCGTGCACAAAAAAGAACTACAAAACTCGACTGCTTTACGTCAAGCACTACAATAGTCATAATTTCGTTTTTCTTTGTTTCTGATGTCGCAATACATCATCCTTTCATGAAATCATGTAACATACTCTACCTTGTCTGTGGACATCGTTCATTCTAAAGCCGGTGCTGGATAAACAGTGAGCGTGCGTGCAACGGTAGGCTAGATTATTTACGACAGCGGCAATGGACAATTTCGTTTCCAACCAGTAGGGCGACCGAAGAGGAAAATTTACTTGGTGTTACTTTAATTTGAGCTTTTAATGCTGAGGAAGACTCTAGCCTACAAGCCTCCGAAGGACTGGATTAGGAAGGATGAGAAGCATTTGAGAGGGCACCCATATTTACTATTTGCCAGATGTTGTTTTATCTAAAGAATGAAGTGCAGGGGTCAAACGTCATAACGGGGCCCTAATAATTACGAAAAATGAGAAAGGTCATGGATTAAAACTGGTTAGATTTGAACAGCCTTTTTATTATGAACCCCTGAACGATTATGCTACTAGTTTAAATCAAGGTAAACAGGAGTGTGATATCCATCTTATTATAAACGTAAGAGTGGATGCAGCCATTTTTAACTTCCAGTTGCAGCTGCTTCCATTTATTTTAGCTGTACAAAAACAGTCAAACTGGTATTTGTTATTATTTTAATTTATTATTGTAATAATAAACAAAAAGTTGTACTGTTTACTGCACTATCTATAGAGGCTGCTGAATCAGAAGTCTTGCACATTCACAGGAAATAGCTTCATTCTGTTTTGAAAACTAAGGTGGATAACTTGATCTTAGTTATGTTTTTCTCATAAATTCAATGGTATTTCCCTTCCTCCTGTAGAAAGTCTGATGCTGGGGACAGAGATGGATCTCCAGCTGGTGGAGGGTACAGTTGTGGCCTTGGAGAGTGCTCTGAAAATGTGGCTTCATGACCAGGGCGGAGACAGAGAACAACTGCACTTGTTGTTACCCGCTTCTCTCACAGCACAGGGTTCTACACCACATCCTGCCAACAACAGGCCAAGCCCAGGTATACAGTTTATCAACGAATTTTAAGAATTTATTTCAGACTTGGATGTAGGTTTATCTACTAAAATATTTATAAAAAAAATCTATTTCTTGCTGTACGCATCTCCAAAATGAATATTTTTGCGAAGCTTGTGTTGTGTATTGTGTGTCTGCTTATTATGTAGGTGTATGTGATGTTGCTTTTGCTCATGTCCCCCTCTGCAGTCTGTTTGAAGTGCGACATGCAGGAGAGGCTTCTCAGTCCAGCCCTGCTTCCCAGCAATCCTGACCTTGGAGTGAAGACTGAGAGCACGCAAGATTTCCAGCACCCAAACAAGAGTCTGGCCAACCCCTCGCCACAGCGCCTACGAGTTGTCAAGTACTACAGTCTCATCTGCAGTTAGATTTTGTTTTAGGAGCTAGTGCGCAACTTGTAAGATTTGATTTGATTTGTATGAATAGGGTTTTGCCACAGAGCATGTATCGTAATATAAAACACCTGGTCATATTTCCATAATAGTGGTTTTGATGACTATTAATGTTCAGATATATTCAATAGGAACACAAAAACTCAGTTTGTATGTGGCCTCTGAAACATAGTTAATGTACAATATGACTGTGTGAGGGAGAAGAGGATAAAAAAAGTTATGCAAAAGTCAATATGACGGAAACCGTTCTGTTTGAGTCCTCTGTTTCCAACACACAGTCATACATTGTTTTCCCCTTGAGTGTTTTGCATATAATTTTCATGCACATGAGGTCATTCTTCCGGGCACTGTGATACAATTATACCACTTGTCCTCACCTAGCCATTATAGGCCAATTTGACGTACACAAATTCCCTTTTCGCTTACACTTTTTAAGAAATGGAAACTCTTTTTCAGCAAGGATGCATTAAATTGGTCAAAAGTGACAGGAAAACATTTATAATGTTACAAGATTTGTTTCTAATAATTGCTGTTCTTTTACTTATATTCATCAAATAATCAAAAAAAAACTGTTTTTAGCACCAGATCAGCATATTTGAATGAAATTGCTGTTGAAAAGTCTTATTTTATATTTTAATTTATTTTGAAATTTATTTATTTGAAATTTTAGTCATCACAATTTCACAAGTATTTCACAATATTATTACTGTTTAACTATTTCTGATCAAATAAATGTAACCATGGTGGGAATAAGAACACACACACACACACACATATATTTATACAAATTACATACAGCATTATCTTTAAATTAATTTTTAATTATTCATAATTATTAAAGTATAGTAGTAGTAGTAAAATCTTTATTTGTCCCTTTACAGGGCAATTTAAGTAGCTTCAACCTCACAGACATACAAATTTCTATAAAACATAGAACAACAAAACATCACAAATCCTTACGAAACAACATCATAAACCCGGGGCATTTATAATAATTCTTCATATAGCTACTATTTAAAATTCACAGCACCTTATCTTTGTTTCAAATAAGTATTTACACTCATAACTGCGTTTGAAACAAAAGACCTAGAAGCTTTAACGGTCCTCACTTGGGCACTCTATATCGCTTTCCTGAGGGAAGCAATTCAAATTCTAAAAACAGAATGTGGGATGTATCTTCTAGGATAGTCAAAGATACACCTTTAGATCTAACTGTTGTGTGTGTGTGACAGAGTTCTTCATGCCGATGGAGTTTGCCAGTCTGTGCTGTATGGACTACCGCTCGTCATCAGACCAACCTCATGCTGGCAGCTGGACTGGGATGAAATAGAAACAAACCACCAGACATTTCATGCTCTCTGCCACATACTTAAAGTCAGTGTGTGTGTGTGTGTGTGTGTGTGTGTGTGTGTGTGTGTGGTGTGTGTGTGTGTGTGTGTGTGGTGTGTGTGTGTGTGTGTGTGTGTGTGTGTGTGTGTGTGTGTGTGGTGTGTGTGTGTGTGTGTGTGTGTGTGTGTGTGTGTGTGTGGCACAGCACAGCTGTGTGATAATCTGTTATGTAAAGATTTAAAAGTGTATCCAAAAAAAAGAAAAAGAAAAGCTACACTATATATAAATCTGTTTCTCAGACCCGTGACTGGTTCCTGTTGGTACGCTCAGAGCCAGGGTCAGGATCAGGTTCTGGTGTGTTCTCCTACTATGTACTTCAGTCCTCTGGTTCTCTCTCTCTGCTGTTGAAACCTGTGCTGACACGAGAACTGATGCTCCCCTGCTGTCTGCCTGTCTCTATGGAGGACCCACCACTTCCTGCACTCGCCACTGTGGAGGTGCCGTTACATAAAGACAGACATCTAATGCATAGCCCTGATATAATGAACAATCATGGTTTTAAAACCACTGAATATCTTAAATTCAATTTGAGTCATTTAGAATTAACAACTGGTTACAGTATGTTAATTATTTGTTGAGTACAATTACTAGTATTAAAGGGATAGTTAATCCAAAAATGACAATTCTGTCATCATTTACTCCAAATATATGTGAATTGTTTTTCTTAAAAGGTCCCCTGACATGAAATTTTCACTTTGAGGTTTTTTAACATTAATATTAGTTCCCCTAGCCTGTATTTGGTCCCCTCGTGTTTTAGGTTTGGTTAAACCTAACCAAGATAGATATTTGGCTATCTTTCTCTGCCTGTGAGAAAATGAAAGCTCAGACGGGCTGATCTTGAATCTCCTCATTATGACGTCATAAGGAGGAAAGGTTTCTCTTTCTCTGCTTTGCCCGTCCAGAGAATTTGGCTCGTCCATGAGAAAATGAGCTAGGAAGTGCGAGTGCGCAAGCGCGATTTGAGTTTTTCCTCGAGAGATATAATGGCTTGCAAACGAGCGAAGCAGGGCAGTTGATCAATGTTTGGATGTACAAATGAACACAAAAGTATTTTTTAGTTCCTTCATCCGAGCCTCTGAAGAAACAATGGGTTAATTTTATTTTCTCTGGAAATGCGCCGACACAACTTCCCAAAATTTTGGATGGTCCAAACTAGAGATGCGCGGATGGGCTATTATTTCATCCGCAACCGCATCACAAAACTCATCATCCGTCCGCCATCCATCCGCACTAACGTTTTTGACCAATTTTCTAAACCGCACCCGCCCGCCATCCGCTGATTGGGCGATACAACGTGTTGCTGATGACAGCCGCGAGACTAGAAAGCTGTCAGAATATCCACATCGGCGCGCAGGGATAAAAATAAATAAATAGCCTAAATTAAACGCACTTCGGCAAACCTGACCTTATCTGATAGGCAGTGGCGGCCTTAAGCATCTGGGGGCTCGTTTCAATAACTAATATGGGGCCCTAGTACCCACATAAAACCTAAACATAGAGCAGAAAAGGCAAGGATTCCTGTTGGTTTGCATCAATTGTATAATATTTTATTACGTGCACTTTCAGCTTCATGAACAGGCAGCTCTACATATAAATAATCCAACCTTATTTGATTAAAACTATATACAATTATAGCCTACAGCGTTTTACGTTGGAATACGCCTTGTCCTTAAATTACTATTATTTGAAGTTAACATTATACAATATACGTAGACCTACTTACTACACCACAAAACTAGTTGAGGATAAATTCTTTAAAATTGGTGAATCCGTTACGGACGTGAGCGCTCTGAAAGCGGCACTAGACTGCTTTAAAACTTTCACAGAGACATAAAACAGAAAGCACAAAGCCTTTCTTTAAAGTGAATTTCGTTTTGTTTTAATTGTATCTTAATTTTAATCAATGTTTCATCGACCAATTGCCTGGATTTAATAAATAATAAGTAAATATAGCAGATATAGCCTATCCACCTTATTCCTGACGAGCTTACTGCGTTTTGAATTATGGGTGGCACTTCCGGTTTGGGGAACTTCCATTCAAAAAGACTGAAACGAATAATTTCAAATCATTAAATTGCCTTAAAAATAAAGCTGACCTGTCAGTTTGACTGAATGAGCTGCCAATTTTCCTTCATGATTTATTTTCAGACATCATGCGAATAACGTAACACTTGGTATTTTTAACGTGATGTTATAACAATGGCAAGAGCTCGTTTCAGTCGCTCCTTTCGTTTCCTCGTGATCATGTTCTTTTTTCCCTTTTCATTTCGCTGTAATAGTATGGGGAAAAAAAATACAACATATAGCCTAGGTACTGCACATTTGTGGTCTGTTCTCCCGATTTAGTTTACGAAAAATCCCATTAATAATTCACCCGAATGCACGAATCTCTCGTTTTTCTCCTCAATCCTAACGTCTCTTCTTTCCAGGTTTGTTTTCACAATTTATTTTCTGTCAAAATTACGGAAATAACTTTGAAATAGTATCACGCAATGCTGAAGAAATGAGCATTTATTATTAAGGCAACATGTGTTACATAATATGTATTACTACTGATATTTAACCCGTCTGTTGTTAACGTGGAAAGAATCTCGCTTTTGGGGTTATTTATGGTCTCTTGTTGAAAGTACCTTGTTGATGCTTTTACACTTTTAAATGTCCTTTTAATGTTCGATGGTTGAAGAGCGAGTATAATAATACCATCTCATTGTACCCAGCACAGAAAAAAAAACATTAAAAAAAAGAAAAACGTATAATTGCGTTCAGCGAGCCTTTCACTGATTGTTTACAGCTTAACCAGAAGTTACACCCATAATTTGCGCAAAGCATCATGGGGCGTAGGAATAAGGTGGATAGGCTAATCACAAAACCGCCGGCGTGTGAAATGGAGCGTGTCTCAAAACTCAGCCTACTTGCCTCACAGACCTGAGAAATATATCTAAAATGTCTACTTCTAAAAAGAACATTCAGACTGCTCTCTGTTTATGTAATCCGTATGAAATGTGCATTTCTCTCTGGCGCGTTCACTGCGAATATCACATCAGCATCGTCAACTTCATCTTTGCAGGCGACAATGACACAGAAAACACGTTTATAAACAATTAAATTGTCTCCTTGCTATAGGCCTATTCGACATATTCATAATCATTACTTTTGCCGGTTCTTTGTGACAACTTTTAGGTGCTTTATTGGCAGCGCTCCACCCTTAACGCGTCACCACAACATCAACACCGAAAACATGGGGATGTTTTACAATAAATGACAAGCTGCTATAGTGACGTTATTTAGTTAATCGCCTGTCGCGAGTGCAAATGCAAAGTTGCAAAGCTGATTTAATCATGGTAAAACTGAATTAATTTACAAAATAGTTTTCATTTGTATTTCAGCACTTAGCGAATTGACAGCGACTCTTGTGTGTTCACACCTCTTTTTTTACAGTCTATGGTTCACACCGAACACGAATAGAGTGTCAAATACGCGTCTAGTTAGACGCTTGAACATATTTTTCATTTGATTGGTTCAACCGCCCGCCACCCGCCCGAATTTAATTCAAATATTTTTTTTCGTCGCGTCATCCGCCCGATCCGCGGTTTATCCGCGGAGTCCGCGGCTGTAACCGCCAACTGTGCATCTCTAGTCCAAACATTTCACCGACGACTGTTTCCTCAACTCGATGAACGTCTGAAAATAAATCATCGAGCCAAGCAACAATTTCTGATGTGTAGCCTTATTGTTCAAGTTCAGACAGGTAATCTTTCAAAATCGTTCAATACTGTTTATGCATCAGTAAGTCAAGCCAGTGACTAAAATATCAACTTCACATCGTTTCTTTTAGTAGGATGAAAATAATCTTATTTAAATTGCGAACAAATTATATACAGAAAGCGATGAAAGACAATCTTTCCACACAGCGCGAGTTTATCTGGACTCTTGCCAAACTCGTTATGAAATCAAAGACGTTACACTGCACAGCGAAGCTCTTACTGTATGTACATCATCGTGTTTGCATTGGTGAAAGCATTAGAGAGAGTGCAGAAACTGCATTGCAATGATAAGATCTTCAGTCTCGCGATCAATAGACTGTCATCTGCTTGCTCAATGCTCATCACAGCAACATTTTATGTGATGGGAATAGATCTAAATACTTTAAAAACTTCTCACGATTCATTAATCTCGATAGCTGTAATAGTAAAAACGTATAATAGCTGTAGTAAAAGTATTCGAGAGAGTTTCACATGTAATACGTAGCTATTTCATATGCACGCATGTCAGCCAATCACAGCAATGGCCGGTTACACTGAATCCCACAGCAGACACGCCCCTTCAAACAGAGTGTTCAAATCAGAGGCTAAAATCAGGCTAGGAAAAATGCCTTTTATTTCTAAATTATGACTATTTTTGGTCTAAAAAACATACTAACATTATAAGGGCAACCCAGGAAACATTATAAATAATAAAATAACCCCATGTCATGGGACCTTTAAAGGGGGGGTGAAACACTAAGTTTCACTCAATCTCATGTTAATCTTTGGTACCTATAGAGTAGTAATGCATCCTTCATATCTCCAAAAAGTCTTTAGTTTATTATATTTATAAAAGAAAGATAGGCTGTACCGAGTCTTTCCGGAAAAACCCGAGCGGGTGGAGGCGTGCCGTGTGGGCGGGAGCGCACGAAGCTTTTGCGTGTGTTGTAAACAGACAGACTGGTGGTTTATGAGGACATGATTTATTTTTACAATAAACAAACTGACACCTACAGTGGGCAGCTAAACAAATGTATTTAAACACACACACACACACACCATACATCGCATGCTCCATAGATACATTAACTGTAGGTGATCATGTTGTTTACTTGCTGCGCTTAACGTTACACGCCGATAGTTAACAACACACAGACATTTGAAGCAGTTTTACTCACCGCCTGCGGTTCCAACGCACGACCGTGAACCTTTATCGTTGGGACTGCTCCATCTTTAAGTATTAGGCGATCTGCAAATCCGGCATCGAACTGGGCCTATAACTATAACCGTCGAAATGAAGGGAACAAACAAGAACACTTGCACAACTCCGTTGCTGCTCTGGAAAAACAAAATCCATCCACAGGTCCCTTAACGCTGGGTTCTTTGGAAATTTGTGCAGTGTTGTCTTGCCCTGGCAACCAAAAACACACTTTTTTGGTGCCATTTTTTTTATTGCAGCGCAGCCGAGCCCAGCCGCGCTCTGACGGGCATAGGCGTACTCTCGCACCCCCTAGGCTACAGATGCACACGCGCCCTTCCGGGAGAATTGCCCTTAAGACCCGTATAAGGAAATTCCGACGCCTCTGACGTAACACACGCCCGTATTCGAAAAAAACTTTCCGAAACTTGTGACAAACCGGAAGGAGTATTTTTGGAACAGAAATACTCCATCAAACTTACAACTTCATTTTTGAAACTTTGTCCATGTTTAGCATGGGAATCCAACTCTTTTACAGTGTAAAAAACTCACTATGCATGAAACAGCATTTCGCCCCCCTTTAAAAGAAGAAATCTTTATGAATGTTGGGGTCCAGACACCAGACACCACTGACTTGTATTGTATACACTGTTCAAAAACATACAAAATATCTTGAAAGAGTTTGAAATAACTTGAAAGAGTAAATGATAATAGAATTGTTTCCCTTTAAGAGAGTTTACTAACCCTTTACATAATAATCATGTTACACCTCCATGATGATCATGTGATCACTGTGTCCAGAGCTCCCTAGAGCAGCTTGAGAAGGACCCTGTGTTTAACCCTCTCTGTCTGGACTCCAACCTTTACCTGCACCTGAGAATTAGAGGTCTGCTCACCCGCACATCACAACCATTTGGAGCACAAGGCCAGGGCCGAGGCCATCGCAGGGGCGCCAGTCGACCACCAGAGGGCTCCACACAGCGTCAGGTTAGAGGAGTAGAATGGAACAAAATGTCTGAGATACAGCATGTGCAACACAGAAAAGAGTAGAAAATAAATAAAGATCTGTGTTGTCTAGAATTTGAATGATCTGCAGTTTGTTATAACTAAACAGTTTTGGACAGTAAGTTAGAGTTGATAGCTGTAGAATTTTTGGTATTATTATGACGAGTAATGAGTAACATGTTTGTTCTAGGGAAATAGAAGAAATAGTTTTAGACAAAACAAAATATGGCATAAAACCTGATATTGTGCCAGTAGTGTTGGCTTAAGTTGACCTAAATAGATTAGATGTAATCAGGTTAAATTAAAGAAGAGGCGTGTGTCAAACTTCAGCAACTTTTAAACTAAAATGTCAACATGGTTCCAACATGTTCAGCTCTAAATCTGACATTTTAGAAAACAAACTAAAATGCAGATTAATAAAGAGGAAACATCTTTCGATTAACCATCTATCAACAAAGACGTCAACTATGGCAAATGGTTGAATTGAGAAATTATTTGCGTGTGTGATTGCGTTGGAAGGGGAAATCTATTGCCCCAGAGAGCAAAAACGAAACCAAGCACTGGCCTAATATTGAAACACCCACACAAAGGGGTAAGACAGAAAGAGTAAAGAGAGAATGAGAGAGATAAAGAGCATTACATATAAATGGGTTCCTATTTTGAATCTGGACACAATTCGACTCAACATGACCAATTTTCCAACCTCAACCGCTTTGTGATGTCACGCTTTATAAATAGAAGTCATTCTAAATAAAAATATAGTCATTCTTCTAGTGCCCTGAAAAACAGATGTAACAAGCAGATCTTATATTCTAAATAAAGCGTTATGTTAGTTCCATCAGTTGATATGGAGTTTTGTGTCAAGCTTGATGAATTATATTCTGCAGCATGATTTGAGATGAGCATGCAAGAGCAGTACAAGAGTCACATGATCAATTTCGCAAATGAACTTACTTGATTAGTGACCTAGAAATATTTCCTTATATCATTTTTACATCATACTGTTCTTTGTTTCAAAATACTTTCAGTTAGATTTGATCCAATCTTCTGTGCAATACAGAACATTTTTGCTTAAAAGGGCTAAAGCAGTGTGACATATACAGAGAAGTGTTAGAAGTCACATTGACACTTATAGCTCGGCTTGGAGAAGGTGGAGCAAAATTACATTTTCCATTCCTCCACTTCTTAGCAAACGATTCTTGAATACGATTTTTTTTTTTTTTTTTTTTAATGTGCAGTCAAACTTGAATCCTGTGGTAGAGAGTTTGACACGATCTGGCTCTATGCTTATGCTTGCTCACTCTCTCTTTTTTCCTGTGCTGTCATTTTTGGTCGCAGGGTCGGCAGTCTCAGAGCCGTGTGCGAGCCACCGTGGCCCCTCTGCCGTCCATTCCTTTAAACAAGATGCCTCGTCCTTCACTGAACCTCAGCCACTCCCGACCCTGTGCCCCTGCCCTCTTTTTCCAGGACAGCTATGAGGAGGAAGACCCTCTGATCGTTCAATGAGGAGAGAGAGTGAGAGAGCAGAATACTTTCACTGTGAGAGGAAATCACACATTCACTCTCACACTGACTAACATTAACTGCTGTGCAAAGCCATAAATTTAGAGCAGTAATTTCTAAACTCCCACAGACAGGATGTTACATACTTGCACATGATCGGATGTATATACTATTACAAGTACAGCTAATTTGAAATATATATGTGCTGTGCAAACTTGGTTTACTATTTAGAGAACACAGTACTGTTCTGTGCTAATCTAACACAAAGCTCATTTTAAAAACTCAATATACACCTTCAGCTTGCTATACAGAAGAAAAAAAAACATTTTTTAGATAAAAGTAAACATATAAATATAATTACAATTATTCCTTAGTTAATTCCTTGGTTTTCAGAATAGAATTTAATAGTGCAACATCACAGCTTTATTTATCTACTTGCTTTACACCTCAAATGAATGAACCTCATTACTTCTCCAAATAAAAATGTCAGCAACTTTGAGTCCTCGTATCTCAGATGCCCAGTATGCTAAAAACAAGCTGTTTTGTTATCCAAATGTTTGCAATTAAAACAGTCCTCATAGTAACAGCATGATTTCGCTCTTTTGGAGGAGTAATTAAACTAGCCGTCATGCCGTACCGTTTAACAAAGGCTGCACCGCAACTGGGAAAATAGTTGTGAGCTGCTGAAAAGGAACCACAGAATTGTAAAAGGACAAGAAAAAAGGCTGTTTAAAGAGAGTGAACTGCCTTCTCAGTGTAAATGCTGTGGCTGGAAGGCTCTGTAGAGTTGAGGAGGAAGAGGGCCAGAGTAGTGGAAAAGTAGAGCCATTGTCTTCCTTTATGGAAGCTGCCAGTACAGCCCCAAGGGAAACACACTGTACTCAGCTGAGCAGGAATTCAAGGCCTTCAATGAGTTACAGAGAGAAGGAAAGACAGAAAGAGGTCACTGTGTGAAGCTCCGAGACCTCGCAGAACAAGGTTCAGCGTTGGAGGCACTGGCTTAGAGTTGTGAGAGCTGAGGGATGCGATTCTGAAAGCAGACTGAGGTCAGAGCTCTACTGTTACTCAATGGGCCTCTCTTACTACAGCCCATTAAGTATTGGCTCATTAAGCTTTCCACCATTCCACCCACCTGACACCGCCTACGCCTCGTGGTGAGGTTTGGCATTGTGCAATCAGCAGAAAAAGCAGACATGGAGAGATGATCTTGCGTCATTCTCCTTTTTTTCATATTTTACGTTCACAATTTCCTAACTTGTTCAGTAGTTACGAAAGAGATTCAGAGGTTTTTTTTATTTATTTTTATGACTCTTTACTTCTGATTGACTAATGTCTTAAGCATGCGTTGTCTTAGGGACCAGTGCCCAAAACATTTAAGTTAAGAAAAAACATTGTAATATTT
Organism: Chrosomus eos; assembly: GCA_036326025.1. Lineage (NCBI taxonomy): Eukaryota > Metazoa > Chordata > Actinopteri > Cypriniformes > Leuciscidae > Chrosomus > Chrosomus eos. Next base: position 42,481,828 of record CM070818.1, on the reverse strand, counting down.
TTTGAGTTATTACTGCTAAGGGTTCTTCTTAATCTAGGGGGTTTACAATTTTTTTCACAGTATTGTTTAAAATCTGTTAAATGAAGTAGTTCTCTAAAACAATTTTATTTTTGTTTTTACTTTCCCTTTACTAAATATTGTCCATTCCTTATAAACCAATACACTATACTAATACTAAAATGTTTGTAAACAATGTTTATTTATATACTACATTCTATATTTCTATTAACGCTATGTATATTATAACTTCGATAAATGTTTTTAAAAATATTCTTTGCTGCTGTTTAATGTTTTGCTTTTGCCGTTTTAAGAATAAATAAATCTTGAAAACTGATATTTCATGAATATATAAATTGTGGTGTCAGAATAAGTTATCCATTATCCATTAGAGAGAACTGTAAAAATTTGATTATATCTTCTGTTTTTATAGAAGAATCGTAGCATTCTCAGTTTTTTTTTAGTTTAATTTTAATTGAAAGACATAGCGTTTTCAAGAAATGGATGCACTTCCCCATCATTTGCTTCACACTTGAGAGAACAACAGCTCAGTTCTGTTTTCCATTCGGTTATCCAAGCATCAAGTGGCCAGCGGAACGAAAACATAAACGGAACATTAACTAACAGGAACTAATACAACATGACAAGTGCATCCGAACTAAACCCGAGTGCACCTTTTTTTATCCATATGATGCCAAAACTGAAACTGATAACTTGACCTCTTTAACACATGCACTATTTAAAGTTTTGGTGGTAACGTTGGTCTTTAAATAGAAAGCATCTGTGTGTAGAATGATGAACCAAGTTTACACAAATTTAGCTTGTCTCAAATATTTACTCAGTTATTTGTCTATTGAATTACTTATTGTTGAATATAATACAAACACACTGTCAAAGTCAAACTAAAATAACAAATTATACTGATTAAAATGACAATTGATAAGAAGAGAGAGAAAAAGTGTAGTTGTCAGTCCACTTCCTTTTTTAATACCAATGAGTAATTTGCTGTTAAAATGTACCACTGCAACCCAGTATGATGGTAAACCATGCTTAGCCAGACCTTGGACCAAATGAATGCATTCTTTTTAGGTGAAAGACTCTCAACACTTTCACTGTTTTTCTGTTTAAGAGCACTAAACATTGAAAAAATACAGCAGATTGTGATGAATAGGTCAGATTTTGGCTGTCCACTTAAAAGAAAAAAAAACTTTAGCAGTGGAAGAAAAGACTAGGGGAGACTGGAGAGAGGACAAAAGGAAATGAGTGAGAGGGTGACCGAGAACAGGACAGAGAACAGTCTGTACCTTCACACACTGCCAGGCAGACACATATTAACTCTGCCAACTCTCATCTGAAATAAGGCCACTTTTTTACAAAGATTTTAATATTCACTTTGCATCAGGATTATCCCTCAGATGTCAGTTGCTTTTCAGGACGACAGAGGACTAGATGAATAAGGGACTGAGAGTGAAGGATAGGGCATTCAGGGTAATTTTCATGCCCCCTTAAACCAAGTCCAGATTTGTCCTTGGATGTGCAGTTGTGCACATACTTGTACATTTTCGGAAAAGTATTCTTGTACTATAATTTTTATTATTATCATCATGATCATGTTGAACAACAGCACAGCTGCTGACTCATCCACATACACTCATACATATAAAACACACACACACACACACACACACACACACATGGCAGTGGATTAGTATCCTTTTGCTACAATCTCCATGCAAAACAATGCAAGGTTTGTACGTGCAATAACTGACCTGCCAGTGCAGTCCCTGCACTTCTTCAACCATTAAATTGAATCTGTCAGATAACGTTCAGACAATAACACTCTAATTCCCTATGCAAGAGAACCAAGTGTTATGCCAAGTGCTTCATAATCTCTTCCGATACGCAAGTCACAGACTCAGATTTACAAAATAGGACTACTTTGCCCAAGAAGTGCAAAACTCTGGCATATGCCAGTACAAGCCCTTTCAGAGGGCATTATCCACACAAAAGTTTTGTATAGTCTTAGCTCTCAGCCACTTTGACAGTCAGTGACTACATGACTAAGGTTTCAATCTGTGCCCTGACACTGAGCACTCCCTTCTTAACGTGGACACATTTTCTTTATCCATGACTGCCTAAATGTCGACAAAGGTTAAGTCAAATGTCTCCTAAGTTGTCGTAAATGATGTCTGGAGACTGCATGGTTGGATGCCACGCATTTGGAGGTGGCTGATGTCTAGATACTTTGTTATACAGGTCCATGTTGTTTCCAGCACCAGCACCTCTTCTACCAACTGCGGTGCGGTCATGGCTGATGCTACTGTTATTGTTGTTCAGGTTAGCAGTAGCACTGCCTTTATTTTGAGGCAGCGGATGAGGGTCTTTCTTGGGCAGTGCTACTTTGTTTGGTTTTGGTGCTGTGACAGGTTTGGGGCCTTTTGGTCTGGGCAGTGGCAGCGGTTGTTGAGCCACCTCGTGACCTTGAGGCTCCTCCATTCCGCTGGTTTTCCAGGGATGCATTTCCAACCGTGCTTCATCATAAAGCGTGATGATAGGAAGTGTAGATCCGGCTCGTCCCTCTGGCTCATCATAGATGTGCTCAGTTGGACCTCCATCTGCAGGGTGTCTGCTTCGCCCATCGAGTCCCAATGCCATTGTCCTTTGCACCAAGTCCAGACTGATATGATCGTAGATGTCTGAGTAGAAGGGCTCAGGCTTGATTCCTGAGTGGCGGCTACCCCCCTCTTCGCCAGTCGGCCTGAGGCGTGGGTTAGGAGTGGGCATGACTTTGATGCTGTCCACCGGGTCTGAGTACAAACAGTCTCCTAGACTGGGCGGCGCACGGACCGAGTCGGCAGGCTCCGAGTATAGACTCCCTTGGTCCTCTAACAGATTTTTGGACCCACGAGGCATGGGAGATCGTGGAGGGGTCCCACTTACTGGAGGTGGTGGCTCTGGAAGGCTTCGGCCCTTTATGTTTTTCCCATCATTGTCCTTTCGACCAAAGACACCATCCGCAGACCCAGGCTTGCTACCACCAGAATCTCCATCTGGTTCACGACTGTTTGCTTCTGAGATGGCAGCACGGATCTGCTGGAGAGCTGGGCAGTCGGAGTCTAATGATGGAAAGCTTTGGTGTCGTTCTTCAGCTTGGGCTTTCTGCTCCCGAATGGATTTCTCAACCATGTGAAATATCTCATTCCCCTGCTTTGTCTCAAAGGTGAAGTTCCCCGGCCCAGATTCACAGCGTCGCCCAGCTTCAAAAGAGAACATGACCTGAAATGTGACAGAGCATGTCAGAAATGGTGACCACATGTTTGTGACATTTCTTCACTTTCATTCTACTTCTTTTATACAGAACATACTTGCTCTTTGAATGAACCGTCTTTAAATGAACATTTCAGAATCTTACTTGGAAAAACCCAATATGGACCCAACACACTGGGCATATTAATCTTCTTGGACCCACTTTTTATTAGGTGTCTTTAACTACTATGTAATAATTTGATATGATACACTTTTTGCATGTTTTTCCATTTGCTTAAATGTAAAAATACTTACCATTTAGCAAAAGTGTTTTGCAATACAACATGATCACAACAAGTGTTTTTGGCATGAGTATATAGTAGTTAAAAACATCTAATATAAATTGAGACTATCTTTTCAAACTATCATGACCTGCATTCAATAGTCATTCACCGCATTAGCTCTGCCTTCCGCCCACTCATAAGGGATAGAGGAAGGCCAGCTTCCTGTACCAAGGCAGTTTCTATAGTAAAGACAGGAAGCAGAGTTGGAAACAACAGTGGCTTAAGTTCCTGCTTTATATGTCATCTGTAGTATGAGGTCAGCTGTCTGCAACAATGTTGGGTTAACGCAAACAGCCGTTAGATTATTTTAAACATGATGTGTGCCGTCTACGTGCTAATGTGTGTGTGTGTCTATTGACTATGTATATACAAAGTCAAGGCTAAGTCAATTTTGAAGGTCTTTTCTCAACTGTTACCCTCCTAGAGAAGATATGCAGTGCCATTGAATATCATGCAATTGACACTGATGTTGAATTGGTTTGAAACTTTATATACTTTAATTGAGGACAGTTCAAAATCAGAAAATAATGCTCACCCGGTCTCTTCCATAGCGACGGAGAAGTTTGTAAGGCCATATGAATAAATCATTTTTAGTCTTGGGGTCCTTCAGAATAAGGTTGTCCATATTAGCCCTGAGCCAGTAGTTACCAGAGAGACCACAGCGCTCTGATGCTTCTGTCCTCTGGACACTCACCCAAAATTCATTTACTGAAAAATGGAAAATGGAATGTTATGAGTTCACTTCAGACATAATATTGCAAGACAGGTATAATTTGTATGTGGGTCAATGGAAAAAAAGATAAATCCATGATAAAGAAAAAGAAACCTCTTTAAAATCACTTTTAAAAACACATGCAAAGTTTTTTTAGAAATGTACTCTTTTAATTCATGTTGGTTCTGAAAAACTTTTATGCTATTTTTCAAGAACAGGTTTAATTTAATAATTAAAAAAATGTGATATAATTATGATGTAAATGCAATACACCTGAGTATACATATCTTAATCATTAAAATGTATAAGGTATAAAGTTTTTTTTTTTTTTTAAATATAACAAATTATGTTTTTTGGAGAATTGCATAACATTTTTACTAACTTTGTGTTTTATAAAAAGGCCTAATCTGATATTTTATTGACCTCGAGGGTCTTCAGGGGTCCTCTCTCTATGAAATCATTTCCTGTTTTGTTTGTTCTCCATGTTTCTGCACTTTGTATACATTTGGGTCTGATTTGGCATACAATTTTATTTGTTTTAGATTTTGTTAAAAGATTTTTTGTTATGAATAATTACAAAGATGAAAGAAAAAATGGTGAACTACTTAATCTTTTTCTTTTCGTTATTTTAATTAGGCATCTTCTCATTATGACACCAGAACACCTAGTGTTCATAGTGTTTTATTAAGGCTATTTTGTCGCTTTAACCTATTGACTGAAATGGCACAGTCAAGATATATGCAGATAAGATTTTTTTTCCAGTTAAGTTGATGACGTCTTTTTCACAATACATATCGTTTCAAAACAGCTATACGGAGGTTTATATTGTGACTGAATGTACTGTATGCATGCAGATACAATTAGATATAGGTTTTGGGATTACATATTTGTTATGTGGTGATATGGAGGATTATGTATCTATAAGGTTTTGTACAATTTATAATAATATTGTGTAGGGCTGTAACAATAGATACCAATATAAAAATGTGCCGATATGTATTCGTGATGTGAACGATATGTATCACAATATAAAGTTGAAGTTCCTTCATCTTCCAAACACAAATTAAGATATTTTTTTATGAAATCTGAGAGATTTCTGGATTTTTGTCCCTCCATTTAAATCATTTCCCCTATGACTTAAAATCACAAAAAAGTTCATAAAGGCATTAATCAATCAAATAATCAATCGAGTGTTTTAAGCTGTTTTCTGAAGAGACTCGATCATTTTATTCTATGAACAGATTTACTGATCAACGCACATGCTGTAGTAGGCACACAGACGTTCAAATATACTGGATGTGACTGTGATTGATTGCACTGATCACCTGACGCACTAGAGCGGCACTCTTCAAAGTGAAAACACTAACATCATATAAATCACCATATCATGTTTTCAGTTTTAGTAGTATGATGGTTTTAAAGTGCATTAATAGAGGGAGAGACAGGACATAGTGAGAAAGAAGAGAGTATGTGAGCGCACGGCTTGTCTAAGAGATCAAACGAATGCCTGCACTAAAGCTTGAGTTCTGCGTGAAAAAATTTTTAAGTTTACAGAGTTTCATTAACAGTACTCTATTAAACTATTATATTTAATGTTTAATATAATGTATAATAATGCAATGGGGGAATATTTGTGGGTCCTGATAATGCCAAATGTCTGATTTGACCAGTAAAAAAGGGTTTACATAAATTGAGTATGTAGTCGGTGACAGAGTCCAAGTGTGTCTAACATAATTCTGTATTTTCAGGTTCAGAATCATGCATATTTTTACTCTGGTGTCACCATTGCCCTGTGAATTTATGACTAGGACCAATACTAGGACAATTTTAATCAACAGTACATTTGAACTTTTTTTCATACGTCTTAAAAGTAGTAGTAATTATAATAATAATAATAATAATAAAAACCTCTTCTTTATATTGGCTTAAAGTATCGTGATAGAATTGTATAATGAGTTCAGTATCATAGACTGTAAAAAAAAGCCCCTGCACTCTCTTCCGTTGGGTGAATAGTGAAGCCGCCAAAATCCTAATACGGCGCTGACATCTTGCACAGATTTGGGACCTGATTCTGCGCTGTAGTGAACGTGGGACCTGATTCTGCGCTGTAGTGAACGCGGGACCTGATTCTGCGCAGTAGTGAACGTGGGACCTGATTCTGCGCTGTAGTGAACGTGGGACCTAATTCTGCGCAGTAGTGAACGCGGGACCTGATTCTGCGCAGTAGTGAACGTGGCACCTGATTCTGCGCTGTAGTGAACGTGGCACCTGATTATGCGCTGTCGTGAACGTGGCACCTGATTCTGCGCTGTAGTGAACGTGGGACCTGATTCTGTGCAGTAGTGAACGCGGGACCTGATTCTGCGCAGTAGTGAACGCGGGACCTGATTCTGCGCTTTAGTGAACGCGGGAGATTCTACGCTGTAGTGAACGCGGGACCTGATTCTGCGCAGTAGTGAACGCGGGACCTGATTCTGCGCCGTAGTGAACGCGGGACCTGATTCTGCGCAGTAGTGAACGTGGGACCTGATTCTGTGCAGTAGTGAACGCGGGACCTGATTCTGCGCAGTAGTGAACGCGGGACCTGATTCTGCGCTGTAGTGAACGCGGGAGATTCTGCGCTGTAGTCAACGCGGGACCTGATTCTGCGCAGTAGTGAACGCGGGACCTGATTCTGCGCAGTAGTGAACGCGGGACCTGATTCTGCGCAGTAGTGAACGTGGGACCTGATTCTGCGCAGTAGTGAACGTGGGACCTGATTCTGTGCAGTAGTGAACGCGGGACCTGATTCTGCGCAGTAGTGAACGTGGCACCTGATTCTGCGCTGTAGTGAACGTGGCACCTGATTATGCGTTGTAGTGAACGTGGCACCTGATTCTGCGCTGTAGTGAACGTGGGACCTGATTCTGTGCAGTAGTGAACGCGGGACCTGATTCTGCGCAGTAGTGAACGCGGGACCTGATTCTGCACTTTAGTGAACGCGGGAGATTCTACGCTGTAGTGAACGCGGGACCTGATTCTGCGCAGTAGTGAACGCGGGACCTGATTCTGCGCAGTAGTGAACGCGGTACCTGATTCTGCGCAGTAGTGAACGCTAGGGGTGGGAGAAAAAATCGATCCATCGATGCATCGCGATTCTCTCTCCAACGATTCTGGATCGATTCTGAGAATTCCAGAATCGATTCTGAGCTTATTCTCGAGGATTCTCCTCGCTGTAGTGAACGCGGGAGATTCTGCGCTGTAGTGAACGCGGGACCTGATTCTGCGCAGTAGTGAATGCGGGACCTGATTCTGCGCAGTAGTGAACGTGGGACCTGATTCTGCGCAGTAGTGAACGTGGGACCTGATTCTGCGCAGTAGTGAACGCGGGACCTGATTCTGCGCAGTAGTGAACGCGGGACCTGATTCTGCGCTGTAGTGAACGCGGGAGATTCTGCGCAGTAGTGAATGCGGGACCTGATTCTGCGCAGTAGTGAACGTGGGACCTGATTCTGCGCAGTAGTAAACGTGGGACCTGATTCTGCGCAGTAGTGAACGTGGGACCTGATTCTCCGCAGTAGTGAACGCGGGACCTGATTCTGCGCAGTAGTGAACGTGGGACCTGATTCTGCGCTGTAGTGAACGTGGGACCTAATTCTGCGCAGTAGTGAACGCGGGACCTGATTCTGCGCAGTAGTGAACGTGGCACCTGATTCTGCGCTGTAGTGAACGTGGCACCTGATTATGCGCTGTCGTGAACGTGGCACCTGATTCTGCGCTGTAGTGAACGTGGGACCTGATTCTGTGCAGTAGTGAACGCGGGACCTGATTCTGCGCAGTAGTGAACGCGGGACCTGATTCTGCGCTTTAGTGAACGCGGGAGATTCTACGCTGTAGTGAACGCGGGACCTGATTCTGCGCAGTAGTGAACGCGGGACCTGATTCTGCGCCGTAGTGAACGCGGGACCTGATTCTGCGCAGTAGTGAACGTGGGACCTGATTCTGTGCAGTAGTGAACGCGGGACCTGATTCTGCGCAGTAGTGAACGCGGGACCTGATTCTGCGCTGTAGTGAACGCGGGAGATTCTGCGCTGTAGTCAACGCGGGACCTGATTCTGCGCAGTAGTGAACGCGGGACCTGATTCTGCGCAGTAGTGAACGCGGGACCTGATTCTGCGCAGTAGTGAACGTGGGACCTGATTCTGCGCAGTAGTGAACGTGGGACCTGATTCTGTGCAGTAGTGAACGCGGGACCTGATTCTGGGCAGTAGTGAACGTGGCACCTGATTCTGCGCTGTAGTGAACGTGGCACCTGATTATGCGTTGTAGTGAACGTGGCACCTGATTCTGCGCTGTAGTGAACGTGGGACCTGATTCTGTGCAGTAGTGAACGCGGGACCTGATTCTGCGCAGTAGTGAACGCGGGACCTGATTCTGCACTTTAGTGAACGCGGGAGATTCTACGCTGTAGTGAACGCGGGACCTGATTCTGCGCAGTAGTGAACGCGGGACCTGATTCTGCGCAGTAGTGAACGCGGTACCTGATACTGCGCAGTAGTGAACGTGGGACCTGATTCTGCGCAGTAGTGAACGTGGGACCTGATTCTGTGCAGTAGTGAACGCGGGACCTGATTCTGCGCAGTAGTGAACGTGGCACCTGATTCTGCGCTGTAGTGAACGTGGGACCTGATTCTGTGCAGTAGTGAACGCGGGACCTGATTCTGCGCAGTAGTGAACGCGGGACCTGATTCTGCGCTGTAGTGAACGCGGGAGATTCTGCGCTGTAGTGAACACGGGAGATTCTGCGCAGTAGTGAACGCGGGACCTGATTCTGCGCTGTAGTGAACGCGGGAGATTCTGCGCAGTAGTGAATGCGGGACCTGATTCTGCGCAGTAGTGAAAGTGGGACCTGATTCTGCGCAGTAGTAAACGTGGGACCTGATTCTGCGCAGTAGTGAACGTGGGACCTGATTCTCCGCAGTAGTGAACGCGGGACCTGATTCTGCGCAGTAGTGAACGTGGGACCTGATTCTGCGCAGTAGTGAACGCGGGACCTGATTCTGCGCTGTAGTGAACGCGGGACCTGATTCTGCGCTGTAGTGAACGCGGGACCTGATTCTGCGCAGTAGTGAACGCGGGACCTGATTCTGCGCTGTAGTGAACGCGGGACCTGATTCTGCGCAGTAGTGAGCATGAAGTGGAAACTGTTTACAAAGTTAACAAAGTTTACTGTGTGAAATAAACAGTTATGGACACGTAGAAATTAAAGTTGAAGCTCCAATCTCCTCCCGAAAATCCCCCCAAAAATCTGTTGGTGCCTTGTGACTTTTTCGTTTAGAAAAGTGGTCAATCGCATGAATTAATCATGATGTCACAATCCAGTTTTTATAGCATCAAATAACAAACTAAGATCAAACTTAAACTTAAATCAGTGTAATCAAAACTACCTAAAATGACAGAAAACATCTTTGGAAAATTAGACTTCATGGGTAAGGCGGGGTTTATGACCTATACTGGGACCAACCACCTGAGGGCGATGCAGACGCTTTGGCTTCACTTTTCAGCACTTGTTAAGTATCGTGAATTGTATTAAGCTGCGACAGAGTGTAACGTTACAATTTTTGAACTGACAAAACTAACAGAAGTTAGTTCTGTGGCTTTACAAGTAAAACTGTAAATTCTTTGAATCTCAGGAAATTAGCCAACACTGGTCTTTTTCAAATCACGTAGGAACAATCTGCAATATAAAAAGTACAACCAGGATGTTTTTCATTTGATGGGTTCCGTACGCTATTTCACAGCTAAATTCAGCACAGATACGCTTCTGCTTATCAGACACCAAAGGCCGTGACCGATTACCTGACTTTCCTCTGCTTCTCTAAACGCTCCACTGTAATCTACGTTCATTGTCTTGTCTATCTCTGGTATTGGCTTTTAACCAAAATACCCCTGGACCGGGCACCAACAATCATTATTCAATACACATTACACTCTGATGCCCACTGTCATACACTGCCATGGCAGTGTATAAATAAGAGATAGATCAGAGTGCCAAGACTGTATTGTAGCAAAGCCTTTTAAATGTCAGCTCTCACACTCTTTGAGGAAGTCAGTGCTGCCCTTACTAAAAACAGAAGTGATCACAAACTATTTCCCTAGAAACACTCGAGAATGCACAGCGGGAAAAAGAGGTAGTTTGTGCATTAAGTGGACTTAATAGTGGCTCCTTAACTGTTTACCTTGCATAGCACTGGATGAAGTGAGTGCCAGCAATGAAGGAGGGGGTCGGGGAAATGCCTGAGATTCTGCTCTACTTTCTGTCGTCCTCCATTTCGCTTGTTAGCCCTTTGCACCTTTCACTGTGACTATTAAAATAAAACGAGGGACACAACCAACTACATCTTTCTGGAAACAGCTCTTGAATGTATAACTACTCAAGTAGCAACTGTTCAAGAGCTCTAATATTTGGGGCTTTGTGACTAACATGAGAAGGAAATTTGCATGCAGCTAATAACTAATCTGTTTAGATTTGCATCTAACAGAACATTTCTGTCTATTCACTGATCTCAGATCAGTTTTGCTGGTCTAGATGATATACAAATAACTTAAATCTAGGAACCAAAAAGTCAATGAACTGAGAGTGGAGATGATGTTTAAGTCCTATGTTTTGAGAAACTCATCCCACATGGAAATAGTACTTGGAGTTGTATAGATCAAATGAAAAAACTGCTGGCACACTAGGGCTGGGCGATATGACGATATTATCGTATATTGACGATGTCTCGCAAGTATCGCGATGTCGATTTAACAGTCTGTTTCCAGACGATAATCGTCAATATCAAAAAATTACATTTATAGCCTATTTCACATAGCCCTATAGTTAAACATATTTATTCACATAATCATGCAATAACATGAATGAAATATTTTTTATAGGCTAGTTAGTAGAATTAAGAATAGAAAATCGATTCTTGATAGCATTCTTAAAGCGCAAGACGAAAGAGAAGACGTCTGCATGCGCGCTGTATTCTGAGCTGCGCACTCACGCAAAGAGCCGCCTCTCACATAGTGCACGGACAAATACACAGAATTATATCTCACAATTATACTTCTAGTTAATTCATAGCATCAAATAAACATGAATAAACATCAGAAGAATTATTGTTTCAACCGTGGAAAGACTTCAGTAGGTACACACCTCTTTTCAAGTTCAAATATCCCCGTAAACAGCCGGTTTTGTCTTAAACGGTTGAGAAAGTAAAACAGTCATGTCCATTGAATCAGTCCACTGACAGCCTATACTCGCTGCACCATTAATGTTGATCAAAGAACAAAAGAAAAAGAAAATCACTCACTGAACTTTTGTAACTGTAACTTAATATTTTATTTGCCTGTTGTTCGGCGCTGACTGCTCCAACTGCAACGTGAGTCTGTGCGACCTTGAGAAGTGTTCCCTGTCAAACATCATTTGTCCTTACTTTCGTAATTTTGTTAAACATTTTTCTTCATATAGTCAAGTAGCCTAGGCCTATTTTATTTTGGTTTGCAGGCTGATAAAAGTTCATCAGAAAAACAAATGGTAGAAGTATGCTAACTTTACCCATTTCTGAATATTAATTTAAATGTTGCACATATTAAATAGGCCTAATCAAAAAGCACAAACGTGAGCATTGTAATTAAAATAAAAATAAAAATTTCGTTATGCAAACGGATGAAGAAATTGCGTTTGAATAGGCTCTCATCATGCACGCGTTCGGAGTTTACAATGTTCTCCGTTAGGCTATATTGGGAGCATTATACTTTGCTTTCGATTAAATAAATAAATAAATAAACAAAACAAACAAAAAAATCCCCAAATATAATTTTTAAAGGGTACCTATCATGGAATTTTGAAAATTACCTTTCATGTAGTGTGTAACATAGATCTAAGTGAACAAAAACATCCTGCAAAGTTTTAAATATGAAAGTTCACCGTATACAAAGTTATTGTCTCTCAAAAGTAAGAGTCGACTCTGAGTCGCTGATATGAATCGATAGACAAACGATGCTTTCTCTCTAGCTTTCGTACGTCACTTGTACAAGTTATTTGAATTCGACACGCCCACTCAGTGCGCGCGCCGAGCAGACAGAGAAACCTGACAACATCATGTCGACGAGACTCTGTTCTGAAGTGCGAATCAAAAGCAAACTTTTTTTTTCACTGCCCAGGGACAAGCATGTGAAGACTCAGTGGCTAGAGTTTATATTTACAACTATACCACACAAGTATAGCCACCTTGAGCTGTGTTCGCGTTATTTTAATGACGATCGCTTCACAAACACAAATGCTTTCAAGTGTGGATTCGCGAGTCGGCTGATATAGGAAGGTTCAATACCAAGTTTATTTGGATCGGCTTCATCCTCCGAATCACGACCTGTAAGTACTATTAATAATTGTTGCTTTTATGTGTGTGTGTGTGTGTGTGTGTGTGTGTGTGCGTGCGTGGTGCGTGCGTGCGTGCGTGCGTGCGTGCGTGCGTGCGTGCGTGCGTGCGTGCGTGCGTGCGTGCGTGCGTGCGTGTGAGAGAGAGAGTTACGCTCAGCAGCTTCTAGGTCTCCAATGTCATTTTTTTTGTTTTTTGAAATATGTGAAATTATGTGAAGCGTATTGTAGTACTGCAGTGCTTTATCAATATGTTTAAGCTTTGGGCTAACACAAAATATAACTAACTGCGTCATCTGACCAATCACCGCCGATTAGCGTCACACAAAGGAGGGGTTTGGACAAATGAGTCGTCAAACAAATCATTAGGGAGTTGGTGAGCAAATCAGGTAAAAATAAATGCATATTATAAGACAACAAAAGTGTTTTTTGTCATTGCATGCGTGTAAAACTGTTGTTGGGGACTCCCAGAACATTATTAGGAACATTTTAAATGCCATAATAGGTACCCTTTAATGACTTCTGTTTCTAAATAAATAAAGCAGTCATTTTTATTTCTTAAACGGCTTAAGGTGAACTTGGAACTAAAACCAAAAAGGAGGAGGAAAAAACAAAATGTTTTTGCTCATGCAGAACGACAATTCGTTTTTAATTCCTAATTTTAGACAAATAACTATTTAATATAGTTTGAATACAAGTTTAAAAACAGCGCTACACATTATTAGGAAATTAAACTTATCATTAAATCAGGCGATACCGTCAAATAAAAGGAGAAAATCGGACCTTATGAAAAACAAATAGGCAAGACACCTAGCTATAACACCAACATGCATTCACCATTCTTACAATCACCAGATTGAGTTCTGTTCTGTTCAGTTGTAGGCCTATTTAACATTTCTCCTCGCGAAACGAAATTCGTTTCAAACACAGATGCAATAAGAACAGTGAGAAAATTATTAGCAATAGGCTACTAACATAACAAGCAAAAAGCTAATGTTTTATGCTCGTTTAAGCTCAAACTAACCAAAGTAAAACCTTTAACATTTCAATCATTAAATTAAACCAACTAAATCGCAGGCTATCATTGTAAAGTGCAGCCAAACTCAACATGACTTGTGTTAACGTGTATTCCGTATGTGTTGTCTCCAGCGGGGTGCGTAGGGGGTGGGGCTTGGGTAGACGATATAATCAGATATCGCGATATTTTTTAAGGCGATTATCGATAAAAATATTTTTTACATATCGCCCAGCCCTATGGCACACACACACCCAGTGTGTTAAAACACATGAGTAAAGTCATACTGTCGCATCATGTCTCTTCTTACCTTCCTCTCTGGAGTAATAAATGAGATTTTCTGCCATTTGAAGCTCTTGTTGTCCATTTGAGTCAAAACTACCTAGAGAACCACTTCCTCCCTTAGAGTGATAGAGACAGAGAGAGAAAGTGAGACAGAGTTAGTATAGGGACAGCTGTGATATTCCCTTTGGAAATTCCCAAAATGTCTGGAATAGATTTTAATGTTCCAAATACACCCATAACCTCGTTATAATATGGTTTAAAGGTTATCACACGAGTCAAACAGCCGAACATAATTCATTAATTTTCAAACCGGCAAAACCAACCCAATTTTAAAATTCAATCAGTATTTGTAAAAGCTGTTAAAAATAACCCAGGTATCTCATTCTTCTTAGAACTCGGGGACAAGTTCACAAGCATTAACCACATTGAACCTTTAACCATTAAAACGTCTCCATGATGTCATCTCACCTGAAAAGCAATCTCACACATCTTCTCCACCCACTCATTGGTTATATATTTCTCAGCTGCAAAGACGAACGTCTTGTCATTGGTCTCCACACAGAAGGCAGCCATGTTTTCTTTGGGGCAGGTTTCGGTGACAGCAGGGAGTATGCTGATGCATTCTGACAGGCGGATTATCTTCTTGTCCATTTTCTTAGTGCTGGGTTTATCACTGGCGCTGCCTGAGCAATCATAAAACTCAAGCCTGGCGATGCCGTTTTGGCTGGCTGGGAACAGTACGAACCAGTTCTTCTTCCATTTCTAAAAAGGAGAGAGGGAGAAGAGAAAGTTTGTACTCTTCTATGAAGATCTGGCAGTGTCTTGGGCAAATTCAACTGTTATTCACTTACGGGTCTAAAAAGTTTAAAAAATACATACACAGAACTATTTCTGTTAGTTTGAATCTAGACAGAATATAGGCCATGTCAACTCATGCTATCCATTAAAAGGGAATTCACTTTATCCATTTTAGAAATGTACAATTTATCCGTGCATACTTTTCATTATTATTTATTTTTTAATCAAGCTGGTGCTGTATACTGGAATCCTCCAATTTTTTAGTTGGGTTAAATGAAATTCCATGTAGCTGCAAATCATTGTTAAATTACAACTGGCCTTAAATCAAGGCCATAAAATCTGTACAAGAGAAGTGTCAAACTTTCTTTATTAGAGGAGTGTAAACTACTTATTATTTAGCATGTAGGGTCATAATGCTGAGGTCAACAAGAAGAACTTGACAATGATGACTTTAAAGCCCCTTCCTCCAGATGGACATTGAAAAGTAGACTGCAGCAAACAAAAGACATCTATGTGTGTATGGGTGTGTGTGAGAGGAGGAGTGTGGGTCAGTTCCTCATATTGTTTTTAACGTAACACGAAAAAACAATGATCTTCAAACAAAGGCACAAGTGTTTCAAGCTGATTCAATATTGTGATGCAGATGTGTTGTTGCTAATGCAGTGTACACGCTACCAAAGCCAGTCTATTGGATGAAAAGGAACAAACCATCATGATATTTGGAGTCATGAATTGCATTTTTTATTATTTTATACTGTTTCCTGAGGTCCACTAATAATAATGGTAGGATTTTTACATCAAAAGCAGGCATAATTCAGAAACCCTGTTTTTTATGCTTCAATTTAAAGGGGCATGTCTTCTTTAAAGGGGAACTGAAACAAACAAAATATAATTCGATAACATGTTGGTTATAAAAATTGTAAACAAATTATTCAAAAATAATGTTAAAAACAAAACATATATGAAGTTTTTCCCAATACTGAAATTGTTGTATTAGAGCGCAGCCGTGTTCGATTACGTCACTGGCATGGTACCACTGTAGGCTCTAACGTTAGGTCAGGCTACTCTACTGCTACTCTGACTGATTTTGACAGTATGGACAGAGAACTGTACAAGTTAACACTAAAAACTGCATTTAAGTAAGAAATTTAAGAAATTGAATCATCAAATGAAATAATAAAACTGCATATTCACATATTCTTCACTGAATGAAACGTATACTGCTTCTTAAATAGACTGCTGTCACTTTAAGAACTACAGTAAAGCAGGGATCTAAACCTTGTGTTTTTGACACTTTAAATACGATATGACGATAAAGATAATTTAGTTTAGTGCACGATGTGGTGACATGCGCTCTGGTTGGCAAAAGAAAAGTAATGGCCGCTTGCTGCGCAGCGCAAACCGGTGCAAACGCAGAAGAAAAATGTCTGTATCGTGCTGTGTGATCGGCTGTGTTAACAGGTTCGATAAGAGTAACCCCAAGAGTACGCTTCTACCACGTACCTAAACAGCCTGAATCAAGAAGAAAGCTGTGGATTTCTGCAATTAGGCGTCTAGAACCTAGTCTCCGCAATACCTCAGAATACGTTGTCAAAGTCAAAGTCTTTGTTTAAATAACTTTTTGTGTGCATGTTAGTGTGACTAACATTTTACCAGTTTACCAATTTACCAGTTATCCTTAGTTAAAACAAGTAATATTCATAATTATGACTTACTTATAGACATCTAAAGATTTGTACGCCTTCATCGACGGTAAGCATAGATGGCGTGTCGATCAGATACAGGTAGATGTCGCCGAATGTCAAATCTGGCCATGTATGTGTCCGGGCTTTTGCTCCAATTCTCACTCAGGTGATAAGGATCAGGCAGAGAACATGAACCCTGGTTATATAAAAGCTTAACCTTATATCTCCTTTTAGCTTCTTCGGACAAAGAATTATCATATGCTGACAAAACACAGGTAGACTGCTGCATGTTTTGGTTCTTTCTGCCAACCAGTTCGCGGCCACGCCCATATTGTGACGTCACATTTGACTCCGGCGAACATCGCTATATTAGATCTGTGTATTAAAGTGACAGCAGTGTAATATACAATACCTACTCCTGTATATGCTTTTAACATGAATCAAACAGCAAAATAAAACAGAAAATTACTCACTGTTTGATGTAACTGTTTATATGAATACATTTCTTACTTGAATGTGCTGTTAAATGCTCTGGCGGAGAGATAAACATGACGGTCTGTCTACAGCTCACTCAGGGGAGGAGCTAAGCTAATAGTCACCAGTCGTGGACGCTGTTCCAATGTGACGTGGAGTACTTACATTTTAATTTATGGTGAAAATAACAAATGGAGTGGATGGATTTTACCACAGGGTGGTTGTGTGTACACATTATTATGTTCAAAAAACAATATAGAAGTGAATTTTGCATAATAGGCCCCCTTAAACTGGTAGTATTAACACTGCGGGTTAACGGTTAATCACGTCATTATGAGCATCCATATGTGGAACTATTAAAAATGCAATTATGATTACAGTTGCTGGGTAACAGGGGTTTTGGCGAGAGAGCACAACTTGTACTGATTACAACAAAATGTTCAACAGCTCCAGGATTATAAAAGAGAGCGATCCTTGATCACTTTCTGTATATAATTTAATCACAATTTGAATAACAGTTGTTTTGGTGGTACTAAAAAGAACAATGTGAAGTTGACATTTCAGTCAATGGCTGACTATAGCTGTGGGCAATATGACCACATTTTATTTCACGATAACGATATACTGTGTGTCATGATACAGTTCATTTTGTGTTATTTTATCTAGTCTCTGTTATTAAAAATAACAATAGGACAAATACAATATAACAAAATATGAGTTCAATTAAATTGTTCAGATGTAGTTAGAATTAGTCTTTAAATTTAATAATCAAATGTAAAAATAAGATATTGCATATTTTTCACTGTATTAATTAAATATAAATGTATTCTTATTAAAGCTAAAAAGTTATTCAGTCAAGTAAGTTGGATCTTTACAATGGAATTGAATCAACATGAACTGACTTCAGCTGAACAATGAAACTATTTTCTTTTAGAGCTGCTGTACAGACAAAATGAACTCTGTTTGCACCATTGAATCCTTTTCCTGTTACCACTGGAAAGCTGCTTTAAAACAGCTTTGTCTGAATTGTATAAAGCGCTATATAAATAAAGGTAACTTAACTTGACAACTAAGGACTGCACAGCATTTGGAAAACGTATCAGGAATTAAATCTATTTTTATTCCAAGTGATCCTGTTGTATCTCTCACTTTCAGTAAGATTAGACAAGAACCAGCCATCAAATTTGTGCTGATTTGTACACAAACTGCTCTGTAATAATTTCCCAAAATGTAATTTGTGTGGAAATATTACAAAGTCTGTAAACAGGACGCTAACGCAGGTCAGAGACGGGACGCAAAAATAATAAAAATACTGTACCAGGCGAAGAAAAATATACATAATGAATTGGGGGTGAGGGTTTATATGAATATATCTCTGAATGGAACTGAATGTCTTCAGAAAAGTTTTGATGGCATTTTCTTTTCCTCTACCTCCGTATAATGCCTATTAAAGTAGTGTTTATAAGCGCAGCGCTGCTTTGTGTACAGTCTTCATTTAGTCCGTTTACTGTTTTTGTTTTGTGCAGGTACGAAATGTGTTTACTGTAAGTCATTTGCAATGAAACTATGTGAGTGTGACATGTTATGCTTTCAAACTTTAAACTAACTTCCCTCACCACAAGTTCTATTCACAAGTCCGCATTCCTCAACAGTAACTCTCAGCGCACTGAACGGGAGTCTTGCTGGGTCATTCAAGCATCTATCTGCACCCATCAAAGGAAGTGTCAATTTTCTGCCCAATTACCACATGCTTTAAAATACAGCACGCCTCAGCACATGGTGAATCGACTACCATCTCTCATACAAAAACAAATCACAAATGTGTCTACCTTTTAGACAGACTCCAACCCCTGACCATTGCAGAAAATACTGTAAAGACAAGGATGGGGTGTGGGATTACCCAGCATGCTCTTTTTCCTCCACCACTCAGCAGGTGTTTGTGCAGCAATGTTCCTTTTAAAAAATACCCATTTCTTTTAAGTGACTGATGCATTCAATAAAGACTATACCAATACCAGTGGATACAAATACAAACCTCGTTTCAAATGAACACTTACGTATAATATTAATTATCATTATTATTAATTAATGCCAGAATCAAATTAATTGATAATAGAATGGGGTGGTGTGGCATTGTTTTATTTATATAGACGTTGTATAGCCATATAAGGCAACACTTGAGGAATATACTGTGCAGGATAGAAATTATGCAAATGGTCAGAAAGAAAGAGAGTGACTGGTAACTTCCTTAAATCCTCATCCAAAGCTAATCTGATGAAATGTTCTGCATGTACATGTGCTGCACTTTCTATAGGCTAAATATGTAAAAGAACATATTATACAGCTTGCTTATATGAAAATACTCTCACAGTAAAAATATACCTGAAAATATTAACAATTAGGCCTAATAAAAATATAAATTTCCTGTTGGTAACAGCCTGTTGCTTGTTAAGTTAACAGATTGGCTGATAGATAGACACTGCACAGAGTGATTCTTGTTAATATGTTGCCAATGTCACAGTAAGATGGGAATGATACAGTAACTTTAAAGTTCAAACTTGTATATATATTTTCATAAATAAAACATTAACTTGATTCCCCAACACTGCGCATCAAAATGAATGACTCCTTCAGAAAATATTCTCCTGTTACCGAAAAGATATTCTGACATGGGGTGGGCGATACGATAGACACGATTAACGGGTAGAAATGTATCAACCGCTATAGGTTTTGGACTATAGGTGCATTCACACCATGTCGAAATTACCATAATTGCGAGATTTAAACTGGTAAAAAACATTCACATCCTCATAGAGCTCGTAATTACAGGTTTTAAGATGGTCATTTTCTGAGAGCTCCCGTGATAGAAACGCATAATTCCCAGTCCGAGGACGTGAACAGCTCTGGATAGAGTAAGCTCGAGACTACGGTAATTACGAAAAGTATACTGTGTCTATCACGGTTACGTTCACGTGGCATTGCTGTGCTGAGAAAGCTTATCATTTGCATGCGATTTAAAAACAAGTGATTTTATACCGTTGAAGTGCAATAAGCAACAAAATAGAACTCATTTCACTATATGCGCAGTTGCGCGCGCTGTTTCCATATTCTGCCATATGCATTTCCATTCATGAAATTAGAAATGAACATGAACATTTCAAAACTTTTGGATTTGATTAATATTTTGTTCCCATCGTGGTCCATATACTAATATAAATGTAAAGTACAGTTCAGGAATTATATTTGAACTCTCAAATAATTCACAGTATGACTGATGCTCAGTCAGTGACTTAGAGATGACGAGAGAGAAAAATAACTATTCACTGCACAAAGTGTCAGCAGTTGCCTTCCCACTTACCAATAAAAGTAGCAGACCAGAGTTAAACATAGAGAACAAGACAGTGGTAAAACAAATTTTCCACTTCGTGTATTTGAGTATTAAAAAAAAAAAAAAAAGAAGAAAGCTAAAGGACTGACATATTGCTATCACACCAGGGGTTCAAACTTTTTCCCCTACTACCTGTTAGTATGGGTGGGGAGAAAAATCTATACAGCGTAGTATTGCAATATATTTTGCGTGGGGATATCGTATCAATACATGGGCGCCAAGTATTGATCTTTTCAGGGCCTGAATTTCGGCTCATGATTGCAAGTATTGTGCATAATTTTACATAAGATCCGTACTACTTTTAATGCAGAAAAAAAGTAATAATTAGAAATCTTTCATTTAGACTGTAAACAGTGTGAGTAAATCAGCGCTTCTGCAGCTCTCTCTTTCTCTCTCTGACATGCACACTGAGCTTTGTCTAAAGAAAGCAAGTTTTCTTCAAATTTTGAAAGGTTTTCTATCAAATGAGCATGCACTGATACATTTTTTTATATTTATTTGTAGAGTTATAAGCCATTACTTTTAAGTATGCCACTTGAAATCACATGAAATCATTAAAAATGCCGTCAATGTGTAAGGGGTTAATAGTGACAGTCAACAGAGAGCTTACATACAATATAAATATTTATGTCTTAAATTCCAACCCATGACAAATACTCAAGCTTTTATTTTGGCAGAATTTGGGTGAAATTCTGTTTGTGCATTTACTGTGAACTTAGCTGTTCTGAAAACACTTTATTATAAGTATTTTAATCTGCATGCGTGGAAATGAACACAGTGCCGCTCTTCATTCTGAAGCTGACTATAATTATTGGTAACGCTTCCTTTTACAGTACAGTACTTACAGTGTAAGAAAGTACTGGCTAATATAAGGTAAGTGGAACAGGGGTAGGTTTAGGGTCGGTTCAGGGTTAGTACTAGTTATTACCCAGTAATTGTAGTTACTAAAATAAGTACATAGTATTCACATGGGTAACTGGACTGTAAAAGGAAGCGTTACCTACTTATTCAATTAAAACTTGCCTTATACAATACTGCTGCATGCAAGACAATTTGCAAAGAACAAAGCCCAGAAGAGCATACAGATCGTACTGTTTGGGAAGGATCAGAACTGTGTAAACTACCAAAGATGTATTCGTTAGTGTTTTCCATTTATTGTACAGTATGTAATTGGTTTGGCTCTAAAGTTCCTTGAGCTGTAGTAAAAGTAAGAGCAAAGGCCAATGTGGGCCAGGCAAAAGATATCACTCCATACACAAACAAGTCTAAGGAATAAGGAATGTAAACTGTTTGGCCGTCACAATATACGTCTCATTCCTGATCAAATGTGATATGAAATTGCAACAATCAATCGAAAGGGTTTAGTTCTACTTTGTGTAATAAAAGTGGTCAGTTATTTTGGTGATTTTACACCTTGACTGAGGTGTAGGGTATGAAACAATACAGTGTTAAAATGTTGAAGCAAGTTGTTTAGCAACATCATTCATAAGCCGCCTCGGTGCTCAATTAATATGCATGTGCTTTGTTCAGTAGCACAAATATTTAAATGACGCTTAGTCTTTCTGTCTGAAACGAACCGTTTGAAAATGTCAAACAGTTAGAGTGACAAAGAGACACTATTAAGTTGTAAAAGAGATCTACATCCATATAAGGACTAGCCGTCATTAAAACAGGTTTTGTGGTTGTTGCATGCCGTATTTGGCAATGTTATGGACCTCAAATATGAAAATAAAAACCTTTATGCCGGTCTTACAAATGTAGCGTGTGAAATATTGAAACCTGACAATGGTTCAGAAAATAAAGTTCAGAAAATAGAGAAAATGTTCAATCATGCCTGTGCTCATGCTAATGTTGGGCATGCAATAAAAACAGCTCTCTAATAACAGGGTAAGGGAACAAAAAGAAATAGATTTGTTTGCTCTTAACAATATTATTGATTTGACTGCAACGAACCTATTGTATGAGAACTGAGCTGGACGACAAACCTGCTTTATAGATGATATTAACTAATTTAATAATTGATTCTTTATCTTTTACAACAGAACTGAATCAACTCTGAACTAACTTCGGCTGAACAATGACACTTTTCTTTAAGATAATCGAAATGAACTCTGTTTGCATTATTGATTAATTTTCCTGTTATCACTGTAAAGCTGCTTTGAAACGATCTATAAAGCAGTAAAGTAGGTGACTTGACTTGATTTGTCTCATGCTTTACTTTGCACACCTTCCACAGAGTTGTCAAACACGGTACATGCACTTTGCTACAACATGTTCATATATTTTTTTCTTGTCCTTGTGTTTCCAAATCTTGTTGACAGTGATTCGCAAGCCTACATTTACATGTTACGTTGATTCCAGCCTCTAGCAAAACTATCCAAACCTTCATTACCAAACAAAAACCTTACATCAATGAAGCGAATCAGGTTTTAGGTCCCCCAAATGTGCAACCATGTGTTCATGATGCATGCTTGTGCAGAATATACATTTTCAGCACAACAGCAGCACGATCCTGTGATTCAGCCATCACACTGAGTTTATCATCAGCCGCTAAAGAGCCGTCACCAAGCACACAAGATTATTTTTAGTCATGGAAATCTAGTGTTATTGTTGACAAGATACTTTGCATTTTGCTATTTAGTTGTAGAAACTAAGCTCCTTACAACGTTCATGTGCTCCTGACCTGAGAAGAACCTGCGTGAATGAATGGCAGCATTAAAGTTGTATCCTCAATTTGAATTTGTGCTGTTGCCTGAGGCTAAAGACATAACTGTGCTGTGTGCTCATAATTTGCCTACTTCCATATCACAAAGAAGTTTTAGACAGAAGTGAACAATGAATTAATGACAAGCCATTGCTCCAGCAAGCTGTTTTTGATCCAACACTGAAAACATATGACTCATATCAATGTCTAAAGAATGACAAAAATACATGCCTAACACATTCAATAAGAGAGAAAACAAACAGAACCTTTTGTGGTCATGTGTCTGTGATGTAGCATTTTCCACTGCACGTGGACACACAGAGTGGAAATTATTTAGAGACAGCTGGCCACGAGCGTGCATGTAGCCTATAACCTACTCTTGTTTGGTGGTTAGATATCATTAATGAAAAAGAAAATGAATCAACGTTTACTGAGTTACTGACCTAAAAACACTGAATGTGCATGAAGACAGTTTAAAGTTAAAGAGATGTTGTAGCACAGGATCTGATCTACTCATTCATGTGACTATCTCATGACGCCGGAGGAATAGAGATAAAAGTCATTACCTTCTTACTCTTGAAGAAACTATTTTAGTCGTATTTAATCTTAATTTAGAATAGTTTTTTTTAAGTTGACATTTAAAGCATTTTGGTTGATGTTGTAGGTCCTCTTTCGACTGTCACTCTCTATGATTGGATCAATTTGAATTTGTAAATGTTAAAACATTGGTTTAAGGGTGACTTGATGCTCTGTTTTTTTGTCCTTACCTATAAAGTTACTTACAAATACATGCATTTAATTTATATGGTCATGTTACTATATATTTCTGACGTAAAGTCTCTCTGCGATCACGAAATTGTATGGTTACACATATTTTTATTATTATTTCTTTAAACAAAAAGCAGTTATGCAATTTTGTTTTAAAATATTACAAATATAAATATATAAATAAATAAACTTTTGTCCACTCAAATCAAAGTCAGTGTTGCACAAAATCATGCAGGAATAAATGATCCCTCTAAATGTCATATTTTGACTTTTAATAGAAAAGACTAAACATTAAAAATATACATCTTGATATTAATGACTCAAAATGTGTTACATTTATAAAAAACTTGCAAAATAAGTTGTGCACATTGAAGGTGCATATTTTTATGTATTTATTTATTTATTTTAACTTTATGGTTATAATGTGTAGAATGCATATAATGTATGTATTATAATATATGCTATAGAACGTTTTTCAAACAAGAATATAAAGATGGCATATCCTAGAAGTTGGCACATGTGTTTAAACTGCTGATTTGTAAGATACTCCTGTTTATCATGTCAGATTGTCATATATGTCATTGCCTGAAAAAATCAAACACTATGAGACAAGGTCTTACCTTTCCAAACTTCTGATGCTGGACGTAAAGTTGTCCCTCCTTAACGTGAGTGTCCATTTTTAAAATACTTTACCGCTGCACAGCAAGCAAGATAAAGGATAAATATTTCTCAATCTTTAGACTTTTTTTCCGATTTCCTACCGCGCGAACTTCCGCTTGTCAAACTTTTGCTTCAGGGGCGTTTCGACGGGAAATCATTAGGATTAAACTAACTGTTAAATGAATGTTTGGAGGGGGAAAAGCGAAACGTTATAACAGAGTGTTTTCATGCTACTGGTCCTGAGTTTTGAGACGCTGCTGCTGCTCTCGCTCTCTCTCTCTCTTCTCTCTCTCTCTCTCTCTCTCTCTCTCTCTCTCCTCTCTCTCTCTCTCCCCTCGCGCGCGCGTGACAGAGGAAGCTCGCGCGCCCACAGCTTTCCTCCCACCTCCTCAACCCAAACATAGGCAAAGCATGACGCCTGAAACCAACTCTTTTCACTTGCAATTATAATAATGTTTTAATAATAATGTTTTCTGTGAAAAATCATAAGACAGGTGCAGCAACCGTCTTGTGATTTTTCACTGACAACATTAAGGTGCTGTTGCTAATTTATGGCTGCCAGTTATTATGCTGAGATGCTGTTACTGCTAATTTATTATCCATTAATTTGATTTCTCAACCCTTAACAGCATTCGTTTAGCACTGAAATAATTATGAATCCTGGGTGTCATATTGACTAGTCTTTTTATTTTTTTAGAGAGGAATGCACTGTTTGGTCTAAGCATTTGGTCCATGTCCTTCATTGGGCTGCCTCTTATGGTTTGCTCACACATGAGTTTTCATATTGTAGATCAACTGATTTGTTTTTCTTTTATCCCTTCTTGTACTGTGCATGTCTCGCAAACATTTACATTTGGTTTTCTGTTATAAATTAAATAGGCTATTGGTGCAAATTGTCTTGGTTAATGTCTCCATGATTAAGTTATGTAAGCAGGTGTAATGGAATGAAAAAGCAATAATGAGTTAAAAATTTACAAACAAATCAGTATTTTGCACCTTATGCCATCATTTTGCAGCAATGGTATTTCTATGAATTTTAAAGTTACGGTAGATGCATATTTTACAGCTTTTATAGCAAACATTAAAACAAATCTATAACCTGTGAGAAATGGATCAGCATTCAGCATCTACTGTAAATTTGGTATTGTGATTCAAAGATTTCTGTAATACACAAGTGCATCATGTCATCAACTTGTGGTAGTAAATGCACATTCATGATGAAATTGTATTTTCTCCCCATTAGTCAGACATGTGGGTCAGCAAAGAGTGAATCACAGATGCAGTGGGGAATAACACAAACACTGCTCAACACTCCTAAAATGTCATTGGCAATATTTTAATTAGCCTGCCTACCAAAATGTTTCATTATATTCTGTTTATTATTCTGTATTTCACTGTTTTCTTACATCAACATTTTGAAGA
This sequence comes from Chrosomus eos, assembly GCA_036326025.1. Lineage (NCBI taxonomy): Eukaryota > Metazoa > Chordata > Actinopteri > Cypriniformes > Leuciscidae > Chrosomus > Chrosomus eos. The sequence goes on along the minus strand of CM070818.1, from coordinate 42,455,929 downwards.
ATCCATTTGTAAGTCAATAATGCAAATAATAATACAAATTTGGATAAAAGAAAAATAATTAATTGATAGTACATCTGTTTGTCATGTGAGGCTTAAACATTCATTCAATAATAGTGTCATCTATTGGTCAGAGTGTGTAATGCATGGATGTTTTTTTTCTATATTTCTAATATTCATATATTTGTTTAATATATATTTTTTATTTATGTTCATCGTTTAAATATGTTTATGATTGTTTTACTACAAACAAACATTGACTTAAATAATTCTGGAGAAAATCTAAAACTAAAATATGCGGAAAAACGAATCATATTATTGTCTTATCTTCACTTAAAAATAGACCGATGATAAAAATGGGTGTGAATCGAGATTTTATGTTGATTTAGGTAATAAAAAAAGCTATCTTTCAAAGTCCGTGTGCTATTCACTGAAAGTCGTTAGAAGCAGCTGATCTGACTGAGCGGTCATGTGACTAAAGAGGAAGCGGGCGAGATGAGCGCAGTGTACGGAGGAGTGGAGGGGTAAGTTTATAACAAATAATAATAATAAAAAACATGATTATGAAAAGGAATTTAACCGATTTTAATGACATTTTAACATGACTTGTATTAAAAATCAACACTGTGCTCTAAGCGTGTTCTTTCTGCCAGTCGTTTGGTAAAGAATAAGCGAAAGTGACAGTAGCTTCAGAGTAATGATTGAGAAACTTTTCTTGACAGTGGTGGGACACACTCCAAAGCAGTGCTGGTCTCTGCTGAGGGACATATCCTAGCTGAGACAGATGGACCATGTACCAACCACTGGGTGAGATGGGAGAACATCCTTCAATATGAACTGAAGTCACCTATTGTGTACTTGACGTCGGTCTACATCATTTTCTGTTCTTTTGCAGTTGGTTGGTGTTGATAAATGTATCAGTGGTATCCACGACATGGTCCAGAGGCTAAAATCAAGGCAGGGCTGGACCCGGACACGCCAGTTTGTTCATTGGTGAGGCGATGCATCGGTCAGTCATCCTCAACGCATTTCTCTTCATCGGGTCGCTTTGACGTTGTCTACATTGTGTGTTGACAGGGCATGTCTTTGAGTGGTGGAGAGCAGAAGGCTGCTATCCAGAAGCTGATTGACGACATGAGGGACAGATACCCTAAACTGAGTCAAAGTTATTTCATTACCACTGATGCCATTGGTGCTATGGCAACTGCCAGTGACTATGGTATTGTATGCAGTCTATTTGCAACCAGAAGGAGTAAAGTATCTCAGGACACAACTGTCAATCATTCCTAACCCTTTCTCTTGTCTTTTTGTCATAGGAGGAATAGTAGTGATATCAGGCACTGGTTCGAATTGCAAGCTGGTGAATCCAGATGGCACACAGGTTGGCTGTGGGGGCTGGGGTCACATGATGGGAGACGAGGGCTCAGGTAACCATGTGGATAGAGAAACTGATTTACATTACAGCACTGATATCACACAAACACCCAGGTCTTATCTTATCTGTTATCTTATCTTACAAATGAATCTGATTTTAACGTCCACCTCAATGAACTTCTCGTAGGCGGACAGCTTGGATTCAGTGTGTCCCTGAAACGTGTTGTCATCTGATCACTTAAACCAAATTCAGGAGGAATACACCAGGTTGCTTATGCTTTTTTACTGATCAGATAGCTGTGGAAGTTTGGGAGCCCTGCAGTCCACATGATGTAAATGTTTTTTAGGATAGTAGTGTTAATAAGCTCAGAGACACAAATTCGCCCTGTGCAATAGCTAAACATTACCTACTCACGTAATGGGTAATCGTACTAAAACAAGGGTTTGCCAGCTTGGTAAGACTTGATCATTTGTCAAACTAGGAAAAAGAAAACTGTATAAACTACTGTTCAAAAGTTCAACACAGTGTGCTTCACTCTGAAACCTATTTAATTAGATCACTGCCTTTGCCGTGTGATAAGCTCACCAAGCTTTATTGTGATTTTGTTTTCTGTTCGATTGACAGATGCTTTGCCAAAGCAATGGTGCAAAACACAATGTTAGTGACCTTTTAGGTTCATTACAAAACTTTATTACAAATCAGAAATAGACATTTTATATAGAGTGCAATAAAGCGGCATAATAAATCCAAGATGACGCTGTGCTCCTTCAGTACATTGCATGTTCGTCAAAACGCAAAATGTAATGTAGCTTTTGGTCACGCACGCTAGTTTTTTTTTTTTTTTTTTTTTTTAGTTTATTTGTTTAGCATGTTTAGTACAAGTACAAAACAATGCAAGGAGGGAACGAAGCCACTCTAGGCTTGTACAGAGTTCCACTCCTGCTCCTATTAACTCATGAGACATGCATACTAAACAAAAAAAACAAAAAAAGAATAAACAAACTTCAAAATAAAAAAACAAACAACAAACGATACCAAGCAATTCAATACAAGCAAACAATACCTAGAATACTACCTAAAGGCGTCAGGCTAGCAATAGTCTCTTCAAAGGTTTTTTAAAGCTGAATATGAAGACATTGATCGCAACGATGGACTTAAATCACTCCAGAGCTTAGGACCTCTAAAAGAAATATTAAATTGATGTCTTGTAGTTCGTGTGTATGGTAAGACTAGATTATTATTGCTATGTCTAGTTTGAAATGAATGTACTTGTGAAATAGGAATAAACAAACTCTGAAAAGAGTCAGGTAGCTCTTGTTTCCTATATATAAACTTATGCATAAGTAAACATGTTTGATAAATATTTACTTTATCAATAGGGAGAACTTTAAATTTATTATAAAGGGGTGCCGATGGTGCATATCTATTAGAATGAGAAATAAATCTGAGATATTTCTTCTGTAAGACTAGTAATTTATTCAAGTAGGTAGGATAGGTAGCTGCCCAGACAATATTACAATAATTAATGAATGGAAACAAAAAACTATAATATAAGGTTAGAAATGCTGAAGAATGAACTAAAGGACAAACCCTCCTCAAAATACCCAACATTTTAGCTGACCTCTTAGATACAAAGTTGATATGGTTCGACCATTTAAGACCACTATCTATAATGACTCCCAAAAATCGGGTATGCTGAACCAATTCGATTTGAGTATTATTAATAAAAATCTTAGCTAATTCTATAGGGTAATGTTTATTAATATTACAGAAAATCATAAAGTTGCATTTTTTTAAATTAAGCGTAAGTTTGTTCCATTGGAACCATTTCACAATATACGATAGTTCCTCATTGACCGTGTTTATTAAAATGCTAAAGTCTTGGTGAGAAGCTACGAGATTTGTGTCATCTGCGAATAGTACTGGAAGGAGTTTAATACAAGTTGTGGCCATATCATTGATATAAATTAAAAATAAAAGAGGCCCCAAGATTGATCCTTGAGGGACCCCAATCATAATTTGTGTCTTCCTAGATGTATAACCTTCCAGGTAAACATATTGCTCTCTGTTAGCTAAGTAGCTTCTAAACCATCTCAAGGCAACATCCTCCAGTCCATATCTACTAAGTTTGGCAATCAAAATATTATGACTTACCGTATCAAATGCCTTACTCAAGTCCAAAAAGACTCCAAGAGCAAATTTTTTGTTATCAAGAGCTGAAGAAATATAATTCACAATTTGAATAAGGGCATGCTCAGTAGAATGTCGCTTCCGAAAGCCATATTGATGTCTGTATAAAATATTATTTGCATCCAAGTGATTTAATAATCTCGAATAGACAAGTCTTTCTAAGATTTTCGATATACACGGGAGAATTGATATTGGCCTATAATTACCAAATTCCTTGGAGTCACCGGTCTTGAAAATTGGCAAAACCCTAGCAATCTTCAAATCCTGAGGGACAATTCCAGTTCTCAGAGACAGTGAGAGAATATGAGTGAGAGGTTTAATAATGTAGTCAATTTTCTCTTTAATAAGAACACTTTTAATACCGTCATGACCATGGGCTGCATTTTTAAGTGATAAAGTAATATTCCGAACCTCTTGAACAGTTGGAGGGTCAAAATTATAAAATGGTGGATATTGACCTTTGATTAAAGAACATGGATGAGTATCTGAATCATTAATGTTAGATGCTAGATCAGTACCAACCGATATAAAGAAATCATTAAAACCATTAGCAATATCAACAGGGTTTGAGAGAATCCCATTCTCACTGTTCATTACTACAGGAGCAGTAAATGAGGATTTAGATCGATTCAACAAATGATTAACGAGGTGCCATGTTGTCTTAATATTATTAGAAGCTTGTGCAAATTGATTTGAATAATATATTTTCTTTGCTTTTCTTACTAAAAATGTAAAATGGTTTTTACATTTCTTGTAAGTTTCAACATTAATTAAGGAAGGATTAAGAATAGACCTCCTATAAAGTTTTTTTTTTTTTCGAGAAATCTTTTTTAGTTCATCAGATATCCACGGCTTCCCTTTAGAGTATTTGTTTCTAAATTTTGTGCTCATCAACGGAAATGATAAATCCAAGGCCTTATTAAAAGGCTTTAAAAATAAACTATATGCACTGATAACGTCTTGTGACACAAGTATCTCCTCCCATATGATATTGCCAATGGCAGACTTAAAATGTTCAATGTTATTTCTAGAAAAATTACGATATTTATTTGACCCATTCTTAGGATAGCTAGACATTAGTTGACGGGTTTGGATAAACTGAAAGACAGGAAAGTGGTCAGAAACATCACACTTCAGGAGGCCTGAAGTGACCTCAAAATTATAAGAATTAAATAAAATATTATCAATAAGAGTAGCAGATGAGGAGGTGATTCTAGACGGTTTAGTAATAAGAGGAAAAAAATTAAAGGAATGGAGTGCATTTAAGAAATCAACTGTTTGTGGTAAATCACATTTAAGTAAATTAATATTATAGTCACCAAGTAAAAAACAAAGTTTACTTTCTTTGGTTATTAACTCAAGTGTTGATTGGAGTGCATCAATAAATGTGTTATGGTCTGAATCTGGTGGTCTATAGATGCATCCAATCAAAATACTCTTACCATTGAATTGCTGACAGAATGGAATTTCAATAAATATTGACTCTGTATTAGTAGTATCAAATTCTGTGCTAAGATCATCCCTAGCATCAGCATCAAATGAATTCCAAACATATAAGGAGACACCCCCTCCTCTTTTGTTTTTTCTACAAGAATGCAAAGAAAAATAATTAGGTAAGGGGTATAAAGAAAATACATCATCAGTCAGCCAAGTCTCAGAAAAAGCCAAGACTGAGAAGGAAAAGCTTAAGGTAGACAGGAAAATTCTCAATTCGTCATGATGTTTGGACATACTACAAATATTTAAATGGAAAGTAGAGAAAAGATTGTTAGAAAAATGTATAGTTTGATGCAGAGAGTTTACTTGCACTTCAGAGTAATAGTTACAAGACAGTTTTAATTTAAAGTTTAAATTAGGTTGATTTACATCAGGATTAAAGAAACTATCATAGATGCCACAACTGTCTATATTCTGGTCAAACGGGTTAAAAATAAAAGAGTTATCGTCAAAGATGGGCAAGTCAATAGAAGCCATAAAAAATAAACTGGCAAAAAAATCGACACAAACTCACGTGAAGAAAACGTACTGTCTCCTGATTGAAGAGGCCTCTTAGATCAAAAGGACCAATAACCAAAGTTAACTGAATATTCAATCTGACCCAGAGAATTGAACAATCATCATCCAAAATCAACATAAAAAAAAAAAAAAATAAATAAATAAATAAAGTAATAGGTCCGCCCATCCACAGTTCATGTTGTAACTCAGCTCTGATCATCATTTGTACAAGTTCAAATCGTCCATTTCCTTCACCATCACAGCTCTTTCCTCTTCTGGTGTTGCACCATTCGTTCGAATATAGACTTTACCATTCCGAGACCAGGTCGCTTTGATCTTTTTAACCTTTTTCAGTTGCCGCGCTGCATAAGCAATACTCCCATTCTTCCTCGTTAAATGTTCATTCACAAATACTCCTGTGCCTTTTAACTTGAAACCCTGCTGCAACAAGGCGATCTTGTCCTTTCTGTTGACAAAGCGAATTATGATTGCCGGTGGAGTAGGACTATTTTTCTTATTCCGAGGGAGTGTATGACAGGCCGAAATCTGATTACTGCGAATGGAAATCTCCTTACTACCGAAGAATTGGATAACCTGGGATTCCAGGGTCTCGGTCTCAGCAGTTGTGTCATCCGCATTGTTTCCCGCAACGACATTGGAATAAGCACGATGACGTGTTTTCAATCCAGAGATAATCAGATCATCCATGCGGTAATATTGCTCTACATTGTCCAATCTCTTTTCCAGTTCCTTGATCTGATCGTCTTTCTTCTTTAGTTTAACTTCATAACCGCTCACCTGAGCCTGTAGTAGATTCACCTGTTTCGTGAGCTGCAGGATCTCCGTTTGCTGTGTTGCAATTTTACCGACCTCTAGTTGGATTGAGGCCAGAGTTTTTCTTATATCTTCCATATTGACAACTCTAGTAAGCTTTCTCGTTGTTTTAATACCAAACAGGCACTTAGATCACTTTTACTGGTTTCTCTGTCTGGAGGATCAAATCCCCAACGGAGAAAAATGCTGCAGACAGCTCAAACATGAGCTGAACACACACACGCTTTGCGAGCGCCATTTTTTCCTGATTGGCTTCACGTCTGAGAAGAGCTACACTGATACTTGATGGAAAAAGTAGTTAGCTACTGGAAAGGCTACACTGTTTTAAAAGCAACTGAGCTACTGAAAAATGTAGTTCAAGGATTAGTTAACTTCAGAACCAAAATTTCCTGATAATTTACTCACCTGCATGTCATCCAAGATGTTCATGTCTTTCTTTCTTTCTTTCTTTCTTTCTTTCTTTCTTTCTTTCTTTCTTTCTTTCTTTCTTTCTTTCTTTCTTTCGGAAACACATTAAGGTTTTTGAGGAAAACATTCCAGGATTTTTCTCCATATAGTGGACTTCAACGGGAACCAACAGTTTGAAGGTCCAAAAGCAGTTTCAATGTAGCTTCAAAAGGGCTCTACACGATCCCAGCCGATGAATAAGGGTCTTATCCAGAGAAACGTTCTGTCATTTTCAAAAAAACTAAATTTTTATACTTTTAACCACAAATGCTCATCTTGCACTAGCACTGCGATGCACTTGCATTACGTAATCACGTTGAAAGGTCACACATGACATAGGCTGAAGTACTGACCTAGTGTTTTCAAAGCAAACGTGCAAAGACCAAGTCAAACATCATTTACAAAAAAAACATAAATAAAAGGGAAACCGACGATTTTGAATCGCCCTACCCTACCTTTTTTGAACACACGTGACCTTTCGACGTGATTACGTAATGTGTGGTGCAGTGCTAGTGCAAGAAGAGCATTTGTGGTTAAAAGTTTTATATTATATATTATATATATATATATATATATATATATATATATATATATATATATATATATATATATATATATATACAGACGTGCTCAAATTTGTTGGTACCCTTACAGCTCATTGAAATAATGCTTCATTCCTCCTGAGAAGTGATGAAATTAAAAGCTATTTTATCATGTATACTTGCATGCCTTTGGTATGTCATAGAATAAAGCAAAGAAGCTGTGAAAAGAAATGAATTATTGCTTATTCTACAAAGATATTCTAAAATGGCCTGGACACATTTGTTGGTACCCCTTAGAAAAGATAATACATAATTGGACTATAGTGATATTTCAAACTAATTAGTTTCTTTAATTAGTATCACACATGTCTCCAATCTTGTAATCAGTCATTCAGCCTATTTAAATGGAGAAAAGTAGTCACTGTGCTGTTTGGTATCATTGTGTGCACCACATTGAACATGGACCAGAGAAAGCAAAGGAGAGAGTTGTCTGAGGAGATCAGAAAGAAAATAATAGACAAGCATGGTAAAGGTAAAGGCTACAAGACCATCTCCAAGCAGCTTGATGTTCCTGTGACAACAGTTGCAAATATTATTAAGAAGTTTAAGGTCCATGGAACTGTAGCCAACCTCCCTGGGCGCGGCCGCAAGAGGAAAATCGACCCCAGATTGAACAGAAGGATAGCGCGAATGGTAGAAAAAGAACCAAGGATAACTGCCAAAGAGATACAAGCTGAACTCCAAGGTGAAGGTACGTCAGTTTCTGATCGCACCATCCGTCGCTTTTTGAGCGAAAGTGGGCTCCATGGAAGAAGACCCAGGAGGACTCCACTTCTGAAAGAAAAACATAAAAAAGCCAGACTGGAATTTGCTAAAATGCATATTGGCAAGCCACAATCCTTCTGGGAGAATGTCCTTTGGACAGATGAGTCAAAACTGGAGCTTTTTGGCAAGTCACATCAGCTCTATGTTCACAGACGAAAAAATGAAGCTTTCAAAGAAAAGAACACCATACCTAAAGTGAAACATGGAGGAGGCTCGGTTATGTTTTGGGGCTGCGCCTGGCACAGGGTGCCTTGAATCTGTGCAGGGCACAATGAAATCTCAAGACTATCAAGACATTCTGGAGCGAAACGTACTGCCCAGTGTCAGAAAGCTCTGTCTCAGTCGCAGGTCATGGGTCCTCCAACAGGATAATGACCCAAAACACACAGCTAAAAGCACCCAAGAATGGATAAGAACAAAACATTGGACTATTCTGAAGTGGCCTTCTATGAGTCCGGATCTTAATCCTATCGAACATCTATGGAAAGAGCTGAAACTTGCAGTCTGGAGAAGGCACCCATCAAACCTGAGACAGCTGGAGCAGTTTGCTCAGGAAGAGTGGGCCAAACTACCTGTTAACAGGTGCAGAAGTGTCATTGAGAGCTACAGAAAACGTTTGATTGCAGTGATTGTCTCTAAAGGTTGTGCAACAAAATATTAGGTTAGCGGTCCCATCATTTTTGTCCATGCCATTTTCATTTGTTTTATTATTTACAATATTATGTTGAATAAACAATCAAAAGCAAAGTCTGATTTCTATTAAATGTGGAATAAACAATGGTGGATGCCAATTACTTTTGTCAGTTTCAAGTTATTTCAGAGAAAATTGTGCATTCTTCGTTTTTTGTGGAGGGGTACCAACAAATTTGAGCACGTCTGTATATATACCCTTACTCCTCGGCTTGGATCGTGTCTGGTAATGTCTAGAAATTGCAATTTGGACCTTCAAACCATTGTACCCCACTGAAGTCCACTATATGAAGAAAAATACCCTTCATTTCTTTTCGACTGAAGAAAGAAAGACATGAACATCTTGGATGACGTTAGGATGAGTAACATCGCTACTTGTAGTTAACTTCTCCCCAATGCTGAAAAACTGTAATATTTAAAATGTTATTTATTCCTGTGATGGCAAATCGGAATTTTTTGGCAGCAATTTTCACATGATCCTTCAGAAATCATTCTAAAATGCGGATTTGGTGTTCAAGAATGTTTGAAAACAATTGTGCTGCTTAATATTTTTGTGGAAACCATAATAAAAAAATGTCCAGGATTCTTTGATGAAATGAAAGTTCAAAAGAACAGCATTTTTTTCAAATATCTTGTTTGTTACTTTTAATTAATTAAATTGAATGTGTCCTTGCTGAATAAAAACTATGAATTTCTTTAAAAAAATTCACAAGACTTCATAAATATTTAATTCTGTCTGATGTCAAACTACCAGGTCCAAATGACAATCTGTATCTGCCCTTTCTGATAAGATGTTAACAGGGCCTAAGCATTTTCTTTTTCTCTGTCCGCATCTTCCTGTAGCGTACTGGATTTCTCACTTGGCTGTTAAGACGGTTTTTGATGCCAGAGATAACCTTGTCACATCCCCTCATGATATCACCTATGTTAAGAAGGCCATGGAAGAATATTTCCAGGTTAGCACTTGTTGTTCATCTAATTGAATCTTCTGCTTAAATTGGTACTTGAATAGAAATGATGATGTTTCCTTGTCATGTTCATGTCCAGGTGTCGGATTTAATGGGAATGCTTCCTCATTTGTACAGAAACTTTCAGAAGTCACACTTCGCAGGGTTCTGTAGGAAACTAGCTGAAGGTATGTTACTGATGTATGCAGTGAGGTCGTGTGTGCGTTACGCCACACATTATGACTCTGTGTTTGTGTGTGCATCAGGTGGCATTGCTGGTGATGCTTTGTGCCAACACGTGTTCACGGAATCTGGAAAAGCCCTCGCGCAACACATTGTAGCTGTCCTGCCAAAAGTACACCAGGTATAAAAAGTTTTAAAAAAGCACCCACAGTGATACCGCCGTTCTCACTCAGTTTATTTGACCTATCATTTATCACTGTGGTCTCTCACTCAGGATCTGTTTTCTGGTGAGCCTGGTTTGCCTGTTCTGTGTGTCGGGTCTGTGTGGTGCAGCTGGGAACTGATGAAATCAGGTGCGTAATGTATTTATTAATGCTTTTTAATAAAGCGTAATGCTTTTCAGCTCCTGCAGACACATAATTAATCTCACATCTGAGAATGTTCAAATTAGTCATGTAGAAATGATGTAGTGATACAGAAATTGTGGCTGGTAATTTATATTGTATGGCCTTTAACCAGTATGATTTTTAATATTATATTGTAAATTTAAGGTGTTTTGCCCACATAAAAGTGGAGAAAGCTCCAATCTTTTTTACAGTACTTCAAGGTTTGATCAGGAATCAAAATTATTTAATGTACAGTAGAAAGGATGGATGACTTTGAAATGTATACCGTTTGAAAAGGTTATTCAAAATATTACTCTTTTTTTAATAATAATAATGGGGAAAATGCAAAGGGAAGAGCTTGGAAGAACCTAACAATCCTGGATCTTGTCAAATCGTCATCAATGAAATCCAGATAATTGAGTAATTATGTACGAAGAATGGATCCTACAGATGAGAAAAAGTAATGCAAAAGTAAACATAAAAGTAACGCAAACAATGCAACAGTATTTTCCATATAAAGTAAACTAAGGGAATATTATATATTATAATATTTAATAACACAATATTTGAATGCATTACTTTTAAAAGCAACTTTCCCCAACACTAGTCATTGGTATATTGTGCATCCCTATTTTAAATCCAATCAGTAGAAATGTGACCTACACAAGGCTTGCTTTTTTCATGTAACTAGCACAATTGTTTGCTGCCAAATGACTGTTGTTTTGACACCCAGACCAATTGTGTAGGAACTTGTGCATTACTCAGGACGATAAAAGAGACTTGTTAAGACCACAGTCACATTGGGGCTGAATGATTAAGGCAAAAAATCATAATCACATTTCTTTTTTTCAATATTGAGATCAGGATTATGTAACAGTTACAAATTGACTTCATGAAAACATCATGCATACTTTGAATATAATTTAAATGGAGGGAAAATATATATATTATAATATATATATATATATATATATATATATATATATATATATATATATATATATATATATATATATATATCATATAATAATATAAAAACAATTAATAAAAAAAAATCAAATGTGCACTTCCAATTCATACTGCAAACTACTACTCATTTATGGAAGTGCAGAAGGCTGGAAAAGGCTGTGCTGATATTATAACACAAGACAAAGTTTAAACCGAAAAGATAATGCAGCACAATAATCTTGATTATCCCATTTTCATAAACGTTGGAAGCCAAAATCGTAAATTTAAATAAAAAATGTTTCACTAAAACTAAACATTGTGGTTTTTGTGCTGCAGGTTTCACTCAGGTCCTCTCACAGGCTCAGGCTCAAGGTTTCAGTCACTTCCGTAAGTACAGCCTGCTCTCTTTACGCCAGTCGTCCGCTCTGGGTGGCGCTAAAATGGGGGCACAGAATGCAGGAGCCACCCTCCCGCTGGACTACTCTGCCAACGCACATGTGTTTTTCAGCCACACCTTCAATCAGTGACCAGGAACAAACAGACCTGAGATTACAGATCCCACTACACTCTTATGTTGATGATCTGAAATGAGAACCTCCTGTTTTTGATATATAAAACTGATATAGAAATATTCCAGACTTTCCTCTTGGTGGTGCTGTTTCTCAATCACCCAATCTTATCAATCAAAAAACATTTTTAAAGGGGTCATATAATGCCATTTTTGTACAAGTTAATATGAATCTTTAGGGTCTAAATGAAAACTTTGTAATATACTTTTATTAAAAATTCTCATTAGTTTTTTAAGAAAACACTAATTTTACCTGCTCAAAAACAGCGCTGTTGTCAGCACGCCGTTTAAGTGCATATGCCTTTAAATGATAATGAGCTTCGCTGACTCCGCCCCTCTGTTCTGTGGGCGCTTTGACACAACGCACTTGGAGTGTTGACTTGACAACAGTTTAGGGTTTATTATGGCATCGGGATTCTCTCTCAGGACACATCTGTGCAACCGTATCAGTTTGAACCGGAGTCGGACCCGAAACAAGATGACGGCCCGAACAGGACGTTTCTGAATGGTTGGTTATCAATGTCACTTTGATCTATTTTTGTATACTGGCAGGGTAACGTTAGAGTTGTGAGATACAAACGCTAACGTTATGTGTTTAACGTTACTAATGTTAGCTATAGGTTAGTTCGTTGACAGATTTATGTTGAAAAACTTTTTTTTTTTGTTGTAAATGTAGGCTTGTCAGTGATGCGTGACGTTATCTCAGTGTTAGGTATAAACTATCGTGACAAACTAACATGAGGTCATGCCAGTAATGATTCTAGCAGTAGTTGAAGGATACCTAAGAATTTGTTGTATGTTTATGTTTAGTGCAGTACGAAAATGTTTTATGTTTTAAGAAAACTTTTAAGAACATCTGTATTGTAACTGCATTGATATTCCTGTTAATATTCCTGTTACGTTAACTGTAACACCTGCGTACACAGTTTTTAATAACACAATAACTATAACGCGTTTTAGATTATAAACGTGGGATTATGAATTATATTGAGAACGTCGTAACGTTACATAGAATACATGCCGTAATGCACCCTGAGTGTAAACATTAGCCACAATCATCGTGAAGCGTGCAAGCGATTTGCAAAGATTAAAGGTTAATAAAACGTTACACTCACTTCTTTTGGAGGTCCAACAGGAACACGAATAGTTGGTACCGATTCCTTTTTCAGTAGCAGCTTCTTAGCAAAACCTGATTTATATTGACCCTCGCCTCGTTTAAAAAGCAGTCTGGTGAGAAATGATTTGCGCAAACATGAGCGCATTGACGTTGCTCGTCGGAAATATTCCCTTCATAAACAAAAATCAGCCACTGCGTCTTCAGCGGTTCAGATTTAGGAACATCAAAATGACTGCTGTGTTCGTTATTACACCCAAGAACAGAACACCACATTCGCTTAGACGGCCGCCATTCTGCTCCAGTGTATCAACAATGACGAACTACGATTGACATCTAACTCACGAGCGAGGGCGGGTCTGTGTTGAAACGCTGCTGTCAATCAACCATCGTGGGAGGGGCGTGCGAGCTTGTGACGTCACAGGCTCGAACGGCTCGATTTGAGGCAGGGGAAAGAAGATTAAAACAAAACCACTGGATGGATATTTATCATTATATGATGGCTGTGTACAGGCACTGCCAACACACATTTCAGTACAATCAACTTGTAAAAGTGCATGTACCATTATATGACCCCTTTAATGCATCCTGTAAAATGCACATATGTACATTTCTGAACATTTCTAACACTATAAACTTTGGTAACATTTTGGTAAATAAGGTAAAAAAAAATTTTTTAAAAAGTAATATTACCATGGAATCATTTTGTTAATAAACATTTGTAAAAGCACTTTTTTGTTGTCATTAAAAACTTTAGTTGTGCTATAGATCTTTGAAAATAAAACTTTATAATTTGTATTTAAATATAAACTCTAAATATTTTAGTGTAGCAATGACGTGTTTCTTGTTTTGACTGAAGTTTATTATTTACAGGGAAATAGTAGAGTTGGGGTTCTTGTACTCGGATATGGACTCAAGTGAAATTATGAATGAACTCGGATGCACTCGGGTAGACTTGTATTCAAACTTGACACAGACTCACAGATATTTTGGAAAAAAATAACATAAAATGAAAATAAGACATTAATAAATGTCTCCCACTTGGACTTGACCGGGTGGACTCGTACCCAACACTAGGGAATAGTCTAAGACCTTCCTCCACTGATGATTGAAAAAATGCTAGCTCAACCAAAATAGCTTAGTCTCGGTTCAGGAGCTTTACCCACAGATGCTGGAGTAACCGATTTAGATATTCAAGTTCTGTTTTGGGCAAAAAGATGTGATGTAAATGTAATGTTCAGAGACAAGTGACTCAGCATCAGTTCCTAACCCCAAACATCCGCTCTTCTTCTCTTCCTGTAAAAGACCCGCCTCTATTTGTCCTTGTTACAGGATGTACTGACACTAAGATCGTGCTGATCGTCATGAGACTTATTTGAAGACGTACGGTATTTTAGGCAACCATGGTCTTCTAAGAACTTAAGCAATGAATGTTGAAAACCGGATCATGGTTTACGCATCAGTAAACCATTCAGCGTTCATGAGTGGCTATGAAAAGAAGCAAGTGCTCTAAGATCAAGGGAACATAATGTGTCAGCAACAGTTATCATAGTTTTTGTCAATATTTTGTATTAGATTAGAATCTGGTCTCACTGTGACAGTGTGGATTGGCACACAAAATGTTCATTTTCTTTTTTGCAAACTCTAATCTGGCCTTTCTATTTTTGGTGCTGATCAGAGGTTTGCATTTTGCTGTGTAAGCCTTTGTAAATCCTGCCGTCAGTCTCCTGCGAACTTTCACAAATATAAAAGAAATACTTGAGGTTGATAACTACAGCAATAAAATGGATTTAGACATAATATATACAGAGTAATAAATGTTCATGTCTTTGGCAATGCAGTGAAAACCAGAGTAAGAGCACACTGACAGTAGACCGACACGGACACACAACCTGAGCTTGACAGCTTTTCAATATGATTTACATACATGATCACACTGTCTTCTGTGTCCTTTTGCCCTCGTTCAGCTGTTGTTCATCAATATCGTCTTCACATCACACACTGAGACCCCGTCAAGTTTGCAGACATCTATGCTGACGAAGGTGCCTAGCGTCAAGCGCACATGGCCAGTAAAATATAACCTGTTATCTGAACAGTGCACATAATCAATAGGGCGATCTCACGGTTTGGGACCTTATCTGAAAGAATGAAAAAATTTTTTTTTTATTATTATTATATTAAAATATATTTAGAGTTTTGAAGCCAAATGCACTATTTTATCAGTACAAGGCCACACAAGTGGTCATGGTCACTCACAAGTATGTAGTGATGTGTAGTTACTAGGCCTGAACTGATATTTTTGAGAACAACTTCTGTTGATAAAATTATTAATCTATAACTTAAAATCATGTCAGACCTTGATGGTCAGGTACATCAGCATTTCCATACATTGTTTTATCAGATGTCTTTTTGCTATGCCAAAAAAGTAATACATCAGTAAAATAAAATTTATTGTAGATACACCTTGACACTTGTTCAAAGTGTAGATGATGCAATTGCTGTAATTTATAATGCCATTCATTATAGCTGTAAATCACCGTCTTATAATTCCCAGGAATTTAAAGTTTGAATATCACCAAAACAAGAATAAAATCAAAGAAATAAAGTAGGGTTGAAGGGATTTCAGTAGCATGAGACTTGAATGCCATGCTGTTTCTAGGCCTACTAGTTAGATGTACTACATAAAAATGAATCACTTTCATGAACCTTGCAATTACGTATTCTCCATTCCATAAAGCAGTTCAAATAAACAGTTATGCTGATGAGAAACCAGATGTTTCCGACCCATCTCCTGGAAATTAATAAATGGATGTTACATTCCAGACACAAGAAACGATCCAACCGAGTACGAACCTTTCTTCTTTATTTGCCTTTTTTCCTTCCATTTTTTAAATGAAATTCAGTCCTGCGTGTAACGATTTAAATTCAAAATCAAAAGTTGAATTCGTGTGAATTCACCAACATCCTTTCCTCAGCATCCAATCAAAGGCTGCGTCCACCACCAGCCACACCCCCAGTCATTTAAAGCCACACCCCTTAAAACTCAGGAATGTGAACAGACGCATCAAAACTTCCCGCGGCAAAATATCAGTTAAAAAACAAACAAAAAACGGGAGGGAAAGCAAAGACCTGATCAGGCACAAACTGTGAAACAATGACAAGAACAGCCCTTTCGGCAAGGGTAGAACAACATAAAACAGCCTGGTAATGTGTATGATAGTAGCTAGTTACAGCACCTCCTAGAGGTCGTGTTTCAACTTAATACCCTTGGTTTATACATAACAGAAATATAAAGCTTATAGACAATCATCTCCCACCCCCCAAAAAAATACATTTGTATTCCTCCCCCTTCGAAAATGTGTAGAAGAGTGCATTTATGTGACCATCCAAAAACGTGGCCACAACAGTCTTTGAGTATATGATCCGATGTTTGCATGAGAGAGGAGGAACGACGATCCTTAGTATTTCACCCCAGGCACAAACTCCTTTGCTTCAGGGTTTAAGATGCTCTTTCGCTGGGGACAAAGAGAAAAAATCAATTACGATATATCTGACAAATTGGTGCTTTCTTTTTAAATATTATTTACTGTGGAATGTAAAATATATTTTTTGTCCATTCAATGACTCCAATAGTCTTGGACTCCAATAGATTGCTTGGTATCAGAAATATTTCCCCCATTCATTTCTACAATAGGGATCATTTAAAAAAAGTCTTTGTTATAAACAATGAACAAAACCAGCCAGCTACTTAATACATTTGAAGAACTACAATCCCATGACTCACACACACAAAACTGATTTCAACATTGATAATAATATGAAATGATCTTGAAATGACTATGAAGGGATTTCTGAAGAATCATGCGACACTGAAGACTGGAGTAATGGCTTCTGAAAATTCAGCTTTGCCATCACATGAATAAATCACATTTTAAAATAGATTACAACAGACACAAGTCAATTGTAATTGCAATAATATTGCACAGTATTATTACCAAAGCAACCTTGATGAAATAAGAGACAAAAACATTAAAAACCTTAATGTGTCCAAACTTTTGACTGGAATAGAGAGACACACACACACACACACACACAATTTAATTTATCAAGCTTATAGGAAATCATGCATTTACAAACACATTCAGCACAAGGACTCGGAAGACTGACTACATTGTCATTTGAAGTGCTTCATGGGAGTGGGCGGGGCCTACAGAACTCTTCTGGCATGAATTGCTGATTTATTTGCAGAATCATCGGTAATGTATTCATTTATTTTTTACCAGGAATTCCACTGTTAAATATAATCATTTATTTAAATGCAGTGGCCTTAACAAAAGCATTTACCATCATAACAACCTTGTTGCTTACAGTAGGTCGGTTTAGAACTTATTGTTCAAAAATCAGATTATCAAATGAATGGCCTTTTACTACAGGAACTCCAATGTTGCACTCTATGACTTACATTGTATAAACAAAGAGTTGAAACAGTCTTCAAAATATCTTTGTGTTTCATAGAACAAAAAGTTGTACAGGTTTGAAATGACGTGAGGGTGAGTACAGTAAATGATGACAATTGTGGGTGTACTAACTAGCCTATACTTCTAAGATTATTTGACTATTTTATACACTGAATGTCCGTGAGCTCACCAAGATTTCCTCTGCGTTGCCGTCGCTGACAGAAAGTCCGTTGAGCTGTTGCTGAATCTGTCCGACTGATGGGAGGTCTCTCTCGGGAATGAACCAATCCTGATCCTCCTCATCCAACATCTCTTGGAAACAGCGCTCCAAAAACTCTTGCTCAAGCAATTCCTCCTCTACCTGAAAAATAAACAAATTGACAAGGTAAAAGGTCACTTCCAAGCTCATTTAAAAAATAAATATTATAATAATAAATGTGTAGCGCCTTAATTTACATTTGCCATTTCAAGAGCCACAGAACTCCAAATACTCCTAAAATGTAAAACTATGAACTGAACGCTGCTATCACCCAACCCAACCTGATCATCAACTGCAGAGTTTGTGTGTTTTTAAAAGGCTGTAAGTATACAGACCTGCCGATCGTATTCCTCCTCGTTCTCCATCCACATGTACTCTGCAAAAGGGTTGGACTCATTCTCTGCATGCCCATTGGCTACTGGATCCTTTCCCTCACTTCCTGAAACCCCACTGCCCGACATCTTTGCTACGTCAGGCCCGTTCATTTCTGCTGGCTCTGGAAAAGATAAACATACATATTATGGATGCACCGACACAAAAAGCATGTCTTATTTTGATAGCAATAACAAATAATATATATAATATTTTGTTTTGTCAAACAATATACTTCTTTCTTTGTTTCAAGAAAGCAAACTGAAACTGGAATGTAACATTCTGCAAATAAGTTCAGACATCAAAATAATATACAAAAATACAGCAAAGATCTGGCGTGTATTAAGAGAACAAACTGTTTGAACTGACCACAAAAAGCACACACAGACAAAGTGGACGACCATGCATATCATGCGCTCCAAATACATATTCAGTATTATTAAATACACAAACTACCATTCAAAGGTTTGGGTTCAGTAAGATATTTTTGAAAATACCTTATGCTCAACGAGGCTTGAATTTATTTGGTCAAAAAAAAAAGTAATGTGAAATATTACAATTTGAAATAACTTTTCGATCTTAAAATATTAAAAAAATATTTATGTGATGTTCAAATTCAAAGCTGAATTTTCAGCACCCATTACTCCCAGCTTTAGTGTCACATCATTCTACTATGAAATAATTCTAAAATGCTGATTTGGTGCTCAAAAAACATTTATATTGTATATATTTTATCAATACTGAAAATAGTTGTGCTGCTTAAATCGTTTCACGATTCCCACGGAAAATAGCCTATTGTTTCATTTTTTTGAATCAATACAAAGTTCAAAAGAACAGTGTTTATTTGAAATGTTTTTAGTCTGTACTGTCACTTTTGCTCCTTTTCATCAGTCCTTTCGGGATAAAAAAAAGTATTTTTTAATCCATGTTGGATGGCAAACGATGAAAAAATGGCAAATATAACAATGAAGAATTAGAGAAATATTTGACAATAATTTGTTAAATTAAAAGTAAGAGTAGGGCAAGTGCTGGGCTGCTGAAAGGAGGCATGAGGTGAGTAGCTGTTTATATAGTATAATGCTAAACACTATTGCATAAGGCTTGTCATGATACTTAAACACAACCGCACCCACTCATTCTGTACATGGACAGGCCAGGGTCACATTCCATAATGATGCAAGTATGCAAAATGGCTGAACACTCACCATGTTGGCCTGTTAAGATCATAAACAAAATTATACACCAAAATAATAAACAGCACACACTAATAATATATGAAGAGTTCAGATGCAAAAGCCTCTAAATGCCATCTGAAATTTTCTTCTAAAATGCTCATTTTTATCAAGCTCGTATATGTATGTTCAATAATTTCATTTAAATTGCAAGGTAAATTACCCATTAATTGTCATTTAAGTGAAATTACTGAATTTAAATATACGAGCTTGATAAAAACGATCATTTTAGAAGAAAGTTTCAGATGGCATTTAGAGGCTTTTGCATCTGAACTCTTCATATGTAATGTACCTACATTCCCATATAAACCCTGATAGTTTTTCGATTTGGTTGTGTTTCTTTTTCTGATTTTTTTTTTTTTTTTTAAATTGGCAATAGACTGCATTCTTGCACGTCTTAAACCCTGTACAATGCATTAAAAAAAATCTGCAGAAACACCTAAGTAACTCAAAACATATGCATGTTTCTTCTCAGCTGCAGGCGTCAACAGTAATGCCTGTTGTAAACACTAGAGGGAACAATGAACCTGATACAAAATAACATGACTGATGAATCTTCACACAGCATTTAAAAGGTGTGGGTATGAAGCTAGCAGAACAAACTGAGTTTCAGAGTAGGTTTACTTGACATAACCATATATCAAACCGGATTTCGATAAGCGGGCTCACAACATCTCTGTTTTATCAACTCTGACGCGCTTGCGACTGAAAGTGTGACAATGCGGCAAACAGCCAATCAGACGGAACACGATGAGCGTCAGTTTGACTCACTTCTCGCGAGAGAGCCGCGCAATTCACTACTCTGCTGAAGATTATTTTTTAAAGTCTATGATTTAAACGCATTTACAAGGCATGCGTAAACACTGTTAGAAAGTTAGATGGCAACTGATAAATATCTGACTATATAAATGCAAGCGAATAAACTGAATTTAAATTATTTATAGGTTCACAAAGAGCTAAAAAAACAAGTAAGCGTAGTCATTTTTAAATATAAAGCTTGTATTTCTATTTATATATGCATATATTTATATTCATTTCAATGCAAAGTTTAATATTAATTGTCAATTTATAATTATTTAACTAACATATGACTAACTATGACAACTAACATAATTTTAATTCCTATAATATAAAGTGTGTATATCTATGTTAAGTTTTTCATTGTGCTTGCTTGGTAACGTGTACACATGAAAAATTACTTTTTATTCAATTAATGTTTTTAAATGTTAAATGTTTTTTTTTACAAGCTGCTTTAATTGTGAGCAAAAGATACAGGGGTGGGGGGGGGGGGGAGATTATTGCATCAGATTGATATGTCACTTTGCTCATAGCTGATTGGTCCAATTTTGGTATGCGATCTCAAACCCAGAATAAAATGGAAGGCCTCTGGAGCAGGCTAGCCGTATAACATAAGTTATCATGGCGAACAAACAGGGTTTGCTCAAATTTACCTGGGAAGGAACAGAAAGCAGCTTCATGCAACAGGCCTCAGGTGAATCCAAACCTGCTCCTGGATGGGCCAGGCCTGCAGAGTTTAGCTCCAACTGTGGTTGTACAAGGGCAGACAATTCCCCAAAACTTTCCATGGGAACTTAATCTGGGGAATTTTTGAAATATATGAATTTTATATTATATGGGGAAACTTAGTCGAAACTTAAACTTGGTCGTAAGCGGATGTTAACCTAGTTTCTTTTTTTTTTTTTTTTTGCATTTTGATATATCTTCCAATTAATTACTTCTAATTTAGTAAATATGAAAAATGTATTTTTATAGCAGCAATTATTATGTGTTATTTATTTCAGTGTCACATGATCTTTCAGAAATCATTCTAATGCTGATTTGATACTACGTTTCCAACTAGATCAATGTTCAAAACAGTTGTGCTGCTTAATATTTTTTTTGGAACTTGTGATACTTTTTTCAGGATTCAATGATGAATAAAAAGTTTAAAAGAACAGCATTTATTCAAATAGAAATCTTTTCTAACAATATAGGCCTAAGTCAATTACTATAACTTTTTATTTTACAGTAGTGTCGTGTGCATTACAAAAGGTTTTTATTTTAAATAAATGCTGTTCTTTATTAACTTTTTGTTCATCAAAGGGTAACATTAGTTTATGGTCCAATTCTCACTATTAACTAGTTGCTTATTAGCATGTATATTACTAGGATATTAGCGGTTCATTAGTACTTATAAAGCATATTAATGCCTTATTCTGCATGCACGTTCATCATCCCTTTATCATACCCATTTCCTACCCAATAGAGACACCGCGATGCGTCATAATCTGAAAACCACGCACACTGGGGCTGGGGCTGACGGGGATCCAACCCTCTCCATTGACTTTGTATTGCCTGAAGCTGCCTCTTGTCATTTCTGACTTATAGCAAAAACAGAACAATGTCTAAGCTGCTATGTGTGTGACAGGGTGTACAGCAAACAAGCTAAAAAAAAAAAACAGAACTACGTTTTTTATAAGCTGTCGCCCTAAAAAAAAAAAAAAAGAGCTTTTAAGGACACAAAAGTGGATACAGGCAATTGAGACAGAGCGCAACACGTCATATTAAACTACACCCACTGATGGGGAACGTAATAAGCGACAGGATATGCAAAAATATTCATTGTTATTTTTAACCATGTCAAAGGATTATTTCACGACACTATGTGAACCTGAGAGGAGGATATATATTGAGAAACAAAATTGTATTGGTCTTTGTCAGTGCCCCTTTTCCTTACCTTCCTTTTGTTGGAGAAATTTTCAAACTGAATGGCCCAACGTGAAATAGCCTACCCTGACATCTACAACTATTTGACCGAATCACCAGGTAACCGCATCATTTAACCCAGTAGTTCCCACTGGCTAATTGACAACTGACTATGGGGACAACTGGATAGGGGTGCCGCAGAATCTCAGCTTTTTTCCAACTTAAACAGCCTAAAATAACTATCCTACCATATAATATTTTTTATAGCATACATTTTGAAAAAAATATAAAAACACCAACATTTGAGCAGGTCCAATCGAATATAAATAAGCGAAACAACAATGATATATTTAGAAGTTATAAGTCGGGTTTGAACAAAGCAAATGAGAAAAAGAAAAAAAGTTGGTTATTAGCTATTATTTAAAGTATAAATCTTTAAATGTGTTTTGTTCCAATGACTCCCACATAAAGTAATTGGTTCAAATCACTTACTGAAACAATTGTCATGTAAACAATGAGTTGACAGTTTAAAGGTTCTTGTTCACTTTTATTTATTTTGAAGATCTGAGGTGAATAAAGGGATAGTTCACCCAAAAATGAAAATTCTGTCGCAGGCTCACTGTTGGCTGACGCTGGTCATGATGCGTGTGACGTTCAACCAGAAGCGTTGCGCAATAACACTACATGAAATCTCCAGGCCCAAAGAGAATACTTGAATAGAGTCGCTATTTTTGTTTGTTTTTTGCGCTCAAAAAGTATTCTCGTAGCTCGATAAACTTCGAGCTACGAGAGATCGAGACGAACGGGAAAAGGTTAGACACTAGTCCCAAGGTAAATAGCGTTCGTCAGCTCCAGTTTGTATCCAGCCTCTCACGGAGACTTCAGATGCCCCAACGCCTGTGATGAGACAACTCGACGCCTGTAAAGAGACGACTCGACGCCGGCGATATGTTATGCCCTAAATTAATACATGATTAACTAACTGTATTTTTCTATGTACATTTCCAAAATGCACTTTCTGTAAAGCTGCTTTGAAACAATGTGTATTGTGAAAAGCGCTATACAAATAAATTTGAATTGAATTGAAGAAAATACACAACATTATATTCAAACTCACACAGACGCTTTTAACATTAAATAGAGCACATAAACAGTACCTGAGATTATCACACTTTGTTGTTTTTCAAGCCGCGACGTCGCAGAAATAGAAACAGTTTCTAAAATAGAATTGACCCTTCGCAAAGACCCGCCCTCCTTAGTTACTGTCGCTATGTTCCGACAAGCTACACCGCTCTCACGCTCTTACCATGTTCTCACGCAGTGAAAAATACATCGCGGAGCAGAGAGGAGACTGACAACACGCGGACAGACAGGACAGACCAGGTTACTTTTCGGTTACTTTTGATATTAAACATATTAAACAAAGTCTCAGCTTTCAAATGTGGTCATTTTTTGAAAGAAATTTAAACAATAAATACCGTTTTGGGGCTCTTTAATGTGCCGTGACAGATCGCTGTAGAGCATCCGTCAAAGCTGCTCGTGATCCGATCATCTCTTCCTTCTAGTTCATTTATAGCATCAAATAAACATGAACGAACATAAGAAGTAATGTTGTTTTAACCGCGGAAAGGCGTCAGTATATTCATTTTACCAAGTTCAAATCCTCCTAACTCTACTGGCTGCTTTTTCGGACAAAATGGCGGATGGCGAAGTATGATTGGTTAGAACACCTGTCAATCAAGCTCCACGCGAAGGGTCAATTGTCGTGTGTCGCCGTCGCGGTTGGCTAGGACAAAAACTCTGATTAACATGGAAAATATAACCTTTTATCGCGTGTCGTGACGTGGCGTTGTGTCTGGTTAGGACGCGGTGTTAGACCTACTGTATGTCTGTTGTGATCCATTCATAATAAACTCATGCTGCTGTTTATGCTTCATTTGTTGTTTGCTCATCTATTTGATTTTATATATATGGGTCAAAAAATCACTATACACCTTTGGTGTCCTCATCAGAATCACCGAGTCATCATGAACATAATGCAAAATAATGAAATACTGGATTACATGAAAAATCTCTTGAAATGTGTTTTTCTTATTTTATACCATTTTCTTTGATTGGATGTATGTATGAGACTTTGGCATGTCGCACACGCTGCTTGGCTAACGTCAGTGGTCACGTCAGTGGCACGTCAGTGGTCAGTGCTAACGTCAGTAACGTCAGTTTAATCATTTATATATGCTATTTTCAAAATAATATTAAACATATGTATGTACATGAACGTTTAGTTTAATTGGGTTGGGGTGCCGTGGGAAAAAATACTACAAAGGAGTGCCATGCTTTCAAAAAGTTTGAGAACCACTGATTTCAGTTTCAGTTCATTTATAAAGCACATTTAAAAACGGCCACTGCTCGACCAAAGTGCTGTACACATTGAAAATTAAACTAATAGAATTTAGCGACATAAATAATGATAAGCAGTTCAGAGCAGAATAATCATTGTAAGCTAAAAGCAACAATAAAAATAATAAATATATAAAAAATATAAATAAAGACAAGACTTGAACTCAGACAGAGAGGAAGTTGATCTAATATAAAGTGGGAGCTTGTTCCATAGTGTGGGACCAGTCACTGCAAATGCTCGGTCTTCCCTTGATTTTAGCCAGGTTTTAGGTATCTGAAGTTTCGTTTCAGATATAAGACTTCTAGTGGGAGAATAGAAATGAAGTTAGACATATAGATAAGAAGGTGCTAAATCATTTAAAGATTTATACACCAATTCAAATTTTATATTCAATTTTAAAATGTATCGGTAGCCAATGAAGGGATCTCAAAAGGTGGCATGGTCAAATTTCCTTTTTCCGATTGGGAATCTCGCCGCAGCGTTTTGAACAATCTGTAGGCGGGCCATTTGGGACTTTGATACACCAAAATAAAGAGGGTTACAATAGTCCAGGCGCGATGTAATAAGAGCATGGATCGCAGTCTTCAATGAGCGTTTAGGGAGATAAGATTTTATTTTCGCTATAGAGCGAAGATAGAAAAAGCTAGATCTAATGACAGCACTAATTTGAACTATCTAAAATCACACCTAAGTTCTGTACCTGGGGAGCAATAGATAGATTTATAGATCCAAGGTCACAATCATAGATTTGCCTAGGTTCTGAGGGGTTAAAAACAATAACTTATCAGCAAGCCACGCTTTTACCTCCTCAAGACATGCTGTCAGACTGTCTAGAGCACTCTTTTTTTTTCTTAGACAAAGGCATATAAATCTGCATGTCATCAGCATGACAGTGAAATGAGATATTGTGTTTCCTAAAAATAGAACCCAGAGGAAGAAGATATAGTGAGAATAAGACAGGAGCTAAGATAGAACCCTGAGGCACACCGCAAGATAGATTTCGGAGTGAAAAGGAGAAACGTCCCATTTTTACAGAGAAACGTAAAAGAGAAACAGAGCATATTTAACCTAAGAAGCTTAGATAGCTTCAACCCTTAACTTGTGTAATAATAATAATCAAAGCACATCGCCTCTGAAATGAGGCTTTATGAAAGTTAGAGGGAAGCAGGTGTGCAGTTGATTGCTAAAATGATGGGACAAGTTAACTATTAGAAGGCTAATATTACATTAGCTATGTCTCTTAGCAAGCTGTAGGTATTTGTCCACTTTGGTATTTACTACTAAATATGAACTATTTGATTAAATGTACCCATTCTTCCTGCGGATGCTTCACGTCTTCACGTCGTATAGCCTGTATCCACTTTTGTCTACTTAAAGGCTGGCTTTTACGATTCGGTAGCTTATAAAAACTTAGTTCTGGGTTTTTTAGCTTTACACCCTGCGTGCCACACAGCAGCTTTTAGGCTTTGTTCTGTCTTTTGTTAGAAGCAAAAAATGTTTAATAAGCTATTAATAAAACTATTAATAAGCAGTAATTAGGAGTTTTTATTGAGGCAAAAGTCATATTTAATAGTGAGAATTGTACCCTACACTAAAGTGTAACCCATCATTCTGAAAAAGTATCACAGGTTATAAAAAAATATTAAGCAGCATAACGGTTTCCAACATTGATAATAAATAAATTAGCATATTAGAATGATGATAGACATATTCTAATGATTTGAATATTCAGCTTTACATAACAGAAATAAATGATATTTTAAGTATAGTAAAATAGAACACCAATATTTTAAATTGTAAGAATATTTCACAATATTACAGTTTTTTCTGTATTTTGATCAAATGTGCACGTTATGAGGGAATGCACAGTGCATGCAGGGGGTGTGGCCAGTGATTGAGGAATGTGCAGGGTGGAAATTCAACTGAAATTGCATTCAATCTGGAAGATTTTTTTGTCAACCACATTTAAGTTCCCTGTTATACTGATGGCTAACCTGAAATTCTGCAAATTCCCAGGTTATTCACATTAATTCCCCGTGGAAAGTTTCCAGCCTTGAAAATTCCTGGAATTTTGCAACTCTAGCTTGAATTAAACACACCTGAACCAGCTAGCACCATCAAGTTCTCTTACTATAGAAACTTCTGGACAGGTGTTTTGAGGCGAGATGGAGAAACTCTGCAGGACAATGTGACAGGAGCAGGATTGGACACCCCTGGTCTAACCTGTTGCAGCACAGCAAGAAAAAGCAAGATTTCACCAGCTTACAAGCATTGACTGAAACCTGAAGCTGAATGCTGCACCCATAGGCAGTGTATTAATAAAAAAATTATTTCTTTCTTGACTCGTCATTTGATCAAAAAGTGGTTGTGTCTTGCTGAATTAAGCATAAAGTCATGTGACTAAGTGAGGTGTACGATGTAGAATACCGTTGTTTGATTTATTGTGACAATGCCTAGGCTATATTTAAGAATAGACACTAGGCAGGCAATATGTCGTACTGTGCAGTATTCAGTTCGTAGGAAGACTAACAGAACATTTGTGGCTGTGTGTGTTACGTTGGTGTATGAGAGATCAGAGACTTAAGGCTTAATAAAAGCAGTGACTTCACTGGAGGAAATAAGCTCATGTGAGTAATGACATGAGGAGGAGCTACTAAGATTAAGGACTGGGGCTTTAAACACACACCTGACAGGTGATAGATAAAGAGACACACACCTTAAACAAGGAAATGGAGTACGACTTCACTGATACAAGGGTTCTTACAAAACATTCATCTGCAATGCTGAGCCCATGTTATGTTTTTGGGATAATTCCATCAAAATTTTGCAGCCTCAATCTGTCGATTGCGACCTTTGTTCAAAAGAGGAAGTGATTCATTGCTGTTGTTGCTATTTTTGGGATTCTGATTGGCTAACGTGGGCTTGAGATTCTCGTTACACTGCCACCTACAGGTTTGGCATGCTCTTGACAGCACATGGGTTTGGGTAAACAAACACTTTTCTGAAAACTGACAGGTGTGCACGCCACAATGTTATTTTTGAAAACAGAGGGTGAAATGTCCGTTTATGAAAATAGCCGGCCAAGTGTAAACGTAGCCTCTGTTTGCAGCAGTATCATTGAATAATTTTACTGTTACCACTGTAATGAAACTACTGTATTGTATAAAGCACTTTTAAGTGACTTGTCAATGACTAAAAATTGTTTATTTAGCTAAAACTAGTTTTTTCAAAACCAAATATCAGTGTGATTTCCCAAAGCTTGGGTTAATCCCACAAGTTAATAATAATGTCATAAAAAATTTGTTCAATCTAAATGACTTATTTTACCTAGTATATGTATTTTGTGTTTTGTGCCACTGCTTGGCTTTCAAACCCTATTGAAATCAATTGTAAGTGAAGATTCTCTTGTGGAGTGCTATTTAGGAGGATAATAATAATAGATATAGATATATGTACAGCATTCTAAATCAATCCATTATGATGTCCAATCTGTGTTAGGACAATCTCGTGCTACATTGTGGAAACAAACCATTACAAACCCCTAAGTGAGTGTGACTAAGCCAGCAGAGACAGTTCACAAAGCAGCAGAATATGGTTGTCAGCCCAGTATTTGAATCCTCAAGTCAAGTGGCGTGTTATTTATACGCATTTTGAGCTATCCGCGTGTATGCGTGTATATCTACGCCGTTATGTCCGAGTGATTCCGCGTGTATGTACACGCCGTTAAAAATACGACCGAAATAAAGCCAAATTTTGATATACATTCTGGGGAGCGATATTTTTCTTACTAGGTGGTAGGGAAAGACTCATAAATGGTATTAACCAGTGACGGGTAGGTTTAGGGACGGGGTTGGGGTAGGTCATATATTTATATATACAGTAATGTAACGTTAAGTCAACGGCGTTCATAAACACGCTGAAAAGCGATTATGTGTGTTGATAGCACGCCAAAAATGGAAATACGAATTGGCGTGTCATACATACGCAGTTTCATGAGATCAGTCTGGAACTGTAAACTGTATTCTACAACTGAACTCGCACTTGTACATTTTCAGGACTCACAACTGCATTTTATGCAAACCCCGTGCCATGTGAACTAGCTGTCTTTCATATAGGCTGGTGCAAGAGAGACACTGCACATGTACAGAGTGTAGCGGTTATTATGTGTGAGTTTGGAGCCATATATATGAGCCGTTTCATTTAAAGGTTTTAGATCCAGTCACTCTCTTCTGGATCTTGCTCCTGTTAGTTTTGTGGTAAAAAACACAAAAACAAAAGCTGTTGTCTGTTAATGAAGATTTGACAGATGAACTCACACCTCAACTGAAACTCAACTAAATTCACGTAATAAGACTTTTCAGTTTTATGGACATCGCCATCTTTGATCACTCACTGTCACTACTTACAGGTTATACCGTAGTTACAAATATAGGACTAATACATGCCTGACTTCTGTTACTTGTTTAGACAGTACTCGAGCAGCTATTGTTAACAGCTGTGTAAACAGTATGTTTTGAGACTCACACTTCTAAGCAGTTGTCATTCCCAAATTGTTCAGTCATATGTTCAATGTTCAGACAAATATATATACACACAATGTTAATTAGGCCACCAAATGTAGACACAGAGAGCATGTATAATCTGTTGAATCTGTCTGCCCTCATTTTAAAATATATGACAATCACAACCAAATCACAAGCATCTAACTTATAGCCTATATCATATTCAATTGTCATAAACATAAGTTCACAAAACTAGTCGACTACAACATCCTAAACTGTTTTATGGATTTTTATGGTCCCAAGACAATATACAGGATATTAGGTCAACAAAATAACACCTTGGTCGAGTTCAGAGACTATGTTTATTAGCTCACTTGTCAAAGCATCCATTAATCACAGTCACAGATTCCTCTTTGAAAGTCGTTCACCCCTACAAGACAAGCAGCTAAGTCAGGACAACTGGGTCGATTTAAGAAGCTAATAATAGCAGTGGTTATACAAGTTACATTTTCTTCAAACACAAAGTGATGTATAGCATGTGTGACAGACTGCAGAAAACCT
Organism: Chrosomus eos; assembly: GCA_036326025.1. Taxonomy (NCBI): domain Eukaryota; kingdom Metazoa; phylum Chordata; class Actinopteri; order Cypriniformes; family Leuciscidae; genus Chrosomus; species Chrosomus eos. The sequence goes on along the minus strand of CM070818.1, from coordinate 42,426,398 downwards.
GGAGCTTATGCAACAACACGCCTCTGCATGTGTGTTTATACAGACACCATGCAGTGTCAGAAGCAGAAATCTCAAACCAACAGCCTGAACACACAGATAACCTTTACTTCTTTAACAAATACTAGACAAGCACTCTGACATTTGGCCACAGTCGAATACATAGAAAATAGTAAACAGACTCATTAAGTCTTTGGCAAAAAAAGTCCAAAATAATAAATAAGTTTAAACACGACCGCGCCGAAACACAACCACACAAACTGATTAGCTGCTATCCGTTCCCTGCACGAGCTTAATAAACACTCTCAAAGCCAATTATGTAATCCACTTTTAGAGTATTACACCGAGAAAGGCAGAATAACTTATTTAGAGGACAAACAATCTCTCAACAAAGCGTATATAGCCTACCTCCATGGCAAGTCTGAATAGGATATGGCTCAGCAATGAGAGTAAACTAGCAAACTGACGGTCGTGTTGAGAAATGCAGTGACAGCCCAAGTGGGCCTCAACACCCATTTGAAATGACGTGCGAGTTATCCGTTTATCTAGAAGAACTTCGTAACAAATACGAGTTGCAAATAACGCAGTGCTAAACGTGTATAAGTAGGCAAAGCACTCAAACATGACGTACACAAACAAGACTAAGTTTGCACGGCCATATTTGCTGTCGGAACTGCTTTTTAGACATTAAGACAGTGTCCAGTCAATGACAGAGACAGACAGACGCTGTGAAGTCAGGTCGAGACGCGCAAATACGGTACACATAACTTACATACACACACCGAGAGGAACACAGTGCAAGCTACAGAAAGCTACAAAAACCGTGCAAATATCGTACCTGGCATCGCTGACGCTTGTAATGTCCGTCAGATCTCTTGGAAATCTTGAGTTAGCACTGTACGGAATGATTAATTCTTAATTTGCAATGTAGTTGAGCTGAGATGGCTGACTGCCATTAGAGAAACACAACACATTACGAGCAAGACGGTCATGTGGTTCCTGCTTAAACAAACATGCATCAACCCGCCTCCCTCAGTCCCTCTGTGTTTGTTTGTCTCTCTCAAATACAACAACTTAAATACAAATGCAGTTATTTAATCTGATCGTTTGATCTTTACACGAATGTTGAAAACAGAAAAAATAATAAATATTAGTATTAAATAAACAAACAAACAAACAAACACAGCTGACGGTTTACAAACTTTTTCTGTAAAGCTGCTTTTCAGAAGAATGCGTGAATTAATGTGATAAAATTGCGGAAAAACAATAAGACATGAGCTGAGCATGCCAAGTAGGCTACTAATGACAGCTAACACACGACGTAACAGTTACGTAATGTATTCGTACTTTTTGGTCACGTCATGACTTTACCAATTGACAACGTAACTACAACGTCGCATGCTCGTAATTTCATTACCATCATATTACCAACCCACAACGTCGTCAGTACGTCCTCCTAAGGTTATAAGATAACCAACAACGTCGCAGATACGTACTCTAATCGTAATTACTTGGTAATTTTATGACTTACTGGCAACGTAACTACAACGTCGCATGCCCGTAATTTCATTACCATCATATGACCAAACCACAACGTCGTCAGTACGTCCTCCTAAGGTTATAAAATAACCAGCAACGTCGCAGATACGTACTCTAATCGTAATAACTTGGTAATTTTATGACTTACTGGCAACGAAACTGCAACGTCATGGGCCCGTAATTTCATTACCATCTTTAATTATTAATGTAAATATATATATATATATATATATAGGCCTATATATAATATATATATATATATATATATATATATATATATATATATATATATATATATATATAGATAGATAGATAGATAGATAGATAGATAGATAGATAGATAGATAGATAGATAGATAGATAGATAGATAGATAGATAGATAGATAGATAGATAGCAAAAAAAATAGAGCATAATTGTCAAGTGAATGGGTCATAGAACTACACAATTAGTTTTAAATTCATTATTTAAAATTAATGATATTTTAAATTGTTAAATGTTATAATTCTAGATGTTTATTTAAATGCTGCGTGCCTTTTGACGTGTTCTGTTTCAATGGGCGCACGTGCGCGTAAACATTGAGTCGCATTCAAAGCTATCTGATTCAAAGACAGGAGCGCGTGCGCGCAGATGGAAACCATGGAAACGAGGAAACCTCATCAACTGACAAACATCAAAACTAGCGTCTCTAACTGTTGTTTTCACCGCTTTCAGGTAAGTTTAGTTACCAAAATCACACAAATAAGACATACAAACGTTCCTGACATCTTTCTTACGTGTAATTGATACACTTCTGTTGAATATTTACTTTATAGAAATGGTTTTGTGTCTTCGAAAAAGTCCGTTAGCTGCTAGCATCTCAACCGTTTTCAGAAGAGCTAAGTTAAGTTTATGTTACAATTGAGCTCTTGTTTTACATAAGTTTTGGTTTTTAACCACATTTTTGTGTTGATAACAGTTTTTGATAGTTTTGTTTTGCTGGTAATTTGTCAATGGGTAATTGGAAGTAAGCTAATTTATTTGACCTAAAATAATGCACTGTACTGTTAATCAGTGACGTCACTTACAAATATTGATAAAAATATCTATTGTCTTAAGATTATATATATATATATATATATATATATATATATATATATATATATATATATATATATATATATATATATTATTTCTCTTTTCTGCATTTCACCTCCGCTCTAGCTTGGTTCCTTGTAAACCCTGTGTTCTATTGTAACTAAATACTATTTAACATTGTTGGCTCTGTGACAAATTGCATGTTATGTTCCTAGATCACCATGCTGATGGCCTTCTGCACCCCCTGTCCAAGACAATCTCCACAGCTATCCATGAGCAAAACCTCAAACATACAGTGCAAAAGTTTGGGGTCTGTAAGATTTATGCTTTTGAAAGAAGTCTCATATTTTAAAATAATTAACCCCAGGTTCTTTCAGTGAGATTGTCCTTGAGAAGCCTGTAGGCTAAATAATAAGCACAAATATAATGGTCGTAGTTATAATAATTAATATAACTATTATGATAACAGTATATCATTGTCATTGTTATATTTTATTTCTCTAGGTCTGTTTTGAATTATGTTGGCCAATGAGACAGACACCATACTGTCCAACTCAAAGGTATTTATTTATTTATTTGTATGTATTTTTTTACTGATAAATACTGAAATTCTTTTTACTTATAAATGCTGAATGTGGTTCAGGGGGTCGACAACTTTAGGCACGCAAGTTATTTTTCACAGATATCTGGCCAGCTTACTCATGTCTCATACTCTTAGCCTTTAAAATGTTTGAATTCATATCCCCAGTGCAGAGTCCTTAAAGTTATGGCTATGCTCTTGTCACCAGATGAGATGTAATCCCTAGCGTTTGGCCCTGTGATTCTTCGGGACAAGATCTTGATGCCATCCACACTCAGTACATGAAGTAGGTGAGTTTCACAATAGCTGCCATTATCACAAATCGAGACAGAACACAACATGCTTTCATCCATATGAACTCACCCATATGCAGGAATGGGTATCGAAACCCAGTATTTAACGGGAAGACCACATTATCGATAAGCTTGGACATTATCGGTTCTTCATACAACATGTGTTTTTCAGGCTGGTTGTTTGTAATTTTGTAAGAGTAGGGAGAGGCTGTACCTCGAGCTGGTACTCCTTTGACTTGAGTGAAAAGTATGTATGGCGAGTGGTGGTGATCGCAAGTTTGGGAAAACTTTGGTTTCCCAGTCAGTTACAATTAATTAAATCAACAAGATTTAATATTAGGTAACTCACTTGCGCGAGTGCTCTCTCTGGCTCGCTCTCTTTCTCTGGTTAATTCATAAAAAAAATTATTACAGCGCTACCACACCCACACAGAGAGAGAGAAAATGCTCCAATAGTAATACGTAAATTACATGAATTACTCAAATGTAGTAATACACTAGGTGGTACAGCCTGAGACATGCACAATAAAAAAATGTGCCTTCTGCATTTTTGTTTTGCTTTTCCCTCCATTGTACCGAACCGAGGTATGAACTGAACCGTGACTAATGTGTACCGTTCCACCCCTACTCTCTATTCTCATTTTGTTCATTTACATGCCAACAGCTCATGATGACATTTTCTAGCATTTGTTTACTACTAATAATAATGTAACATTAAGCAAATTTATTTACAAGATCTTTAAAAAAATTATAATTAAATGTCTTTATTATAAAATTACTCAATTATGAAATAGTTTTACTGTTATCTGTGTCTTTCCCTTTACAGCACTGACAGGCTTTCCTATGTGATTGATTCAAGTTGTCTACCAGTGTATTTATCCAAATGAGGTTTGTGAATCCATGGACATTTTGTATTTGGCATTAACTGTTAATGTTATGAAAACGACAAGAAAACGTGACAAGTTCACTGGACTTCTCACAAAATGCCATATTAAAGGAATATTCAGAGGGGCGAGTTGAAATAATTTATTTTGGGCAATATCATGCCCCAAATATTGTATATTGAGTAGGACTGCACGATATATCGTTTAGCATCAATATCGCGTTGTGCACAATCACGATAGTCCGTCGCAGGATGTGCGTTGTCATGTATAGGGATCGTAGTTTATCTGTGATCCGTATGGGCCAGTTGTCCCCCGGTTCGGAACGCATGTGATTCGCGGATTAATTGCAAAGTTTAGTTTTGTAATGATTAATTATTTTCAAATGGACCTCATTATTTATCTTTTCAAATAAATAATGATAAAAATATTTTTATATCGCAATATATATATATATATGAGAAAAACAAAATATGTATTTAAGGTTTTCAATATCGTGCAGCCCTAATATTGAGCATATATTAAATTGTACCTGAAATGATAATTTGTGATACCAGATGAGATGCATGTATGATAGATTTTGAACTGTACTATTTTTTTTTTTATTGCAGGTTTTCTGGGATCCCCAGCGGAAGGCATCATGATCAGATGTTGGCCAGGACAGATGTACCTGTACACCACACGACCTCTGCTTTTTGCAAGGATTGCTGATTACTACCATGTTCTGTTAGGGTATTATTATAGCAAAACTGAGCACTTGTGACAGTGGAATTTGTAGGTGTAAAGTCACACATCAGTAAATGTAAAGTCACAGAGAGAAAGTTTTTTTTTTTGATAGAAGGTTTAAACTTTTTTCTCTTTCACAAAACACAGAAGATACAGGTGCACAAATACTATTGTACAAATCACAAAGTAAGAAATTTATATGCTCACATTTAAGGCGCGGTCAAGTCACCTTTTTACAATACAAATTGTTTCAAAGTTGGGCAATTTGTAGAATAGGATTTGTGCACCTGTAATGAAGAATTTAAAAAGGTGTGAACTGATTTGTGACTGTTTGTGAGAGAGAAAGAAAAAAAAATTACAAGTTTGCAACTCCTAAAATATTTTCTCGAAAACTTGACATTTACAAATTGCACTGTTATAGGGACTCTGTTTTGCTTCAATAATACTAGATATAATACTGTGTATGCATAATTTGAGTCGATATTCTAATCCTGTTTTTTCAAGCACATTTTATCAATGCCAAACCACATCAATCTTATTAACTAATATTTATTTTGTATAAAATCAATTTCCAGTACCGGTCAAAAGTTTGGAAACATTAGAAGTATCTTCTGCTCATCAAGCTAGCATTTATTTTACACAAAAAACACAGTAATATTGTGAAATATTATTATAATGTAAAACAGCAGAATATAATAGTAAAGTGTAATTTATTCCTGTTTATAATATACTATCATGTAACACTGAAGACTGGACTAATGATGTTGAATGATGAATAATTGCATCACAATATTAAATTATATTTTACAGTAGGCTATATTAAAATAGAAAACCATTATTTTAAATTGTAATTATATTTCACAATATTACTGTTTTCTGTGTTTTTGATCAAATAAATACAGCATTGATGAGCAGAAGAGACTTCTTTCAAATACATTAATAATAGTTAAGTTTCTAAACCTTTAACTTCTACTGTATAATCAAGTGATATTTAATAATTAACAACCTGGAGCCTGTTGACCCAATCAGCTTCTCTTGTCCAATGGTCCGTCAGTTTAATTTTCTAATTTCATCCAAACCTTGTTCATTTAAATGTATATAAACCTGTTTTCATACTGTTTTTGCTGTTTGTGCTTTGTTCTGTAGTAAATGAACTGAATTAACCAAATTCTGTATCTTTCATATGTCATTGAAAAAGTCTCTAAAATAGTTTTGGGCAAATGAGGACAAGTTAAATTAGACCATTGCATGTCCGCCCATATTATATTAATTAAAAACTAAAAATGACCAACTGGTTACCAATACACGACTGTTGATCCATGACGTTGCCACGACGTCGCAGTTACTAACTGACGACGTTACAAAGTTACGTCGTGGCAACGAATCCAGGAATTTCACTTTTCCGGTTGCCACGACGTAACGAGTTACGTTGCCACGACGAAAGTTTGGTCACCAGATTACGTTGCAGTTACGTAACAGTCACGTATTTGTGTTAGCTGGGAGTACTACCCTAAACCAGAATCATTTAGGCGAATCGGTTCTTTCAAATGGATTATTTCAAAGAACTAATTTTAAAAAGACAGTTCAGCTTTTTTTGTAGCTACGTCCTTACGTAATTACGCATAACGTGACTTTAACATGCCATGCAGCGTAGCCTATATTAAATGTTCTAAGATGTTTCAGTAGGCAGTTTTTCCATTATGCGTTGTGGGTTGTGTTTTTTTAATAAGAGTTTTTGTAATTTCATTCCCTAGTTTTTTTTTTTTTTTTTGCATCTAAAAAAACATAGCTAGTCACAATTACACTAGTGCTCAACATTCATTAGGCTAAATGTTTTGCATGATTTATTAAAATAAGGTTGTTTATTAGACCATCAAACTGTCATCAAATCTTTAACAATAACACTCTCCAGTTGTCGGCTTAATGCGAATCATGAAATAATAGTTGTGTGCACAGTTAATTGAAAAGATTTGAATCAAAAGAAGATTAATTTAACTTAACATGCATCCTCCCTTTCTCTCAGAAACACAAAAATAAAATACACAAGAATACTTATTTTATTCAACTGAGCGTTTGATCATTTTACAGTCAATTTAAAAAAAGAGCACGACTATTTTTTGGAATATAGTTACGTAGCCTACCTATTTGAATGTTTAAAAAGAAACGAGTTGGTGCAGGAAAACAAAAATTTTGTGCATGGAAAAAAAATCCAGGCTACAGGTTAATTTGCTTTTCAAAATGTGATATGATCTTAACAAGGAAGATATGGCAGTTCCCTAGTATAGTCATACCTATATCAAATTCCCATAAAACCGAGTAAGACAACAATTCTTTATAATATGGTTCATGCTGCCCCATATCTGATGTAGGCCAATGTTTAATGACTGTCTGTTATTCGCTACTTACTTTAAATTCCTCCGATTAGGCCTACCAGAGGAAATATTTCTGTAGACAGAAAGAAAGTCAGGACGCGGGCCAGTCTCTGATCAGATATTGACTTGTGAAAATGAGAGGGCACACTGGAAAAGTGTTGACAGAGGAACCGTGTCGCTTTGTCTTCTTGATGTTCCCTATGTGCTGCTGCGTAAATCACCAAATGTGCGAGTCACGTGATCACAGCTGATCACACTCACATTTCAATTAATTGGAGATGTTTTGAATTTTGTTGTATTTTATAACTCTGCATTTTATAAGTAGGCTAACGTTGTTTGCAAATTGCAGACACTCATTTATAATCTTTAAGATCGTTTTACTGCTTGGCTGATCCAGTGGAATTTATTTATTAACTTTCTGTAATATTTTTTTTGTTACTGTAACATTTGTTATAATTGTTTATCGTTGTAAAAACGCAGAATATTTTCTGTAGCCTAGGCCTAAGGGTTAAGTTTAGGGGTAGGATAATGGATAGTTCTATAGGCTAAAGTCTGTACAGTATAAAAATAATTATGTCTATGAAGTCCTCATAAAATACAAATATCCAACATTGTGTTTGTTGTAAACTGCAGGCAAGGCATACAGTATGACCAATATTTCGTAGTCAAGTTTTTTTTTAGATGTCCAGCAGGTGGCATAATAAAGCCGTTTACAATTATAATCCCTATCCTTGCGACACAACAGTATAAAGAAAAGATCCCTGCTGTGGGGGAAATACATCTTAAAATTGCCTAAGCTGTTTTGCTCTTAGGTGGTTTAAACATTTCTCACAGTCCTGGTCAAACTTGACTGATTTTGGGTGGCTGGTTAGCAGGTCTCCCAGCCTGACTTGCTGAAAAGTGCCTTAAATTCTTCAATGACCAGCAAACCATCTTAGCATAGTTTTTTCTTCACACATAAAGCATTAGTTTTAACACACAGGATATTTTGTTCAGATATTTAAAACGCATAATTCTAGTGGGGTGGGCATATGCGTATGCCTCAGCTATACTAAGGTATATGGAAATGTTTTTAAATTAACTTTACTTGTATACATATGCGCATGATGTTTTCAGAAATTCTCATTTTTCAGTTTACACGGAGACAATAACGGTATCATATTCAAAAACCTGCACTTTGAAACCCGTTTTCAAAAGTTAGCATTTTCAGGCCACCCAAAAGCCATTGTCATGTAGGCCTAAATGAATGACCCATAAAAGGTTTTCCGTTTTTAGTTCAATTTTTAAACGGGGCCATGTAAACGCTAGCCTGGTTCTACCAGACTCTCGTACATTTCATTTGTACAGAGAGTCTGGCCTCGCTCCATTGAGAAACGTTTACTTCCTTGTAGGCGGGTTCTCTGTTAAAGTCCAAAATTATTGGATCTGCCCAGAGTCACTCAGGATCTGCCATAGCCAATCGCTAACGTGTGGTCGTGTGAACCATAGACTGTAAAAAAGAACTCATTCACCACTAGCGGAGTGAGCTGGAAAATCAAACTTTTCTCGAACCCCGTGGGGAGGAGGGCCACAACATCATGGCCACCAACAAAACTTAGCAAACATTGTTCTTGCTCCGGCTTTAACTTCTGTATATTCGGCAGTTTTGCAACGACGGACCGAATAGCTTTTCTCACGTCTTTCTCCGCTCCAACTCAAACTGACGGACTACATCGACGTCATCGTTCTCAGCCACTCCCTCTGTTCGCTGATTGGTCCTACAAAAAATTGATTTCTGGAAACCAAAGTCTACAGCACAATCCCAGACGTAGTACTGAAGGAAAATGAAATTGAGCGGAAGTGCGTAGGATGGCGCAGCCAGGCTATGTAAACGCCCCATAAAATGCAAGTTTGATACAAATGTGAATTTGTGAAAACGGTGGCGTCATATGTATGCGTATTACGTGTTCAGTCTATAGGTGCGTGGTGTTTCTTTACAAAGACATTGCCAAACACTGGGCTGGCATGCTATAAGGGCAACTCTCTGAGAGAACAAAGGAAATCAACATTTGAATTTCATGCTGAGATCACCTGAAATTCACCCAAAAAATGGATATGGGTTAATGTGAATAATTATCTATGTTATAATTATTATGTAATACATAATAATGTATTATACATAATGTATAATTATTATGTAATACAGTATTACAAGTTTGATATAATTTGAAATGTCTCAGTGCGACTGGTACAAAGGTCTCATTCTCAAAGAAGTAAACCAAAAGGTAATAAGGTATTTAAGAGTTTAGAGATAATTCACACACATTGGAGGGTGTGTCTTTCAGGCAAATAGTCTCCTGCTCTCAGAAGGTGTAAACTCAATTCAAATTCCCATTGTTAGCAAATGGTTCCATGTAAATCAACTTCTGCCCCCAGTAAGTCTGGGATGGTAATTAATGTGAATTCTAGTGTTGTAGTTCTCGAGACCGGTCTTGGTCTCGAGACCGGTCTCGAGACCACTTTTTGATGGTCTCGGTCTCGTCTCGGACTCGACCGCATTTGGTCTCGGTCTTGTCTCGGTCTCGGACATTGAGGACTCGCGATTTTTTTTCAAGACCAGTCAAGACCATAACTGTGAAAATATCACTAAATTGCCAGTATATTGTCTCGTTTTTTTGTTAACATCCTTGCTTTTATTAGATGTAAAACGATCGATGAGTAATGTAGACGAACTGCTGCGCGTGTGACAGAGAGAGAGAGAGAGAGCGAGAGCACGCCCCGGTCGCGCGCGCACTCTTTCTCTTCTGAGCCAGGCGAAAGTATAAACAAGGGTTCACCGTCTCCTGAAGCGCTGTCTTGCATGGCACATATTAATAAAAATAAATCGACACGATGGTAAAAGATCGGAAGACCATAGTTTCATGTGGAGTATTCGGATATTTTTTCCTGAATTACCTCTGGTTGTGAATTGTGCTAAAAATACATTTAAAAAAGGATTGTTGTAGGTTTTAAAACAACATAACTTTATGTATTGTTTATAAAAGGTGGAGAAAAGTGAAGACTTTAGTGATGAACAATGAATAATTGTTTTTTTGCATACTGTACTAAATGATGGAAGTCACCCAGGAGTATTGAATAAAGATGGTTACGTTTATTTAAACTTAAATATCTAGGCTATGTATTTTTATGGGAATGTGGATCTTTCAGATCAATTAGAGAAGCACTTTTGATCATGTTTCACAATTTTTTGTAGTGTGGGGCGCTGGTCTTGGTCTTGGTCTCGGTCTCACCCTCCCTCGGTCTTGGTCTCGACTTGGTCTCGGCCCCTAAAAGTCTTGGTCTTGTCTCGGTCTCGATACACTCTGGTCTTGGTCTTGTCTTGGTCTCGGGTTAGGTGGTCTTGACTACAACACTAGTGAATTCCCACTGTGAACTCATGTTTACATTTGAAAAGAGGTTTCTGCCTTGGTCTATCTATATAATGAAATGCAACGAGAGGATGGCGCGATTCTGAAACCCTGACTAGCCGGTGATGCGAAGTGTAAAAAACGTTGCGGGTTTACAACATCATTTGTAGTCGGTTTCACGGATCCGTGAACGGGGATCGTTTTGACAGCGTTGTTGTGTAAACGTGTCCTGAAAGACATTTCCAAAAGTTTGCTTTGTTAAGCCCACAAAATGGCGTTGTCATGTAAATGAACGCCCGAAATGCATAAAAAGTTTTTGTTTTTAGTTCAAAACGGGGTCATGTAAACAGTCCTTATGACTCCTCATGAGCAGTCCTTACTGGACTCTGTTACATGCTAAGTACAAGTGCATTTTATGTTTGGTTTGGTTTGTATTAGAAGTGGGACTTGGTAACAACTCAAACATAATTTATGACACAATTATCTTCAACATCTCCAGTAAGTTTTCACTATTAGATCAGTACTGACAATGTTTTACCTTTGAACCATTAAAGTTCATTCCTATGTGTCATTTGTTTCTGCCTAGAGTTAAGGGAGAAGCTTGAAATGCTCCTCTTGTTGAATCATAAAGCGCTACTCCTCAATGCTAATTTGTTGCAAAGAAGACTACACATTGTAGGCAATTAGTGAGGTTTTTGAGTTTGAACAAAAAGTCCTTACAGTTTGTCATCGCACAAATAAACTTATTTTGTTGTTGTTGTTGTCTAAAACTCTCACCAGTCCATAAAGACTATAGGCCTACACCAAATGCTGCTTCTCTCAGGGACTAGGTCCAATTATGCTACTTCTTTCCTGACAGTATCACGGGATCATTATTTATGAAAACCACCCTAACACTGGCTTCCCAAGGTCCTCCAGCATGTTCTCATATGGGGCAGGGTTGTGTAGATTTGGATGGTGTGGCTTTAGTCCGCTAGTAATTCTAACATTACAATAGAGTTACTAAAGTGGGAGTCTCATTGAAAATGGCAATGTGTGTGTCTGTGTGTGTGACTGAGGTCAGAGGAGTGGACCCACCTTTTCCTCAAGTACAGACAACAGTCACAGGAAAAGGCAAGGCTGGAAGGCATACATTCATGTGCACTTAGCACTTGCACATGCATGGAATATACACATGTGACACAATATGACATGTTTGGTGATAAATAAAATAATTTAGATGAGAGGCAAAACTGATAGGGAGCATACATTAATTTAATAGAAGAACAGGTGCAATAAGTTAGAAAAAGACTATTTGCCATTCTAATTGCAAAAGCAAGGCTGACGCTTATGGGCAGCCCTTCTGAAAGCGGAAGGGTGGTGTGTAAAAGAGGAAGCTGTAGGGTGTGTTCGTGATCAGAGCCAAAGCACTTCCTGGTTCAGTGTGCAGCACGAGTAACTTAGTCGGGGGTTGTTCACTTCCTCTTAACTCACTTGGTTGCTTCCTGTCTGACCAAGAAAGCAATGTGTGGTCTGGAGTGTTTATACACAGACTGGCCAGAACATGCTGGAGTGTTGGCTGATAGTAGTGAATGGATACGCCATGAATGAACAGTCAAATATGTAACAGAGAAGAGTGTCTCTGTCAGTAAACAAAGGCTATAAAAAGTAGAGAGACTTTCTTTTGGTAGCCTTTCCAATGACCTTTGTGAGATTGGCCCTGGTGGCTCTGGGAGGTAAATGGCATTAGTCATGTGTTCTAAACTCAATTTAAAACTGGAAATGTACAGATCCATGAAAAGTTTTCTTGTTCAAGAGAAATGGATAGAAGGAAGACTATTTGTGAGGGCACTTGAACAACCCAGAGACATTTCATCTACCACCTGAGTGCCACTAAAATTGACTAATTTTACAGTTGGCAGCAGACATTGTGTATTTTGCTTAAAGTGTGGTATGTTTGAGAAATTACAGTATAAGGAAGAACTACATGCAGGATCATATTTCTATTTCAATTATAGTAATTGAAAATGCTGAAATCAACTGAAGAGACAACACACACACACACACACACACACACACACACACACACACACACACACACACACACACACACACACACACACACACACACACACACACACACACACACACACACACACCCTCAGAGTGTGTGTGTGTGTGTGTGTGTGTGTGTGTGTGTGTGTGTGTGTGTGTGTGTGTGTGTGTGTGTGTGTGTGTGTGTGTGTGTGTGTGTGTGTGTGTGTGTGTGTGTGTGTGTGTGTGTGTGTGTGTGTGTGTGTGTGTTGTGTGTCTCTTCAGTTGATTTCAGCAAATTGATCCTGAGGGAAAAATCAAAAACCATAGTAACTGATGAACTTTGGGTCCGTTTACACGACAATGATGTGCTTAAAACGGAGATGTTTTTTCTTCGAGTTTTCCATGTACAGATGACACCATTGTCAAAACGATCCCCATCCACATGGATACGAGAAAACTAAAAACGCTGTATTCTGCTGCCATTAGATGACGATGAAACACTATAGACTAAACATGTATTACACATGTGCATGACATCATCGTATTCAGAGATTTGCGTTTTTGTTGTTTACACGGACACCGTTTTCAAAAGTGAAACTGAACTAGAGAGCCAAGAAGAGCCAAAGAGACTGGGTGACACTAAAGGTCTTGGAGACCAAGGCGGAGCTGTGGGGATGAGTGGCTGAGCTGGAGCCAGGGTGCCAGAGAACAAAGGTGGAGCCAGAGAACAGAGGTGGAGCCAGGGTGCCAGAGAACAGAGGTGGAGCCAGGGTGCCAGAGAACAGAGGTGAAGCCAGGGTGCCAGAGAACAAAGGTGGAGCCAGGTGCCAGAGAGCAAAGGTGGAGCCAGGGTGCCAGAGAACAGAGGTGGAGCCAGGGTGCCAGAGGTGGAGCCAGGGTGCCAGAGAACAAAGGTGGAGCCAGGTGCCAGAGAGCAAAGGTGGAGCCAGGGTGCCAGAGAACAGAGGTGGAGCCAGGGTGCCAGAGGTGGAGCCAGGGTGCCAGAGAACAGAGGTGGAGCCAGGGTGCCAGGACAGAGGTGGAGCCAGGGTGCCAGAGAACAAGGTGGAGCCAGGGTGCCAGAGAACAAGGTGGAGCCAGGGTGCCAGAGACAGGGTGCCAGGGACAGAGGTGGAGCCAGGGTGCCAGAGAAAGGTGGAGCCAGGGTGCCAGAGAACAGAGGTGGAGCCCAGGGTGCCAGAGAACAGTAGAGGTGGATGCCAGGGTGCCAGAGAACAAAGGTGGAGCCAGGGGTGCCAGAGGTGGAGCCAGGGTGCCAGAGAACAGAGGTGGAGCCAGGGTGCCAGAGAGCAAAGGAGGAGCCAGGGTGCCAGAGAAAAGGTGACCAGGGTGCCAGAGGTGGAGCCAGGGTGCCAGAACAGAGGTGGAGCCAGGGTGCCAGAGGTGGAGCCAGGGTGCCAGAGAACAGAGGTGGAGCCAGGGTGCCAGAGAACAGAGGAGCCAGGGTGCCAGAGAACAAAGGGGAGCCAGGGTGCCAGAGGTGACCAGGGTGCCAGAGAACAGAGGTGGAGCCAGGGTGCCAGAGAACAAAGATGGAGCCAGGGTGCCAGAGAACAGAGGTGGAGCAGGGCGGCCAGGGTGCCAGAGAACAGAGGTGGAGCCAGGGTGCAGAGACAAGATGGAGCCAGGGTGCCAGAGAAAGGTGGAGCCAGGGTGCCAGTGAACAGAGGTGGAGCCAGGGTGCAGAGAACAGAGTGGAGCCAGGGTGACAGAGAACAAAGGTGAAGCCAGGGTGCCAGAGAACAGAGGTGGAGCCAGGGTGCAGAGAACAGAGGTGGAGCCAGGGTGCAGAGAACAGAAGGTGGAGCCAGGGTGCAGACAGAGGTGGAGCCAGGGTGCACAGGAGAACAGAGAGTGGAGCCAGGGTGACAGAGAACAAAGGTGAAGCCAGGGTGTCAGAAACAGAGGTGGAGCCAGGGTGACAGAGAACAGAGGTGGAGCCAGGGTGCCAGAGAACAGAGGGAGCAGGTGCCGAGGTGAGCAGGGTGACAGAGAACAGAGATGGAGCCAGGGTGCAGAGAACAAAGGTGAAGCCAGGGTGTCAGAAAACAGAGGTGGAGCCAGGGTGACAGAGAACAAAGGTGAAGCCAGGGTGCCAGAGAACAAAAGTGAAGCCAGGGTGTCAGAGAACAAAGGTGAAGCCAGGGTGCAGAGAACAAAGGTAAAGCCAGGGTGTCAGAGAACAAAGAGAGCCAGGGTGCCAGAGAGCAAAGGTGGACCAGGGTGCCAGAGAAAAGGTGGAGCCAGGGTGCCAGAGAACAAAGGTGGATCCAGGGTGCCAGAGAACAGAGGTGGAGCTGCTGCAGCTGAGGACTAGGTGGGGCCAGAGGGAAGGAGCCCGATGGAACTGAAGGCATGTAGATCCGATATGCAGATTAAAGCCAAGAAGTCTGTGCAAGGCAGAGTTACGACTGTTCAGGGCAAAGCATCAGGGACAAGGAAGCCAGATGGAGCCAAAAGGACAAGGTCCCAGGTAGAGCTTACTGGTCGACGAGTTGAGGTGGAGTGGTGGGCTTGGAGGCTTGCAGTGCAGCTAGAGGATCGACACATCAGAACAGAACTGGCGAATTGGAAGCCCAAGGCGGATCCAAGCTGCTAGGTGGAGCCAGCAAATGATGAATCGAAGGGCTGAAGGGAGTCTATGGAGACAGGGCCGAAGAAGTAGATAGCACAGGCCCCCTTGAAGGGGACCAAATCAAGAAACCTCTGTGTGTGCTCCACAAGGGGTCAGATCCCCCTGTTAGAGGAAGAGGATCTGAACTGCTGCTAGATCCATTTGTTTTGGTCAGTCAGCTTACACTTCTTCAGGCTAAAAATAGAACAATACATAAAGTGAGATGAGCTCTGACAAACAACAACTGAAATTGGGGCTATATATGCACCAAGAAACACAAGGGACTAAACGAGGTAATTAACATAAGGTGAGCCACATAAGGGCAAATCAAAAACCAATACTATAAAAAATAAGCTGCAGGAAATGGAAAATAAAAAAAATCAATAGAAAGTCTTCTGTCTAAAAAACGTGGAGAATTCCAATGCAATATGTAATCTCTTGAGGTTTTTAAAGTCGGCATGAAACGGAAGTTGAGATTGTCATTTTTTTTCTTGTTGTGACGTATATTCGAGTGAAACGGCTTCTGAAATTTGAAAAAATGTAGGGCGGGGCTTGATTCCATCCTTCGGAATTGATTGGATCGTTGGAGGACACTGACAGGTTCTCTGAGAGGCGGTGCACTGATAGCCGCACCCTCATCGCTTCGGCCGCACCCTTTCGCCATTGCATGTGACCGGAAGAAAGAGAGGTCTTTCGAGGGGGGAGGGAAGGGTAATATTATTTGATTAAAGATTATAAGGGTACATGAATTTTAAAAAATAATGAAGTGCACAGATAAATCATTTATAATAAACACTACAATATTACATATAAAAAGAAGATTTGTCAAATTTGATTTTCATGCCCACATTTAAAAGAAACAAAAAGTAAGTTAAGAATATAGTTTTTTTGTTTTGTTTGTTTTTGAGTCAAATATTTCCCATCAATTCTACACACTCCAGTTCCGTTGGTGGCGGTAATGCATCAAAAGCTGGTCTACCAACCACCAATAAACTGAAAAAGAATAAGAATAAGAAAAAGAATGAAAGCTGCATCCCAATGTGCATACTATCAATCCTAAAAAGTATGTGACATTAGTAATTGTCAATACTTTTTATGGCAGATAGGGTGGATAGTATGTACATTGGGATGCAGCTGAAGGCTGCATCCGAAATTGCACACTTTCTACTATAGTAGGCAAAAAACAGTATGTAACAAAAGTATGTCCAAATGGGCTGTATGCACGGCGGTATTTCCGGTGAAGGGTTAAGGATGCTCGATAACTTCCGCCGATCGTAGAGTCCAGTGCAATACCAAGCATTTATATTGAATTTTATACTCCGTGGTTATACTAAAGAAACGTTAGTCACAAAAACAGACAAAACAGACACCCCTCGTTGTGTTTATGCTTCTTTTTAAAATTATATTAAATAAACATAACTATACATAAAATTACATGTAAACATATGAAAGTTTCGTTTCAAAGACGGAGGACAGTACATTTTGAAGACTCTGCCATAATCCCGTTTTCCTCGGTTTTCCTCTGCTTTAATCTCCCCAACCGGAAACGGATGAGCATCCTTGCGTCAAATGCGGAACTTATGCGTGCATATAGCCTATTCACAGTACTAACAGTATAGATAAGAGTATAGGCAAAAAGTACCTATTATTCTGAAGTGTGTATACGATAGACTTACTATCCCATGAGGAGAATGAAAGTGAATTGATTTTGTGAATGACAGTAAAGTGATGTAACTGATGCTGGAGGTCACATGATAATGACAACATGGAAGATGTAGTATGTCTGGATTACAATCATACTATATGATGTATATGTCCAGAACACCCTAACCACCACAACCAACACATAGCATCTCAGGCTAAGCCACTCATAACACCTATGCAAGTACATACACCACACAAACCAACCATGCACACCAGAATCATGGCCTCGACTTATGTGTGAGCAAAACTGTAGTTCTGTTTGTGCAGAGGTTCATTTCTTAAAAATGTGACCTCATATGAGAATTCATGAACATTTACAATAAGCAGGTGAAACTAATGCAGCATCGATGAGCTAAAATGCATTTGTTTGTATGCATGTATAGTTTTAAACTGTTTAAAACCGATTGTCCTAGTTTAGAGTTTTGTTAGAGAGAGAAAGGAAACTGGGAGTGAAGAGAAGACAGGAAAGACAAGAAAAAAGATCGAGCTGGAAGAGAAGCTGAGAGGAAAGAAAGAGTTGGATACAGGGGGTGGGCAGAAGGAAAAGAGGTGAAACATTGGGAGGGGGGATCGGATGACTTAATCAGTGCACGCTGCCACTCCAAATACTCTCCACCCTCTCTCTCTCTCTCTCTCTCTCTCTTCTCTCTCTCTCTCCTCTCTCTCTCTCTCTCTCTCTCTCTCTCTCTCTCTCTCTCTCTCTCTCTCTCTCTCTCTCTCTCTCTCTCTCTCTCTCTCCAATATACACACCGGTGCACAGTGATTGAATCTGTGTCAGTATGAAGTCAGATCCCCTCCCTTTCCCCCTTCACTCCAGAAACCTTCATATCCAGCCCCTGTACATGTGTGTGTGTATGTGTGTGTATGTGTGTGTGTGTGTGTGTGTGTGCGGCTCTCTCAGCCATTCCTCCCTGACATTCCATTGCAGATGACGGATTGACTGCTGGGATACAGAAACAGAGAAAGTCAGTGGAATATTCTTTGGATTTGATCACTTTTAAAACTTTTTTCAACTTTAGATCGAACCTTCGGTGTTTTTCTTTTTTCAGACATTTAGCTGAAACTTCTGTTGGGAAACAGCATCATTACATATACTCTGCTACTGAAACATCCATCCTTTTGGGATTTTGAACTTTGATCAGGGACTAAACAACCCCAGGCAGGGGACACTAGAACATTCTAAACAAAAGGGTGAGTACAAACAAATTGAACATGCTAAAGAGTGAAATGTTTCATAGGACCAGCATCGGGTGCAGTGCTTTGTCTTTTTTTTTGTGCTGTGATGATTGACAGGAGTGGGATTGTCGGGTGTTTTCAAGAGAGATGAGTGACTTAATGATGCTCTAGTATAACATAAAAAGACAAATGGGAGTCTAGTGGGACACGCTGACCATAATTACCTAACAGACATTGAAATACGACTTTGCACATCCTCCAAAATGACTAATGTAGTAGGAAAGGGGTCGGTAATTCATCATGCTTGACCTCAGCTTCTGCAAAGTGTCGCTGTGTCACAAGTATCTCTTGGGTGGAAATTAATAGGAAGATTTTCCTAGAAAACTCTCGGAGGAAACAAGATGTGTGTTTGTGGTTTTAACAAACTAAAGTACAAGCTGAAATTATTTTCAGTGGCAGTCAGACAGAAGCTTTAAATTCATAATGAATCATAATGAAGTTCATCATGAAGGTGATGGTTAAAACATTGAGTAGGAGGAAGACTAGACATACACAAACATTAAATCAAATGAGATATTATTATATATAAATAAGGGATACATCTTATATTGCTGAAGTTCACAACTTTATAAGTGAATGCTATAAAATATGCATTTGCTCAAACAACAACCTGTGCAAAACAGGTAGAAAAAGTATACCATAAAGAAACATTTCTTTGTTCAAATGACCCAGCCTCAGTGCCAGAAAGCCTCTGTGATGTCATTTAATCTGCATAAAGTGTGTCTGAAACCATATGGAGAGGCAGTGATAAATCATATTCAAAGGCAATCAAGTTCAACTGGCTCTCACAATTTCAAAGTTTTTACTTTTTAAATTGACCAATGTCTTTATGTTTTACGTTTTCTGCTAAAGAACATTTCTGAAAAATGTTCTTTGTTGTGGAAAGGTTTGCAAGTTTAATCTATAGAAAGGGCCAATGTGGTACATCTCAGATTTGAGCATCTGGAGAGTATATTCCAGTCAGATCCATTTACTAAACATGTATTGTGGGAGGCCCTCACCTCTCCCTCTCCACCTTTTCTCCTTTTCCAAAAAACTTTTTCTCTCCTGAGCACACATGCATGCACGCACGCACGCACACACACACACTGAGATGGTTTGAAACTAACAGTGGAAGAAAAAGAAAATGGGAATGAGTCCAAAGAAAAGATTAAGGCAAGAGGCATGGGGAAAATAGGGGGAAAGGAGAACACTTTGGGGGGTAGGGGGACATGAATTGAATTTCAGAAAGCCTCTGTGTTCATAAGATACAAGAAATTACTGTAAATCCATTGTATTGTAAACTAAACAAACACAGAATTATAGTACTTGTGTGATAGCATTTTACAGCATTTGCTTAACACATTTCTGTGTTTATTGTGTTTCTCTTCCGTTTCAGGTTATTTAGTCTGAAAACAGAGCCCAACCAAGAGCTTTGGGAAACAGCATGATTAATACACACCCACAAACACATCATGTCATGCTTTTGTTGCTGCAGCTGGGACGTCCTAATAGGTTTCAGAAAGAGAGATATAGATTTATAGTTCATAGAAAGGTTCATAGGTCAATGACAAAATCTTAAAAAAAAATAAAAAAGTGTTTAAAACTTGCCACATTCTAAGAAACGCAATCTAAGATGTATTCATGTTGATTTATGGTTCTTTTAAAAAATATTTATGCTGACCCCCTAACATGTAATCTGGGATATTCATGAAGTAAAACCAAATAACATATTTTCCTAAAACGTTGAATTCATGTACATATCTTAATCATCATTTTCATAACTTTTGTTTCTACAATGTATTTTTTAATTGAATGTCATTTAAAATGTAAATTTATCTTGAGTCTATATACCATTTTACATCATGAAAGAAAAATGGTCAAATAATAATAATTAAACTCTGCTCCACATTTCAGAGTTATTCTTTCCCTGTTATGCTGTAAAAGCCCTGTGACCTCTACAATGACAGACGTCCTGCAGCTCAGTACCAACAGTCTACAAGTGCCAGGTAACATTTCATTGAAAAATTATTCTGTGGGATATGATACTTAAAATTAAGACTTGGCTGAAAAAAAAAATCATATCTGTGTAATATCCTAGAGGAACCTATAGGTTATAATAGTTGAACAAGTACTTTTGCAGTATACAACCAGAATTTATGTACAGAAAATTTGGAGTCCAAAATGTAAAGCTGAATTGAAACCTGTAATCATCCACACATTCCCATAGGAATTATGCTGTAATTCCTGTCTATGCCATCAACAATACTGGACCGGGGTGTGACCCTCTCTTATCTACGCTCTGCACTCTTGAGAATATCTGTACATGTCGATAACATTCCTGTCATACTCCTGAGTGAATTCCACCCATGTTTGAGTGTGTGCTCGCTTTAAAACATATTAGAGTGACTTTGCTGGAAGAGGTCAATCAATGTTGATAGCACTTCCCATGGAATTCATTTTGACCTGGATAATGTCATACGCACATCTTTGACCGCGTTAGGAATTATGGAATGTTTGGAATTCTGCTCCTGAAATTCCTTACTGCCAGTGTTCCCCCAGATATGAGCACCACAAATCAAAGTGTTAACGCTGAGTGCACATGATGACACTGTTGAAGAGAACACAGAATCCTGTGTTGTTAGATAAGGATAGAAGACAACTTTCAAATGTATTTGAAATAATGAAATTATTGTCCATGTTTAACGTCTATCTATTTTCTAAATGCATGTTAATGATCTGATTGTAAATTATTTGTCTCTGTATATGTTTCATTGTAATTTTTCATCAAAATGTCAACTTGATCTTCTGATGAAACTTCTCTCATAATGACATAATGGTGACAAAAGTTGCACTCTATTTTAAAGTACTTTAAAATGTGAAAGTACTGGAAATTTAAGGTAACTATACATGGATTTAAGTTAGATTAGGTGTAGGGGTAGATTCAGGGTTAGTACCTAGTTATTACCCAGTAATTGAATTTAAGTTCTGAACTGGACTGTCACTTTCATTGCAACTTTAAATACTTCTGAAATTTAGGTTGAATGTATTTGTTTTATAAAGGTATAAGGTCATTCAGGTGATATGAAATCTAGAATGACCCACAAAATCTTTCCCAACAAAACCATCCATTGGAAATTCTGATGTTGCTAAACACATGCCAGTTGGGCTTAAAAGCTCAGGCCACCAATATGGAATTTTCCAGAAATTCCTGAATTTGCTTAATTGCTCTGCTGTTTTTATATACAGGGAGTCCTGTTCTGTTTTTTCCAGTTTAATGCATGAGCAACTCATTTATATATTTCTCGGATTTCTCTCTTTATCCCTCAATCAATCTTTTCATCTTGTCTTCTTCTTTTTCAGGTGAAGACAGATCAGCCTCTACATCTCCATCTGGTTCTCCATCTCCTTCCAGAAATGAGTGCAGTATCACTCCTCTTACTCCCTCTCTCTCTCCGGTAAGATCATGACAGACAGAGTCCTCTTTCTTTAGCACTTTATATGATAAACCTAGATTAAATGCCAAAATCAGATGCTTTAAACTACAGTAATGTTAGTAAAAGAGGATGTGGTCCCACCAGAAATATGCAATTATGCTTCTTTACTTAGCACTCAGTCAGTTGGTTGAAAACAGCACTATCATTAGCTCATCTCCAGTTAAAGTGCACTGCAATCTGTGGTCACACAAAAATGTTTCCTTCGAAAGCTGACTTTAAAGGGGTGGTTTGGAATTTTGGACATCGGGTCTCATTTACAAGTGAGCCTTTATCAGTGGAGACAGTTTTCAAAAATTTTCATCCAGTCGTTCCAGTTGCATATTTCGCCGGTGCTAGGCTAGCGCGAGGCTACGGTAACTGCTAGCCTGCCACAGTACACCAAAAGCATATAAATTATAACGGCAGACTATCGATGTAAATGTCTGTTGAGGAGAATAATGTTAGAAATCAAACTAATCACTTAAAGGTGAAGTTTGTCATTTCAGCACCACTAGTGTCGCAAAATTAATTTCAAGGTCTCTGACACATATTCTTGCCGCAAACTCATGCCATTGGTTGAGCCAATGGCCCTGTCCCAAATGGCACACTTAATACACTTGTGGACTTACAGAATGTGTGCATGTACTCTGCTATCCATAGTTTTTGATGTTTTGGACCATTGCGTTCATGTCTAAAAACATAAGAAGATCAACTTTAAAAAAAAAAAAAAACGGACCTCGAGTTTTTTCATTCCACTGTTGTGCTTCTCGCATATTTAAGCGCAAAATTGCATTCGGTGTGAATGTCGCCTTATTTTTTTTCATTCCACTGCTCTACCCTTCCATTGTTTTTCGATGTAAACATGTGCTAGACGTACGTTGTACTTTGCTCATGACACAGCATTCTAAATGCTTCTCTAAACCTTGCATTTTTTCGTTCTACTGTCCTGAGTCTCGTTTTTTAAATGACCAAAAAAATACTGGTATAAACGAAAGCTGAAAGTGATACATGATACACTCCCCCTGATGTGTTTAGTCAATGTAACACTCAGGTCACAGGGAAATGATCTAGAGATAAAAGGAGCGAGGGAGAAGGTGGAGTCAGTTACTCTCCGTACCAGGGTTCATTTTTTTTGTAAAGTCACCCCTCTGAAAAAATGTTAAGGCAATAGATTTATTTTCTTTCTGTCAACCTTGTTTTTTTCCTTCTTTCTCTCTGTAGAGGACAGAAGTGAGGCCGTGTGTGGCTCGTCCATTTTCTGTGGTGGTCGCTATAGATTTTGGCACCACCTCCAGTGGCTATGCCTTCAGTTTCACAGAAGATCCTGAGACCATTCACATGATGAAGTATTTATGTATTTATCTGTATCCTGAAGTTTGATAAGTTCTTATAACTCCCCCGCTCATTTCTTACCTAGATTTCTCCCTGTTTTTCTAACAGACGGTGGGAGGGTGGTGACCCTGGTGTAGCCAATCAGAAGAGTCCAACCTGTCTGCTGTTGACCCCTGACCTCCGGTTCCACAGTTTTGGCTTTGCAGCTCGAGACAGCTACCATGACCTTGACCCAGAGGAAGCCGGGCATTGGCTCTACTTTGACAAATTCAAAATGAAAATCCACAGCACCAGTGTAAACACAAAATCTACTTTTTATTGACTGTGTTTTTTATAGTAGAATTTATTCAGTAGAGTAGTGCTCAGCTTAGGGCATCATGCATTGTTGATAAGGTATCCAACACTGTCTAAAATAGAAGACTAGATCTACAGGGCCAATGGCACACTTAATACACTTGTGGACTTACAGAATTGTGCATGTACTCTGCTATCCATAGTTTTTGATGTTGTATTGCGTTTATGTTTTATTGTCTAAAAACATAAGAAGATCAACTTAAAAAAAGTTTTTTTTCATTCACTGTTGTGCTTCTCGCATATTTAAGCGCAAAATTGGATTCGGTGTGAAGCAAAGCATATAAGGGGAGTGGATTATTTATTTATGACACTTCTGTGAGCATTTCTGCAGCAGACTTTCTTGCTTTTCTATAGGATCTATCTTTGGAGACTGAGCTGGAGTCAGTAAGTGGAAGAAGAGTTCGGGCCATTGAGGTTTTTTCTCATGCCTTGAGGTTCTTCAGAGAACACGCTTTAAAGGTGCACGCACGCACACACACACACACACACACACACACACACACACACACACACACATACACACACACACACACACACACACACACACACACACCACACACACACACACACACAAAACACACCACACACACACACACACACACACACACACACCACACACCTTATTAGGGTACTGCTCCAATGACAAAATGAGTAGTAGCTACTACTGTTAACTAATAAGGAAACAAGCTTAACTAATCTGTTAGTAATATCAAATTAATAATCACAATTTAATTTAATTTTAAATCAATAATTACTGAATGATACTAGAGTCATTAATAACTATCAAATAACTATGAAAAATGATAAAGAATACCAATGAATTTTCTTCATCACAACATGAACTTGTCTGAGACGTAATCAGTCTGTTTTACTCTGAATATTGTCATAAAATGCATCACTAAGTACTCAAGTGTTACATAGTCACTCTTGAAGAGCTATTAGTGATCTGGACCATTATTTATACATAAGTGGAATTTTTTTTTTTTGAATTATGGTCAGGTTTACTAATATTTCCTGCAGAGTAATTAATAATTAATTGGTAATTCTTTATAATTTGTCATAGTTAGTTAGTTGATAGTTATAAATGAGGCTAATCTCATTCAGTATTTATTGATTACAAGGAACTATCTCAGTCCTAAAACATGAACCACCAGTGTAATGTAGAGTAGTGTGCTGTGGCTTTGGTCCAAATCTTTCAGGACTTACTTTTCCTTTACTCAAACAAGAACACATCCAGTCTCTGTGAACAGTGGGGGTGAGGTGAGGTGAGGTGGAGGTTATGGGCCAATCTGTAGTCAGTCTTGGCTGGACCCAAACCCTCTTCCTCCTGCTTCCTGGAGCCCCTGAAGGCTTGTGGGAAAACACTTACATGGAGATTTCGACCAAACCTCCGGCCATGCATCCTGAGTGTCTTGAGTCCGGCACATCACGGTTCATTTTAGACCGGAACGGAAATAAGGGATATCAATAACTAATAGAAGTATGAAAATGTTATCTGTGGAATGTAGTTTGGATAAGAGATGGAAAATGTAGTAAAGTGTGTGTGTGTGTGTGTGTGTTGCAGGAGGTGAAGGACCAGTCCTCCTCTGTGCTGGAAAGTAATGAAGTACGATGGGTCATCACTGTTCCTGCGGTGTGGCGGCAGCCAGCCAAGCAGTTCATGCGAGAAGCTGCCTATTTGGTAACGTAGCATAAGTGATCTGAGATTAGTTTCCACTACAATATGAAAAATTACACATTCAAATAGTAACACTTTAGTTTAGAGTCAAATTCTCACTTTAAACTAGTTGCTTATTGGCATGCATAGTAACTAGGATATTGGCTGTTTTTTAGTACTTATAAAGCACATATCAATGCCTTATTCTGCATGACCATATTCTACATCCCTTAATCCTAACCAATACCTAAACTTAACAACTACCTTAATAACTATTAATAAGCAGTAATTTGGAGTTTATTGAGGCAAAAGTCATTGTTAGTTTATAGTGAGAATTGGACCTAAACCAGTGGTTCTCAACTCCAGTCCTTGGAACCAGGAGTTATGGTATGTCTCCTTATTTAACACTCCTGATTCAGATCATAAGCTCGTTAGGAGAGACTCCATGAACTGAACTGAGTGTGTCAGATAAGAGAGACATACAAAATGTGCAGAGCAGCGGGTCCCGAGGACTAGAGTTGAGAACCACTGCCCTAAACTATAAAGTGACCATTCAAATACACATTTTCTCTTTATTCCTCTTACTTTTTATTTTTCTCTCTTTTTCTCTCTTTCTTCTCTCTTCTCTCATGCACACAAAATGCACACTCCCACATTGAATGTGATGTCCTTCAGGCCCCAAGTGCAGTTCAGGAAATGTGCGTGGATGAAAAGGAATGCAATAGTCACTCACTGCATGCACACATACAGTAAATGGGAATGTTGAAAGACTTTTGTTTGAGTGGAGAGAAATAGTGTGCCAGGGGGACTATAACCTGATATCCATTAAATACGTGTGTGTGTGTTGGCCTGTGTGAAATGCCAGACTTGTACATTTCCCTATGAGCAAAACACTAAGAAATCAATCACAGAGATTATTTTAACTATACAACAATCAACAGTGCAGAGTTCGCCGTTAAAGAACCAAGCCTGTTGTTTCGATCACTACCAGCTGCTCAGACTCGAAGAACACTGAAATCCCCCTGCAGTTATACCTAAACCAGCCAACAACTCTATATATTAAACAGGCCCATGTCAGACCTGTGCTTTTTCTAGTAGCCCTGGATATTTCTCTCTCACTACCTTACTAGAGGTAAGGCAGTTTGAGGTTAATTTCCTCTTTGCAATGTCACAGAGGTTAAACAATGCAAGAGACCAGCACACAAACACAGGAAACCACGCCTGTCCCAGCCAAGCAAGAGAGGGGGAACGAGGCAGCCCACCACCTCCTATCATAGCTCCATGACCAAATGGGCCAGTGTACTGACACTTTCTCAATACACTGAAGTCTTATTTCCATTTATTTTGGTTACCATGATACCAGTGCTCATTGTACATTAGACATGGTGTTTTTGTAGAAACATTATGTTTACATTAAGTTTTCTGAAAATAATGTGAGCAGTGCATGCTCATAAAATGTGTTAATTGATGCTAGGGTGTCAAGTTGTTAAGGTGTTTTGAGAGTTTTTACTGAATTGTTTACTAAATTGCTGTTGGCTAGAGTGTTCTGGAGGTTGCTAGGGCATTACTATGGTGTTTGACTGTCCCAAGTCAAAATAACTCAATGCACCACACAGTTCAACAGCACGCACTGGTACTTTTCATGTATCAGTTTGAATTTCTTCGGCCCAAGGCCGGCCCAGACTAGGCAAGATTTTACATAGCGCCCCCCACAAGACAACTCTCCCCAGTTTTACTAATGTCAAAACTAATATCTGGTAATTGCTCTGTCATGCATAATTAACAGATTATGCTGATGTATTATAATTACATCATGATGCAGGCAGTGTTTAAATTAGTCCAACACAACATTGTCAACTATTATGTTTTTTTTTTATCGATGACAACATTGTTATCGTAAACATAATGCAATCTAAAGTACTAGGATAATAATTGGCAGAAACACAGGTAAAGCTCCATTTAAATCACTAAAAACGCTACCACTCATCTCAGTTTAATGCAATGTCTCAAAGTTCCATTATAATCAAAGAAGCTGTATACACTGCACAATAATCTGTTATTTACATTGTGTCTACACTTCGTTTGTTATAATGAGAGGATTTGCGAGTGTGGCTTGAACAGTTCAGCACTGGATTCCCGACTAACTTAAACACCTCTAATTGGTCATTGCATTTAGGAGATCAACAAACATGTCTGTGATTGGCTTCATTGCTCAACACTGCAAATACATGTAAATACAAACCCTTTGGCGCTCTCCAAAGCCCAAACACAAATTCACACTGGAGCCTTTATCAAATCAGTTTCGCCAATATGATATTATTACAGTATTAAATGAGGGTGCTCTTGCTTTTGTTTGAGGTTGGTTCGCCCCCTGTCATTTTGCGGCCTAAGCAACCGGCCAAGTCGCCTATGCCACGGGCCGGCTCTTTTTTTCAGCAGGTTACATCGTTACTTATGCCAGTAGGTGGAAACAAGTATCTTTATGAGTGAATTTTTCAATTATTCACTGATTCATTCAAAACATAAATTAATTCAGGAACAAAACAAATGACTGTCTATTCAAGAGTCATTGAATCATTCACTCAATTGATTTGTTCAAAATCTTGATTCATTCAGGAACTAAACAAATTACTGTCTGTATGAGTGAGCCACTGAATTGTTCACTCAACCAGTTCATTTAAAACACTGATTCATTCAGGCATGAAACAAGTGGCTGTCTATACAAGTGAGTCATTGAAATATTAACTTAACTGATTTGTTCAAAATGCTGATTCACTCAGGAACTAGACACCACCCTGTGTGTTGTCTAAAAACTGCTGATAAGTGTATATTACTACTAATTAAGGCTCATGTTGTTTATCTTATTGTAGGCCGGTTTGGTGACTGCAGATTCTCCTGAACAGCTCCTCATAGCTCTTGAACCAGAGGCTGCATCCATCTACTGCAGGAAGCTCCGTCTACACCAGGTCATTGACCTCAGCCAACGACCAGTAACCAATGGTTTAGATGTAGATTGCTCCCGCCCTTTCGATTCCAGTTTTAGGCAGGGTAAGAACGTTTTTTTCTTTTTCTTAACCAATTAGCATTATACAGTATCACTCGCTCTAAAATTGATCCTGGGAAGGAGTCCAAACCTCTTGCTTTGAGTGTATCACATTTCTCTATAAACTTAATAGGGAACCATTCTTAAAGGATGGGGAATACAGGACTGTCTTTCATCCCTTGAAAATAGAGTGCTGTTTTTGTTTTGTGTGGTTATTTGCGGGTGTATGCATTGCGGAGAGTTGGATCGGGGTCAGATTGATCCAGAACAAGTGAGTGTTAGTGACTATGAGACCATATGGTTTGGATTAAGACAGCAAGAACAAGATGACATTTTCCCGTAGGTTAGAGTGTCCCCTGAGGTCACAGAGCTGAAAAAAAAAACTCTTTGAAAGATTGACAATGTTTTTGTTATCACTGCTTGAAAAAAGAAAAAATGGGGTTCTTTTACAAACACTCTTTTCACATTTATATACAACAAAAATACTATTATTCATTCCTGCTTTTATACTCAAACAAAATATACTTACACTTATACACACACACATTTCACATTATAATTGAAACAAGGTGCTGCAAACCATGATCTCACCCTCTTCTAGACTGCTTAGACTAGTTTCTGATTAGATTAATCATGATAATTCACTTTTTCACAAACAGAACACAAGCACAAACTTCAGCTTTGCCACTTTTATGTTCCAAGGGATTTTTCTTTTTATTCACACTAACAGGCCTGTTGTTGTTTTTTTTATGAAAATGACCGACTTTCCTGAAAACCCTTTGGCATGTCTAATTTTTGCTGCTTTTGAAATTTGTTTCAATGCGTTTTATGCATATAATATAAATGTTCATGACTTGACAATTTTGACAATTAAAATGACAATTATGACAGAATACTCCTGTGATGCATGTACGTATACTGTTGAACATTGCTATCTGAAACATTAGATAAACTAGTGAAACTAGCGAGTGTGAGAAGTCGGTTTTAAAAGAGTTTCTTCCGGTCAAAAGTGTAGGGTAGAAACTAGTCCAAATAAATTTAGTCCATCATTGTCTGTCCTCTCATCTTCTTAAGACAATAGACACATAATTAATCACTGTCTCTGTTCTTCCGAAACCACATGGGTTGTAGAGTAATCAAAGTTAAAATCAGTTTATTTGTACTTTTTCCTCTTTGTTTCAAATGCTGTTTCATATTGTAATGATTTCCAGATTGTCCCCAAAGTGTAGTTACGTTTATCTTCTCTGTGTGTTTGCTGTAAGCTGTGGGAATGTTCAGCATGTCTGTATTCTCTAGTGTTCACAGACTTTACCTGAAAAGAAAATGTTTGAAATAATGCATTCAATAAAAAGAGATCCTCAGGAAATATGGCAATCAGAATAGCCGTAGTAACCCCTGAAAGTGAAGCAGATCATTCTTAGTTTAGCAGCAGGTCATTATTCACTAAAGCACCCACTATAAAACTGCAGCCATGAAACAAGCCTGTTTTATTAGGTATAGTGTACTTTGTGCTCACATCTCGAAGGCATATTTTACAAACAAATGCTTTAGGTTCATTAAATCAAGGTCTGCTTAGCAGGCTGCCGTATTATTGATCCAGGTATCTGCAAGCTCTTCCGTTCTCTTGGTGAGTTGCATTGATTCTAATGTGATGAGGCTTTGATTAATGTTGCCCATGTGTGAGTGATTCATAGACTAAAGGAAGTCAATGTTTCTTTCAGCCCGTGAGCAGCTCCGCAGATCCAGACATAGCCGAACTTTTATGGTGGAGAGTGGTACTGGAGAATTGTGGTCTGAGATGCAGACAGGTAAGAGATGGAGACACACACATTTATTTAGCTATAATAAAACTTCTATTCTTTTAAAGTTATAATGGCTGCAATAAATTACCGGTAAATGGCAATAATAAATACATATATTACATAGTAATTTTGTCCTCAGACACACAAAGTATATTGGAAAATGACATCCTGTTGGCCATGTAGTGCTGAAATTTTCACAAATTAAACACGAAGATGCTTTAATAAAGAAATGAATGTCTCTTTTTGTGATTCTTTGATCATACTATACAAATAACCACAAATAAACCATAACAATACTTTCCAGGGAAATAATTTCCAGAGTATTGTAATGCACTACTTTTTTTTTCTTTCAGTTTCGCAGCCGCAGTTTCTTGTTCTTTATGTGCTTATAATATTGTTTATATGACTCTAATTGCTGTGCATATGTAAGAGACCCTTATTATGGAGCAATCATTGGTATGTTATTACTGGCTGCACAGTCTGAGCGCATGGCTGCAGTGTGTGTGCATGCAGCTCTCTCAGCATGACTGGCACAATGACAAGGTGCAGGGTCAAAATAATCAGATCTTTAGCTCCAGATGTTTCCAGAGAGAGAGAGAGAGAGAGAGAGAGAGAGAGAGAGAGAGAGAGAGAGAGAGAGAGAGAGAGAGAGAGAGAGAGAGAGAGAGAGAGAGAGAGAGAGAGAGAGAGAGGGGAGAGAGAGAGAGAGAGAGAGAGAGAGAGAGAGAGAGAGAGAGAGAGAGAGAGAGAGAGAGAGAGAGAGAGAGAGAGAGAGAGAGAGAGAGAGAGAGAGAGAGAGAGAGAGAGAGAGGAGACTTTTTGTGACTTTTAGGTCTTCTTTAATTAATCAATATAAACATGAGTGACCTACATTTTAAAAAATAAAAACCATTAAAACATATATGTATTTATATTTTCCACAAAGCAGAGGGGGAAAAAGAAACAAATAAAAAAAAATAAATAGAATTAAAAAAAAACCTCATAAATTAAATACAAAACCTCCCTGATCATCAGCTTCACACATAAAACCATCAACTCCCCACACATGAAAAAAAGAGTTAACATCATTAATGAGGCTAAAATATGCATACTCCATCGTTAATCTCTTCTTTATAAAACCTCTCATCATCATAACAGTGTCCACACTTTCCCTCCCTTCTACTTTATTTCTTCTAGTACACCAGATTGCCAACTTTGCTGCACCAAACAAGAAGTTTAATAAAACCACTTTGGATTTATATTTTGTTACATATTTGGGACCAAAAATAAACAATTCTTGATTAAACTTTCCCAAAAGCTGCATACTCCAGCTTTCCATTAAACCCAAGATTTGTTCTAAACGTGGACACTCAATAAAAAGATGAAAAACTGTTTCAGAGACCCCACAAAAAGGACAACCCTCATCGTCCGAGACATTAAGGAGTGCTTTGTGTCTGTTTGTAGCTAAAATCCCGTGTACAATTCTCCACTGAAGGTCACCCACCCTCTTTTCAATGGGTCTTTTGTACAGGGACCCCCAGCTACCTTTCGGGGAAGAGCCTGATTCAAACACCATAGTCCATTTAGTGTCTCTTACCTCCTTAAGATGTTGGAAATGTATGGTTTTTACACAAGCTCTGTAAAGTGTTTGTCTACTCAACGTACTAACAATGTTCAGTTCTGGTGTATCCATAGAAAGCAACTTGCTGCCATCCTCCTGCCAGTCTTCTTTTTTTATGGAAACACGCAGTTCAGGAAAATGGGCATTTACTCTGGCATCACAGCTCACCACAGGAGAAACTTTCATGAAATCCCTTATAGCAACAGGGAGGGCCTCCTCAAGATCATCCAGCATCCTCTTGATGAAACGTTCAGACCTGAAGCCCACCTTCTGTGCCAGTTCCTCCACAGATATCCAGCTCAGTCCCCTGCGTAGGTGACATATTTTGGAGACTCCAGCTTGCACCATTGCCGACCTCACCGTGGGAGAGTTCAGCAAACCAACAGAGATCAGTGGATTGAAAAACAAAGGCTCTTCATATACCCACTGATTGGATCCTTCCCATTCTCTTGAAAAAGATAGAGTCTGCCAAGCTTGCAACACACTCTGGTAAAAACCAGCCAATCCTTCCAATGCTAGTCCATCAGATGACATGACAAACCATTGCTTATCCAACCCCATTCTTCTGTTTTTTTGCAGCAAAGCACATGCTACGTCCATCCACTGCTGATGCTGACAATATAAAAGACGCTGTGCCACTTGCAAACGGAAAACAGCAATCCTAGACCAAATGTCAATTAATCCTTGTCCTCCCTCATGAACTGGAAGGTATAGGACAGCAGCCTTTAGCCAGTGTTGTCCTGACCAGAAGAATTTAACAAGAGTCTTTTGAATATCTTCAACTATGTTTTTTGGAGGATCCAAAACCATCAACTTATGCCAAAGAGTGGAAGCTATAAGATTGTTGGCTATCAGGACTCTTCCCCTATAGGATAACTGGGGGAGCAGCCATTGCCATTTAGACAACTTTGCAAGCACTCCGTCTACTAAGCCCTCCCAATTCTTCATCCTACATTCTTCTTTACCAAGATGTACTCCTAAAAATTTAAAACCGGACTTCCCCCACTTGACATTTTCTGGTAATTCAGGTAAAGAGCTTCCTCCTGAACCACACCATAACGCCTCTGTTTTTTGCCAGTTAAGTTTGGCTGATGATGCTCCTTCATAAATAATAAGAGCTTCCTTTATAACTTGAATATCATGTGCATTACTAACCATAACAGTTATATCATCTGCATAAGCAGAAAGTTTAATAGCTTCAGCTTCTGGTTTATTACTTACTAGAACGCCTGTCAGTTTACTTCTTAATAAACAAAGTAGAGGCTCTATTGCCAAGGTATATAACTGACCCGACATAGGGCACCCTTGCCTTATCCCTCTTTTCATTTGAATTGGTACGCTTAAACCTCCTCCTATTTTAACCATGCTTACAGCGTCAGTATATAATATTCTTATCCATGATAAAAAATGTTCTCCAAACCCATAACATTTAAGAACCTTAAAAAGATAGTGATGATCCACACGATCAAAAGCTTTCTCCTGATCCAAAGAAAGCAGCCCAAAATCAACATTATATATTCCAGCATAATCCATAATATCTCTCATTAAAAACAAATTATCATAAATAGACCTTTTTGGTATACAATATGTTTGGTCTTTTTGTACTAATACATCAAGAACACCTTTAAGTCTGTTTGCCAAACACTTTGATAATATTTTATAATCAGAACATAAAACAGCTACTGGTCTCCAGTTTTTTAGCAGACAAAGATCTCCCTTCTTTGGGATCAAAGAGAGCACTGCTCGTTGACAACTTTTTGGTAGAACCTCAGCTTTATAGCTTTCCTGTACAACTTTAAAAAAGTCTTTTCCGATTATTTCCCAAAAAGTTTTGTAAAACTCTGCTGGTAATCCGTCGATTCCTGGTGCGCGACCAGATGAAAGTTGATTCACTGCTTTTGTAACTTCCTCAAATGTCAGATCAGAGTCTAAGTTCTTTACATGTTCTTCATCCAGCACAGGCAAATTGTTAAAAAGTTCATCTGCGACAAAATTTCCTGTGCACTCTTTGGCATATAAGTCCACATAGAAATCAACAGCAAGTCTCCTCATTTCCAAAGGATCTGAAGTAACTTTCCCATCATGTGTGCGTAATGCATGCATATAGTTAGTATGAATACACTTTTTATTCAAATTAAAAAAATATTTTGTGGGAGCATCCATGTCTTGTAAAGAAACAAAATGTGATTTCACAAGAGCTCTTTTTACCTTTTCGTTTAACATATTACTTAGCTCTTGTCGCTTCTGTCTAAGATCATCTTGTAAATTTACATTGTTTTGATCAATTAACATATTTTGAATTTTTAAAATATCTTCCTCCAATGTTGCCATTTTATATTTAATTTGACTGGAAGTATGTGACGTAAATTGTTGACAGAAAAGCTTAATCTGCGTTTTCCCTATTTCCCACCACTGAAGCAGATTTTCATATTCATTTTTTTCTTTAACCCAACAATTCCAAAACACTTGAAAATTCTCATAAAAATTAACATCTTGAATTAATTTAATATTAAAACGCCAATAAAAGAATTGTGGTTTTGTTTCTGATAAAACAACATTCACTAAAATGAGCTGATGATCAGAGATAATACAGGGTGTGATATATGCACCAATCACTCTATTACACTGATTTTTTTGTAAATAAATTCTATCCAGACGTGCCGCACTAACTCTACCTTCTGCCACTTTAATCCAACTATATTGTCTCACGTCTCTATTCTTTTCCCTCCACACATCTACTAGCCCTAACTGAGTAATCATTGCTTTCAAAACTTTAGCAGAAGAAGGATGTGGTTCTTCTCCAATCCTGTCAATAACAAAATCAAGGGTGCAATTAAAATCTCCACCTATAATTAAAAAATCCTCTTGTGAAAGAGAAACAAGAGTATTTTTTAGCATCGCAAAAAACTTAATTCTGTCCTTACCAATATTTGGTGCATAGATATTAACAAAGACAAAACACAAATCTTTTATTTTAGCTTTAACTAGAAGAAGTCGCCCCTTTTCCAATTCATTGATGGATAAAATATTTACATCTAATTCAGGAGAAAACAATATTGCCACCCCTGCACTTAAATTTGTCCCATGACTAAGAAAACACTGACCTTCGGACCACAAACCCCAATCTACTTCATTATTTAGATCACTGTGTGTTTCTTGTAGAAACATCACATTAATTTCTTTAAGCGTTATGCTTTCTTTTAACAATGACCATTTATTACTTGCCCTAAGACCATTTACATTTAGGGACCCCACTCTTAGGACATCCATAATAAAATAGTGTAGGAAAGCAGAAAAAAACAGAAATGTGAGAAGAATACCAGGATAAAGATAGATACCCATCGTGCACTTATTTTAGTTTACCTTTCACGGCCCGGCGTTTCGACCTGCCTGGTTTTACTCCTTGCCTAATTGATGTTATGTATTTTTTTAGTCGAAACCTTTTCTGCTGGGATAGTACCTCTAGGCTGCAATCCTGTCTTACATTCATAACAGATGCCACAAATTTATCTAAATCTGGAAAAAACTTATCAATATCAACACTTTTACCCTTTGTCTCATCCAAGAATGCATTAATCTGCTCAACTGTATACAGATCACTTCCACAATTTGCCACATCAAAGTCCACACATGACTCATCATCCCTACAACTCTCTTCAGTTGCTTCTGACAAATCATCCATTTCTTGACTTTGCCCCTCATGCGTCTCATTTTCCTGTACTAGGCCACCACCACAATCAACACTCTTACCATCACCACTACAACTTGGAACCTCAGCATCAATAACAACATTTTCAGAAATATTTGGCCTTACCTCGGTGTTCGTATCTGCCATTTCAGCTTGTTGCGGTGTGCTCGCCTTCACTATCTGCGGTGTACTTTCCTTCGCATTCTGCGGCCGATCAGATGTTTCAGCTGGGACTCCCTCTTCAACATTACGCGCTTTGTGCGGGCAAGTGAAGCGTTTATGTCCAATATCCCCGCATTCAAAACAACGCAATGTCTCCGTACTAGCGTACACCATATATGAACTCTCTCCGTGAGATATCCGAAAAGATACATCAAGCGTTTTATTGGGAGAGCTCAAAAACATGTAAACGTGTCTCCTGAAAGATAACACGTGTTTCAGTGCAGCGTTTTTACAACCTAAGGGAATCTCTTTTATAGCGCCGGCAATTTTGCCAAATCTAGTCAGTTCTTTAATAATACTCTCATTGCCGACGAATGGAGGCACGTTTGATATTACAATTTTCGATGCCGGTGCCGACAACGGTGTAATAGGCACATAAGTTTCATTGATCCATATTCCGCTTTCAATTAGGTTTTTTACTTGATTTTCATTTTTCAAAAAAACGACTACTGCCTTATTCATTCTTGAAGCAGAACTAATATTTTCGTTACCGACCTTGGCTCCTACAGCAAGGAGAACATCCTCAATAGACGTATTCGCCTCCGGGGCACACCTGAAACCATTCCGGAGGGTGAGAGGCGACGCTCCCCCCGCGGGGGTAGACGTCATACTGCCTCACACACACACCACGCGAAATAACCTTAAAACTACCCTAAAAACCGTGCTCAGAAAAAAGTGGGGGAAAAAAAATAAATAAATAAATAAATAGGAAAAATCGAAAGAAACAATAAATCAGCTTGAAAAAAAAGCAAAACGCTCTCACACACGTGTCTCTCACACACGCACTCACTCCCAACATCCGCTCAGAGAGAGAGAGAGAGAGAGAGAGAGAGAGAGAGAGAGAGAGAGAGAGAGAGAGAGAGAGACTCCCTCTAACTAATACACTGCTAAAAATACAGATCTCCTTCATTTTCGCATCTCGTTCTGTTCTTATAGTGCACTCATGCTTATAGATTCACAAAGAGGCCATTTCCCATGAAACTGAGTTATTACACCACTGTGTAAGAACAGGGTGTTATTGTTGCTTCAAAAATGCTGTACAAATTATTAATCAGGAAATGAGACAGACAAAGGTCATGATTAAATAACCATTTGTATTCTCGAAGGTGATCGGTACATTGTGGCAGACTGTGGCGGTGGGACGGTGGACCTGACGGTTCATCAGATTGAGCAGCCACAGGGCACACTAAAGGAGCTTTACAAAGCCTCAGGTTAGTTGAGGACCAAAACCAACTCCTTCATCTTCAGCACAAAGATCTTCAATACTAGAGTAAAATGATAGGGCCTTGCTGAAGTGAACAGTCATGACTGACCAACTTTTATTTCAATTGTTGTACATGAATTCAGGACATGTTCTAGGATCAACGGCCCTGTCTCAAATGGCACCTTAAACCCATGTTGTCCCCCGAGTCCACACTTAGGGGATATAGTGTCGAATGTATGGTAGTGTTTTCTATGAGTGTGGGCTTGGCAAACATAGCTACACATCAAGGGTGCTTGTAAGCAGGGTAGGGTGGGGAGGAGGGGTCCAATCCTGCACATCTGGCCACCTTCCAGCAGAGGGCTATATCAGAAGTGAACATCCCTATGCCCAACTCACTCCGAAGGGGAAAGCCCTTGCTGTCTTTGAAGGCAGCAGGACACTTGTGTGTCGTAATGAAGCCGTTTGGAATGCACTTGGCAAAGGAAGCAATGAAAGACTACGTAATTTCCTCATTAGCTTCACATGGAATGTTGAGATGACAATGCTAGGCAGTGACAACATGAATGTCTTATTATTTCTGTTAAAATTATACAAATAAATGTACATTTATAATGAAGTTGTTAGTATGCTTTATATATGTGTGTGTGTCGCCAATCAGCTCTTCACTTTATAAGTTAAAGGGGGCAGTTTCTGCCAATCTCATGTTAATCTTGAGTATTGCATCCTTTATATCTCCGAAGAGTTTTTAGTTTTATCAGATATATAAAAGACAAATACGCTGCACCGACTTTTTCCGAAAACAGCCGAGCTCCTGGAGGTGTGCCGTGCAGCACTGCCGACGGCTTCCGTAACCCTGAAGAAGTGAATTTGGCACAGAAAAACTCTGTCATATGTCATATCCGCCATATCTAGATTTAAAATGAATAGCGAGGACTAGTCACCCTGGGCCACATGACCATAAACGATTCAATTACTTTTTTGAAGTAACCATCGCATGTTCCCTTCACTAACAGACTTATGGAAGGTCCCATCGTGAAGGGATTCAGTTCTTCACTTTTGTTTGAAACACCCCTACAAATGGCGTCCCCTTCCCGAAGTTCCCTTCAAAGGTGCAAAGCATTATTTTTTTTTAATTCGCCCATGGAGCTTAGCTCCAGCCCTAATTAAATACACCTGAACCAGATAATCAATGTCTTCAGGATCTATAGAAACTTACAGGCTATGTGTTCAAACTAATCCTTGCATTTAAAGTGGTCCTCCAAGATCAGGGTTGGACAGTCCTGGTTTAAGGGAACGATAAGGGTTAGGCTTAGTGCCCTGGAGTTGGGGTTTAAACTATATTCTTATCAAGGGAAATAACTTGAATATTTTCCAAAACCAACAAATCCAGGAGCACATCCTTCTTGCCAAAATGTTTATCACTAATCAAAGCTGGTCAAATTTGATTGTTCACTTCAGCCATGCCCTGTCATTTCACTCCAATCCTGAAAAAGATCCGATGCTGAAGGCCGTCTTGATTGATCACGGTTATTATAAAGGATTTAGTTTAGGACCTGAAGAAAAATGGGGTGAACATGCAAATCAAGTAGCATGTAACCTAAAAGGTACATATACATGTTTCTCTTTCAGGGGGTCCTTATGGAGCAGTTGGAGTGGATCTTGCCTTTGAGGCCATGTTGTGCCAGATCTTTGGGGCTGACTTCATTGAGAGTTTTAAAGCAAAACGTCCAGCAGCTTGGGTAGACCTCACCATTGCATTTGAAGCCCGTAAGCGCACAGCGGCCCCTGGCCGGGCCAACTCATTAAACATCTTACTGCCCTTCTCTTTCATTGACTTCTACAAACGACACCGGGGGCAGAGTGTGGAGACTGCCCTGCGCAAGAGCAAGTAAGTCTGACTGACTGAGAACTTTATGTCTTTGAAAGTGTGAGAGTTTATGTTTTAACTTTGTGTTATGTTTCTGTCAGTATGAATTTTATAAAGTGGTCATCTCAAGGGATGCTGAGATTCTCTGCAGAGGCCATGACTGAACTTTTTCAGCCGACCATCAACAACATCATAAAACATATTGGTAAGAGACGTCTCTCAAACGAACACTAAGCCAGGGATCGGTATTTAATTCTCTGATATCTTACCGATTTCTCTCATCCTACCAGAGAACCTGATGCAGAAGGAAGAAGTAAAGGGTGTGCGTTTTCTCTTCTTGGTTGGAGGATTCGCAGAGTCGCCCATGCTTCAACGCGCAGCCCAGAACGCACTAGGGCGGAACTGCCGTATCATAATTCCACATGACGTAGGTCTGACCATCCTGAAGGGTGCAGTCCTGTTTGGACTAGACCCCACTGTTGTCCGTGTACGCCGTTGCCCGCTAACTTACGGTGTTGGAGTTTTGAACCGCTTTGTGCAAGGTCGACACCCTCGTGACAAGCTACTCATCAAAGATGGCCGAGAATGGTGCACTGATATCCTGGACCGCTTTGTTAGTGTTGATCAATCGGTGGCGTTGGGTGAGGTGGTGAGGCGGAGCTACACTCCAGCAAGAATAGGACAAAGGAAGATCATAATCAACATCTACTGCAGCGACACTGATGAAATAACCTACATTACTGACCTCGGGGTGAGGAAGTGTGGTGCCATCACGCTAGACCTGCTTGAGTTGGGGGCAGCGGCAGCTAATGCCGGTGAAAACGATAAAGGATCCGCATTTGAACGCAGGGAGATTCGCACTACCATGCAGTTTGGAGACACTGAGATCAAAGTCACAGCTGTTGATGTGGCAACCAGTCGACTGGTGCGGGTATCAATTGACTTCCTGTCCAACTGATCCTACTATGCTGTTTCTGAAGAGAACTGGAATTTGTAGAATGCAAGGGACATTTAACGACAGCTAATCTCATCAAACAAATTATCTCAAATAACAGCTTTGAGTTTCAACATCTGGATACTTAAGGATTGCAGATGTAAAACCTGAAGGACTGAATGATAAACTGGAAAGTTATTGCGATTCGTTTTTTATCGTGCAAAGCACGGGTCTCTATATGTGTACTTTGGATAATTAAAAAGTAATGAAATTCTCAATTATGTCAAGAGATATTAATTAGACCTTCAATGAGTAAAACATAACAGGAAAT
The DNA here is from genome assembly GCA_036326025.1 of Chrosomus eos. NCBI lineage: Eukaryota > Metazoa > Chordata > Actinopteri > Cypriniformes > Leuciscidae > Chrosomus > Chrosomus eos. Next base: position 42,386,468 of record CM070818.1, on the reverse strand, counting down.
GCATTATCATCAAACAAGCTTCCATTTTTGGCATAATTTCTGTAAATGCATTTCCTGTCAAAGGAAGTAGTTCCAATTTTGTTATTGTTAGGGTTTACCAGCATGTCATGCATGCATTAAACACACATTATTTTAAGTTTGTAGACACTTAGTATTTAAATTGATTTATCAAATAAAGCCACTTCATTTTTTATTTTTGTAAACATATACTCTATAACTAAAAATTATTAATTTTAAACTTGTATCAAGGCAGATCTCGTTCATAAATTATGGTTGCGCCACCTGGAGGTAAGAGGAAGTAATCACTTGGAATGACGTTAATGAGTTTGGTTAGCAGAGAAATTTAGTTTTCTGATTTCCTAGGTACAAAACAGATAGTTACATTTTCAAATGCGATTTGTTTTTTATTTCCTGCCTGGTTGTAATTGTACTTATTTTCTCCATGAAATATATTTTAAGACATTTGTTATTCCAGCACAATTAAAATTGCTAGTCAATGAAACCCCTTTGACTTTACATTTGACTGACTCAAGACTTTACATTTTCCAGGTCTAAACATTTAAGCCTGTCTAGAAGTTTCTTTTGTTCTTTTATCTGGCCTGGTGTTAACTTTAAATAACATTTATCAATGACATTTGAAATAGCATTCTTTAATCTTTTATATAAAAGCAATGTTGTTGGCTTTTCATCTATCAGGAGGTAAGAAAACCAAATAAATTGTATTTTTCCCCACACAAACTTCAAATATGTTAAATTTCCTATCAAATATGCTGAACATCAGTTCAACATAAGGGAATCAAGCTACGGGTTAAATCACACAACACATTGTCAGAATAAAGTCCTAAAACTTTGACTTTAGTTTGACACTTACTATGAAACTGTTGGTATACTAATCACAATGACTGAAAATAAAGTTATTTTTCATTAAATGTTTCCCTGATCTGATGTATACGGTAGTCACTTCTCACTCATGACTGAAAGAAGAAAACCTCACACAAATGTTGAGAAGCAAAAGTACTGATTTTAATTGGACCAATAAATAGTTCCGCCGAATGACCAACACAGGAACGTATCACAGCAGAGTGCCTGCATTATATCAGTGCTTATACAGATCTACAAACTGACCACTTGTTTTGAGTGCGTGTATGGTTTGCGTGTGTTCTCTGACTATGGCTAAACAACATTCAAATCTCCAACAGATGATTCAATCCCCTTCGATCTGGAACAATTACCAAAAATGGCGTTTTATTCTGTTTTAGCCTTTGTAAACACAGAAATGCATGGATTTAGTGGGACCAGGGAGTAACAAAACAGGTCAAAGAAACAAACAAATCAATTGTTTTGACCTTCTGAAAGTCCAGAGGCTCTGCCCAAGACACTACTGGATGCGTGTGGATTAGTGGGCATGTTGGGGTCTACCACGACCTCTTCCTCTGCCAGCAGATGCTGACGGGCCGTCAGCAGAGGAGCGAGGGTTCTTGATGGTCTCATCTACTGAGAGGATGAGGCACGCAGCCTCAGAGGCAGCGGTCAGGGCATTGATACGCACAACAGAGGGCTCCCATACACACGCTTGGAAGTTATCTGCTATGTCTTCATTATTTATGTCCACTCCATACCACATGCCACCCTAGAGGAGAGGGAAATTATGCAAATGCACATTACAACATTGACGTTACATTTAAACATGACATTAAATTCAAAATGATCAAACATGACTTGTGTAGCTACCTGTGCATGCTTGGCCCTCAGTTTATTTAGGATATTGGTAGCATCAAAGCCTGCATTGTCACACAGCTGTCTTGGAATAATCTCCAGGGCTTTGGCATAGGCTCCGATCAGCAGCTGCTGCTTCCCAGGAATTGTTCTAGAATAATCCCTCAGATATTTCGAAAGCTCCATCTCAATAGCGCCACCTCCAGCAACAATGGAGTCATTCTGTCATGGGGAAATAGGAGCCTGTTAATTATATATATATTTTTCTTCTAAATTGTCTCCCCCTGCTGGCAGTTCTTAAAACATTCAGAAATGTCAGCATGTCATGATTCCCTACCAGCATTTGTGATAATTTGGCAGAATTACAGTAGTACCCCAGAGTGCAGTCTGGACGATGGGGCGGGGCGGCACTTTTAGGCGGGGCGACACGTGTCGCTCCGCCCACCCCCAATTTAATTGGTTTATAATACCGCAATCTTATTGGTGTAGACGATTCAAGTCTGAGCATGCGCATTCTTTTATGTACGATTTTGTGAATGATTTGGCCGTAAAGAATATAAAATGCTAACTTTAATCGTATCTTATTATCGGTTTGCCATGGTATTTTTTGTTATGATCTATTGGCTAATACTTTTTTTTATACTTAAGGCACAGAATAGATGAAGTTATTGTTTAAAAACGAACGCTTGGTGACGGCACCTGTACTTCAGGGAGATGTTTTACATTAGCACGTCATTCACTGGCTTCTTCATATTTCTATCAGGATCGGTGGATCAGCACAAACTCTGGATTTTACGCAAATTATGATTATTCACTGTAAGAAGAATGTAAGCAGCTGATTTTAAATTCTAAAGCACAACCATTTTTTGTTGTCATTTTAAACGACATTTGTTGTCCGATGCTTGCTTATTTGGTACAAAGTGTAAATAAAATTTTTAATGGCAAACATGTTTCCTGGTTGTTTACCTGTTCATAAAATATGGGGGCCTATTGGTTCTGTATGTTATAGTTGTCATGTTTCAGAAAACAAGATTCATGTTTTCTAATAAGTGTCAACCGGTTAACGTAAAGGGATACGACTGTCGAAAAATCGAATTGTTTATGTATCCACCATAGCATTGCGTGTTCATGTTTTAATCATCATATAGTAGGCTACGGGATAAAAATGGTTTTAAATATTACTCTCACATAGCTACAATAACCATAAAAACCCCACTGCTGTAAATCTGTGCAATTATAATATAATAAAATAAATAAAATACCCAGCAGAGAAGTGATATGAACATGTACTAGGCCTATTGCTTATAGTTATACGCTCTTGAGCACATTATAATATTTGCTATAGATCGACCTAATAACATCTGTTTTAGTAAAAAAAAAAAAAAACATTGCAGCGCTGCACGGATTTTATTTCCATTGTACGCACAAAACCCAATGGCCAGGGCTTGTGCTATTTGGTAGCCTATTATTCTCTTATTTGTCACCGTGGTTTTGCTTAAAAATAAAATAAATGTATCCGATGTTACTGAAATACAGGGAATTATCATCATTTGTGTAAAATCCCGAGTTTGTGTTTATTCACGGATCCTAATGAAAAAACGAAGAAGCAAACTAATGATGTAAAATTACGGAGCCCTGCATGACATGCGGAAAATTATTGTCTAAATCAGCCTATAAAGAAACTATCTCTCCTTTGATATGCCAGTCATTTCAGTCATGCTGATTATCCACCAAAAGTGGCACTGACTTGTCTGCAGGGTAAATTAATACAGTATAGCTTGGCTAAATCTCAAACAGTGTATCATTTATCAGCAACATATTTTGTGATATCGCCGACGCCATCCATACAACTGCTCGCTTACAATAAGACTTTGTAAAGCTGCTTTGAAACGAAGTGAATTGAGCGCTATACAAATACATTTTGACAGTAACTTCATCTAACTTGATTCGTAAGTTCATCAAAACTTTATCCAATTGATCGTTACTGAAATCGCAATGGTTATTTATCACTTAATATAGTATATGGCCAAACAGCATCGTAGATCATTCATAAACTCGTACCATTCGTACATAAAAGAATGCGCATGCTCAGACTTGAATCGTCTACACACCAATAAGATTGCGGTATTATAAACCAATCAAATTGATGGTGGGCGGAGCGACACGTGTCGCCCCACCTAAAAGTGTCGCCCCGCCCCATCGTCCAGACTGCACTCTGGGGCTACTCGAATTACATGCCCACCAGAACATTTTGTTGTTTGAATATTTTAACAATATTTAATATAACATAATTGGGCATTTGATAATTCCTGTATGTATGTATATGTGTGTATATATATATATATATATATATATATATATATATATATATATATATATTATATATATATATCAGTTGAATGTAATGCGAAGACGACGGACAATTCACGGAAGCAAATTAATGTGAGAAACTCAATATAATGGCTGTAGGAATGAAAATACTGCCTTTCAATCAAGAACCAAAACACATTTTTGAAAGAGGCAACAGCTATTTGTTTACCCTGTATTATGCATTGCAAAAATAACTTTTATTTGGCTGATAAGACAAAATTTGTCATAATTTTTCAGATTTTAATGCCAATTTGAACTATTATCTAAATACAATGTTTCCCCAAAATACAAACTAGCTAGGGCTGTGACGGTGGCATTTTTTTTTTTTTTTTACCACCGCTGTGGTAATGGAGCAACCACCGGCGGTGGCTGGTGGGTGGGTGTGTATATATATATATATATATATATATTAGTGCTGTCAAACGATTAAAATATTTAATCGCGATTAATCGCATTAATGTCATAGTTAACTCGCGATTAATCGCATTTAATCGCACATTTTTATCTTTTCTAAATGTCTCTTGATTTATTTTTGTCCCATTATTTTTTCTTATTTTAATGCTCTTATCAACATGGTAAAGTGGATCGGCTTGCTTTGTGCAAAGGTTTTTATTGAAAACAACATTGGCATATAGGCTACTGTGTTCAAATTCACACTAAAATTCTCACTTAGAGCAAATAATCTCTCACACAATGTAACACTGTCCATCAATAAAAGGGTGAAATAAATACTGACGAGGTCCTGATATTGACGCATCAGCTGTGTGTGTGTGTGTGTGTGTGTGTGTGTGTGTGTGTGTGGTGTGTGTGTGTGTGCGTGCGCGCGCGCGCTTGGCCATCATCAAGCGGTATTTCAGACTGGACGTGCTGCGATAGCGCAGTTCACAACGACAAAACACACAGATCACTTTGGTCTTGTCAATGGAACCATTTGGCAACTTTTTAAAAGTAAACCTTCCATTCAGAATCTTATTGGCATCCATTTCGGCGTCTCGCGCTCGTCATCCACTCAAACCAGGTTAACTATTTGGCCGGCTCGCAAGCCCAAACGAGTGTGTGCGGCGTGCCTGTTGTTTTGTTTACGGTCTAGATCCGCTTGCGCTTTGGTCAACGAAGCACTCCGCGCGGCGCAAGCCTTTGAAATGAATGGGTTTCATAGCGCAGCGCTCGCATGCCGCGTCCTGTTGCAAAAGCATGTGAAAGAAAACTACAAAGTTTGCAAGGTAAAAAAATTGACGCCTTTAAAATGGCTTTGCGTTAACGCCGTTAATAGCGCGTTTAACTGACAGCCCTAATATATATATATATATATATATATTAGGGGTGGAGCCGAACCCGAATACGGTATTCGGAAAGGCACAAATAACGTGTTTTTTACGAATACTTATTTCGAACAAATACTTAAAAAATATTTGTATTCGGGAACAAGAAAAACTTTATATCAAAAAGATGCGTCTTCTCACGAGACCGCATGCCTGGATGAGCGAGTTAGAGTGAGTGAGTAACGTTCAGGAAGAGGTGACTGACAGCTGCACACAGTAACAGAGAGGGCTCGGCTGCAGCGAAAAAACACTTAACTGCTTCACTATTTTTGTTGAATAGATTTGTGTACCTTAACTGGGTTCCGGAGGCAGTTTATAACGGGAAGCGGAGTTTGATCGGGAGATTATTCCATTATGCTGCATTATTGACGTCTGCAGTCGGATGCTCTCATGTTCGCTCTGTGTACGTAGCTCTGTTAGCTCGGTAATTTAGACAATGAACAGGCAGTTGACAGAGTAACGTTAACGTTCGGTTTTAAAAGGTTAAAAAAATGCTTGTGTAGGTGTGTCGAATTGTATGCACTTGTGGGAGTTATATGGCACGCAGACATCCCAAGACTCCCGGAAGTTCAGGGAATCTCCCGCATATTGATAGCGGCTCCCTGATGTCCGCAAATTAGTTCAAATCTCACGTAAATCTAGAGAGCGCATGCGAGACAGAACTGCTTCAAACCGTGCGGCACGGCAGTAAGGGAGAGAGCGAGAGACCTTGCGTGTGTGGGTCATGAAAGCTAGTCACACCCCCCCTACATTTTACCCGAATACAAATACGAATACAAATACTTTTCCCCCCTCAACAAATACAAATACAAATACCGGCTACTTTGCACACCCCTAATATATATATATACTTCAATTAAATACATTTTACAATAAAATAATAATAAACGAGGCTTAAACATCCATTTCGTAACAGACTTGTGTTTATTTGAGCACTTCCGTCAATGAAACATCACACTAAAGCCTGTAAAGCATTTTTAAAAAATATCAGTAAATAATATTAACTTAAATAATATAATAGTTAAATATTTTAAAAACATTTGTTTAATATTTCCACACAAAGATGTGTGATATAGCCTAAGCATACCGCTCTGCGCTTTGAGAGGGTTCAGGGATGTGGGATACGAGCAGAAAGACAATCTCTTTTTTATATCTTCATGGCTTCTACTTGTTGTAAAAGGTATGAAGAGCAAATTTTATCTTCCACAGGGGCAAGACATTTAAGCTGTTTGATTTTGCGCTGCCAGAGAAAACTAAACTAAAATCACCCGCATATGTGAAACGCGCTTTACAAATAAACTTGACGCGCCTTACCAAGTATAACAATCTCAAACAGTGTTAAAAGAATTTGACGTGCAAGTAAAAAGGTAGGCTATCTTTCCTACATAAGGAAATCTAGCGTTTTTCTACCTTGCCACAGTAAAGAATGTGAATATAATAGGCCTACTTAAAAGCGAACCAAAGGAAGACACGTTTATAGTCAAGTCAAGTCTCCTGCAAAAATGGGTGAGACGCGAGTGAAGATTTGGGAAAAGAAACAAGAGATTCCATCATCAGTGGAATAATAACTAATGGAATATTGTTAAATCGCTGATAATCGGGTGACCGGATACAAAGCTTAAATTTTTGGGCTCACGAGTAACTTTCTCATTCGTCACACATCCAAACGTTTCCATGGCTGCGATGTAACATTTAATTGCTAACCTATTATTTATTTTGTAAACAAAGCTTTGTACTCCTGTCATAATATTCATGTAAAACAGCATTCACATACAAAAAAATTGTTTTGGCGGACCACCGCCGGTGTTACGCGGTTGTCAAGTTTACCGGCACAGCTCTACTTCTAGCCAAAGGAAATCAAGGATAAGATCAAATCTCCAGTTGTAATAATCTGTTCCAAGAGATGCTAAAGTTTTCCCCACCTTGATCGCTCTGCGCACAATCATGATAGCATCGTGCAGTGAGCGCTCCGTCTCTTCCATGAACTGCTCTGCGCCGCCCTCAGGATGAAGGTGCAGGTCTTGGCTTTTGGGCAGCCTTTAAAGACGTTGTATCTGTAATGAAATACATATCGTTAGTATGGAAAATGTTTGTGAAATCTTTGTGTTATGGACATAATTACATATTGTATTAACGCAAGAAGAAAAGAAAACAACAAACATACCTTTCTCCTCCAACCTGCACTTCTTCAAAGAGCTCACACAGTCCAAGCACATCATCAGTCAGGGCACCAACACTTGTCTGAATAGAGCCGCCACAGGCCTGGAGGACACAATACAACTGCTTTAACAACTACATGGTCACCAACACATCAGGACCAAAACATCATTGCATGTGCACAAGGGAACAGATATCAGCCATTACGTTCAAACAACACTACAGAGTTCTGCAAGAATGACATTTTTATAGGCCAAAACCCCTAAGTTTAAGCACTTCCAGTTCCATCATCCTTAGTCAATGGGTTTTTAGTTAAATACCAGAAATAAGATCTGTTTAAGACTAAAAGCTTAACAGTGGTGATGGTCATTCGACCATAGTGTAGTTCATTTATAGCCTGTTTAGCTGTTTACTTCAGGCGATTCTATCTATTCTTTAGAATTCATTTAAGTTGTGTTAATTTGTCAATTTTAATTTTAAATGACCAAAACGTGCAAGAATCAAACTTGTGTTGGTAATGAGCTAATTTCTGCAATAATCCAGAAGCTAATGGAAAAATCCTATTGGGTTTTATCAAGAGAAGTAGGGTGATGCTAAAACCTGGAAATTACTGCTTACCAAATATAAACACAGACAAATTAAATCATGATGGATGTACCGATACACAATCATACCATCATGGTTCTCTTGAGATCTTCCTCCACAACACGGCCTGCACAGAACAGATCTCTGTCTGCAAAGTATTGTGTGGCCACATCTCCGATGGGCAGCTTGGACAGCACCACTTTAGCGCCAGATTTGTAGATCTTCTCCAGCTTATCGTACAGAATGTTCCATTCAGCATCAACAATGGCCTGATATTCCTGCAAACAGCCACATAAACACAAGGGGATTTTGTTGACATGGGCCATGACGGTTTACTGAAATAAGAACCCGTTACAGAAAATATTGGCTGGTGGACTTAAGCACTAGTTAGTGTCACTTCAATAAAATAACTTGTAGAAGCTATAGAAATCAGATTAATGAAATCACATTACTACACCATCAGTAACTGTTTCAATCTTTCTTGAACCCGAGCTGCTCATGGTCCATTCCTTTCGTTATTCAAAAATTAAAAGGAATATACTTGACAACTACATTAGAAAACTTGTGACAGTAAAGAGCAGCACTGACCTCCACAGAGTTCACGCGAACCTCAGCATTGTCCTTCTCTGCCTTCAACTCCAGCTCAATGTTGAGCAGTGCGATCCTTGGGTTCACATAGCGCTTGGGCTGCATCTCAAAGCCAGCATAGGAGAAGGTCTTCTTGAATGCAACACCAGCCACAAGCTGAGATTCCTGATAGACAGCAAAAACAAAAGAGTGTAAATTTAAGTGGTGGAACGGATCGCAAAATTCACATTTCAGATCATTTACGGTGTTTGAGCCACTGATCGGATCATTTTTGGATCAGCAAAAAACAAATTATATATTAGGGATGTGACGGTGAGGATATTTTCCCACCGGTTAATCGACGTGTGACAAAACCAGTAATAGTGGTGTCACCGGCGGTGTTTTTTAAATCGCTAATTTAAAGGCAAACGTAAAACGGCAACGTCCGCACGGGCATTCATAATGGTGTGGTGGAGCACTGTTTTGTTGTTGTGTTTTTCATTAATGAACTAAACAATAAAGCATTGGCACTAATTTGAAAACAAAACAAAAATGCATTTCAAGCAAAAATAATATTAGAAGATCGCTAGGTATTATTCAATTATTATTGAAAATCACACCCCTCCCTGTCTGTGCGATACTGACGCACGACTTTGTGCGTCGTGTGTGTGTCAGGAGGACTGATAGCGCATTCACTTGTCTTGTCGCGCATGAATAAGAGCGTGATCATTTAACCCTAGAAAAAGGATGACAGAAAGAACAGATGCTGAGTCAATTGCGTTAAATATTTTAACACGTTAAAGCTGGGCAAAAAATAAATAAAATCGCATGCATTAAGGTTGACAGCACTACTTGTCATACATTGCAGACAGAAAATGCTGTGGTTTAAAGTGGACTCGTTTTAATGGTTGGCCTACACAGAATGTTTAGTAAGCTACACAGAATGTTTTTTTAGTAAGCTACACAGCAGGGTTTCCCATTCGTTCATTTATTTTGTGTCAACGCTAACCACCACACATTGATTTTCGATTTTTTTTTGTTTTGTTTTTTACTAAGCCTATTTAAAATCGTATTTGATTGCAAAGCACCGTAGCGCATTCGGCCAGCACTACCTCTCGCTCGTCCCTCTCTCTCTCTCGCGCGCTCTCTCTCGTTCAAGCCTAGTTTATACTTTCACCTGGCTTGCAGCGCGAGCCTCCGCTGCCTGCGCGCACCTCCCCAAACGGACGAGGCGTTTATACTTGACGCGCTCGCCGTTGTATTATTCTTTGAAACGACAGGGGGGGACTCGGAGTAATTGCCCTCTAAACCACCATACACAGGTGAATGCTTATTTTAGTACACTTAACCAAAACCACATTACAAAAGAATTGAGTAGTCTAAAGCAGTAAACCTTAAGATTATAAGGCTACTTGTTACATTAGAACAAAATAAATGAATCTGAGAACATATACAACTAAATTAACAATAACTTAGCTACATATTTTCGAAATTCACTAAACATTTTCATTTAGTTTCGAGATTTTTTTTTATAAAATATGGACCATAATTAAAAGGTCATATGTCTGCTATTGTTGGCTCATTTTGTAAATTTAAGCAACTACTAGACCACAAACTGGGTGCCGGTGTGATAAGACGTATGTGCTTGGCCAGATTCGGCTCGAAGTCGTGAAAAAATAAAATAAAATGAATATTTTGTTCTGTGGAGACTGAAAGCCAACCCTTCTTCATTCGGTGGGTAGTATTACTTTGGTATGCGCAGTGTAATTCACATAATTACAAAATATTTTAGGCCTATAAAATTCAGCATGTATAAATGTGCATTTTCTAAGCTCATTTGATTCTAATCATAATGTAACATATTGCGCAATTGATTTCTTATAGGCTATGAAAGTGTGTGTGGGGGGGGGGGGGGACACAAACGGGATTTGAAAAGTGGGGGGAACATGTCCCCCCTGTCCGCATAGGAAATAATGCCCTTGGTTAGGACAACATCCCCAGGCTTCATGAACTTGCGCTCCATGCTTTCACCAATGTGACGTATGGATCTCAATCACACTGTGTTGCCAGGACCCTCCCTGCTCTGCTTCTGATAATCTTATAACGTTAGTTAGAGCTGCGTTCCTCTCATATGATTGGTAAGTGTAAGAACCTTTAGGTGTTTGTTCTTTATGAAATCATGTTTCCTTGTTTAAATATACCGATTTCCTTTATGGATATGCAAAAATTTCTTTAAACCTAGAACACAGCTCCCTCTCACCTCCAGAGCTCCACCCTGCACCTTCTTCACTCCAATCATCTTCAAAGGCAGCAGATCGTCCAGCATCATCACTGCATCCACCACCATTTTGGAGAAGAAATCCTTCTGTCCTGCGATCAGCTTTGAGTTCAAAGCCGTAGAAGCACACTTCTCCAACAACCTCCTTTGTTCCCTGTGGTGGCAAGAGAGGACAAATGATCACGTCTGTGATACTAACACATGCCTATGGAACAGCACACAGGGTTTGGACTTACTGCTCATCATCCCTTTTGACAGTAACAGCGATTTCTTGGATCTTTTTGACGGCAAGCAGGGTAGCGATGCGGAAAGCTCTGATGATGGTCTGGGGGTGAAGCCCTTCCTCCACGTACGGCTTCAACTGCTTCAGAAACTCAGCAGCAAGCAGAGTCACTGAGGTGGTGCCGTCACCAACCTGAATAAACAAAGAATGATGAGAATACATTTTAATGCATTTAACTAGTAATAAGATAATCATGCAATTTGATATCTGACGCAAAACATATACGAGTAGTGCAAGGGCCAGTGCATTCATTACTATTATAATATTCATGAGGTGAGACGTCCCTATTAAAGGAAAAGCTCCCAGCACTTCGCACCAGAACTGTTTTCGGAACCGAAACTTAGGAATTTCGCACTGTTCCGGTATTTTTCAAAAACACTAATGGAAACAATAAGCTAAATGTGCAGACACCAAGAGGAAATCTTACCTCAGCATCCTGAGATCTGGCAATGTCTACCAGAGTCTTGGCTGCGGGGTGTACAACTTCCAGAAGTTTCAGAATTGTGGCTCCATCATTAGAAATAGTGGCTTTGCCTGCAAGATAAACATGTAAATCCCAGCGTAAAGCAGACGCATAATTCTATATCAAAAAATGTATCAATACTTCCCAACAAAACATCACCTGTTTATGGAAGAGCAGACTTACCTCTGTTATCCACCACAAGCTTGTCCATGCCACGGGGGCCAAGGGTGGTCCTAACAGCCTCTGCCACAACCTGGCAGGCATTGATGTTGCTGACGAGCTGCGGGACCCCCTGAGAGGAGTCTGTGCCCTCCTTCAGGAGGATGACTGGAGTGGGCTGAGAGAAGACATTCAAGGGTCATAATCAATGCAATATCAAAATTAATTTAGTCATTAAAAAAAAAAACATTTTTAAGAGCATAGCAAAGAAATCTTACTTTATTTACAATAGAAATGTCTACAATATTTTGCATATTCCATGACCTTTCCAAGACTATAAATGCACTGATTTTTCAAGGTTTTCCATTACCATGGAAGAGTTTTGACAGCTCCTGTACAGACAATGTAATTGACTATTTGTGCAAGTTGTACACAACGCTGCGAGGGCTTACATATACATTCTACAATGTGTACAGCAATATCTGCTCAATTCTTAGTTTTTGCAGTTGAACATCATGTCGTCATGCACACAGGAAAAGCGCTAATATCTCTCACTTTGTGGCACTTGGTGCAAAAAAAATGGCTTTTAATCAGAAATAAGCGTTTATAAAGTCACAGTTTTATTGTAGTGACTTTTGAGACGAACAGCATTCAAGGGTGTAACCGGCTAACAGTTCACTACCTCTTTCTCCGTTACCGAAAGGATGCTAAACTGAAGCCTTTAGCATTATTTAATTACAAATACTATTGTAAAATTAAAATGTGTAAATGAGCAACGCTACATTATGCCGTACAAAAGTAATCTTTTGCACTTTGCGTCGTAATGCACATCTCTAAATTCTGCCTGTCATCCACAAACAGAAGAATGAATCGTTAGCAACAAAGCTAGCTAGCATCAATGTAAAACTTTAGGTGTATTATCGCACTTAAAATAAAAATAATTTCGCAGACATGTCCTTTATGGTTTATTCTCTGTGGGCGTTTATATCCCAAGACTAGGAGAAGAGTAAATAGCTAAGATGACGATGGATTTGAAAGTAAAACAGGCATGAATGCGCACTCACCATCATGTTTGCGGTGTAGAGGAGGAGGACGGTGCCGGTGAGATACCCACAATGCAACTAGAACTCTCTAGAACACGAGACGTTTCTGTTGTTGAACTGATGACGGCCGTCAGGGGGCGCTAGTACTACGAGACGTTTCTGTTGTTGAACTGATGACGGCCGTCAGGGGGCGCTAGTACTACGAGACGCTTCTGTTGTTGAACCGATGAACGGGCCGTCAGGGGGCGCTAGTACTACGAGACGCTTCTGTTGTTGAACTGATGACGGCCGTCAGGGGCGCTAGTACTACAGTTTTCACGTTTCCTGCTACGCAACCAAGATAGAAGATCCCCCTCCCCACAATATGAACAGGGAAACCAATAAAATAAATAAATGCACAAATATTTATTAAAGAATTGTTATTATTTATTTTATATTAATAATTTATTTAAATAATACGTTTTATTTAATTATTATTATTTATTAATTAATTAATTAATAATATTACAAGTAGGTAACAAGTTTAAAAAAAACTAACCTTGCAGGTGATGTAATATTTGCTGCTGTACTGTATGCCTTTTGTAAAATAGTCATTAAAATTGACTAGATAAATAATGAATATTTAACATAAAAGGTAAAATTTAATTTCCACAAGGAAATATAATTAGTGAAGTATAGAAGAATGTGGGAAAAACTATTTGACATTTATCCTAATTGTTTATTTATCAGCTTAACAGTTTATTACATTTGTTAACATACTAAAATAGTAAGTGAGTATAAATAAATAAATAAACAGCAAGCAAAGAAACAAACAAAAATAATAAAATAAATAAATAAAAGCTTTGCATCATAAAAGGTACCTTTATTTATTTAAAATAAATAAATATATAAAATAAACTCTATATGAGATTAGGGATGGATGAGATAAAGGCCATCTACATGTTATAGGGATTTATGCAGATTATAGATCTCTCTTTTTATCTTACTCCCCCTTCCACCTGTGCCTCTTATTTATATCCTGTATGGACCTATATATAGATTTTTTTTTAGTTTATATTGATTTTTTTCTCTCATTTGTCTGCCTCTGTCTTATCCCCGGGCAAGCTTTATAATTTTTACTGCCTTAACATGATTCACGTTTTGTTTTTTTGACCACAGAGAGATTATCCTTCAGAACAATACGACATAAAACTAACAGGCAAACATGCTGACGGTTAAGATATTAAAGCACAAAAAACAACATTCAGACTTATACTCATTTTCTCTCTGCTTCCCGCATACACACACCCATGTTCAACATTAGGCACTGTGTTCTACTCTATATATTTAAGATGTCTCAGATGTAACAGTATATGTGGATACTTTTTTCCCCTCCAGAGTAACTACAGGCTTAGGCTGCTGTGGTTTGCAAGCAGTTCTGGATAGTGAGGGTGGCGCATGTTTCCCTGTGATGTGTCTGCAGTCTGTGGCTGAACTCTGAGCTCTCAGGGTTCCCTGTTTTAGACACATGTAATTATCAGACGTTATATATACCCACCCTGCCTCGCCCTTATGGAGGGTACCTTTTAGCTAGGATATTTCTGGCATCTATGGCAGTTGACACACCCATTTGTGAGACTGCACAAGCTGAAGATTCAGCTGTAAAATTCACCAGCCCTCACCCAGACACAAAATATACAGTAGAGCATTACCTGCCTTGCTGCAGAGCCAAGTCATGACTGGTCAAGCGAAGCGGTCTGAATGTGATTTGAATTGTCAGTCAAACCCTTCAGAGCTGAGCCCTCACTGACAACAAATTGAATCAGATCTCAGGCACCCTGCCTTAGCACTCAAAAGAGACCTACCACAGATCTCATTCGGCCTTCATGCCCTCTCTCTCTCTTTCTATCCCTCTGTCATTATCAACCCTCTTTCCAATCTCTCCTCCTTCACTGTACCCTTTAATGTGGCCATACCACTCCATATGTGTCCTCTGTGTGATGGAGCTCAGGCTGTAATCACAAACACCAGTGATGAATGAGGGCTACACATGGTGGCTTTTGACACAGACAATCTTTTCCTCCCAGTCTATTACATGGACCACCAAGCACTGGGTGCTTAATGTGGACTAGATGATTCCAACTAGCACAGAAATACAGCTATATATTGGTGAGATAAGGCTGGGTAGTTCCAAATACTTCCATTCTAGGAATACTGCAAACAGTAATTTAAACATGACACAATGTTCTGCGAGATGGATGTGCATTGGGTTCACGCATCTTTAGACATTAAAGAGCAGTGCAGTGATTTGGATCCAAGAACTGGCAAAGCAGGACTGAATCAGTTAAGCTCGATATTTAATTTGCGATAAGAGTGTGCATGTGCATTCATGCATATTTCTTGTTCTGTTATTTTTGAACTAATTCCCATGTAAATGTCCACACATGCACAAGCAAATCCATGGCCCAAATTGTTGTGCATGTGCCGTACTAGGGCCATTAATCTGAACACTTGCATCATGCTTGACAATTAAAAAGCCAATCCATCACAGCCTAATCAATACAGGGGGTGTTTGTCCTAATAACTGTTTTGGGACTTGCCATTAATCTTTCTATAACAAATTGTGTGAGCTTGTATATGTGTGTGTATTTGTACACCTACCTTTTATTTTTAGATTTGGGTTTTAGACCATTTTAGAGTGTGGACAAAGTGAGGAAAGTTAGGAAATTTTGCCTGGTCCTCAATTTTTGAGACCTATTTAAAGTCCTGTTTGATGGTCAAGACTTGGGGATTGGGTTAGGGACAAGATTATTATTAGGTTAAGGGTAGGTTTATCTACACCGTGTGTTTCCCTGCTGTAGTCCAGTCCAGTCCAGTCCAGTCCAAGTCTGTCTTGTTTTCCCCCTCGGGCTAGTTTTTGTTTGTATTTTGTTTTATTTTTATTATTAAAATAAAGCCCTTTATTTCTCTTGCAATTCAATCCTCGCTCCCTTCACTCAACCTGACAGAACAAACCAGACATAATGAGGATTCAGCGGAAGAAGGGCTTGCAACATCCACCAGCCTCCACTCTCTCCAGCCCCCTCTATGACCGCATTCTCAAATTCAAGGCCTTGAATTCTCTCCGTCAATGGGGGACTGATCTGTGGAAGTTTTCTGTAGAGTTCAGTGACTGGGGCTGGGGTTCAACAACTTGGCTCTTAAGGATCTTTTTAACTCTGCCCTTGATGAGCCCCTCAGCTATTGGAGAATCAGAGGACTGGATCACCTGAATTTTGTGGGTTTTGTGAATTTCCTCACTCTCCATGGGAATACTCCTACTGCTGCTCCTCCAGAGGCCGTTGTTACCACAACGCCTCGTCCTCGCAAGCGCAGGAATAGGAGGGCTCCTTCGCTTCCTTTTGTTCGGTGGTCACAAGTCCTGTGGTCCAGAAGGACGTGACTTCAGTGGCCCCAAGCCCAGTTGTCCGGGAGGTCCCGACTTCAGCGGTTCCAAGCTCGATGATCCAGGAGGACTGACTTCGGTGGCCCAAGCCCGGTGGTCCAGGAGGACCGACTTCGGGGTCCACAAGTCCTGTGGTCCGGAGGACCCGACTTCAACGGTTCCAAGCCTGGTGGTCCGGGAGGACGACTTCGGGGGTCTCAAGTCCGGTTGTCCGAGTGGAGGAGGAGGAGAAAGGCTTCCTCTGTCCACAAGGCCATGCCCAAGCTCCTTGCCTTGCTGGCGCCGCCCTAGCTCGTTGCCTGCTGGTGCGCCAAGCTCTTGCCCTGCGCTCCGCTCAAGCTCTGGAGGCCGCCCTTCGGGGTTTCGTCTCATCGTGGCCGCCATCAGAGCCTTTTTACGTCATGCAGCCAAGCCACCGCTGGCCCTCAGGCCAGGACTCCGACTTCAACGGTTGCCAGAGTCTCCCTGGTCTGTCCCTCCGCTGGAGATCCGCTGGAGCCTGCCTGGTCCGTCCCTCCGGTTCCACCCTGGCCCTCAGCCCTCCCTCCCCTCTTTGTCTCTGTGTTTTGATCTTCCCGTCTTGTGTTGTCTGTTGGTGAGTTGTCGTGTCATATTCCTGTCTTGTTTTGTGGTGTTCCTTGTTAGGGACGCGAGGTGGCACTCCTGTTTTGTCTTGTACTGTGTAGCACACAGCGTGTGTTTAACACTAGCTGTGTGCTTTCATGTTGTCATGTTTTGTGTGAACACGTGGCTTATGAATATTAAATAAACACTAATCATTCACAATTTATTTGGTCTTTTTATTTCCTACAAATACAAAAGCAACAGTATTTTTTTTTCCCTGTTGGATTTTACTATTCTTCCAGTATTATGTATCTCCGCTACATCTGTCAGTGTGGTGCAGGTCCTCTGCATTCTTGCTGTTGGCGGAGGAGAACTCAAATGTTCATTTCATTAGCCTAATTAAAAAATGTAACAGGTTGGATTAGAGAACATTCAATTACGTGAAAAGAGCATTATACTACATGGAAACAGCTGCAGCACATTGGAATAGACACTGAATTATATTTATTTAATATGTCAAATGTTTGTAAAGTCATGTAGCCTACAGCCATGAACCTTTTATGCCTAACGATTTAACTAATTGAATTATGGTTTTATTGTTCAATTTTGGTGGCTGCCACATTCTTTTTTTTCTTTATATATTTTTTTTTGCCTGTGGGATACCATGAAAATTAGTATTTGTTCAATAACTTACCTTTCTGTCATTATTCACCCGATATTATAACAGTGATTAAGAATTATACTTGACTCGGAAGTATGTGGACGTCTTTTGTCGAGTTCTGTTGCCATGGGAAATCGTAGTTTCAAAGCTCCATTGATCATGGCTTTTCACAGTCAAGGTGCACGTGCTTAACTCAGAGTCAACCTACTCAGAGTTGTTTGAACTAACTCAATTCAGCTGTTCTGAAACCGAAAACTCAGTTTTCCATCTCAGGGTAAACCAACTCAGACTTCAAGTTTTAAGTCAGAGTTGGTTGAACCTCCTTATTGAAACAGGCCCCGGGGGCCTATACCGTGAAACGGGTTTAGGTGGCTAGCCAGGTATGTTTCAGTTCCCTTTTGAGAGGTCTCTCGTATTGCGTAAGTTAGCTAACGCTATGGGAAAATTCCTTTTCTCGAGAATATTGAAGCACATTTTGTTCAAATGCAGTGCAGCTGCACAGCAGACTTACAGCTGAGCACCTTAGCTCGCTCATTGGCTGCACGAACTGCACGAACCTATGGCGAGTCGGCTAGGATGCGCAAACCAATCAGGACGCATTGTGCCTATGCACGTCAGAGCCCACCAGTATGGCCGTGCCTTATAGCAATATACGCCCCAATTTCGCCATAGAATTCAGATTTAATCTCCTTCAGCAGGTTTCACTTCGCTGACCTACGGATGAGAAGCCTCGCCGCCGCCAAAAAGCCTTCAGCGGAACAAGCCACCTGCTAAGCAGCTCTGAGGACGCCAGCTTCCTGGTTTTCAACTGGACGCTGCCTTCAGCCCACTGTTCTGCTGTGCCATCTGGCGCGCTATATCCTTTACAAGCAGGGCATTCTTGAGATTCGCCTTCGAGGGGCAGGCTTATCAGTACACAGTCCTACCATTTGGGTTATCCCTATTATCTCATATGTTTACGAAGTGCATGGACGCAGCTTTCACCCCACTGAGACAACGGGAATTGCAAGCGTTGAACTACCTCGACGATTGGCAGGTTATAGCCCAATCGGAGGCGCAGTTAAGAACTCACAGATCCTGGCTGCTCAGCCATCTAGAATGCCGAGGTCTCAGGATCAATGCTTCAAAAAGTGCACTGTCTCCCAGCCAGAGTATACCTTTTCTGGAAACAGTCATACATTCTATACAGATGAGAGCGCGGCTGACGTTAGAGCGCACACTCGCCATTCAGCATCTAGCAGCATCATTCAGAGCAGGTGCTTGCGCTCCTCTCAAGAGATTTCAGAGGTTGTGAGGCCTCATGGCCTCAGCATCATCAGTACTCCAGTTGGGTCTACTGTATATGGTTCCCCTCCAGCGCTGTTTAAAAAAAGACCTGTGTACCAGCTCACGCGTGGCAATCTGGTCACTTACGCGTCAAAGTGAACCACTGCTGTGTCAGAGCCCTGGCTCCTTGGAAAGCAACCTACTGGTATCAGTCCGGCGTGACTATGGGCTTGATTTCGAGGAGGAAAGTGATCTTGACAGATGCTTCCCAAAAGAGGTTGGGGGGCCCTTTACGAGGGCAGGCCCATCTCCGGCCTTTGGTCGAGCCCGGAGATGTGCCTATACATAAACTGTCTAGAGAGCAGTCGCTCTATCACTAAAAGCTTTCCTCCCATACATAAAAGGTCCTCACATCTTGGTCCGGTCGGACAACATGTCAGTGGTTTCCTATATAAATTGCCATGGTGGTCTCAGGTCGAGCAACCTACACACCATGGCCAAACACCTCTTGCTATGGGTCAGCTCAACCTGCGCTTGCTAAAAGCGGCGCATGTGCCAGGCATTCTGAACCAGGGTGTGGAGATGCTATATAGAGACAATGTCAACCCAGGGGGATAGTCTCTTCACCCACAAATGGTTCAGATGATATGGAGCATCTTCGGCAAGGCAGAGGTCGACCTTTTCGCCTCAGAAGACAACGCTCATTGCAAAACATTTTTCTCGAAAGACAGGGACGCGCTGGCCCAGAACTGGCCACGCCACCTGCGTTACACATTCCAGTCGGTCACAATGCTTCCTCAGGTCATCAAACGGATCAGGGAGAGCAAGTGTGCAGTTTTCTTGGTAGCCCCGCTCTGGAAGAACCAGTCATGGTTCTCCGAGTTGACACAGCTGCTGGAATCACCCCCATGGCTGATACCGCTGAGGATCCCCGTCCCGACCTGTGGGCTCTCCATGTATGGCCCCTCAACATGTATCCGGGAACCTTCCGGATAAGGTGCTAAATGCCATTAATGAAGCAATAGCACATTCAACCAGGCGTCTTTATGCTCTAAAATGGTCAGTGTTCTCCAGCTGGTGCACAGCACATAACCTGGACCCCTACTAAGGGTACTTTCCTTTCTACAAGAGCTTTTGGACGTAGGTCGCACCCCTTCTACGCTCAAAGTATATGTGGCAGCCATAGCAGCATTTCACGCTCACGTGGCTGGGCAATCACTGGGAAGAAACGACCTAGTCGTGCACTTCCTCAAGGGGGCCAGAAGGCTAAACCCGCCTCAACCCCCCTCTATACCTATTTGGGACCTTTCCAAGGTCCTGGAGGCCACGAAAGGGGCTCCAGCCACTTCACTCTGCTGACCTGAAGCCGCTTTATATTACTTGAATAACTTATTAGGAATTATGTGTCATTATAAGAGTTTGATATATATTTATTGGGGGAAAATATTATGTATTTAAAGGAACTGTCCATTTGTAAAATTGTGTTTGGAATGAAATACAAAGTACATAAAATATAAATATGCTAAAATGTGTAATTTGGACATTAGATGTGCCTTATTTAGAATTTTAAACCTTTAAGTGCATTTTTATGATAGCAATACCTGTAAAGTGACTACCGGTATTGGGGTAAATCAAATATAGGCTAATAGGCTATACTGTAAATTAATAAGCTCAGATTCATCTTACCAGTTAAAAATTATACTGTAGCCTACTTTTGTAATTATTTTTAATTTTGTGATTTTAACTTCTGCTTTAAAAAGCTTTTTAGATTGTTATTTTCTAATGTTCTTCTGATAACCATAAAATATACTACAGCTGGCAAACAAAACCAGAGAGAAATCCAAATAAATCTTGGGCACAAAACATTCAGCCAGTAGTAAGAAAAGAAAACCTGTAGGAAATAAATATATATTTATATATACAATGATACATGATACAAGCCTTACAAACATGTCAAATTATATTGTCTACTATCAATTGTTTATGTTAAATATACATATATACATAACATTAATATAAACATTTCATATACAATATAATTTAACACGTTTGTAGGTCTATATTGTCAGAGATACTTGAGATCCAAATGCAAGTGAATAAGAGAGTTTATTTACAGTGATAATGAATATAAGGAAGGAAAATAGGCAAAGGTAGCAAGGCAATAGATGCAAATCCTTGAAGCAAGATGAACACCGTAGACTTGCAGTAATCCACAACAGATAGAGGAATCCTCTTAGGACCAGAATCCAAACTCACAGCTGGAACAGTAACAGGAACTGAGGACTAGAGAGACACTGGTGAGGCTCGCGAGAGGACAGGAAGAAAACAACGATCTGACAACAAACACAGCAAACGCTAGGCAGATATAGGAGTGGTAATAGTCTGCAGGTGCAGCCAACCTGATTAACTAATCATCATCAAGGTTGCTAGGAAAGCAATCAGACAGTTGACAACACTAGACAGACACACAGAAAAGAAAACACAGACCCATGAACCGTGACATATATTGTCTCATTTATCATTGTAGTCTTATTTAAGTTGATTTTCTGTATACTATGTATTTATTTTTGGACTAATAGGGCTTAATAAAGTCCAATAATGGTATGAGAGAGTGTCAGTTGTAATATCATTGTGTTCTTGTTGGTCAGTGTTAGAGGATTTGTGTAATAACTCAGGCATAGCTTGACAGTTAGCCTGCCCTGGACCAGGTAAGTTTTCCAGCATAAGTTGCCAGAGTAACTGAGTTTGAACTATTTTAAGTTTGCTTTATGAAACAGAATCAACTGACAATAAGTCTGACTAACCAAAATAAGCCTGGCTTGTATTCTAATCTTATTTTATGGAACAGTCTTCAAATATATTTTGGAGTTTGCATCACTCAACCAGCTCCATATGTTCAGTTTTACCGAGAAGCTTGCTCAATGGGCTCCTTGCACATAGCAACCTGACGTCATATCCGCAACGGGTAAATACGGCTCGCTCTCTTCCTGTTTGAAGGCGTACTTACACAACGTAGACATTTTCCGCCTAATACTAGAAAACAGTACAACATTATAACACGCATATTCTGTCAGCCCAGGATTGTTTATTAGCCTATGTAAGCTAGCAAACTAACGTAAGCCATAAAGTTTGAGATATATAGACTTACCTTCATATCCGTGGATATATGTAGAGGCATAAATTTTAAAGCCCTTCTCTCTAATTTGCTGGTAGGTGATTTGGAGGAGGACTTACAAAGGCGATATACGTCCGTTATTGTAAGTTTCGGCAACTCTTGTAAACATCTCATCTCAAAGTGTAGAATAGCGCCGGAAAAGACGAGGCCGCATTTCCGGTAAGGAAGTAGTTACGTGCAAGGAGCCCATAGCTCAGCTGGAAGAGAATTGTACTTGTGACACGAAGAGTTCATGTACGAACCCCGTGAAAGACGAGTGAAGATACAAGAGCTCAAAGTTAAAAAAACAAGCTAAAATGCCATGGTTACGATACATTTTTATGTCACATTTGCTTAACACTATCGGATATATGTTTAGGGTTTAGTGTAGGCGTATGTTATTTTAAAACGTGATGGAGCATTAATCTTTAAGAACTGCAGTGATGCGTACAAACTCCGACATAATAAAACGTTGCTATATTGACGTTCATCTTTTCCAAAAAACAAAAAAACAAAAAAATGTTTGGCGCCACTTACAAACTTTATCAAAGTCCATATAAATTTGAAACTGTCACGAAACTGTTGCGAAACGTTGGCAAAAATTTTGCCACAGCTACATTTTTCTAATGAGCCTGGGCTGCCTAAAATAGCTTGAATAAACCCTGGCTTCAGATCCATGAATATGCAAATTATCCGGGGCAGGTTATGTTCCAGGTAAGAGGTTGCAAACCGAACTTGGACCAATCAGCTGTGAGCAAAGTGACTCCACCTGTTTCTACTCAAAATTAAAGGTCATCACCAAGGGGGTAATCCATCGACCGGAAGTTGAAGCCGGCTGGGTGCCGCCATCTTGTAGCAGAACTTCACTTGCGTTAGCATTTCCATTGACTCCCATTCATTTTGGCGTCACTTTGACAGCAAATGACTTTACATCTGAGGCGTTTAAAGACTCCATTTGTCCATTATTTATTTCTAAAGAAACACGACAATGTATAAAGGGCTCCATTACATTCTATGTTAAATTATGGCCCCGTAGAAACAGTTTTTGTAAATAGGCTAATGATTGCGTCATAACCACTCGACTCTCTGTTGCGCTGTACAGAAATTACCGTACAGACAGGAGGAGAAGCTCGCAGGCAATCGGGGGGACGTCCCGTCAAGGGAGAAGTCCATAGAAAATGAGTCCATAAAAGCAACGGGACAAAATATTTCAACAATGTTTTTGGGGAATTGGATATAATTCGGTATGAAAACTCTTTGCTCAAGTTCCCCGTCTCTGCAAGATTAACGTTGGCAATTTTCACGCACAGCTACTAGAAGATTTACGTCTGTCAGACAGATTGCTCACGTCATCAAGCTTAGTTTGAGTCGGTTTGAGTCTGCGCGTCAGGAACGGAAGTGCTCAAAAATCGCTAAAAATGGGCTTCAACTGTCTCAATTGAGTTCCAATGAGATGGCTCTGTCCACTTCTTATACTGTCTATGGTCACCACATAGCGAATGATCTTTAAAGACATAATCGTCTGGCTTTAAGTAATGCTTATTTAGAATAATAAATGTGTATTATTTAGATATTATTTATGTAATTATTATACCCTTAATCGATCATACATGTAAAATTTTAGTTCATCAGTTATTTTCACGCATGTTTAAATGCATAAATATATAAATGTAGGATATATAAATACACTTTAGAATCAATAGATGAAGCTATAAAATGACCGCATGTGAGCTCAAATGTTCAATTCTCTCTATACCTTTATAAACTAACTTAAACTAACAAAACTTTTACTTGCACTGTAGTGAGACTTTTT
Organism: Chrosomus eos; assembly: GCA_036326025.1. NCBI lineage: Eukaryota > Metazoa > Chordata > Actinopteri > Cypriniformes > Leuciscidae > Chrosomus > Chrosomus eos. Next base: position 42,362,643 of record CM070818.1, on the reverse strand, counting down.
CTTTTACTTGTCCTCTTTCATAGACAGCTATTTTCTTCTTGCTGTGTAAATTTGTTTAAATTCCTAATATTTTAATACTTTTATTCAATAAGTGAATTGTGCTGCTTCTCTTGCGAGAAATGAATTTCAATGAGTTTTGAATGAGTTTCACTCTTTCTCAGCATGTGACTGGCTGTTTGACAGAGAAAGTTGATGATTAGCATCAAGGTAACAACAAAGCTGGATTGGTTTGGTTTTGTCAACTCGAAACTAATCCAGGAACCCTGAGTTTGTTCATCTTTTTTGACGTGTAATTTACATCAAAATTAAATTCTTTTCAATTAATATAGGCTAATAATAGAGCACCTTTAATCGTTTCACTTAGGCTATAAACACAGCCTACGCAGTAGAAACGCACAAGCCTAACCTGTTTTACGCATGATGTTGACCATGTCATGAACTCTCTCTCTCTCTCTCTCTCTCTCTCTCTCTCTCTCTCTCTATCTCTCTCTCTCTCTCTCCACACCCTCAGTACAGCAGCTGATGCTGATGCGAGTACACTCATTCTTCTGACTCTCCTATCCTGAGCGCAAACACACTGTCACCAGCTCCTCCCTTATTCTCTTCAATAAACTTTGAGCAGCGCGTTCTCTATAGGATAGTCAGCGGCGTTTCGTCTCCTTATTCTCAATGAAGATATGACAAAGGCAACCACTCACAAAAGGAATTAATTACAATGACGGTGATCAATGGAGGAGACGTACGTGGACACTAGATCAGGTTGATCTTTTGCAGGACACGTCCTAGAGGTTTTTAATACAGGCTAAAGAGGAAGCGAGAACCGTGAAAAATTCCATAACACTTCTTACCAGCTCAAAGAGTGTCAAACGGGAACTGACGGGCTTTTGAAAACAGATCAGTGAAGAGCAAAGAGAGGTGGATGAAGACTATTTTATTTAGAGATACAAGTCAATACACGAGCAGCGGACGAGAGAACCCTGTATTACAAGAGCTAGAGAAGATCGCCGAAGTCCATCGTTAAGAAGAGAGAGGAATTCAACTGACGGTGCGCTGCATTGAATTTGGAAGGTCAGTTATCAACTTTAACTGAAGCCTGTCGTGTCGAAGTTTTGAATTAAGGTAATTTTAAAAGGATAAGAACGCGCTGTGATTGTACAATACTATTTACCATACACTGAAAAAATAAAAACCTTGGATCAACTTAAAAAAATTGAAGTAATCAATCACACGAAATATTTGACATTGACTCAAAGTAAATAATTTAATTTAGTTTAACCTAAAAAGTTTAAATCCATGCAACCACTTTTTGAAGGTTGATCAAACTAATTATTTTAGGTTGGAACAAACAAATTATTTTAAGTTAGAACACACTAACTAAACTAATATGTATAGGTTAAAGTAAATTAATTATTTTAAGTTAAAACAAACAAATGTTTATAGGTTTGAGTAAATTAATTATTTTAGGTAGTCTCAAATCAAAAAAATAACAGTTGTCATTATTTGAAGTGTATAATAAATCAAATATATATAAAAAATGCTTTTAATACACTTGATCAATGACTACTCAGAACACTTTCCTTTAGAACACATTTATATTTATTGTTCAATAAACTGACAACATTGATCATTGGTTTCAAATCTATGAAGATTAACAGTCTGCTTCACACAAAAATACTTGTTACATAATTTCATATCACTTGATAACATACATAAATATTAAATTAGGAAGGTTTGTCCTGACATAATACATTTCACCATAAAACATAATACAATTAAAATGTTATGACAGTATTGTATACCCGTTTCAAATGTAGATGTACCTGAGACAAATCCTGGAACTGCTCCTCAGACAGTGAACAGTGGAACTCCTAAGACATTGACAGAGTTTCTGATACAGAGCTGTAAGCACAGCTATTTTATTTTAGGTTAAGTGTGTATATGAGCACAAAGACCGTTATGGCAAAAGCGGTTGCAACCGAGAGGAACTTGACAATTCGATGACAATTTTAATGTCTTTGGGTGGATGGAGAGGATCCTCTTTCCCAGTGATAGATCGCCATGGTTGTCTGCTCCAGTTCTTCAATGTCATTTTCCTGCATACAAAGAGAAAATAAGTACATTATAGTTACAGAAATCTCCCGATTTCATGATCATAATGTGCCAAGCTCTTATACACTCTAAACTTTCAAAACTTGAATAGGCGCAAATCAAACAAATCAAATGTTTATCAAGGGGTGTGACTAGATTAAAAGTGATGAGATTTCTTGTCTGGTTAGAAACGGTCTCATGAGATTCACCTGCTGTCACGCGACCTCAAATTATCTCACACAGTAAATAAAACAAATGTATAACTGATAACGTGCACTCACGGAGTGAATTAACTCCACCCAGCTGATGCAACACCAGCGTACGCAAGGGCTGCACGATATTGGGAAAAAATGGCATTACGATATTCTATTTTTCTGCGATATATATTGCGATATTTCACCAGATTAAAGTGAATCGGTTTAAAGGAGTCATTCGTTTGCGAATCGGACGTGTGGACGTGTAGCCAACGGGTAGGCACAAGATTTGTGTCAACATAGAAAACATTTCATCACTGGAAAGGTTTTTTCGTTTATTGCAATTGTGGTTTATGTCAGCTGAATGTGCGGATTCGGAACGATTCATAGATAAGGCAATGTTTTTTTTAGCGCAATTCACACCTCTTGGTAATTCAGGAGAGAAAATCTCCGAATGCAATGCTCCATGTGAAACTTCGGTCTTTCGACCTTTTACCATCGCGTCAAGTGATGTTGATTAATATGCGCGAGCGCGAGGCAGAGAGAACAATACAGCTCGTGTTTGAAGACGGTGAGGTGCACGCGGCTCACTCTCCCTCTCTCATACATCTTGCTATGTGACTATCGTGGATGTGCACATCGCGATATCGATGCTGAATTGATATATCGTGCAGCCCTAGCGTACGCTGTGATCTAAAAACTAAAATGCTACCTATCTCTGTTTGAGACTGTGAGCTGCAGTTTATCAGAGGTGCTGAAGTTAAAATGCGTTTGGATTTGTGGTGAGATTTCAGCCTGATCAGTAGTGTTTTCGCAAGGGCTGCACAATATTAGGAAATAAACGGCATTGCAATAGGAGGATCTTTTGTGACGTCGTTGTTTATGTTTGTCGCGTTGCATCATGGGAATCGTGTGGCAAGAAACACCGCTAGATACCTGTGATTTGATTGTTTTGCACTTTTGGAGGAGGATTTAGAGAAGAGGATGGTTCACTCTTGCTGTGTGGTCGATTGTACGGCTCGTTGGGGGCCTGATAAAAAGTTTTTTCGAATTCCCTCCGAAAAGGATTGCGAAAAAACAAAAGAAATGGTTGCGTGCAATAGGCGATTGTACCTGGACGCTGGATTCCTGCAGCTTCTGATCGAGTTAGTGAGGCTCATTTTGTTCATGGTAAGTCTTAGAGACTATGTATTTATAGAAGATAAAAAAAAAATAAAAAAAAACCTGAGTCAAATCAACCGAGTCATATGTTTTCGCGTTCTGATTCAGGAGTCCCAGTCTCACACTGAACACAATTGAATTGGTACAACAGTCACTACATTTTCAATAAATAAATAAAGAACACTGATCAATAAAGACTTGCCCGGCTTTGCAGTCGCAGTGAGCAGCAGTGATTATTTCGCCGTTCTCTTTGGCGATCACCCACGGGAGATGCGAATCACGCTGTGACTCGACACGATCACTGCTTTCTGTTTGGCAGAAAAGATCGGCCCAACTTTTCGAGAAACAAAATAATCATAGGCCTCCAGACTTTTGAAAACCTTTAATCTTTCATGAGTGAAGGGTCCAGGGGTTTCTATCAAATAAGAATAAATGTCTCCCCAGCAGATGGTGGCCAAGACACGGGCAACGTTTTTTGTCATCCCAGATCTCATATGGGCTTTGAATAACTTCGATTTTGTCACCAATACAAATTTTGAGCTTCTCTCCAAACCTCCTCCGGTCTTCAGATGTTAAAGTGTTTATATATTGTGGATTTCGCCCGCTATCTCTCTTGAAAGTGCTCGTCGCCCGCTATACTGTTTGTTTTGTTGCCACACAACCACTCACGCATGCGTACAAATGTGTCAACAAAGATCCTCCTATATTTTTCTATTCTGCGATATATATTGCGATATGAAAAAATACAGGAACAGGAATTCAACTGCGCTATTTGAAAAGAATTTAGCATCGCAAAAAAAACATGTAGCTAGTTAGATTATTAAAAAGATATTGGATAATTGATGTTAGTTTGACTGTTAGCTAGCAGAGCTAACGTTAGCACGATAACGTTATACTAGCGCGCTGCAATCATGTCCGATGGCAGACAATTGCAAAATAAAAAGCAATCCAACAGCACATTATACAATGTAAACAAAGACATGTTTTCTTGCGGCAGCCTTTATAAAATGAGCTGTGGTAAAAATCATGTTATGAACGGAAGTGGAAGTGACTGAAGACTGTGCTCTTCTCCGTTTTTGGTTAATTTCTGTAGCAGAAAGAGCACCACATATAGGTCTGGAATATGAAGTGGCGTGTGCATATAGGTGTTGTCATTTGCAAATGGATTCGTTTGGACACCCTTCGTTCGGAAGACAGGGAAAAAAAGATTATTTGGTACGTCTGGATGTGGTCTAAGTGTTTACTGCTCAAAATTCAGCATCCAAGATTTCTAGTATTAAAATCTCGTCTTGTGAGCTGAGTTTCTCGTCACACCCCTATTTATTAAATATGGCTAGGAAAACCTAGACTATGACCATGTTAGTCTGTAGGTGTTAAAACTGTGTGAGCAAGTGAGAGAGATGCCCTTACCTGGTATTTTTTGATAAGGTGCTCAACGGGTTTACCGAGGTAGATCATCAGAGATTTGAGGATGCATTCTCTTCTGATGGTGATGCCCACAGTCTGAGTAAAAACAGTTACTATGAATTAAAATCGAACATAAAAAAAAAACCTATTCAGCCATGGACACAAATTATCACAAATGCACTCATGACACTGTAAATAGAACTTACCACAAGCAATGATCACTGGCAGGAGCTTCCAAATAGGCTGCACAGCAGGAACACAACTGAAGGCTGCTTCCCTGAAGTTAAAAGAGAAAAAAAGATTAAGTTTGTTAACTACTAACATCATGCACAAATTAAGAATACCCAACATGTAGCATAAACAGATATATAGTTCATTTTATGATTTTAGGAAAGCTGGCTAACATTTTAGTACATTTCTACCATTTCTACCACATGTAAATGTTGTTAACAGTGTAGCAAACATGACAAGCTTGAAATAACTGGGCCTTGTAATATTATGGCTGATAAATACTGAACACAAGATAATTAGGAGTGTACGTTAAATATCACATATGACCTTATGCTATTGACAGCAGAAGTTAACCATCAGTCAAGTTTGCAGCTAAAAAAAACTAGCATTATTTCCCCCTCTTCATATATATATATATATATATATATATGTCGTTTAGTTAAATATGATATATATTCACTAGCTAGCTTTAAAAAAGAGCCTGCAGAGGAGCTCTTAAAACTAAAAAAGATAGTAATCTCGGCAAATAACATTTTCTAGGCTCTTCGCGCCACTGTTAACCCTTCAAAACACTCAACCAGCAGAACAAATGCATTTGAATTCACGAACATAACATTAGCTGTAACGTTAACCAACTTGCACGTTGTAACTTTAGCTAACCAATGCCCCCACAAAATTAATTTAGAAATGATAGTTTTCATTTATTAGCCAGTTAGCTAGCAACCTGTGACAGCATTAGCTACTCACTCACCCACCCACGACCAAAGGGCGGCTAACGTTAAAGTTTGTTATAGTTTGAATAAAAAAATGCTAACGTTACTATCTTCTAATTTACATGCTATCAATAATGCTGAAATTACAGCCAGAGTCAAGGCAAGCCAGGTATACTTGGAAAGACAAAGTTTATTGTTTTTACTTACCAGTATTAATGTTGCTCGTATTTTTTCTGTGTCGCGGGCTCGCAGGGTTCTGTTGAAGTGTACCTTCACGGCCGCCGCTCGTCGTCGTGCGTGTTCTTCAGGTTCTTCACAGACAGTTCAACTGTGACGGTCCGGACGTTTTTTTTTTAATCCTTTATTTAAACAGGCCAGAGAGCGGGATCTCCAACTCAACAATGCGCATGTGCAAATCATGCTTAATGTAATAAAAATGCTCTGATCAAATTAATAAATTTAGTTTAATGTCCCGCTGCCAATTTATATTGTATCAATGCAAAAGAAATGTATTCAACCATGAATATAAACTAAAACGTTTATTTTAAATGAAAAAACTAATAATTTTAAGCCATTTCAATGAGAAAATGCACATTAAACGAACAACAGCAATGTTAGACTTTTTTCAGTGTACGAGTCGCAGAAAATAAATATATATTTTCTAAACATGTATTTTATTTTAGCTACTGTAAAATAGCCTATGCTAGAAAAAGTATAAAACTTAGTTATGTTGTTTAAAAAGAAAACATTAATTGTAACTGTAGCTACAATGTTGTTAAAATTAAGTTAAGTACAATGTATGAAATATCAAGACCAAGGTCACAGGGTTGATTCCAGACACAAGCACACATGTATAGGCCTAGCGCTAAATGCATTGTAATTCGCTTTAAATAAAAGCATCTTCCAACTGTGAAAAAGTTTAAGCCATATTTAAGAAGACATTTTTTCTTCGCCTTTGTCGCCATTGGCTTTTGGCTTGATTAGTTGGGGACATTTCAATTTATATTTAACAATATTATTACAACACTATTTTCCTGTTATCTCTGTAACGCTGCTTTGAAACAATCTGTATTGTAAAAAGTGCTCTATAAATAAAGGTGACTTGACTTGACAAACCATCAAACCAAACAAAGATGTCTGTTAAAGATCACTTCATCTGGAAAGCATCTGCTGTTTACTAACGTCTGATAGATGTCTTTAATATGTCAGTTTTACATACATCTTAAAGACATTTACTAAACGTCTATTTGACATCTGACAGGAAACGTCTATAGACGTATTGCAGATGAGCCAATACTCTAAAAAATGCGTCTTCCAGATGTAAACATGCACATCAAATAGACATCTCTGTGATGTACGTGTGGTATCAGGGTAGCTAACATTGTAAAATAGCCTACAGTTGCCAAAATACCTAATAATGCTTGAAACGTATTTTTTAAAAAGTTCTGTCAACCTTGGCATCCAATATTGTATAGCTTACAGGTTTTATAGCTCAACGATTGTAGACAAAAACAATGATGCTTTTTGTGATATATTTGAAGAGTAGCCTATACGTCTTTAATATCGTGTTAAAAAAGAAAGAAGGCTTATGTTTTATCGACGCACAGTCCGATATAATGATGAAGCATCTGTTGCTATGGTTACCTCCTCACCCAAAAGCAATTTCTGTTCGCGAGCATACATTTAATGCAATTTGATTAATATAATCTAACTTTGTAGTTGAGATGTGAAAACACAGTTGAAACTGTAAAGGAGCATTGCGGAAGTTCTGAAATTTCTAACCGTTACTGACACCAGTGGCCGTTAGAGAAACTGCAGCCAGTCTCATGCTCTTTCTGAGTAGCCCCAGAGTGCAGTCTGGACGATGGGGCGGGGCGACACTTTTAGGTGGGGCGACACGTGTCGCTCCGCCCACCCTCAATTTGATTGGTTTATAATACCGCAATCTTATTGGTGTGTAGACGATTCAAGTCTGAGCATGCGCATTCTTTTATGTACGAATGGTACGAGTTTATGAATGATCTACGATGCTGTTTGGCCATATACTATATTAAGTGATAAATAACCATTGCGATTTCAATAACGATCAATTGGATAATGTTTTGATGAACTTACGAATCAAGTTAGATGAAGTTACTGTCAAAATGTATTTGTATAGCGCTCAATTCACTTCGTTTCAAAGCAGCTTTACAAAAAGTCTTATTGTAAGCGAGCAGTTGTATGGATGGCGTCGGCGATATCACAAAATATGTTGCTTATAAATGATACACTGTTTGAGATTTAGCCAAGCTATACTGTATTAATTTACCCTGCAGACAAGTCAGTGCCACTTTTGGTGGATAATCAGCATGACTGAAATGACTGGCATATCAAAGGAGAGATAGTTTCTTTATAGGCTGATTTAGACAATAATTTTCCGCATGTAATGCAGGGCTCCGTAGTTTTACATCATTCGTTTGCTTCTTCGTTTTTTCATTAGGATCCGTGAATAAACACAAACTCGGGATTTTACACAAATGATGATAATTCCCTGTATTTCAGTAACATCGGATACATTTATTTTATTTTAGGCAAAACCACGGTGACAAATAAGAGAATAATAGGCTACCAAATAGCACAAGCCCTGGCCATTGGGTTTTGTGCGTACAATGGAAATAAAATCCGTGCAGCGCTGCAATGTTTTTTGTTTTTTTTTACTAAAACAGATGTTATTAGGTCGATCTATAGCAAATATTATAATGTGCTCAAGAGCGTATAACTATAAGCAATAGGCCTAGTACATGTTCATATCACTTCTCTGCTGGGTATTTTATTTATTTTATTATATTATAATTGCACAGATTTACAGCAGTGGGGTTTTTATGGTTATTGTAGCTATGCGAGTAATATTTAAAACCATTTTTATCCCGTAGCCTACTATACGATGATTAAAACATGAACACGCAATGCTATGGTGGATACATAAACAATTCGATTTTTAATATCTGATGTCAGCCAGATAGACAGTCGTATCCCTTTACGTTAACCGGTTGACACTTATTAGAAAACATGAATCTTGTTTTCTGAAACATGAAAACTATAACATACAGAACCAATAGGCCCTCATATTTTATGAACAGGTAAACAACCAGGAAACATGTTTGCCATTAAAAATTTTATTTACACTTTGTACCAAATAATGCAAGCATCGGACAACAAATGTCGTTTAAAATGACAACAAACAATGGTTGTGCTTTAGAATTTAAAATCAGCTGCTTACATTCTTCTTACAGTGAATAATCATAATTTGCGTAAAATCCAGAGTTTGTGCTGATCCACCGATCCTGATAGAAATATGAAGAAGCCAGTGAATGACGTGCTAATGTAAAACATCTCCCTGAAGTTACAGGTGCCGTCACCAAGCGTTCGTTTTTAAACAATAACTTCATCTATTCTGTGCCTTAAGTAGGCCTATAATAAAGTATTAGCCAATAGATCATAACAAAAAGTACCATGGCAAACCGATAATAAGATACGATTAAAGTTAGCATTTTATATGTCTTTACGGCCAAATCATTCACAAAATCGTACATAAAAGAATGCGCATGCTCAGACTTGAATCGTCTACACCAATAAGATTGCGGTATTATAAACCAATTAAATTGGGGGTGGGCGGAGCGACACGTGTCGCCCCGCCTAAAAGTGCCGCCCCGCCCCATCGTCCAGACTGCACTCTGGGGTACTACGTCTTTCTCGGTGCGCACGCTCGCACGCTTGTTGGCCGCACTAGACAAGGCTGTTTTTTTTAATTTATTTTTTTTACTTGCGATGAGTTTCCTTGGGTGTCTGGATTGGCCTGGAGGCTGGTCGCTTCTTTCTGTCCGCAGAGTCCATTTGAAACACTACTGCTAGCGATTGCCGCTGCTTACTAATGGCTGCCGTACGGATGTAAGCCCAAGTAGAGGAGAACGAGCATGACATCACATTTTGTGAATTTCTGCTCCAATTGACCCTTCGCAAAGACCCGCCCTCCTTAGTTACTGTCGCTATGCCCGACAAGCTACAACGCTCTCACGCACACACCATGCTCTCACGCAGTGAAAAATACATCGCGGAGCAGAGAGGAGACTGACAACACGCGGACAGACAGGACAGACCAGGTTACTTTTCGGTTAGTTTTGATATTAAACAGTCTCATAACATGACATGAATAAACATGAATGAACATAAGGAGGAATGTTGTTTTAACCGCGGAAAGGCGTCAGTATATTCAGTTTTTCAAGTTCAAATCCTCCCATGTTAATCTACTAACTCGACTGGCTGCTTTCTCGGACAAAATGGCGGATGGCGACGTATGATTGGTTAGAACACCTGTCAATCAAGCTCCACGCGAAGGGTCAATTCGGACCCGACTCCTCCACACACAATTGAGCCTACAAACTGATAGAGGCAACCGTGGTGGACAGTCAAGGTGTCATTCTTTCTATTACATTATGGTTGGCTCATAAATGTACAAATGAAAACTCTATCTTAAAGATTTTTTGAAGTAAAAACCTACACATAGTCCCTTAAAGAGCTACCCATGCATTCTTACAGTCCCTTTTTGGGGGTTCAAGATTAGAGCATTCCTGTCAAATGTCAAATAGACGTTTAGAAAATGTCTTAAAGATGTTTATGATTATGTAAAAACTGACATCTTAAAGATGTCTAGACATCAGATGTTAGTAAACAGCAGATGCTTTCCAGATGAAGTGATCTTTAACAGACATCTTGCAGACGTACTGCTATCTGGGTAATGTAGTCCCCCTTCCATTCAAAATCTGCTCTTCTGCATATGCTTACCTGGATTATACTTATTTCTTTCACATCATAAATTTCAGTTAATATGGGACAATTGTGGCAATTTTAAGATTTTCTATTGTTGTTTAGTAGGCCTATTTGTTTTATATGCATACACTTTGCTTTTGATAGGTCTTTAGCTATTAGGTCAGTCTCACAATTTTTGTATTCAGTGCTTTCAGATTCTTTTTAACCGTAAAAAAATAAAGAAAAAAAAATATTGGAGACGTGTATAATATATATATATATATATATATATATATATATATATATATATATATATATATATATATATATATATATATATATATATATATACACACACATTTATAAATTAAAGATGTCCTGTAAGTGCCCAGAAACACTGGACCGACTATCGGCTTGTCACTGGTGTAGGCTAACAACGGTGGTGCCCAGTCGAGGTAAACCGCTGGTGGCGTGCCACCTAAACATCGCTGGCACACACCCACCGCATTTTCAGATTGGTCGGCTTGCCGACGGTGTGCCCCCGGAGGTTCAACCGTGTCAAGCCGCTTACTTTGTGCCGCCCAAAAAACGCTGGCGGACCGCCAGGTCATTGTTAGCGGGGATAGCCTACAATAATGACTCCTACTTAAATTTACAATTCTTCCAACAAAGTGGATGAGCAGCGTAAAGCGCGCGTGGTGACTCGTACATCAAGGTTAGGCTACACAACTTGTTTGAGGCGCGCCTCTGTTCTATGAAGGGCTATTAAGGTGATTAAGTTGTTTATTTGTATTACAGTGTGGTCAGCGTGATAACCGCACATTAGTCTCCTCATACCGAGAAGATAGTCTGGCTGGAAATCTTCTCGCCTCGGACGCGCTGGGGAAATAGATCCCTGACATGAGCGACTAACACCATCGACAAACAACAACACACATCGGCGGATAAACCGCACTGATCCCTGAGTGACCACCTGTTTCCTGCACAGACCAACCGGTAAGCGCTTATTTCTACTGAGGTACAATACAAGAGAATGCTGTTTGTATACGTCTCCAAAATGTTTATCAGATGTCTCTTCATGTGAATATTGTCGTTTGGGCGACCGCTATGCATAAAGTGCATGAGAGTGCGCTGCAGGGGTCTTGAAAATCTTTTAGTCTGAGTTTGCATGCTTTATAATCCAATCACTTTATAATGTAGTTTAACCGCACTGAAAGGGGTTGAATGATTGTTAAAAAGAGCACATAATCACACAAAAAACCGAGGTACTTTGAGGATCCAAATCCACTTTCATCTCTTTGTGCACACTCGTCCTTTTCTTCTTCTCATCCTTTCATTCAGACTCTATCTCAGTCACCCATTCCCCTCATCTCTCGCTCAGATTATTTTCCTGTAATCCAACGCAGAACTGAATTCTCATTTGAACCTGCGTTATGCAATTGGTGACACTTGGTGAGGATGTAGTTATAGGCGCGCGCAATCTGTGTGTGTTTCGTGTGGAGCAAATCCCTCTTAAATTGCAGATTATAAAGAAATGGAAAAATGTGATGTTTTTGATGTTATGGACCTGATATGTTTCTTTTCTCTAATTGTTGTGAGAGGTCAATTGCTTCATATTGTCATTTCTAAAATGTTTTGCTCAGGAATTATTAGTCACAGAAGATTTTCCAGTTATGCTAGATATTTTGTCTTTTGCGTGTCCTTGCTAGTTACACCACCAACAACACACACGCACACACACAAACAAACAATAATTTGACCAACACACCCAAACAAGCAGGGAGCCACATACAGTTTTAATGAGCAATTCTGCCAGATGCCTTTCTAACCCTTGTGTGGTTTAAAGGAACTACATAGGCCCAAGGAGATCTATGATATCAGAGATGTGACGTTACAGGCAGCAGACTGGGGAAAATATATATAGAGTGAGAAATATATAGAGTGAATGCTTATGTATATGACTTTCTTTATATACAGTGTTTCACGTGTTCACATATACATATAATTAATATGGTAAAGGTTAAGCATATTTGGCGTGCTGTCCGGGTGGAGCGCTCCGAGCTTGGAATTTCTGCCCGAACCTAGAGTAGATGGAACTAAAAGTGAGGAGATGGGGTGGAGGTGGGATGCTGATAAACTGTCAAGGAACAAATGTGGGTTCTGCTGTTATTTATCTTGTCCTGAGTTGATTACTGATTGGTCTCCACTTGTGCTGATTGGGTTAATTATCTGCACCTGCTCCTCCTGAACCTTGTTAATAAAACATAATTTCTTCAGATGAACACAAAACAGAGATTTTTAGTCCACATAACGCAAGTGGATAAATCCCTCAAAGATGACGCTTCAAAAACCATGCAAACAAACAGTAATCCATTTGAGTCCAGTAATAAATATCTTTTGAAGAGAAAAAATTAAACTTTTTTTAATTTTAAGAACTGTCAGCATGCTGTGTGTTTATTCAACAATATTTATGACTTGACTGTTCTGACTCCATTGGATGCTGCTTTATAGATTAAATTAACTAATAATTGATGACATTTACAATGGAACTGAATCAACACTGAATTGATTTAAGCTAATGAATTTTTTTTTTCTTTTTAGAGCGGTTGTGCAACCAAAATGAACTGTTTGCGTCGTTGAATCATTTTCCTGTTACCACTGTAAAGCTGCTGTATTATATAAAGTGCTATAAAAATAAAGGTGACTTTACTTGTGAAACTCGCATGGCAAGTGACAGTCCTCTCTGCTTCCAAATCACTTCCTCACAAGTTTTTGAAATTGCTGATATCACGCTTCACAATGTTTTGACATTAATGTCAAGCGAACACATGTATGACATTTGTTTTGAAGCAGTGGTTTATAGTTTAAAATTTTAAAATATAGTTTTTGTAGGATCTCACACATTGTTTCACTTCAGAATTGATTCATCAACTGGGGTCGTATGGATTATCGTTGTGTTCGTTTTGCATGGTTTTTGAAGTGTTGGCTTGGAGGGGCCTATCCACTTACATTAAAAAGAATCACAGAGATTATTTTTATAAAAATCTTAGTTTGTTTTCATCTGAACTCAGAAAATCATATACAGTACATCTGGCATGACGCCAGCCAGAGTGAGTAAATGAGATCATTTTTAGTTTTGGGTTGAGTATCCCTTTAAGAAAGGAGATAACTTCCTGTCGCCTTTCGAGTTCTGATCAATATTGAAGTCTTATTGAACCACAGTGTAGTACACCAATCACATTTAAGTGTGCGAAAATGGCGGCTGACTCTGCAGCTAAGGCAGTGTTGAACGCCATTGCTTTCTCCTTCAGACACTTGACGCAACGTCGATTTAATCAAACTCGAAAGAGAATGTCTCCGGTTACTCAATGTAATCTCGGTTCCCTAAGATGAGGAAAATAACTTGGAAACATCGCTGAAGCTGCTGTGTTACATTGCTCAACTAAACAATGTAAATGTAGCTTATTATGATACTTGATAACCTGCTCATTGGAAAAATGTGCCTTTTACCAAAACTTTTGCAAAACTCATAAAACATACCTATGTTACAATTTGCCGTAGTTTCCATCTGCAATGACTACTAGTGGCAGTAAAAGACCAACAACTTTTATTCTTGTTCACGCAAATTATGATTACAGGGGAAGATTGTGGTTAGCTAACGTTGTCATCACTCACTTTGAAAGTGTTGTGAAACGTGTAAAAAGCAATGTCATCACATTGACATCTTTCCAGTGAGCTTGGGTTGCTTGTAGTGGGTTGAAATATGTTTTCCAAATGAAAGAAGGCTAAAAGTTTCTCAAGCCACTCTGCTATTTATTTGAGACTAGGCAGGCTTTTTCTGGTCCAGGTCACATTTTTTATTAATATGGATCGTAAGTGTGCCAGGAAATATGTCTTATTTGACCTGCGGGATTGGTGGTTGGAGTGAGCGAGGGGAAGAGGTAATTAAAATAGATGGGTTGAGGAAATTGAGATTGGCTAAGAGAGGCTAACGTTATGGAATCACTTGTCAAAACCAGCACTGCCATTAGTCAAACCTATTCATGCGATAAGCGAGGGACCAGCAGGTTATTGTGTGGTGGGGACAACCATAGTGTTGTTGAATGTTTTGTGTTTATAATAGAAACAGGAAGCACTCAGGTTTACTTATGGTTGTGATTAAATCATAAAATCCACAGCACTCTTACTTTTTGTCAGGTGGTATAATAGGCCTATCTTTAAATTCTACCCAGTATAGTTTCAAATCAAGCTAACCAGGCAAAGTGGAAAACAGAGCTGAAATATGCATGTATAATCCATATCTGATAGCATTTAAGCTGGTTTTATGACACAGACCCTTCCAGAGGAATTTGTTTGTTTGTGGTGTAGATCAAACCTAATTCTGCACCAAATCCCATATTTAATTACTAGTGAACGTTTAATTGCTTTTTCTATTCGAGCCCTGAAATCCAAAGGTTAAATGAGCATTTGCTGAAGATGTGTCAGTTTCATGAATGGAATTAGTTGTGGAGCTAAAATCCAATGTTTGTGCTTGAAAATATTTATTACCTCAAAAACCTTTTCTAAATATCACAGTATATACTTACAAAAGAGTGGTAAGATCATTAATAACTTGTGCAGAATCCATAGCCAGGGCAAACATCGTTACTCCCTCTGTGGATTATTATTTGACATGGTTCAAACTATTATTGATCATAGATCCTGAGGAGAGACATCACCTGACTCCTCAAACAGGAAAATGGTAATATTCTGGAATGTACTGTGTCAAACATGCAGAATCAGTAGCCGAATCATTTCAACAAAGTTTTTGATTGTTACAGTTTAGTTTGCATTTTATATTTTTTATATTATTTACAGTAATCTTAGTTAAAGGGATAGTTCACTCAAAAATAAAAAATTACTCACCCTCATGGTGGTGATTGCAACTTCATGAGCAAAAAATTTAATCCAGTTCAGTTTTTTTTAAAGATGTTTTTAACAATACACAATTCAGTTTTAGCAATATATCTTGAAAACCATACGTTTTTATTAGTATACATTGTAATCTATTTTTACCTTTGATGCCATCCTGGCAATGGTGTTCAACCGCAAAACAAACTTATCCTCTTGTTATTCCAAACCTGTATGATTTTCTTTCTTCTGTTCAACACAAAAGAAGATGCAAATTATTTGAAAAATACAGTGAAAGTCAGTGGGGTCCAATTTTGTATTGCTTATCCAGTCATAAGAAATTCTGAAATGGTATGCAATCGATTAATTGCACAAAAGTTAGATGGCCGCTACGTGCAAGAATGAATAGTGCTCTGCTTTTTCCTACCAACCAATGCTATTTAATTTGTGTCCATCTTAATCAGTAACATCACATCTCGCCTGTGGGATGTCTTTTCCGCATAGACTCGCACAGGTCAGACTATTTTTATGCGTGCTTGATTAAAACTATTATTTATTTTTATTAATAATTATTTTATTTCAGTTGTTTAATTTCACTTTAGGCTATTGTTTTATTTGTGCTATTTCAGTTGATTTTTTTTAAAAAAAAATCAATAACTAAATAGTTTTTGTATACGATAATAAAATTGATTGTTCATTTCTTAAGATTATTGATGTTTGTGTCAGAATCATTGATGGAAGGGTAGGACAAAGGAGGTGATGGATGAAGGAGGGGTGAATGCAAATGTGAGAGATGATCTCTGATTATCTGATGAGGGGATACAGTCTCTCACATGTCAGCTGATAAAAAAGTGATGCGCAACATCTGCCTGAAGATGGAGAGAACATGAGAGAAGCATAGAAGAGTGAGGATGAGAGGTGTGAAGAAGAAATCTATGTATGAGGACGTGAAAGAGAGATACGAAAGGGAGGCTTTTTTTTTTAGGTCAGATATTTCCCAGAGGCTCTTGATGTTAGATACCACTCTCAGACATTCTGGAGAGGGACATCTTTTGAATTGGGGACCTACATCTCACTGACAACCCGCAAAACAGCAATACAGACCACTGAGACTGTAGATGAGCATGCAGTGGCCCCAAAAGACAATTTGGACACTTAATAATGTATGAATGTCATTACATTCAGGGTTTGAATGAACCTGGAAATGAACCTTTTCACTCACTGGTCAATTTGGCTACTCAATTTTTAAGTTAAGAGTCATTCAGAACTTCTTTAATCTAAAACAAAGATATCAGAAATAAACTAGATATTAAATAGAATTTACTAGATTAAATATATTTATTATAAAATATGATTATGAATTATTGAATAGCTTTCCATTTTATGACAATGTTTGTGGGTGACATAGAACTTAAAGAGTAGTACAACAAACTGAATCATATACCTATAGTCCTCACATTTTCTTTTTATTTTAAATAAATCAAATGTAAATTCACATCCCAGTTACACTTAATTTCACCTAAATTAATGTGACTTCACATTTTTACATGTAAACATTACATAAAAAATAAATCAAATACAATTATATTTAGCATTTTTACATTTTCTATATTGATTAAAACCAAGTATAAATCTAATCAAGTTGGTGTTTTTAAGCATTTTAACATTTATTCCAAAACAATAACTGTAATGAATCCTTTAGAGGCAAGTTGAAGTGAGAAACCAAGTGCAACTTTAAATAACAAAACATGATCAAACATAAAACAGAGGCATACAACTCAAAACAAGACCATCGACAGGGTTAACAATAGTTACATGAAACAATCAAGACCGAGCTACAGGGCAACCATGAGGGCTTAAATACACAAGACTAAAGACTAGACAAGGGACACTTATGAACAATGAAACAATGAACCAATGACAACATGACACATCAGACAAGGGAACACATGGCAGGATCACATGACTTGAACAAGGGATCAAATGATATACATGAAACAGGAACAAGGAACAAAACCAAAAACATGAATAAGTCTTGGATATGTGGCACGTATCAGATGCCTAGGGAGTGGGAACTGGTTGAAAAAGTGGTTTCTTCTCTTTTCCAGAGTACCGGAGTGTTATGCTGTGTTTTGCAAAAGTTGGAGGTTCTGATAGCGAGGGCATCAAGTAATACAAAACAATCATAACCCACCAAACTGGCAAGTGAATTCATCGTGTTATCCACCACAGTTGGCTTTCACTGACATTTTAATTTCACATACATAGTTAATTTCAAACCCAGATTGCATTACATGTCAAGCCAAGTGACTGCAAACAAATGGTGCTAGAGTTTTTCTGAGAACTTTCTTTTCTTTTTTATTGGTTTAGCCATCTTTGCAATGAATTTTAACCAGATGGTTTCAAGGTGAGATTTAGTGAACGTGTCATCAAATTTTATATGACCATGATTCACCAATATTAGACAACCTGAACATTTTGTTTTGTCCTAGTACAATACTTCTGTATATTTAAAATAAATTACCCTTCTTCATATAGTCTTTTCAATGAACATTTCAGGATTATCTTTTTGGTTTCTTTTCCCATGTAGTTCATTTACTCATCTTACAGCATTTCTACATTGCCAGATGCTGTCTTTCATACCTCCAGATGTTTTCTTGCGTCCTTTTATTTATCTTAATGAAATATGATGTTCACAGACATTTGCCAGTGTGAGCCCATATGTTAAAAGACAGAAACAGTATAAGATTATAATGCTCTGAGTGAGATGCAGAGATTACGCATTAGATATATCAAACAAGAGGAAGCAGAGATATGTTTATCAAAGGGAGGCGGGGAGGAGACGACAATGTGAAGTCAGGTGATGTTATGGGTTTAGCACTTGTAGCCATGGTCCACTTGAGGACATTTTTGTTTGACACTAGCAAGCTGTGACTCTGAGCATCAAACTCAGCATGGAGACAACCATTTGGGGCTGCAAGGATGTAAATTGCTCATGGTTAGATGCCACTTTGAAAACCTTGTGTGTATGTGTGTGAGTGAAGTATACCCTCCTACTGTCTGCTAATGTCATGCTGTCTGTTTGGCTGACGACGCTCAGCATGGCACAGTTCTGCTCTGCCTCAGTGCTGCGGGAACCGTCCAACAGTGATGGCAGTTTTCAGAGCTTTTACTCACAGAATGCGAAAGCCTCTGAGAGGTTTTAAGGAGCAGAGACGAACTTGCTTCCGTGGAGAAGTTTTAAAAGTTGATCTAAAGTGACAGAGTTTTGAAGCTGAGGCTGACATCTCTTTCTCTGCTGGATTCTGAATGAGCTCATGAGTATTTTTAGATTTCGATTGTAGATTTTCTGTTTACTTGTTTTGGAAGTAATCTAAACAATGTTTCTGCATATTTAATTAGAGAGTGGAATTATGGCCCATTTATAATGGTACACTGTACCTACTTAGCACACATACTTTGTCAAACATCTGATAAACATATTTAAAAGTGCTTATTCACATACATTATAAATCACAAATCTTCTCCCGAAAGCCTAGGTGGAGTGAGGGCCATGTTTGACTTTTTTGTGACCTCATTTCACAGTGATTCCTTAAAATTGCTTTAAGCGATGTCAGGTGATGTCAATTCTTGTTGACGTTTAAAGTATTGTCAAACAAAACGGAGGCTAGCTAGACCCTCCCTCCTCCTCGTCCGCACACTTACCCCCCAAACCGTTCTTTTCAGTTATTGGCTGGAACTGTTTGTTATGTTTCGTGGCGTGGGTTGCTACAGTTTGTTTTTGTTGCCGTTTGTGGTGTCTGGAGTGTCTGCAGAGACCGCGTCTTTTTACAGTGTGTTCAGGGGACAGGCTTCAGTTTTGGCCTGAAAAACGCGTGACATCTCTTAGAGCACCTTTAACTAATGAATATTAATTAGGCTGTGCTGGACAGCTATTCATTTAAAGGGATAATTCACCCAAAAATGAAAATTCTGTCAGTAATTACTCACCCTCATGTTGTTCTAACCCCGTAAGACTTTCGTTCAT
This sequence comes from Chrosomus eos, assembly GCA_036326025.1. Lineage (NCBI taxonomy): Eukaryota > Metazoa > Chordata > Actinopteri > Cypriniformes > Leuciscidae > Chrosomus > Chrosomus eos. Next base: position 42,343,147 of record CM070818.1, on the reverse strand, counting down.
CTTCGGAACACAAATGAAGATATTTGTGATTAAATCTGAGAGCTGGATCACTCCTCCATAGGCTTCTAAGGGATTGAAACCTGACAGCCCCGAAAAGTCATTAAAGACATTGGTAAAATAGTCCAAATGGCTACAGTGGCTAGATCTTAAGTTTATCAAGCGACGAGAATATTTTTTGCGCGCAAAAAAAACGAAAATAACGACTTTTTCAACCATGTCTTCTCTTCCGTGTCATTCTCCTAAGCTGTTGACGTAGTGCAGGTGTGCCCAACCCTGCTCCTGCCGATTGACTGTCCTGCACAGATCTCCAACCCTAATCAATAACACTACGTGAAATCTCCAGGCCCAAAGAGAATACTTGAATAAAGTCGCTATTTTAGTTTGTTTTTTGCGCTCAAAAAGTATTCTCGTAGCTCGATTTTTGGGTGAACTATCCCTTTAAAGTACTAATTAATAAACAAAGCACAAACGTTTATTTTTTTATTCAAACTTTTATTGCTGTGCTAAATATTTGAAAGCACACATATCTTTAATTATATCTAAAATAACTTTTGATTTAGAGATCAATAAATAGTCTGTACCAGTAATGTTAAGTCAACATAATTATATTTTAAAGGCAGCCCAGCTTAATGACAAAAACGTGCTGCTGCGCAATTTTTGCAAAATTATATTTTATTGCTTCTCTTATGTTTCAAAGTGAAATGTATAGTGAGTGATGCTAAAAGCACACTGAATTTTCTCTGAAACAGATATGACTGTGTCAATATTTTATTCAATTAGATGGTGCACATTTTGTGGCAGTTTGAAGATGAAATGTCTCGGACCTTTTACCTTAAACCTAACCGATAGTCTAAGCAAAAGCAAATGCAAGATAAAATGCATTTTCTGAAGAAACCTTGCCATTTCCCCCTGGTTCTACTAGTGTAACGTTTCTGGTCTGTAGAAAGCGCATGATGAAGGATATGCAGAGAAACAAGGTATTTAATAGTAAACTCAGGAGTAACATATACGTTCACACAAACAATAAACGACAAGGAATAGAACAGAACAGGGAGTATAAATACACAGGGTGAAATCAGGAAACTAACTAGACACAGGTGAAGGAAGATTAACTAATCAGTTATGAACAAGAACTGGTTCAGACAAGACAGAACATAATTGTAACAACAAGTCTTTGAGTTCTTCTTTTGAATGTTGTGACTCGTGTTCATGGCACTCATACTGAGCGGTCTGCATTGCCAGTGCAATGCTGTACAAGGTGATCTACTGAGCAAGTTTACTTTGCTGGAAAAAGCATGGTTATCAAAGTTTGTTATATACAAACATTGAAATGTATTAGTTAACAAATCATGCAACATATTAAAAAAGTTTTGAGGTTATAACAGTATTTTGAAAGGAAAAGCACAAATTTGTATTAATCGAGAATCTGCCTCTGTAATAATAATTTGTGTGAAACTGAATAAAAGTTGGTGGTTTAGTGCCACTATAGTGTTCATTTCAGCTGGAAACTTTCAATTGGAAACTGTATAGGTACCACAGACTTTTTGGCTTTGCTATTGGTTGAATAAACAAACAGCTCTGTCTCACCATGACAATTCCCAGCAAGCAACACTCGAAAAAATGCTGGATTGTTTTAACCCAACGGCTGGGTTTGTTGATATTTGACCCAAATTTGGGTTAAAACAACCCTGCATTGTTTAGAGTGAATAGTTGTCATTTCACTGTCTTATAGACCCGATATAGTCCGGCTATTTTCTAAACTCGTTAAATCATCTTCGACAACATGAATGTTAGACCCTATACCAACTTCATCATCTTCATTCATCTTTGTCATTAGGATACATACCAAAAACTTTTAAGCTGGCTTTGATTAAATCGCTTGTTAAAAAAACGCAACTTGATCCTACAGAATTAGTCAATTACAGGACGATCTCGAATCTTTTCTGTCAAAGATACTGGAAAAGGCTAGCCTGGCAAGCCAGACCTACAGTACGTCAAGATGTTAGGTCTGGGAACTCACCATTGGCATACCTCAATCCGAGGGGCGGGATAAAAGGTTGTCTTTCAAAATCCCTCTGCACTCAATAGGATAGCGCTACAACCAACCAGAGCAACGAACAGTTGTGGATGAGTGAGTCCCATGTGTTTTCCCACCAGGGTATCCGGCCGTCAAAACTCCGGACACATCTTCCTTTTTTAAGAATGACTTAAGTGACGTTCTCTTAACTCTAAGTCCTCCAGAGTCGCGGCCAAAGCCGATTCGAAAGACCGCTGTTAAGCCAGCAGCAGCGGCCATCTTCTTTGTTTTCAAGTAGCAGGGAAATCTGAGTGTTTAAATTTTGGATGAATCATTGACGACACTAGTTGACTGCATATTAAGCTGATAAAAAAGAACATTAAAAACACACATCAGTTTAATATCAGCCAACTAAGTTCAGAGATAAAAGTGTGGAGGACTCCATGACAAACATGACATACACCATATGTGTGCTTTCAGGGTTAGCTTAGTAGTATTACAATTAATACTAGTCATGTCCATACAGTATGTGTGTCTGACAGATGAGAGATTCTCAGCATCAAATGCAAGAATTAGCATTATCAAAAGTGGCCGTTATCGCTGCATGTTGCTTTTACATCATCACCACCAGCAGCACAATCAGCATTTGCAATTACTATTTTCAGTGAGGAAGCCACAGTATTCCATCCCTCAGTCCCTCTCTCCCTTCATTTTCTATTCCTCTCGATTTTTTTGTCCATCGTTTCACACATTATGATAGTTTTATTTAAATGAGAGTCAGATGAATGGTAAGTGCACTAATGCACTAATCCTTTTTTCAAGCGAGCTGGATATTTTCACAGAGAATGTCACCATTGCAAGTAGGCAACATTCAACATTGGGTTTTATCTTTTTATATACTGTGTGTGTATAACATTGACCAGAAAATCTCTTGAGAGATTTATTATTTTCTTCACAGCAGGGCTCATTTCTTTTTATCAGTGAGATCTTTTTATCAGCAATATCAGAACATGTATTTTTTTGTCTTTTTCTGTCTTCCCTTTGTTTCTTTCTCTCTATTTCACTTCCCCCTCATTTTTATGTGGTTTTGTTCCATTCTGTTCCGTTGTTCTGTGATTGTGTTGATACAGTTGTTAATTGGAAGCAGTGAGGTTTAATTATTTAGGCTCAGTAATTAGCTCCCTTCTCTGTGCATACTTGGATTTTTGAGGACTTGTACAGTGCCAGTCTCGGGTGTTAAAGTGTCATCTGTTACCTCAGAGGCATTTCTGAACGATGCAGCTTGCTGGATGTGCCCTGTGTGTGTTTACATCTGCTTTCTTTTTGACTGGCAGCCTGAGTGTGAGTTTTATATAAATTGTGTTAAGTTTGTTTAGGTGTGTGTGTGTGTGTGTGTGTGTGTGTGGTGTGTGTGTTGTGTGTGTGTGTGTTGGAAATGGAACAGTGCATGATTAATTTGAGGGGCAAGAAGCAATGCAGTGCAGTGCTGTGTAGTCTCATTTGGTCTGCTGAGAGATTCATTGTACATGGTGGAAAGAATACAAGTAAAGGATTTTATACAGTCATCCGGGCATTATCATAAAATAAACATCAGTGTGACATGACACGAAGCTACACACCAGATAATTGTATACATAACCATTTAAATTTTTCTTAAAGGGGTCATGAACTGGCTTTTTAAATCTTATTATATTGTTGTCTGAGGTAAACTTATGACGTTCGCTTGGTTTTTGCATTCAAAAACATCAAAATGAATAAGTAATACGCTATTTTCTAACCTAGTTTTGAGCCTAGCTGAAAAACGCTCGGTTTTTATGGGCGTCTCGCATTGAAGACTTGGAAGTAAACGCCCACTGCTATGAGTGGATAACCGGTTTGCATTATAATGAGTTTCAACTCACCGGTCGATGCACTTGGGGGAAATTGTTTTGAAAATGTCCAATGTTGTAAAATGGCAACCGGAATGATTCGCCCATACATGTTTCGACCCCGAGTCCAGGTGTTGCATAATTCCTGTCAGATCCAATATAGACGGCACAGCACCGTTCTTTACTCTTAATTGGTCTGCAAATCCAGTCTTGTTTACAAAACAATCCTCAGTGAAATGAAGCCAACAGACGGACAATGTTTTACCTCATCAGCTGAGTGGAACGTCATGAAAAATAAAGTTTAAGCATTCCTATTGGAATCCAGAGGAAGCTTATGCAGCGACTGTCTTCTTCCACAACCAGGCACTGCACAATATTTTGTATTGCTGGTAGCTCGATCCGGTTTGTCATCAGGAGGTAGGCCTGTTATTTAGCTATGCGTGTAATGTGCGAATCGGTAGGCGGGGCTAAACCGCCGTGTTGAAGCAGGCGTTGATCATCTTCTGCGGGGGTGGTGTTTTATCCTCTTTGACGTCATAGTTCCCCAGTTTGAAAAACGAGGCGTTGCTGAGGCTGGTGTCAATAAAAGCATTTATTGGACTAACAAGGCCGTTTTCAGTTCTGAAACTTACAGGATATTCTTATAATATGATGACCTCTCAGATGTCAAAAGCTCAAGGAAAATTTGATTTCTCAGTTCATCACCCCTTTAACCATTTCTTTTAATTCAGCAAGGATTTAATAATTGATCAAAAGTGACAGTAAAGTCTTTTACATTGTTACAACAAACTATTTTAGAGTAAATACTGTTCTTGTAAAAAAAAAAATAGAATCACAATTTCCAGACAAATATTAGCAGCAACTGTTTTGCATTGCATTGATAATAATAAGAAATGTTTCTTGAGCACTAAATCAGAATATTAGAATGATTTCTGAAGGATTATGTGACACTGAAGACTGGAATAATGACTGCAGAATGTTCAGCTTTGTAATAACAGTAATACATTTTAATACATTAAAATATGAAATGATTAATTTATATTGTAAAATTTCTAATATTATTGTTTTACTGCATTTTTGACTAAATAAATGCAGCCTTGGTGAGCATAAGAGGCCTCTTTAAAAAACAAAAGGTTCAACCCCAAACTTTTGAACGGTAGTGTACATAGACATGCAATATGGATTTGAGTCTGAATTACTTTATAATGTGAGAAGTAAGAGTTGTACAAAAGTCATGGTGCCAGCAAAGTGTAGGTGATAACTGCCAAGGATAATATTAAAAATAGTCAAAAACATTTTAGCAGTTATTGAAAAAATAATTTTCCTCTAGTCAGATTCATTTAACACTGTAACTGTAATCCATTTGTAAAAACGGGAGATATTCATCTAACCTATTTGAAGGGGCCTTCTCAGCCCTTCTCAGAAGGTTCCTGGGATGTATACAGTCTGTTCGAACAGACAGTTTCTTTAGAAGGATGGGACATTAGGTCAACATTGGTCCAGAAAAATGATAATGCAGCTTAATACATTTTCCAGCTTACTTTTTTTAATGCAGTAGAATAAATCTAATGCGTTGCCAGCCATCCAAACACCAAAAGATCTAAGAATATAAGGTGACTGACATTGATTAAATATTGGGTATCAGTTTCTTTGCCTATGGGCTGGTAATAATGACATCAGGTTGAAGAGCATATTATGGTATGTTCGGTGAATCGAAGATGAATCCTGTCAAATTAAGCTCAAGGTAATCAAACATTTGAAGAGCTGACATGATCATTGAATCGAAGGCAGAAACACTCACAGACTAGCTAACAGGTTGTCTCCTTTAGCTCTTCCTGGATCCATTCAAAATGTCAGTGGGATTAGTATTAATATAATGATTGAATGAGAGGATGACGTTAAACCTTGTATTGTGATTGCTGTTGTGGGATTGATCTACAGAGTTAGGTTAATGCTGCAGTCATTTCATTTTCAATACCCTGCCCTTTCTGTTCATGTGCAGAAAAATTGAGATGCAAATGGAGGGAGGGGAGAGAGGGAGAGGGAAGGATGAGTGTACGCTTATTTGAAGGGCACTGTGAAGCCATAACCTTTACCTTTTCCTAGCATATTAATCAGGGAAAACGGCAAAGGCTGTAAACTTCTGGCGTCTCGAAGCTGTCAGTTCCCCTCCAGTTGCTAATTGATGAGCTCGTATCCGTGTAGTTTGGCCATCAGTGATCTCCTGTGAGCCAAGACAAGGGAATGTGGCCCGTACACTTCATCAGTCAGAGGACTGCTGAATTACTGCTGTTCAGGGTGAGATGCTGTGAATACGGTCCAGACTTACTGGATATTATCACACGGCCCTCTGGAACACTTGATTCAGATTGGTTGATTGTGACATTCTGTGGTCAATTATTTTTGTATAATAAAACACTTAACTGTCTAGTTAATGGATGCATGTTATTTTGGTAGCATGTCATTATCAGACATTAGTAGAGATTTTTAATTAAACATCCATTCTGGCTTTATGTAAAATGGTGCATGATAATTTTCCCTATTTTTACATTTAAATCACATTTGCTGTCAATGCTCACTTAAAGTTAATCCTTTAATAACATTGTTGAATGTAATCTTTAATTCCTAAATATATTTTTAGTATAGGCCATAACATGAAACTAATTATTGACTTATAGGTATCAGCCAGAATTTGAATATCAGTGCACCTCTAATTAATGAATTAACTAATTGTCCCAGGTAATTATACTACTTGTCTGCAGTCTCTCTCTTCTCACATAATAAAATTGTCTCAATTCAAATGAATATTTAATGTCCATTTATTTATTTATATGGTAAGTTGCCATGTAATAAGTGGCTTACCAAGCTTCAAGAAAACATTATCTAGAAGCTGGAAAGAATCTGATGAGAAATCAGGCTTGGAGCTTTTTGAGTTAGACTAAATTAAAATGGGTTGAGGCTGCTTTATCTCCTCTAAACTTGGCACATTCTTTCACACTTTTATTCTATGTTACTTTCATTTTTACACCCCATGTCTTTTTAAAGAATGTCTTTTTAGCACTCACTCTCTCACAATTCTTTCTTTTTAAACTATTGGTGTCATCTCACCAACGTCAGCTCCTGACTTTCCTTAAGAAAATGGAGTATCCTTCCAAGTACATTTTATGAAGTAGGCTATACTTAAAGTTCAAGTATATTTTTAAGTATACTAATATCAGTGTACTATTTTAATACTGCTTGGGACTAAATTGGGCCAATTTTTTAGTGTATAAAAGTTACTATTTATATATTATTTTTTGCATTTTAAGTATACTACTTTGTTAGGTACTATTTTTTTATACCTAAAATACCTCCAACTGTACTCTTTCCATTTTAAAAACATGCATCCTTTTTATCAACACTTGAATGTGGAATGTTGAACTAAGAAAATCGCATTTTTGTCAAAGACGAATCAGATTCAGAACGATGATAAAAACACAGATGTTGTAGATCCATCAACACCTCTTAAAGCTTAAAGTCGTCATGAAACGGAAGTTGAGATTGTCCTTTTTTCTTTATTGTGACGTAAATCGGAGTGAAACGGCTTTCTGAAATTAGAAAAAAATATAGGGGGTAGCTTGATTTCGTCCTTCGGGAATTGATTGGATCGTTGGAGGTTGGGCGTTGCTAACAAAATGGAGGCAGATTTGAATGCCAGTTTACAGTCAGTTGTGGAGATAGCGTCAGTCACAATAGCCACGCCCTCTAGTAATAGATTTTGACCGGAAGAGAAGAGAAATTGTTTCGAGGGGGGAGGGAAGGGTAACGTATTTGATAAAAGATTATAAGGGTAAATGAATTAAAAAAAAGAATGAAGTGCACAGATAAATAATTTATAATAAACACTACAATATCACAAATAAAAATACGAATGGTAAATTTTGATTTCATGATGACTTTACCAGTTATTTCCTCTTACTGGGTTGACATTTAATTCGGTAATGTTAGGCAGTTTTGATATAAATGCTGTTTAATTTTTGTTATACATTTTAATTTCACAATATCCTATCATATAACAGTGAAAACGTCTCTGGTTACTTACGTAACCTATGTTCTCTGAATAGGGAACGAGACGCTGCGGAAAGCGCAGTGGGATATTCTCTGAATGTGCCGATTGTCTGAAGCCTTATAGAATCACGCCAATTCATTGGCTGATGGCGTCCGCGCAATATGGCTCCGCCCCGACGCTCTTACGTCGCATCATACGTATTCGCGCGCGCGCCATCTGCTCCTCAGATTTCTCTGCCGAAAAGAAACTGTCAGCAGCGCGAGGAGCTTGGCCGCTAACGCAGCGTCTCGTTCCCTATTCAGAGAACATAGGTTACGTAAGTAACCAGAGACGTTCTCTTTCATAGGTTCTCTCAACGCTGCGGAAAGCGCAGTGGGAACGGACTACCAAACTCGCCAAGCTAGAGCGCTTTTATGACTGGTAGATAAAAGAGACAACGACCGAAACGAGTTCAAACAGAAAGAACCTGGGAACCCGGGGTCATGTCAAGATCCAAGCTATAGAACCTTACAAAAGTATGCGGAGAGGACCAGCCTGCCGCAACACAAATATCCTCCAAAAGTGCTCCTCTGAAAAGAGCTTGAGAAGATGCTACACTTCTGGTGGAATGTGCTCTAATGTTAAGAGGTGAAGGCAAGCCACGCACCCCATAAGCCAACGAGATAGCCTCTGTGACCCAGTGAGAAATCCTCTGCTTCGATGCAGCAAGCCCACGGCGGCTAGCACCGAAACAAACCAGAAGCTGGTTAGATTTCCTCCAACCGCCTGAGCGGTCTACATATATCTTAAGAGAACGAACTGGGCAGAGCAAGTTAAGCTCCCTATCTTCCTCAGATGAAAATGGAGGAGGGTGGAAAGCATTAAGGTTAACTACCTGAGAGCGGAAACTTGAGGAAAGAACCTTGGGGACATACCCTGGTCTCGGCCTCAAGGAAACTTTGACCAGGCCAGGGGCAAAGTCCAAGCAGGACTCGCTAACAGAAAGAGCTTGTAAGTCTCCCACCCGCTTTAACGAGGACAAAGCTAACAAAAGAGAAACCTTAAGAGTCAGAATCCTATCCGGAGCTGACTCCAAGGGCTCAAAGGGGGCTTTCGTCAAACCCTCTAGGACAACAGAAAGATCCCATGAGGGGACTCTAGGGGAGCGAGCCGGTTTCAGGCGCTTCACCCCACGCATAAAGGCAGAAACTAACCTTAACTTGCCTAGGGGAATCTCATCCGATTCCCTATGCGCTGCAATAGCCGCGACATAAACCCTGAGAGTGGTAGCGGCTGCTCCAGCCGCAAACTTCTCCTGCAGGAATTCCAGTACTGAACCAGCAGGGCAGTTAACTGGGCTCTTATCATGTGCCAAACACCAAGTCTCAAAAACCTTCCATTTGGAAGAATATAATCTCCTTGTAGAAGGAGCTCTAGCACTCGCAATAGTCTCCTGAACGTCAGTTGGGAGACCAGAGCTTAATGCTAACGGCCTCTGATCGGCCAAACATACAGCTTCCACATGTCTGGGCGAGGATGCCATATCCTGCCCTGTAGCTGGGACAGCAGATCTTCCCTGACCGGGATCCTCCAGGGGGGAGACTCCAGTAGAGGAACTAGCTCCGAAAACCATGGCTGAGATGGCCAGAACGGAGCTACCAGGAGGAGGCGGACTCTGCTCTCTCTCACTCTGGCCAAGACCGCCGGGATCAGTTTGATGGGCGGGAAGGCATAGAGTTTCTGCGTTGGCCAAGGGTAAGCGAACGCATCTATCCCCAATGGGGCCGGGGGACTCAGGGAGAACCAAAGAGGGCATTGGGATGACTCTTGAGATGCAAAGAGGTCCACCTCCGCCTCTCCAAAAACCTTCCAGATTAGAGCCATCGTCTGGCGGTTCAACATCCATTCTCCCGATCGGAGTTTCTGTCTCGACAGAAAATCTGCTGCGAGGTTCAGAACCCCTGGGACATGAACCGCTCTTAGAGATAGGAATCTGCTCTGAGACCACAGGAGAAGGTGACGCGCATGCCTGTCTAGGGTGCGCGACCGAGAACCTCCCTGCCGGTTCACATGAGACACCACTGCCATATTGTCCGTTCTGACAATGACATGGTGACCCTCCAGAAGAGGGAGGAAATGAAGCAGAGCCAGAAAAACGGCCCTTAACTCCAGGCAGTTTATGTGCCAGGAGAGAGCCTCTCCGGTCCAGACCCCACACGCTGGTCTGCCCTCGAAAACCGCTCCCCAGCCGGTGAGAGAGGCATCCGTCGTAATCATCTGGCGACGAGATACCGCACCCATGCTGACCCCTTTCCGAAGAAAAAGAGGGTCCCGCCAAACTGACAGGGCTCGAAAGCAACTGCGCGATACCTTCAGTAGGCGAAGGGTTGACCCGGAGGGTCGAACCCCTGAGAGTTTCACCCACCACATGAAGGGTCTCATGTGGAGTAGGCCCAGCGGTAGCACGGAGGAGGCCGCAGCCATAAGGCCCAGCATCCTGCGGCAGGTGCCCACAGACACATGATGGCCTAGTGAAAAACGAGCCAAGCATGTCGTCAAGCTGGAAATCCGTGCAGGGGCCAAACGGGCCTGCATGAGAACGGAATCCATGTTCACCCCCAAGAAAACGGTGCTTTGAGCCGGAGCAAGAACACTCTTCTCCGAGTTCAACCTCAAACCGAGAGACTGGATATGACTCAGAACGACGTCTCTGTGGTGGGCCACTAGCTCCCTGGATTGGGCTAAAATGAGCCAATCGTCCAGGTAATTTAGAACACGGATGCCCTGGAGCCGCAATGGGGCCAGAGCTGCATCCATGCACTTTGTGAATGTCCTTGGAGCTAGAGATAGGCCGAAGGGAAGGACCCTGTACTGGAACGCCCTTTCTCCAACGGCGAACCTGAGGAATTGCCTGTGTCGCTGTACAACCTGGATGTGAAAATAAGCATCCTTTAGGTCTATCGTCACGAACCAATCCCCTGGCCGAATCTGAGATATGATAGCTTTCAGCGTCAACATCTTGAATTTCCCTTTGTAAAGGGCGAAGTTCAGCCGGCGGAGGTCCAGTATGGGACGCAAACCGCCGCCCTTCTTCGGGACCAGGAAGTAACGGCTGTAAAAGCCCCGCTCGGTTTCCCCTGGAGTAATCTCCTCTATTGCTCCTTTGAGAAGGAGTGAAGAGATTTCCTGCTGCAGTACAGAAGCCTGAGCGGCGCTGTCTACTACAGTAGGAAACACCCCGTTGAAACAGGGGGGATTGCGGCAAAACTGAAGAGTGTAGCCGAACCGAATCGTGCGAAGAACCCAGGACGATACCCCTGGTAAGCGTTCCCACTCTGGAAGGAAATGTGATAGAGGAGGAGGGATGTTGTAATGCAGACGACATACCTGAGTAAGGGTGCCGTGTTGACGCTCCTGGGGTAAAGAGGTTGACTGTGCAGGAGGGCCATCGGCGTCCTGGCACGTGATGGGAGGCATCGAGATTGGGGTCATGGTGACCAGGTCCGCCTGCTTCGGAGGAAAACGGAAAGTGCCTCCGAGGATGCGGCCGGTAGTTATAGAGAGCGTGGGGGGTGAGGGGAGAAAGCCGAAAGCGTCTCCTTCCTCCCGCACCAGACTGAGTAGAGAAGGTGAAATATGGCCTGCACTTCGAGACACTCTGAGTGGCGAAGGTGACAGGGCAAGGAAAGGAGAGCTGGGAGGTGGGCAGAAACGCTTGCGCGGTCTGACCCAACCCTGAGGAACCAGAGGAGCTCTCCTTTTTCTGACCGGAGGGTCAGGAACGGCTCTGCGCCGCCGGAGCAGTCGGTTTGTCGGACCGCTTCAACTGGAGGCGCTTGTGAGGCCGTTGACGGGGAAACGGGCGACCGCGGGCTCCCCAAACCGTGGCAGGTGGGGGATGCCCTGGTTCGCTTCTTCTGGAAGAGAACTCCGGTCTATGAGAGGGACGTTCTCTGGGTCGCACCGGGGGGGGGACAGAAGGTTCCCTAGCCCTCCTGGGCATGAACTGTCTGAACGCGGCCGATTGGGATTTGGAGGAGCGGAATTTCTCAACCACTGTGTTGACCGCCTCACCAAACAACCCTGTTTGAGAAATGGGGGCGTCCAAGAGGAAAACCTTCTCTTTATCACGGATCTCCGTGAGATTAAGCCACAAGTGGCGCTCCACCGCAACAGAACCAGCCATAGAGCGACCTATAGCACGTGCGGTATGCTTGGTGGCTCTTAAGGCTAAATCCGTAGCCTTACGAAGCTCCTTGACCGCTTCAGGGGTCACACCGTCACCCTCGTCCATTTCCTTCAGGACGTCCGCCTGGTAGGCCTGAAGAATGGCCATAGTGTGCAGGGTCATGCCTGCCTGCCCAGCCGCCATGTAGGATTTCCCAATCAGAGAGGAAGTAGTCCTACATGCTTTAGAAGGGAGAAGGGGGCGCGACTTCCAGGACGGCGCAGACGACGGAGCAAGATGGTCGGCTAAAGTTTCCTCAATCGCCGGAATGGCGGAATAGCCCTGTTCCACAGAACCTACCAGGTTGGTGAAATCAGCAGCAGCCGCATTAGTGAGGCGCGAAGAGAAAGGCTGCTTCCAGGATCTGGAGATCTCATGATGCAGATCACTGAAAAATGGCAGCTTCCTCCGTTGAGGCCTAGAATTAGGGCCACTGAGAAGCCTTTCGTCGAGTTTCGACGACTGAGACTCACGTGGCTCGTCGGGCCAATCAATAGTGAGCTTCTCCGTAGCGCGCGAAAGCACGTCAACGAGCTCCGCGTAGGCCGCAGTAGGCCGCGCTTCCTGGCCGCTCGGCGGAATAACCTCGTCGGCGAGAGTAGGCCCGAAATCCTCGGAGTCGGAAGCCTCGGTAAAAAGTATATCCTCCAGCCCGAAAGAAACCGCGTCGCGTGCTCCCGGGCTGGGGCGCAAATAATCGTGTGAAAATTCGACTGGCATGTCTCGCGCGTGCCGAGGGGAGGGAGGGAGAGAAAGAGCGGGGCTCGTCTGCTCGAACTCCGCATCCTCAAGCTCTACATCCGAACCCCAGGTCGCGGATCCTCGAGAGGCCTCGGGAGCGCGACAGGGGGAGACGAATGATTCCCTCTCAAAGACCGCGAGCCGCAATTTGAGGGTTTTGAGCAACAAATTTTCACAGAATTTGCATTTAGACGATCCTATAACTGCCTCACGCGCATGTGAAAAACCCAAACATTTAACGCACTTACTGTGTGGGTCGTCGTTAGCGATGTAACGAGCACATGGCGGAGTACAGCGTCTGTAATCCATGGCAGCTTCACCGTAAGGAGAAACAGAGTTCCGCTTGAACAGTCGCAGAAGCGCCGAGAATAATCCAAATGTAATTGTAGCTCAGAAAAATCACGAGCGAAGGGCAAACGTGACCGCTTCGTTCTGAAGGCAGAGAAATCTGAGGAGCAGATGGCGCGCGCGCGAATACGTATGATGCGACGTAAGAGCGTCGGGGCGGAGCCATATTGCGCGGACGCCATCAGCCAATGAATTGGCGTGATTCTATAAGGCTTCAGACAATCGGCACATTCAGAGAATATCCCACTGCGCTTTCCGCAGCGTTGAGAGAACCTATGAAAGAGAACATGGATAGCTGGAAAATTCAGTCAATGGCGGGGAAAGAGTAAAGCTGATTTGAAGTAAATTCCTACACTACCAGTGGACTCGCCAACACAAAAATGCAGATACTCAGAATTAGTAACAAATCTGTTTTCATTATAAATCAACATTTTCAAACAATGTAGGTTTATAAGACATTAATAGCCTACTCAATCACAACTACAAGACAAGTATATTTCTGGTGACCTTCCCTCACACTACACTTCTAATGTCATTCTCACCACTCACAAATCTTTCACTTTTCTCTCAGTGGTCCTGTGTGTAGAAATTTACAAAGACAATTGTTTATCAATATTGTAATATGCCTTCAGGACTGTTCTAGCACCTATTGTTAGCTGGACCATCAAGACTGGCACAGATCAATTGTCTTATCGGCCATGAACAATGCAGACATTCAGGGGAATAATGAAGTTTCAGCAGTAGTAGGTAGATGACTGGTCCCAATGTAATCAATTTAACACTGTAGTGTGAAAACTGTATTTAATACCATTGAACTGGGAGGCACTCAGTGTTTTATACAATGATTCAGTATATAAATATTCTGTTTTTAATCCTGGTGGACCAAAGTATGAAATCTGCATGATAATATCATAAGCAGAGGTTCTCAACCCTGGAACCTCGAAGTGCCAACCTCCAACATTAATCAGACACACCTGGACAAGCTAATCAAGGTCTTCAGGATTTCTATGCTGCGTCCGAAAGCTTAAAAATGCTGCCTTCGTTCGGAGTAGGGCTGGAAAAAAATCAATCGCGATTAATTGCATCCAAAATAAAAGTTTTGTTTACATAAAATATGTGTGTGTAGTGTGTATAATTATTTTGTATATATAAATACACACATATGCATGTATATATGTACGAAATATTTGCATGTATATACTGTATATATATTTATACATCATTTATATTATATATAAATATACATATTTTTTATATTAATAACACATTTTTCTTAAATATATACATGCATGTGTGTGTATTTATATATACAAAATAATTATACACACTACACACACATATTTTATGTAAACAAAACTTTTATTTTGGATGCGATTAATCGCGATTGATTTTTTTCCAGCCCTAGTTCGGAGGCTACATTCCAAGGTAGGATGGCATCGAGGCACATCCGAATCCGAATGTTCTGTCCCCTGAGATACCTTTATCTGATCGATTTTAAAGGCAGCATAAATATATATCCTTTGCTTTGATATCCCACAATTTTCTGCGTTCCATTGACAGTTAAGCTAAAAATAAAGATGGCGTCTGAAAGTTGTGGTTGGTGGTCAATTTGTGTGTAAATGTATGTTTTTGACCGTTTTGTAGAAATTTGTAGTAATTAAATATTTGCTTAGTTATCATCAAAGCTCTCTCTATTTTATTGTGGATCATTAAACTGTTATGCTGCCTTAGAAGTCTGTTTCGTGAGGTAACTTAGTTATTTAGTTAGTTTTAGTTTATTTACCTTTGTGCGCAAACGCTGCCTGTGTTGTTGCGAGGCAAAAAGTCAGCTGTCTAAGCTTTTGGACGCAGCCCTAGAAAGTTATCGACAGGTGATTTTGATCAAGGTTGCAGCTAAACTCTGAAAAGTGGACATTAAGGGCCAGAGTTGAGAACCCCTGTCAAATAGACATCCAATAGACCCCCCAAAAATGATTTAAAAGCTCAGCTCGGCATATATTTAAAAAAAATTACTCTTGTAATGGAATATTTTGTTATTAGCCCCCACAAAAACATTTATTCAGTCCACTCAGAAATAAGTCTGTCTGGAATGAATGAAGGGTTATAAATCCAAATGATACTTTCCTGTTATGCATACTACCCAATGAGAACTTACAATGAACTGCGCTGTTTAAACTGAGGCTTTTGATAACTATTGGTTTTCAATTTCAAGGGCACACACTCTCTGTTTTTCACACACACACAGACACTTGCGGTACACTCTCCTGCTGAGCAGCCAGCTGCTTGTTTTGTTAGTGGTGGGCTGTCTGGTTCTGAGCTTGCGGTTCCTGTCCAACAGGCTCCAGGATTCAGCTGCTGCTGAAGGTCACCACCATACATAAATTTACTGTATACTGTATCTACTAAGATCAGCCTGTGTAGAGGTCAGAGTACTTGAGCTGCTCTGACCACTGATATGTTCCCTGCTGGGATATGCATGACTGTGAACATCATTTCCCTTCTGCAGACTTACTAGTGATCCACTGCTGTGTTATTCTGAGCTTGCTGCAATGAGAAGTTATGTAATATGTGAAAATAAGGGGGAAACAATCATACAGAACCACATATTCTTGGACAGTTTTTGGACAAAGCCCTCATGGAAATAACAAGATTTCAAAAAAGCAAGTTTTACAGTCAGTTAGCCATAAAAAGAAAATCTCATTATTTTGAGTTTCATTACTATTTCATTACTACAGACTTAAGCTGGCCAACCACTGCTCACTGTGTATTTCAGAGTGAAGCATGGCACTGTTTTAATTTTACACAAGCAACTCAGTAGCTCATATTACTGTCACAGCTCAGTTTGGTTTTGTTTTCATGGACTTTCAGTTTGTATTTGTCACAATCTTGTTCAGATTCACGACACTCATTTGTCTCCTTGGTTATTCGTTAGTTTGTTTCAGCTGTGTTTGATTAATTATCGTGTTTGAGTTTGCTATTTAGGGGCTGTTTACATGACTCAGTTTTCATCTAAAAATGTACACTTAAATTACACCTTCTCCTGTACTCATGGTCCAGTCACCGGTATATGTGTGTGTTACTACTACCTGTTTGGATCGCTACCCGTTTTGATTATAAGTAAACTGTGTGTTGGAACCTTTATCTTCCATGTCTTCGTCTGCCTCCCTCCACACACTTGTAACAATTACTCACATTATTAGTAATATTATTATTATTAAATACTTTTTTAGCCTGTTTACTGTTCTCAAAAGACTGCGGTGCGGTATCTTTGATTTTTTTTTTTTTTGGGCAGTTTTATCAATATTTAATTGGAAACATATGCCACACTGAAAACAAATCTCATATTTTGTTTTGTTTATGCATGTGCTTTTTTGAGTTTTCCTTAAAAAAATGGGATAAATTGGATAGACAGTAAATTAAGCTTAAGTTACTAAAATCAAAAAAAGATTTTTAACAGTGTTCATAGATCCCCTGACAGTGGACTAACTGAGCTCTGAACCAGCATCAATTCACTCTTTTTTTCCATCACAATTTATTTATTTTATTCTTTGTCTGTTCTATCTTGTTCTCTGTCTGTCAATTCAATTTTCTACAATGGTTTATGTCCTAAAGCAACCTTTCTTTTCCTGTTGCCCTTTTCACACTTCATCTCCATCTCTGCCTCTGTGTATTTGTGTGTAGAATGGACTGTGGTGCTTTCATCCATGAGTGGACATGTTCTAAGAGGGCCTCGTCAGCGTAGCACACACAGGTGCATCCACATACACACACATACACACACACACACACACACACACACACACACACACACACACACACACACGCACAACAGTTTAGGCTTCTATTTTGAGCGCTCATTTATTGTGAGACGTTTATCTCCTGTCCAATCTTATGTTACAGCAGTTCCCACAACAATTACCCGCAAACATTTACAACTATTTAACATGCATGGCCATGGCACCCACGCAAGACAACCACTAGCCATCATCATTAGCTGCCAAGCATGCAATTAGCTAATTATGAAATATAATAGCCTGCTTCTTTCATCACATCTGACTGTGAGTCCTTAATCTTGAGTTTTAGAGGGATATATTATGAGCTACACAGTGGTTACATTTGGTCTATATTGCCTATAAATCCCTGTTATGGATGTACTTTCTCCGCCCCATTGGTTTTGCCTTAAGAAGTCAGCGGGGATCAGTAACAATTCAGAGAGAGCCTCTGTAAAACATTTAAGAGAACAGTGGCGTATACATATTTGGTGTGTTTTTCATGGATGAATAAAAATCAAATAATTGAGTGTTGTTTCAAATAGCTGATGTTTTCTGCTCCTGAGAATCTGAATTTTAGCATTGTTCACTCTGAAGAGACTCTACATTGCAAATTTCAAGCTCTCTTTGTTTATCATATTTTCAAACAAAATGATAGATAATTAAACTTTAGAACTGTCTGGCTGACACTAATGCAAACAAATATGAATATATCACACTGAGAGCTGTCATGCTTTTTTAAGAGGGGCACCAGTGTCAGTCCTGGCTCATTTGCCCTATTCTCATTTGTGTAGAAAACGTACTACATTTGATCTTACAATCATTTCTCAAAATGTGCATCAGTGTGATTCAGAGAACGAATGCACAAAATACTTCTCTTCCAGATGTGAAATCTATAAATCACAAATTATCTTGAAATTGCGCACGACTGAATGGTTTCAAATCTACGTCTTGTAAACGCTTCCTAAATAATATCATTTTAACATAAAAGAGCACCAGTTAACAGCAAAATCCTTTACTTGAAAATAGAGAACGGCAAGAATTGCTCAGATTTCCAAATACTTGCTGTACTCCAACTCTCTGCCGCAAGGAAATGTGCGTTTGATGGGGACTGTGGGAAACTTTAGTATAAAAGAGGGCCAGGGTTCTCCAATCATAGTTTTAAACAAACATGTGTTTATTCCTAAAATAATCATGCAGATTAATTTTCAAAGATACAATACTGTTCAAGTTTTAGGTCATAAGATTCTGAAAAAAGCCCCTTATGCTCACCAAGGCTGCATTTATTTGATCAATTTAACACATTCTTGCTGAATTCTCTTTGAAATTTTTTCTTTAATGGTAATTAACTTTTTGTTGTATTAAAAATCCACTTAGTTCAAAACAAATTAATGCATTTCATAGACATGGGACCTTCATATCATTCCAAACCTGTATGGCTTTCTTTATTTTGTGGAACATAAAATAAGTTGTTTTGAATAATGTTGGTAACCGAAGGTTTGTTTACCATTGACTTCCATTGTAGTGCCAAAATAAACACTGATGCTGCTTCCGAAATTGAATACTTAGTATGTGAATAACAGTACTCCGACAGAGTAGTATGTCCAAATACATAGTATTCGAGAAACAGTATAGGCAAAATTTAACCGGTTAACCTACTACTTCAGCCAAGATTCTGAAGTGTGCATTCGATGGACACTTTACTATCCCATGAGGCCACGGGAGAGAATTTATGAATGCAAATGAAGCGATGCAACTGACGCTGGTAGGTCACGGGACAGTTAACAACATAGTGGATGTACTGCATCATTCATTTTCATTCATATTATATGCATACTAACTATATAGAACATACTTTTTCAGTGGTCACGAAATAATTCAAATTCAAATGTAGTACCAACTCAGACAGTATGTGATTTCAGACGCACTATGAGACATTCCTTAAAAATATATTTTTATGTTTCACAGAAGAAAGAAAGTCTCATGAGTTTGAGTAAATGATGACAGAATTTTCATTTTTGGATGAATCTCTTAAAATTCTTAACTTGGTTATTCTAAGTTCTGACATCCTGTATAGAAAAGAACAGGTGTTGTGGCTATCCGGTAGGTCTGAACTATCCGGTAGGTCCTGGAACTGAATATGAGCCAGCTGGAGTGAGGCAGGTTCAGAGAAAGGCTGTTCTTGGGTCAGAGCAGACTGTGCTGGTGTAGGACAGGTGTGACCTCTGCAGCCTCTGACTGTCGTCAGGCTTTTAAAGAGAGAAATAAAGGAAAATGCAGGTAGAAAGAAGAGAGGATCACAGAGGGCAGGCATGATTGGGAAAGTAATGAAAAAGATGAGTGGAGAGTGAGCCACAGGCCTCTCAGTGCCTCATATATACTCTTTTCTCTTTTTCTCCAAGGTCAGCCATGATCACTGCCCTTTAAAAAACAGCCTACAAATTATTTGCTAATGAAACCAATACCAGATATGCATCAGTAGGTCTTCTCTTCACCTTATCTCTCTTATATTTTCTCCACACTCTGTCTTATTTATGATAGTACTTTATACTCCTATTGATTACTACTAATGGATTCACTAAGATAAGAATCCTTCTGAGACAGTCCTTGCAGTGTATTCTCAGTGCTAGTCAACCTGATAGTTGCAAAAGTAAAATAAAATACAAATAAATAACTACACTCTTAACATAATAAAAAGTTACTTTAAGAATTTTGACTTTTCTTTATGTGCCAAGTCTTTGACACACAAATGTGAAGTATAGACAGCATAGAGTTACAGAGTCATTTATTAACATGCACTACTTTAACGACAAGACAAGGGGATGTAGCTGTTGTGGAAAAAACTATTAAAGCATACCAGTCACAGCAGTAATCGTTGTCACCTCCACCATGGTTAAAGTCTATGGGCCGCCCAACTCGAGATCTTGGGTGTCAAAATAATCCACAAGCTTCCCAGTGGTAAATACGACTTGAGAGGGCATTCATGTCCAATTTTTAACTAGGAAACACGTATTTATGATACTTCTGATATCACGTGAAGGCAGCATTATTACACTTTTAGGCCTGCAGGAACTCTTGTCAGCAAAGGACAATCCAGGGGTGCGTTTCCCAAAACCATCGTTGCTAACCTGTTAGCAACTTGGATGGTTGGCAATGGGAAATTGCATTGCAACCATCAACGTTGCTAACTTAGTTAGCAACGATGGTTTTGGGAAACGCACCCCTGATTGTCAATTTCAGTCTGTTACTTATTGACAAGAGTTCATGTCAAGTTTATTTTGATCAATAATAATTCCCATGTGTGAACCTCCATAAGCAATTACTTTAGGGCAAACAAAATGCAGGTTACTTTTTTTCATTTGATGGTTTTATCGAAAATAACCACCTTGCCTACATGGATGAAGGAGGATTAGATTGTCTTTATTGTATACATTACAAATATGCATAAATTAAAGGCAAATACTAGTGATGTATGCTGTACATACTTTAACATTTATATAATGATTTATGATTTTTCATTGTGGCAATGAGAATGAGAAAACTGCAATGAAAATAATGTTAATCTTAATGGTAGATTTCCTTATTTCCTACATCATCTTTGACTTTTTGTGAGATTCACCCATGGATCAAAACAGAACTAGTAAACTTAAAGGGATCGTTCACCCAAAAATGAAAATTCTGTAATCATTTACTTACCCTCATGTCATCCAGACCTCCATGACTTTTTTTTCTAAATAAATTGAGCCCTTCAGGTCAGAGAGTGTGAGGACTCTAATTCTGCAAGTCGTGGCACTTTTTCTAATCCCTCAGTCAGGTCATGTAGTGGCCCTGCCCACAGAGCCTGTAGTGGATTTCAGCTTGTGCACCTCCAACAAAACTCTTTGAAGGACTTAATGCTCCAGGGACCCTTGCATGGTTTTTGTGTAATAGGAAAAGGAATAGGCTTTTCACACTTGATATTGCTAACCCAGTGTCATTCTAAAGCCTGGGTTAACATAAAAAATCAGATTTAAAAAAAAATATGAATTTGTAAATCATTCTTATTTAGGAACATTTTTTTGCAGGGCTTAAAGCGGATATTAAGCAGTCAGGCAAGTTTACATTATTTAGTAAACTGATTTCCACTTTAATAAAAAAAAATATAACAAACACGATTAATGTAACCATTTTTAAGAAAAGTGGATTTTTTGTTATAGCTTTTGGAGCAAGGGCACCGCCATCTTGCAATACCACAGCACTTGACGTCACGGGGTTGGTTGTCTTGCCTGAGGTACATAGATATTTAGTAGAGGACTGACAGGGAAAGTTAAAGAAAGAGACATTTAAAGATGGAAACTGAAAAGCCACATCTTAATTAAAAAGGAGGGGCACTACTGTATTGCTCCTGGTTGTAGAAATGATTTTTACAGCGTTAAAGCCAGTGGTGGACGAAGTACACATACCATGTACTTGAGTTAAGAGTAAAGGTTAAGATAAGATGCTCAAGGTAAAATATTATTCAAGTAAAAGTAGAAGTGCTGCCTTTAAACATTCACTTGAGTAAAAGTACAAAAGTATTTGCCTTCAAATGTATTCAAGTACTATGATTTTTTTTTATGGCTATAATGTCCTATTATAATTTGTCACAAGACTCTTGCTTAACTCAGTCTACGTGAAGACTAATGCCACTCTTGGCACACCAATCTATTAACAAAATAACATTAATTAGTCAATATATATATATATATATTTATTTGAATTGAATACATATTTTGTGTGTTTAATTTTGGAGGGAAGGGGACTGTTCCCATAAGGTATAATACATTTACAGTATTTACTGTATATATTTTTCTAGTGCGTCTATGGTCATTATTAGCATCCTAAAGTTATGATACATTCACATAAACCTACACAATGCCATTAAATATATATATATATATATATATATATCTGTGTGTTTTTAATTTATCCGGCTATAACTACCGACCGCCTAGCACTTGCAAGTTTTCGCGTTGCGTTCAAGAATCACCCCTTATCACACTATTGTTTTCCTTCTGCGAAAAAACACCACATGAAGACACTCTATCGTTATTTTTATATGTGATTTGGCAAACGATTTGTGAAAAGTTGTTTTAATTCATTAAAAATATTTGTTTACAGTGCAGAGGAAAACATCACTCCGTCAATGTACTGATTTAAACTGTTTATCCGAGTGAATGAGAGAAAGAAACATCATCCTTGTGCAAGGAGCTCTAGAGCTGAGAATGGTCTCTACTACTCCAGCCGACAGGCCAGCGTCTAGGTACTGTACCCCCTCAGGGGCCAGACCCAAATGCCAATATCTCTAGGCAGTTTATGTGCCAGGAAGAATGCTGGTCCTGCCACAGACCTCTTGTAAAGGGGCCGTCCGTGACCGCGCCCCAGCCCGTGAGGGATGCGTCTGTCTAAACAGCTTTCCAGCGACATGACGCTCCCAACACAGGCCCTGGAGACAGAAACCAAGGTTTCTTCCACATTGATAGGGAACGAAGGCATCTGCAAGTAACCCTTATTATGAATTAACGGATTTCCCCTCAGAGAAAACCCCTTGGTTTTCAACCACCACTGTAGGGCCCTCATGTGCAGCAGGCCGAGGGGTATCATGGTGTAAGCTGCTGCCATGAGCCTTAACACTCTCTGAAAATGTTTCACAGTGATGGCTTGGCCTAGCTTTGTCCTGGTCACCGTGGGCAGGATGGACTCGATCCGTGCAGGAGACAACTGTGCTAGCATCGTCACCGAGTCCCAGACCACTAATAATAACCTCTAATATAGCGAGGGCAGGTGTGTACACACTGATGAAACTGCTCGCTTGCCATCTCTTTTTGATATAATATATAAGACAAACAACACCAAATAGATGTTTCACACAACAGAGCGCTTGTTGAAGAGCGAAAGATAACGCTGTTGTGTAACAGCGTCCCTTTGTAGCTTCCGGGTGTGCCCGTCACATTCTACGTCATCATGCAACACCAATAGGAATGGACTAGTTTCATTCATACTTCAGACACATTACGCTAAGGGGTTGTTCCCCAAAGTGTCATATCAACGCAGTTCGAGTTCCATCGAAAGGGAACTCCATTATTTTCATTATGTTTTGTGCTTTTTAGTATAAAACCGCTTTCAAAATAGGTTGCATGCATCAGTGAACCAAAATGATGTCTCAAAGCAAAATACATATTTTATAAACTTGGTGGCTAGTTTAAGCATTTAAAGCCTGTTTCACATGGGAAGCTATTGAAATGCATATATACTATGCATGTTATACTATAACCCACACTCCACCCTTCTTTCCTCATCATCACCATTCACCTTGTGCCTCTCCACATTGGGTAAAACCTCAGCCCCTCGATTGGTGGGTGGATCTCTGAATGGAGAACTCTGAACCCAACTACACTGGGATCTAAATATGGCCATGTTAGAACGCAGAACACCCATGGAGAGGCCTGGAAGATCATTCTTGTGGATCCAAGCCCAAATCTAAATAAGCTAGCATTGAAAAAACCTGGTGTTATATTTGCTCCCCTCAACTTTGCACAGCAACTTGTAATATATATAATTCTTCAAGGAAGAGAGAGCAAAATATGACTGTATTTTCATAGTCTGCCATTGTCTGTCTGCATATTTTAGAAGATTGAAAAGATTTTTGGAGGTAATCAACAGTGTGTCTCAAGACAGACAGAGTGCACGGCCTCCAGCACTCGTGTGTGTTTGTGTCAAGGGCAGACAGGACATCTGGTGGGATGGTAATGAGGCATACGCTGAGAAGATGTCAAGCCTCCCATAGTGAAGGCACAGTAACAAACTGCAACTACACACACAAACACAACTGCAGGAATATGAAATGCACCAATGGACTTGCATACTCAAAGAAA
The DNA here is from genome assembly GCA_036326025.1 of Chrosomus eos. Taxonomy (NCBI): domain Eukaryota; kingdom Metazoa; phylum Chordata; class Actinopteri; order Cypriniformes; family Leuciscidae; genus Chrosomus; species Chrosomus eos. Next base: position 42,319,255 of record CM070818.1, on the reverse strand, counting down.
AAGAGAGTAGGCCTTAAGCGAGCTAACTGAATCAATCAACTTAATCAATTCTGCTGCATTTACCAGTTTGTAGCATGTAATGAAAACGTCTAGGTTATGACTGTGACCTCTGTTCTCTGAGAACAGGGAACGAGACAATGCGTCAATGGCGCTATGGGGAACGCCCTAACCGGTGTCTGAAAAGCTATCCAATCACGGGAATCGAATTTGACCGGTAACAGCCTATGATGTCACTACTAGTGCGACTCGGAAGTATTAAAGGAGTGCCTAGAGAACATGTACTCCACTTTCGTCTGAAGGGACTGTTCAGCAGGCATCCCCGAGGCATGGCTAATGACGCAGTGTCTCTTTTCCTGTTCTCAGGGAACAGAGGTTACAGTCGTAACCTAAACGTTCCATTTCGAAAGGGAACTCGCACTGCGTCTATGACGCTATGGGGAACGATGTACAATCCCACCTTGCTGAGGGGAGTGGATGCCAATATGGCTCGTGACAAATGTCAGAACTGTCAGTTTCAACCTGAAATACCAAGAAAACACTCCCACTTCAGGTCACACACAGGCTGTCAGTGACATTATTCCCTACGGTCACTGCCCAAGCTATAAGCCTCAAAGAGGCCTCCAAACAAGGAAAAGCCTACCAAGGCCGCTCAAGGGCTTGAAACCAACAGCTTCCATGGAAGGGGTTCCTTTAAAGCTGCAGTAGGGAGTTTTGAGAAAACGTTGACTTAGCCTGAAAATTTGAACAAGTACAACTTACAGGTCCCCACCCCCTTGCTCTCTGCTGCGCTACAGCCCTCCCTCCACAGCTCGTCCCCCACAGCGGAGCCTGTCGTGAACGCGAGGCTAGTAAACAGAGCCACCGATGACGGCGAATAAAAAGTTATACGGCACATTCACTAATAGGGACTTAACGTCAACAATATGCTTTACATTGACTATGGTCTGCCCATACTTTGACTACAAACTTGGTCCTCAAATCAGTATTTTGCAATACATGTAACTTTATAACGTTGCACTCTTTCTATAAGTTATAAATAGCTAGTAAGATAACGTTAATACAACTGCAACTAACGTTACAGTATGTAAGTAATTATTCTAGCGATATATAATGCTAGATAAGGTGTGCTAGTACATTATTTCAGCAACATGACAAGCCAGTGAATTAGCAGGTTTCAATTGTTGCTTAGCAGAGAGAGTGCGTGACATTTTATCTACATGTTATGCGGCTAGAGTTTTGACACCGAATCAATGGTCTCTGTCTAATTCTTTCTTTTTCGCTTGTCTATCGTCATCTGTCTTTTTCCTTTTACCTCTTTGTTTTATGAGCAGGTGTCACTCGAGAATCGGCAGTTTAGGCTCTTTCTCCGTCATAAGCACAGCTGCAGCTCGCCGGCAATCTTGAGTTTGAACGACGGTACGCGCTCGCGCTGTGCAAGAAAGGGGTGTGATCAGCGCGTACACGAGCGTGATTGACACTGCTAAGACATTCCTCCTGGCTCTGATTGGTTGTTTCTGACGGGAGCGTTGTATTTCTGCAAATGGCAATAGGACCACTGGGAAGAGCCAGATGAGCTTGATTTTTACACAGATTATCTGTCTCATATTCTACTGTCAGGACATAATGACAGTTTTAACAAATATGTAAAAAATATTGTTACCTACAGCAGCTTTAAGGGAATATGATCAGGGGTCCGAAAGTAGTCCCGTCCAGTCACTTTCTGAAGGGGACATAGTCAACCCCACATGCCACCAGGGAGGGTGACCTTATGGCAGACCTGACCTGACCAAATCTACAGACCTAGTCTTGGCAACAAACTGTCTTTTTTCCTAAACAGTGTTTCTCATAAAAAACAATAGTGAAACCGGAGCATAAGACAGGCATGCTGGAGAGTAGAACTCAGCATAGCACTTTATAACCCTTGTAGCGAATCAGTTCTGTGAAATATTAATAAACAATCATAACTTGTTATAATTGATTATGAATATTTGGATCAGTTAATCGGGTTAACTTGATGTAGCTACATTAACATTACAACCAATTACTCGGTTCATCCCATGAACACTCAATATTGGTTATTAATTAATTAATAGAAATGTACATTTCCGGGGCATGGGAAATGTCTTTCTTACTAAGTACTACTAAGAGCAAGTAGTCAAAATCTATGATTAGTGACTCCAGATATGAGCTTGAGACACAGACAACTTTACGTGTGACATGAACAAGACTTTATTAACTAGACTAAACATTTAAACTACTCTAACATACACATACATACATGCATACAGTTTACCAAGGGAAAGAGAGCTGAAGCAAAATACAGGAAAGTAAGAAGTTGTAGCATTGTTTGAAGTTCAGCAGATCAACAGCCTGAGCAAACCATCAGTTCAGTTCTAACACACCCTTCTTAGAAAAGGGTACGGATACTTAATGTATCAAATAATGAGACTAAGTTTGATACTTGCATGTCTCGAGCATTTGAATTAAACTGTCCTGATGCAATTTGTTGAGGCTCCAGTTGATCTTTGATGATGTTGTCTTGATGAGAGTGAACCAGTGGGAGTCAGAGGATCTTTGGTGAATGGAAAGACAAGGCCGTAGCCTGGCACACGCTTGGGAGTCCTTGGGGCCTTCTAGTTCAGCATCATCTTCATTAGGACTTCTCAGGAAGGACCAAGAGAGTAAGAAAGCATGAGGCTCAGAGAGCTAAGAGATGGCTAAGAGGACCAGAAAGCAAAAGAGGACGAGAGGACAAGAAGGAAGGGCTGGTGTGGATGCAATTTATAATCTGAGAAAAAGTCCAACCTCTCCGGGTTGGCTCGGCCAATGAGAAGGGTGGAAGTTCCAGGTATCAATTTGGTTAATTGCTTTTTGTTTCAAGGGTGCTCATTTGCATGTGCACGCTGGAGGGGTGGTAGCCGATGAAGAAACTATGAAAGATTCTTGTAATACTAATATGTTGTTGTTATCGACATATCATGTACACAGTCATTTCGATCTTCAAAATACCAAGTTATAGAGACCAAATATGCCACACATATGATTTCGGTTAACCATACTATGCAAAGTCTGAAACATTAACCCATTAGAGTTTACAAGAAGACATAGACCAAACAACATAAAGGAAAATCAAGAGATGGAGCATTAGATACATGTTAATACATTTATCACATGGTTATATATATAGAATATATAGGATTAAAAGGGTTAATTTCTCCTTCTCAGCAAGGATTAAGTCCATGCACATTCTTTTGGGTCGTAAAACTTATCAGTCTTGTAACAGGACACTTGTTCTGTTCCTTGTGACAGACAGAGTTCTGCCAGTGTGTTAGCTTGATTTGGGTGAAGTTTCACAGACCTTTGTTGGGATAGTGAGTTTGTTGGATTATTCATTAAATATAATGTATCATTTGTGTGTGTCTGATTGGTCCAGACCCTACACCCTTGCAAACGAGGGGACCAACTCTACTCAATCCTGGATCTACACCGTGTTTTGAAACATTGTGGGCACTCTAACAAGGGACCCTATATATATATATATATATATATATATATATATATATATATATATATATATATATATATATATATATTATATTATATATATATATATATATATATATATATATATATAATATATATATATATATATATATATACCAACCTTCAGCTCTAGGGCTGATCTAGCAGGGAGGCCTCATGAGAGTCCTTCAACCTTCTAACCAGACTTAGGGTTAGCTAGGAAAAAATATATTTATATATATTTGACCAGGCTCTGGGCTAGAATCAGGGAGGCTCAAAGGGAGCCTACAACGTGATGATCTTATTTATTGTTAAATCCACAAGATGGTTGGAACCACCTTCTAGAGGGCCTGGAAGGCTACTACTTGATAATGATACTTGTCAGCGAACTAGCTCAGGTATAATAGTCCTATAGAAAGGAGCTACAACTTCATATTTTCAAAGCGTGTCAGACCAATGGCATGCTTAGGCTCTAAGGGGGTTGTACACTTTAACCCTCCCAAATGGGAGGGGAGAACTAAAGTGAGACCAGTGCAGGGCGAATTAATAAAGCGTGGGTAGCAAAAAAAAACCACTAAGCCAGGAAGATAATGGGAAGTCCATAAAGTATGGCCAACACATGTTTCACCTTATGACTTGAAAATAAAATTCAAGGCGCGTTAGAATAAACCATCCTAAATACTCAGTGGGAATTTTAGCTACAATATACAGCTCTGAAAATTGAGACCTCAGATTACTGCTTCAACCTCTACTAATAGAGAGAGACAAGTCTGACAAACACTAGAATATACCTGCATGGGAGGCTTAGGAATAGCGTGCTACCTATGCTGATATTTATTCTACCCTTAACATCCACAAGCATTATCGCCTAATGCAAAGGCGGGCATAGGCTACAGAACTCCTGTTGAAAGAGGAGGCCAGTACCAGGGAAAAAACTAGACCTTACAGAGATAAGCTGTAGATGATCTAAATCTAAAGAACTTCTGCTCAGATACTGAGGGACTTGGGACGAAAAAGCTTCTAGCAGATCGTCTCCAACAAACTCCTAGTACACATGCCTAAGCCAGATATTAAGGCAGCACTCGTGGGGATGGCACTTGAATATTCTATGACTGAAGATCAAAGCTTTAGTCTCATAACAACTCTCATAAGTGAGAGGAGACTGCTATACAAATACAAATAAAAAGTGGCTATCCAGGTGGGCCTGCATTGGTTGGTCTATCTGGAGCTTTATACAAAGCAGTGGCCTCAGGAGAAACCCCCCAAATGGGAGGAAGCCATCTCAAGCTGAACAAAAACCTGTTTGAAGCTTTCGGTCACGGTGGCCTCACTAAAGATTTCTCTATGAAACGAAGCCAACCTGTACATCACTGGGTGACCAAGATTGGCACCACCTACTACATAAACCTAGTGACTCTATCACAAGAGGAGGCATATGATAAGGTATGCAAGCCTACCTATAAAAAATGAACTTCAGGGCCCTAATTTCCTCATTTTAAAATCCTATCAAACATACCCCTTAATACTTTCTAAACAGGGAACCGAGGTCTTAAAGTTAAACAACCTAATAAAGACGTGCCAAGATCATCCTGAATTTCATGGCCTAAATTTTATTCTTCAATGAAGGCCTACCACCCAAAAGCTAGAAAGGGCGTACTCACTACCAAGCCCGGCTCCAGACCTTCAGAAGCATTCTGTTTAATGGGAAAATATCATCATTGGTCCAGGCCTCAGGCTGGATCACCTCCCTCAGATCCCTCTTCTTCCTTGAGTCGCGCCTCCTCTCCTGTGTAAGGAGACAAGTTTGATTCCTCAGCCTTTTTCTCTTCTCCCTCTCTTGCACGTGCACTCTCGCACAGCTGAACACTATCTAAATCAGCGTTTCCCTTCTCTCTCTCCTTCACATGCGCTCTCGCACAGCTGAGCACAATCTCAATCTCCGTTCACGCCCTCGCTCATCTTCCATCACCTGTTTCCCATTTGCCCTAATCTTCTTGCTATTTAGATCTCTTGTTCTTCCCCCCTCTTTGTTAGTTTATTGTTTGTTCATTCATGCCCATTACAGATGCCTCATCATTGTGATTTACCTCTGCCTAATCTTGTCCTGTTCCGTCCTGTGTGTGTGTATCAGACACGAGATATCACCTATTATCCTGTGCCAAGCCTGATAGTCTGTGTTGCTGTATCCGCCAAGTGGAATCAGTGCTCATCATCTCCTGTGTGCACTTTCTGACAGCAACTACCTGTGCCTTTCACCCTGCCTGATTGCAGCCTGGTCTTTTTCAGTTTCATTGTCCTTTTCGCATCCGATCTATGCGGCCAGAGTGAACCTGCAGACAGCCTTTTTTGACATTTATCTGACCTCAATAACTCTGCATAGCTTTCACTTTGGGTCCTTTTGCACTGGACATCTGCCGTCGATCCTCGAACCGTGATGGGCCAGGCCCCCCTGGCTGTCTGGGCATGGATTCGAACCGCAGAGGGATGCATGATTTAACATTTTTATTGGGTCATTTTTTTATATGCACCCCTTCAATACTTCTGCATCACACTATTAGTGACGTCACAGGCTGTCGTCAGTCAAATTCGATTGCCAGATTCAGACACTGGTTCACGTGGAGGGCGTTCCCTAAAGCATCATCGAGGAAGTGCGAGTTCCCTTTTGAAAGGGAACTATTTTTATCTCAAGATCCTGAGTTTTGTGAGAGAAATTATGATGCTACTACACTTGTATTGCACCACTAAATCTCACTGTGGCCCCAAGATATTCTGTAATGAGTTAGTAAAACAGATATTCTATCCCAGTGGACCATGAGTAAATTTGTCACCACAGACACACATATAGAGTGAATATGAGTATTGGACACAGGCTTTACTTATCTAAATGTTGACATATCATGGATTTGTTTTTTATATACAGCAAATTATTCCATGTTTTTTCTCCAAACCCCACCCATAACAGATTTTACTGCTCAACTCAATCACGTAGTCACCTATCCAGACTTCTTCAGACTTCAGAAAAAATAATTGCTGGACATGGCTGTTTATCAGGCTACCAATACTATAGGTTAAGGTTAGGGGTAAGCATTTTGGGTTTATGTTTAATAGAATTTTATATTAGGGGACAAATCTGGTAGTAAATATAGTAAATAAAACACGCATGCACGCATACCACGCACGCACGCACACAGTTTTTATATACAGCTATAAAGCTATACCAATTTGTTCCCAACATATGGTAGTTACAAATGCACACCTAATTTTTTTTTCTTTTTTTTTTTACATATTTACTAAATATTTCCATATTTATGTATCTATAGACTTCAATTGTTATCCCAAACTAATTCCCCCCCTAATCCTACCCATAAAGAAAATCTCTTTTGCATTTTTAAAATGCAATTAACTTAATACTATTATTAAATATAAATACAAACCAGTTTTTACTTTATTTATATAATTATGTCCCTGGATGTCTCTAAAGGGACCTTTCATCAGTTTTAGCCCTCTTCTTGTGGACAGTTTGGACAATCCAACTACCCAGTTCAAACACACACATCACACATTTCAATATTTGAATACACAACGATACGCACTGTCATTTGATGTTCAAATATTGCATTGTTAGTTGTGTATCTTTCTCATTTACACAAATCTTAACCCATTCTCAGTGGTCATTCATGTAGCATAGCCTACATTAACTTGTTAGCACACATTAATTATGCTTTTCTGCCCTCATACAGATACACATAATACATAATACTCTATTAATGTAATGTCCTCTTTTCTGGTCAAAATTATTAATACACTACAATATATCCAGGATTCAGCAGCAAGGTTCCTCACATATTTTTTCCTCACACATTTCTCCTTAGAATTCACTGGTTACCTGTCTGATAATGTAGGCTATTTAATATAAGCTCAGGTCAAACTTACATTTTTTGGTTGGCAGAGCATCTGTGTGTACTGATGAATGAATGTCATTATTAACTGACAAGAGACTGAAAATGGAGAATATAAATCAAATTCTAGGAGGCATTCGCTGAACCAGATAAGACTCCAACAGTGCGTTTTTGACCCTGTAAAAACAGAATCTAATATGACAGTAGCTGGATTTCCTGAAGCACTAAATAGAAGATTAGATGCACATAAGTAACAATTAAGGCCCGGGTATACTTTATTTTCTGCCTTCCACTTCATGTCATGCGCACAGTCGAGAGCAATAACCTTTCAAGCTATAGGCCTACGTCTTTGGTCGTGAGCGAAGAAAGACGCGTTCAGCGCTTACGTACTATCTATTTACTATCTATTACTACTATAGCGCTTATTACGTATCTAGTGGTTTTCAAGTGCTCAAGTCACTGTTGTACATGCACCGTCCACGTGGTCACAAAAATGCATGTTTGCGGACATCTGCGGATCCTCCTGATGATGAAAATTATGCAGACAGCTGAAGGATACTTTGGACTTTAGTCTCTAAGGCACAAAAAGCATTGTCATTTAAGTTAGCTAAGTTAAACGTAAACATTACCGTGAGCCTCAGGCCCCTTGTAAACCTATTACATGCAAACCACTTTTTGTTTGTTATAATGTATCATATGTATAAATAATAATATGTAATGTGGTAGAAATGATATTGTGCTGGACACATTCATGTTGGTTCAGAGTAAACAAAATATTCTTGTGACGTATGTAGTTTGTTGGACAGCATTAGTGAACATCTAGTGAATAAGAAAAGTGTATTTTAAGAGAGATTATGTTCTGACATTCCACAGGGCCAAAAGCGCCTGTGTTTGAAGAAACACCCCCTCACTGGTGACCCAACCAACTAATCTTCTTTAAGGCTCTATTTCTTTTCCATTCAAGTACACGTACACAGCCTGCAAGACCTCTTTAATTTATCTTATGTGTCAGTGTGTGTATGTGTGTGTGTCCTGAGTCAGCACTGTGCTCTCAGCATAAGAAAACTCAAGAACATGCAGCGCTCTCCACTCATGCTCTCTCTCTCTCTCTCTCTCTCTCTCTCTCTCTCTCTCTCTCTCTCTCTCTCTCTCTCTCTCTCTCTCTCTCTCTCTCTCTCCTCTCTCTCTCTCTCTCTCTCTCTCTCTCTCTCTCTCACACACGCACACACACGCACACACACACACACACACACACACACACACACACACACACACACGCACACACGCACACATGCACACACGCACACACGCATTACAGATCTGAGAGGGACTTACTGACTTTAGTCTACAAGCCTATAAACATGTTCAGACATCTCCCTCTGCACACACACTTATAAGCCGTCCATTAGGTTATTAACACAGTCATAATTTACTGATGACATCACAGCACATTTATCTGTGTGTATGTGCTGTTTATTTGTGTAAGGTCTCAGAATAGTTGTATTGATTTTGCTAGTGGCTAAAATTTTCTAGAAACACATGCTCATTATTTATTTATAATCCACATGGGGATTGAATGGCATCTTATGAAATAATGTCTCCTTACCTACGGTTAAAGTTTAAGAACTGGTCAATACAAGAAATATTGACCACCAATCTTAATATTGAGAGTTGTGAACAGTACAGCGGATTTTGGGTGTGTTGTTTTTCTCATACTTATGATGTTTATCCCACGAAAGTGGTGCATTTAGGAGAGGGGGTCAAGAAAGTTATAGAAATTATTAAAATACATAATGAGATGATGAAAGAAATTGAGAAGCTGGAGCAAATAAATATATCAACTCTGCAATCGGGAGGGATGGAAGGAGGAAGCTGATCGAATGTGTATGAAGGAAGTAAAGAGAGGGATGTATAGTAATAAAGTGTAGGCGTGTCGAGATGAAGCAGAATTAATGTGCTGAGACAGAACTACAGAGAGAGCTGGCACTACCGTACAGAAACTGACAGGGGGGGAATTTTACACCAAAGGCCTTGTACAAATGGCCACAACCTCAACCAATATATATAAAGCACATATCTAGATTTTGTCGGGCAACACAACACAATACTTAAATTATTTTTTGTTACTTTTGAATGAAAAATTATTTATGTTATGTTATGTTACAAATAATTAACAATTTTCAATATTCTGACTTTCTCTTGAATATTGAAGAGTTCACTGAACAATAAATTGAATGAACCAATTTTTGAGTTACGACTTATTACTAGTGCTAAGGAGGTTTCTGTTCAGTATAGTGCAGCATATTTTAATTTCCATCTCTATCAACAAAATACAAGTTGGAGTTTAAAACTCACTCACCCAGTGTCTCTGTTTCTCCTTAGGTGGTGTGAAGAATTGTTGCAGGAACAGATCGGCCCCACCTCACCATGCCTTTGTCCTTCAGTTCATCCCGCATTTTCCCAATCTCCTTCATTCCCATGATCCTCCCTGTCCTTCTCCTGTCTTTCTCCATCCCTTCTCAAGCTGACTCCCAAGACATAGACCAATCTACCTCCAACTGTTCCCAGCATGACGTGTGTGCAGACGGGGTCCTTTTGCCAGTGTGGAATCCTCTAAATCCCTCAGTTGGTGACAAAGTGGCTCGTGCCATTGTGTACCTAGTGGCACTAGTCTACATGTTCTTAGGGATGTCGATAATTGCTGACCGCTTCATGACTGCCATCGAAGTAATAACTTCTCAAGAAAAAGAGATCACTACCAAGAGACCCAACGGTGAAACGGTCACCACGACAGTTCGCATATGGAATGAGACCGTCTCCAATCTGACGCTCATGGCTCTAGGTTCATCAGCCCCTGAGATTTTGCTTTCGGTCATTGAGGTCTTGGGCATAATTTTGAGGCCGGTTCTCTTGGTCCCAGCACCATCGTGGGCAGCGCTGCCTTCAACATGTTTGTGATCATTGGCATCTGCGTCTACGTGGTACCGATGGCGAAAGGCGGAAGGTCAAACATCTTCGTGTTTTTTTCGTGACTGCGGCGTGGAGCATGTTTGCCTACATCTGGCTCTATCTTATCATCTCGGTGTTCTCACCTGGTGAGGTGGAAGTGTGGGAAGCAGTGTTGACGTTCCTCTTCTTTCCTCTCTGCGTGGTCCAGGCCTGGATCGCTGATCGGAGATTGCTCTTTTACAAGTATGCTCGCAAACGCTACCGAACCGACAAGGGCCGTGGAATTATTGTGTCCGAGGGCGGGGAGGAGATTGGTAAGGAGGCAGGATTCACAAAGATGGACATGCTTGAAATTGATGGAATCACAACCCATCTGGATGGAGTCCTGGGAGGGGAAAGTGGGCTTGGAGGACGGGATCAAGAGGACGAGGCCAGGAGAGATATGGCCAGAACTTTAAAGGAACTGAAGCAAAGACATCCAGACAAGGACATGGAGCAGCTCATAGAGATGGCCAACTATCAGGTAAAAAAGCAAAAGAAAGATAATAACAAATTTTAATTATTTATAATGTATAATATTCATATCAAATTTATTTTATAAAATTATAATTGCATAGTTATTATTTATTTATTAATATAAATATTGTTTTTTTTATTCTCTTAAATATTAGGAATATTAAAATTCCCTGCACAAAAAAATAAATAAATATAAATAAATAGCAGTGTAAAACAGACATGTAGCCTATTTTGGGAGTTTCTGATGCAGCATATTTACATTTTCTTCTTTAAAAGAAAAATTTAATTAAAACTTTCTTCTGTTCTTTGTTCTCATTTTCTTTTGAAGACTATCTACAGACGTGCTTTGAGATATTACAAAACAACATGAATTATGATCCTAAACAAATTATTGTGTGAATATTACAGAATTTGCCCAGGATTTGTGAAAATTTGCATTAATCTCTATTCAACTCTAAAAATATCTAATCTAAAGTTGTATGAAGTTATATTCTTTGCAGGCCTGTTCATTTTAAACTGATGCGTGTATTTTATTTTTTATAATATTAAAGTACTCTCCCAGTTTAGTAGACAAATGTAAGTAAACCACTTTGGATTTCCCAAAACCGAAAAACACTGTCTTGTGCTATTTTAAACATTGTTCTGTTTATTTTATATGTACATGCACTTTAACTATTAGCTGTCAACTGGACTATAATAATACTTTTTAAATACTTTTAATAATTTTTTTTTAAATGTCATGTAAATACTTTATTTCAACTGAAATCACACCTGAGTGTTTTTTTTTGCGAAGTCGTATCAGATCTGGATTATATGGTTGTAGCATGTATGCACATTAGTCGAATAGTCTAATGAAAACTGTTGCTTATTGGTTCTTTCGGCTACTCATTGATTCCCAATCAATGGTGTGAGTTTGGAGGCGACACCACCTGTTTGTCCCAACAGTGCAAGACTAGGGAATTGTTTGGTAAACATGTCCGAAAACCTTCTATTTAGTGCTGATTGTGGTGCGGAATTTACATGCTGCAAATTTAAAATAGTTGTTTATACAGCTTGAGAAAGCAGCCTGAATCCTAACTGCAGGTTAAAAAAAACCTTCTCAAACTTACCTTTGCAGGTTCTGGTACAGCAGCAGAAGAGCAGAGCTTTCTACCGCATTCAGGCGACAAGGATGATGATTGGTGCTGGGAACATTTTGAAGAAACATGCAGCAGATCAGGCCCGTAAAGTGGTCAGCAGTGGGGAACCTAGAGAGCAGGAAGATGACCCTCATGTTACAAGAATAGACTTTAAACCTGCCCTCTACCAGTGCTTTGAAAACTGTGGGTCCTTAAAACTTTCTGTGCAAAGGCATGGAGGAGATGCCGGTTGTACTGTTAAGGTGAGTTTAAAGTAAAATACTCTTTACTTTATTCATTTTTACTAGGGAATAGGATACTTCTAAACTTATTCTCTGATCTTGACTATTAAATGATGCAAATTATGGAGCAGATTTTTTAGTTTGTTTATTTAATGAGAACAAGGAAGATCTTTGATCCTTTCAAATGTTTATTCATGCGAAACTCCAGGTGGATTATCGCACAGAAGATGGCACAGCCAATGCTGGTTCTGATTATGAATTTGCTGAGGGCACACTCATCTTCAAACCTAGCGAGAACCTTAAAGAGATCACCGTTGGCATTATTGATGATGACATCTTTGAGGAAGATGAATACTTCTATGTCCGCCTGAGCAATCCCCGTATAGTTGGGTGGGCTGATGGACATCCTATTGCTTTGGAGATTGGAGCACCTGCCCCTAGCGCTGCCCTTGGTGAGGCCCACACGGCGACCGTGACCATCTACGATGACGACCACGCAGGAATTTTTACATTTGAGAGTGAATCGATCCGAGTCAGCGAAAGCATCGGCATCATGCAGGTGAAAGTCCAGAGGACATCAGGAGCACGTGGTCTGGTGGCCGTACCGTACCATACAGTGGATGCGACAGCTTGCGGAGGGGAGGACTATGAGGAAGTGTCTGGAAAACTGGAGTTTCAGAACGACGAGACAATGTAAGAGGTTTCTCTTTAATGTGTTTGTTGTGCGTGAGAATGTGTGTTTCTGAGTGTTTGTGCCTTAATTTATCTCTTTCTGTCAGGAGAATTTACCGCATTAGTGACCCTTCACAGTGAAAATAATTTTAGGCACACAGTAGTTAAAACAACCTACTTGTTAAGAACTACTGATCTAGGAAGTATTTCAATTTTCTTCTCTATCAGAAAATTGACTTCAAACTTTCTTGCCTTCTCTGTTTTCATTTTGTTTTGAAGACTGTCTAGATTTCAGAAAACATTATATTATGATCCTAATCAAATTATTGTGTGAATTTTGCATGAAGCTCCATTATTTGCACGCCAATACATTTAAAACTGCTGTGTGCAATTTTTACAGCAGGCCTATTAAAGTAATCTCCCAGTTATGCAGAGACAATTGTAAGTAAGCTATTCATAGATTTTCCAAATGCTTTGTCTCTGTGCTGCTTTAAATGTTGTTCTGTCAATTGGAGTATATTTACATGCAATTTAAAAGTCGATTTTAATCCAACTGTAATAATACTTTTTATTGTTTTTTTTTTTAAATGTCATGTAAATGCTTTAGTTAGATCGGACAGCTGTAGTAAACCTTCACTGTCAAAATGCTTTGAGGGACAGTAAAGTTATTATATTGTGCGAGTTTGGATTTTTCAGGCAGCTTATTTTAAGGGGGGGGGGTGTCTGGGGTTGGGCTGGTCTCTTTATAATCACTAAAAAGCTGTCAGTCATCTTCATCGCAAGTTCCGTTATAATTAGTGAAGCTGACTGCACAATTAGTCTCTTATTTACATAACGCCTACACTATATTAGCAAAAACTCTGCTATCAAGGCGTTTGGATCGGTGAGTGAATTCTAACTTAAACACCTCTGATTGGCCATCGCGTTAAAAAAATTAACAGATATGTCTGTGAATGGCTTTGTTGCTCAACGTTGCAAAATCATATTGTAAATAGAAACCTTTGATACTCTTCAGAGCGCAAACACAGATATGCACTAGGCCGTTTGCCAAATCTGTTTCGTCATTATGCTATCATTACAGAGAAAACTGATCCTAAACCAGCAGTTATGGCCAGCTTTTTCCTCTAAAAGCAATCAGGAGGAGCAGCAAGCAGTGTTTTGAATGAGAAAATTCCTAGTATCGATGGGACTACTCTAGACTCGATGTCCAGTCAAGACTTAATATATATGCTTTTCTTTATATATATATATATTAAGCATGTTGGGAACATATACAATGGATTTGGCCGTTTGACATGCCTCAGGCTGTAATACACAAAATAGCAGGTGAAAGGGAAATTAAAGTGTTCAGGTAAAGGTTGTGACAGTCTACAGCTAACAAAGGGGTTATATGGTGTCCTTGTGAGATGACCTGTTTCTGTGGGCCAATTTAAACTTAAGGTAATGCTGGTAAATTACTTAAAGCTGTAGTTTTTGGTTGGTTTCATATTGAGAAAAATTGCAATAATGTGTGATGCAGTTTCAACTGTGCATAACATTTGTGTCATTCATTTGTTGATCTATTGTTAAAAAAAGCTCCATAAAAGCTTTCTTATGACTAATGCTTCATTCCCTGGTCTATGGTAAATCTGTCACCATCTATTACACTAAGATCAGAAATGCTTTAGCGATGTTTGTTGAGATCAGTTATGAATATACTGTAAGTTAATTTATTCTTGGTATCTGGATGCTAATACATAAATGCATAAATACAACTGTGACTAGTTCCTCAGTGCCAGAAACAAAAGTTTTTTTTTTTGTGACAGACAGATAGATAGATAGAGAGATAGATAGACCGAGAGACAGACAGACAGACAGACTTAGGGGGTTATGGTGGTGAGCCCTGGTCTGAATTCAAAGAGATCAGATAGAGGACAAAGCGAATGGCTTGTATGTTACAATCAGTCTCTGTTGATTTATTATCCAATAAGCCTTCACAACAGGAGCACACAGGAGGCAGACCTACAGGAAAATGAAACAAAACACAAAATGAAATACATACACACACACACACTCACACATCATGGGGTCAAGGGAGGGCTGGAGACAATCAGCAATATTCTGTATTTCAGTGTTGATACACTCTCCTCATATCTCTTGCCTGGCACCTGTCTCACAATCTTCCCTCCCTCTTATCCTTTTCAATTCAAGTCACTTTTTCTCTCACTCCCGCTGGAAAAACCAGGTCAAATACCAGCTTAACCTTCTTGTTCTTTTGAGATTGATTTGTGTAAAAATAATGATAGTAATTTCCGAAAAATAACCTCTTATTTTCCCTTCAGAAGTTCATCTGACCTATCAAAACCCAATAGACTTACATTATTGAAGCTGGATCTCTCTATTTAACGATAAAGTATGCATGCGGTTTGAGAAATGTCACTTGTTAAGCAAAATTTGACCCAAGCAAAAACACATACTAGAAAAATTAAATAAAATAGTCAACTGATAGGAGCGTACTGCTGCGGTGTGTGTTCATCGCTCAGAGAATCAGATGATATGAACATTCATTGCATTATGTAATGGTCTGGGGTCTCTGAGACGCTATAAATAATGTAAATATAAATAATGTAACATTCTTACAGGAAAACTGTGTGTTATAAAGTTTATAATCAAGTCTCATTAGATTGAGGAAAATCAAGCTAAAACCTTAATGTCAAAGAGATATTTCACCCTAAACTGCTTTTTTGCCATCATTTACTCACCCTTATGTTGTTCCAAACCCACAAGTTTCGATGAAGATACTTTAATGAAACCCAAGTTGTCTGTCCCTCTGTTGAAAGGTTCATAATTTCAATATTTATGGGTTTCATTTTATTGGGTGAACTAAACATTTAAGAATCAAAATGGCTAGAAAACAGAAGATGAGGGTTTTTTAGAAATGTTAAGGCCTGTTAACACTAAGGAAGATAAAGATATATATATATACTGTATACACTACCGGTCAAAAGTTTTAGATCAGTAAGATTTTTTATGTTTTTAAATGAAGTCTCTTCTGCTCACCAAGGCTGCAATTATTTGATAAAAAATACAAAAAAAAAACAGTAATATTGTGAAATATTATTACAATTTAAAATGACTGTTTTCTATTTTAATATATTTTAAAATGTAATTTGAAAGCTGAATTTTCAACATCATTACTCCAGTTTTCAGTGTCACATGATCCTTCAGAAATCATTCTAATATGCTGATTTTATGCTCAAAAAACATAAATTATTATTTCAATGTTATATATATAATATATATATATATATATATATATATATATATATATATATATATATATATATATATATATATATATATGATAACAATATATAAGTTATATATATTGTTATATGTTATATAGTAATATATAGTTCACATCACAGCTATAATGGTAACTGCACAGAGAAATTATATCATTGGAATCACTTTCAGAGCGATTTTTTTCCTGCTGATCAACAATAAAAACATTGACAGCCAATCAGAATCCATCCTGCTGTACAGAGCTCAAGCATTTTAAGTGACAGACAAGCACGTGCTTAGAATAAACAGAACGAAATTGTCTGCTAGTTTGGACGCAAATATAGTAATCTTTACAGTTATCTTTATAGTCATCATTCTTGGTGTGAATGGGCCTTTAGTTGTGTTTGCTGGTGTGAGATGGCCTATAGTCCTAACCATCCTGAGCAAGATGGTCTATTATGTTGAAATCAAGTCCACCAGCCGGTAGTCTAGTAGATTGACAGTCTGTTGACCAGCAAATGACCAGCTAGAATCTCTCTCTCTCTCTCTCTCTCTCTCTCTCTCTCTCTCTCTCTCTCTCTCTCTCTCTCTCTCTCTCTCTCTCTCTCTCTCTCTCTCTCTCTCTCTCTCTCTCTCTCTCTCTCTCTCTCTCTCTCTCTCTCTCTCTCTCTCTCCCTCTCTCTCTCAGGTGTTATTTGCCATTTCTTTGTAACTTTTTGAGAAATGTACTTGCAATTTCTGAATGAATATTGTTTCAGAGTAAATCCTGCACCAATATTTTTCAGTGTAATATAAAATATAAATGTGTGTAAGTGTCTGTGTGTGTGCAGGACTGTGTGTGAGAGAGAGGTGGATAGGTTAATATTTGTCTGGCCCCAGTGGAACTCAGTGCAGCGCCCTGAGCTTGACATAAACATAGAGACCAGTGGACAGGTGAAGAGGTGGCAACACACTATAAATGAAATACAGAGGAGACACGGATGAGATGAAGACAGACAAGGAGGTCTGGAGGATTAGTTTGTATGTGTATGAATGTGTCTTTGCCTGTTACCTTCATGCTACGATATATCGAGGGCTGTGCCTTGATGTCATTCTATCGCTTTCACATTGATTTATTACTCGTATATCATGAAGGATTTATGAGGTGCTGATAAGCGCTCTCACATACGCGTGCTCGCATATGAACTGTCTCGCTATCCTGTCTCTTTGTATTCCTATCATTTTACGCTCAAGCTGTCTTTCTAATAAGATTTCCCTTTTCTGTGTTTGCACAGCTTCCATATTTCAGGCCCAAAATTTAATTCTGTCCTTTCAATTCTCAATTTTAAGTATTTTGTTTTCTTCGCTGACTTTTTCGAATTCAACCCCTCTGTGTTCCTTGTCATATCAAATGTCCTTTTGCATCTCTCTTGTGACATGGGATTCTGCATTAGGCCTTTCCCTAGGGTGACCCAGAATACTGTGAGCACTAGATCTGTGTTCCAAGTGGACCACGGCATGAAATCGCTCATCTTAGAGTTTGTGGGCAAAGTAAAAGTAGATCACTTTTTAGATTCATGAGCAGTTTCTGTATAGGCAGATTCAGACTGTTTAAAAACCTGCTCAGTATTTACACTTTCTTTTACACTTTCTGAAAATACATTAAACTTAAGAAACTCATTACACAGAAAGCAAAATTGATATTCTTTATTAAGAGACAAAAGAATAAAATATAATGTTAAAGGGATAAAATGTAATGTTAAAGGGATAGTTCACTCAAAATTAAAATTCTGCCATATTAACATACAATGCTGTCATGCCCTGTTGCACTGTTGACCAGGGGCCCGTTTTCAAAAGTCAAGTCAAGTCCATGTAACTTGTGCACAGTATTCCCAGTAGTTTAAAGTCATATGGTAGCTTTGTGTGAAGAAAATAATAATACTGACGGCAACACTTGCAAAGACAACAATTTTTCCAAAACCTATTTGTTTGACCTTCCTAAGGCAGACGAGAGTGGTTAAAATTAATTTTAAACATTTTTCCTGAACAAGTGCGATGCACTTGTTTTCTGTTGCTTTTTTAAGCTCTCGCTTTTGCAAGATGGTTCACCCCTCCTTATGAAAATGAAACATTACTGTTTGTATTACCATAGTTTTCCGACAAATATCACAATTAAATAGTGGATAACATTGTATCTATAATGTATAAGAAAATTACAAAAAAAAACGTACCACTCTGAAACATCCTGTGAAATCTGTGAAGTCCAGTATTCTGAAGTCCGTGCATGAAATCCGTTCTGCCCGATCCGCTTGTTCGTTAACATTGTCAGGGTCTGAATTGGGCTTAAAGGCACAATATGGAACTTTTCGGCTTTCAAAATAGCAAAAATAACTGTATCTATACAGTTATATATTTCTTTTAGTTGTGTACTAACATTATCCCAAAAGTTCCCACCAACTTTCAAATCCGGAGAAATTTATATTTTAATTTGAAGACACGGGCCGTGTCTTTATTTCCGTTTCGTCGCCCGTCTATGACGTCATATAACCTTTGACTCTAGTTTCTCTAACTTCGTGCGGATCCCGGCGAAAAACCGCCAAACGCAAATGTAAACACCGGACGCACGTCACTAAAATAAAAGAAGACGATAAAGAATCAATAGTTGGATATCAATAAGGGACCATGATTATGCGTTGCCTGCACGTTCTGCTGCTGGAGGCAGATCCGTGAAGCGGAAACGCACGGGTGACAGAAATGACCCGAGAAGGTTTTGGGACAGGAGAAGACATGACTCGCGTTAACATTGGAGTTGCTTTTCCACGAGCTTCGAGACAAACTGGAACTACAGAGAGATGCCGATCTTGCTTGCATTCTAATAAACAAGTAAGCACCCATTCAGCTAACTATATCTATCCGTAACTTATATGTTGTGAAACGACGATGGCATGTGTAAAACGCAGACGGACTAGCTCTCATGTACAGTATAATGTAAATTCACATTTGTTGTAGATATAGCTGCAGAAAGTAGCTTCATATGCAGTTCACTATCTTTTTCAATATCATAGTATAAACGTAATTATAATTATTAACGAAAGGTGACTGTGTTTTTTAACATCTATTAATACTAGCTAGATGGAATATGATTCAATAGCCCTGATAATTCATATATCTCTCCGTTCGAAGAGACGTGATTTTAAAAACACTAAGTTAGAATGAGTGAGGAATGTGGGGAGCGACAGAGCACGCGTGTTCATTACAATGGCATTACATAAAGTTAATAGCCGTAACTAAACGTAACAAGAATAGAGATATAATATAAATAACAACACATTACCTCGTCAGTGAACATGTTATCTGCCGGAGATGTTAGATGGCTGGGGAATGACAGATCGCGCGTGTCCCAATGAACATCGTATAGCTGGTTCGCGCGCGCACTTCCTCTCTCTCTCTCTCGACAACGACAACAACTCCCATGAGCACACGCTCTTTCACGACGTCATCAGAATACGTCTTTTGCTATTATTTTGATTGAGTGACCCCTGGTGGCCAAAAGTTACATACTGTACGTTTAAATTGGTTTTAAACTGACGCCATCCTCAATAATTACACTAGAGAAGAAATCACAGTTATGAAGGGGCGGGACATTTTCCGAACACGCACTAAGTGCTGCCAATCACAACAGACTAGGCCAGCTAACCAATCACAGCAAATTTCATATTACGGCTTATTTTGAACAATCAAGCATGAAAACATATTCTAGTACACCCCAAAAACAAAATCAAGACTTTGTAAAAGGGCATAATAGAACCATCTTAAAAATATCCATTTGCTCATAGTCATGTGGAATGCTTTTGTACTTTCATGGTGCTTTTTGTAATTTTTAGAGCTTGACAGCCTAGTCTATCATACAGGTTTGGAACGATGATGGAGATTGAATGATGACAGATTTTTCCTTTTCCATTGACCAGATTTCATGTGAACATGCACTGATTTTTAGAAGAGTAACTCTGTACCTTGCAGTTTCCAACATATAATCTCAGATCTCTTTGTAGTTTGACTATTTGATCTATTCCTCCTGTGATGTATCAGAATGCTCTGTTTTTTACATGAATTGCAGCCTTGGGCTTGCTAGGGCAAACTCTGGTCATAACCTTTGGTAAATATAACAAAGAATGATAGAAGAGAAAACAGTCTCAACTCACTCTCAATGTCTGTCTCTCTGTATCAGGTCAGGAATCTGTCTGTGTGTGTGAAAGAGAGAGTTGCATCAAATACACAATGTACTGCTTAATGGACAGTCATTATAGAAAATAATGTAATAAACACTAATTGTTATAAACAAAACATTGGCATGCGTAGGCTAGATGCACATTTGTTGCAAAGTAATGAAAATGTATTATAATGTAAATCATAGATAATCAACTCTTTACACTGCAACAGAGCCTTTTCATCAGTGTGCCTGCCATGCCACTAATTTTACCATGGGTTTACCCTGCCCTAACCTCATTCTACCACCGGCTATCTACATGTAAAACCACATTACTGTAAAATACAGAGGTCTGCTGAGTTTCCTCCAGTCGTGCTCTGAAGATAGTTGGGATTTAGATGCAAAAGCTGTAATTGCCTTAACCTGAAAGAAAATTGTGTTCCTAGTTTGTAATTTAGGAACATTGCAAGAGGACTGCATAGCATAATAATATGTGAGCATGAGTGTGTGTGTGATTGATATAGCCAGATAAACCGTAAAATAGACTGACTTTTGAAAAAAATGTGTCATAAGCCACTTCAATTTTGCGGAGTAATTCCTCTTCACTTCAAGGTGCTATGTAAGATAACCTGTGTACTGCAGACAAAGCCACATGCGCTTTACTGTTAAGGCTGTGCATCTGTAATCTTTAAAGGGATAGTTCTCTAAAAAATAAAAATTAACCCTACAAAAAAAAAGCATATTTGATCATCAGATATTTGATTGAAAGCCTCTGAATTATCAACATGATCAAAACTTTGCTGAAAATATGTAAAAAAAAATATTATATGCCTTGTCTTCTGATTGATAGTTTATAACATTTTTTTTAAGAAAGTAAAAGGCCTTTTAATATAAAAGTACCCCCTTTTTCAGGTCATGGTCCATGTGTCTTTTTGCTGTGAAATCTTTATGTATTTATAAAGTAAAGGTAAGAATAACTTTTTTTATTGTTAGTAATATTTCAAGAAGAAGACCTGCTGGACTGAAGCAACTGAGATTTACATGTTTTTGAGGAATGTTTTGTTAATTGCATTTTATGCATGCTATACTGTTATAAATATATCATTGATTTACATTACAAGCTATATAAATATCAGCAACTCCACCAAATTGCATATTTTTGCTCAGTTTGGTCCTCTAAATAAAATTGAGGGTTTTTTCCCCCTTCTCGAATATGAACTCTATGTTCTTATAAATCAAACTGTATGAGGCATAAAAGTCTGATGTATTAAATATGATATGATACAATTTTCTGTCAACTATGAGCATTTTCGAGCAAGGTGGCTATAATATATCAGCTAGTGCATGTCATAGCAATGAAGGTAAACTTGATCAGATATTGTTGCAGTGCGATGCTGGCTACATTTAGCTTTAAGCATCTGTGTGTCAGAAATTGTTATCTACTCATTTGTTCTGGGCCATTTCGCAGGAATCTCCCCAGCATGCCAGGGCCCTGGCTGCATCACCTATAGCCTCTATCCACACACACACACATTATGGAGCTCTTTAATTAGAAGGCAGATGTCCAGGCAGAGCGAGACTGTAGGCCTGATGTCCGAGCCTTGATAAGAGCCTTCACAGCTGCCTCGTTGCTCTCTCGGGCCCCTGGAGCCTCTGTGGAGAGCCAAGGCCTTCTCCCCAACTCTGCATCTCTTATTATGCATGACACCAGCACGCATGCCAGTAAAGTCCTTGGCTGCATTAAGTTTATGAGTAGAAATGGCATACAATACACTAAAACTTTGATAGGGCTGTTTTGAAATGCATCTAAATTAAAGTGCATAGTGATTTGATTCATTGTGTACTTTTAGGTGATGGAACCAAGACAAACCACGGCACGTTGCCATAGCGGTGAGTCCTGTGCCAATTTGTTAAAGTAAATGCAAAAAAACTAATTTGGTTTATGTTTAGACGGAAACACGGAAAATATATTTAGATATACAGGCCAATAATGGTGAGTGTACTTCGAATATAAAAAGAAATGCAGGCAGTTGAGAGAGGCCTTTCTTCTTCTCGCTCTATGTCTTGCTTTGTCATTCCCTGTTTAATCTAAATTTAACACAAAAACACACAAACTGACCATACAATTGTCTCGGGTGGTTGCAGGAAGGCACACAAAGAAGATTTGCTCCAACACGAAGTTGAATAAAGATCAAGCATCAAACAGGCAGCGCAACACACACTAAATGTGAATGTAGACCGAACAGAAAATGAATGTGAGGGATCAACTTTTATAGCAAACACAAACGAGGATAATTAATAGAACACAGCTGGAACCAAGAACACAAATGAGGAGTGGGGAAAACTGAACAAAGGAACAAATTATGTGAAAGAAAACAAACTAAAAGTCCATAACTAACAGAACATAATGGTGACAATCGAAAGTCAATCGGTGACATCGAAATGAAAGTCAGTTGGTCTTTAAAAGATATTAAT
Organism: Chrosomus eos; assembly: GCA_036326025.1. Classification (NCBI taxonomy): domain Eukaryota; kingdom Metazoa; phylum Chordata; class Actinopteri; order Cypriniformes; family Leuciscidae; genus Chrosomus; species Chrosomus eos. Next base: position 42,296,412 of record CM070818.1, on the reverse strand, counting down.
CAGAAAGGACAAATTGATCAAAAGTGACAGTAAAGACTTTTATAATATCTTTTATTAATCAAACAATTATGAAAAAAAATGATCACGGTTTTATAAAAATATATAGAAGTAGCACAATTGTTTTTAACATTAATAATAATCAGAAATCTTACCTGAGCACCAGATCAGCATCATTTTAACAGACTGTGATGACGTGATATTCAGTTAACTTTTCATTTTTTTTAAACTTGTACATTTATATATAGCACTATACTTTGTGTTATATGATCTTGCCATTAAATTACAGAAAACGAGTTAATGTTGCTGCGTGATCGTGTTAAGGCCAATTCACACCGCGCCGATCACCAGATTACAGTACATCACTTCTCAGACATTCCATGACCCAACAAATTGAACATGTTCAATCTGGCAAAAAGGAGAGAAAACCAACGGCAACGCAAGCATGCTATTTGTCAGAGCGCTACCTACGAGGCTATCGGCTCTGACAGTTTGAACCTAATTAAAATATATTACACTCCAGTGTTATTAAACGCCAACTCAATCTCTGCTTCCCTGTCTGTCTGTAATTATAAGCGGATAAGACCTGTGGTGGTCAACCTAAAGCTCTGTCAGTGATCTATACCAATTTCCTTTTCTCTTCCTTTTATTTCTGTCACCTTTCTTTCTCTGCTCATTCCCTGTCTGCTCACTCACACACTAAAAATCGATCGACATTCTTGTACTTTGAGATAAAACAATGCAGCAAATGTTCATTTATCCAGGGTAATATTTTATTCTTTGCTTTAAACAAATCTTTTAGCCCTGTGCGTATATCACACCCACTTAAGATGCAGCCAAAAGGAGACATTATAGTGGCTTCCCAGAATGCCAAGCATTAATGTTCCTTCAACACCCCTGCTCTCATCTAACACCTCATTTAGTTCAGGGTTGACCTCTTTTACATTCTGGCTTTTTAAGGTCTTATCTCCCCCTGAAAGTCTCATCCTGAGTGTTTATTATCTCTAATCTGGACCTTTGTTTGCTGGATTAATGTTTGCATATTTTGAGCATGATTTATGCTCATTACTCTGTTTGCTTTGCTTTTCATTCTGATAGTGGGTTTGTGATTATACAACAAAACTTAGAACGTATGCTGTTTAACTTTGCTCTGTTTGAATTTTGATGATGCCCTTCCCTTAGTTAGTTTTCCCCCCTTTACTGTTTGTCATCTAAATCCTGCACTCTTAAATTGGAAGTGGCTTAATTAGCACTGCAGAGACAACTCGTTGAGGCGTTTCCTGACGATTAACTTGAAGTGACATTGTGTGCTTGTGTGTGCTGTTCTATGTTTATAGGAGATGTCAGACCGAAGTAGACATGTGAAGAGTTGCAACAATGAGGGAAAACACATTGAGATAACAAAACGTGAAAGAAAAGAAAACGTACTCGGTTACTAACGTAACCTCGGTTCTCTCTAGAGAGGGAATGAGTACTGCGTAATATCTTACGCTATGGGGAAAACTCTTTTCCACGAGATATTGAAGCCAAAAATTATCCTTAATTTTTTTATTAATGTAAAACGCTTTGCAGCAGCAAGCAGACATAGGCGAGACAGCTCGCGCGCCTATTGGCTGCCCTGCGGCAATAGCAGCAGCCTATCGAGAGAGGCTCTGCGTGACGTCACGACGAATGGGGGCCTTTTGCGCCCATATCGTCACGTCCCGCCAGAAAGGGCGTGGTCTCGCCCCATATCTAGGCTCGATAGCTGCTCTTACGTTGGTTTTCATCGCCGAAGCGAACCAGAGCGTATTCCAAGCACGGCAAGATACGCAGTACTCGTTCCCTCTCTAGAGAGAACCGAGGTTACGTTAGTAACCGAGTACGTTCTCTTACGAGAGTATCTCTCGTACTGCGTAATATCTTACGCTATGGGGAACACAATGCAACACGCCGTGCTGGTAGGGATCCAACACCAAAGTCCCAGGGGCCGAAGCCCGGGGCGCGTATAGTGCATAATCACCATAAACTCACAGAGAGTGAGGGAAGAGAGGCTAGAAGCATCATTCCCTGTAAATAGCATCCGAAGGAGCTGATCATGTAACAAATAGACCATACCGTCAGGGTGAACATTCAGCCTGAACTGGGTGGCCACAAGTGTGTCGACATTTTAATGAGCTGCTGTACCGGTCAGTGAGCAATACGCAGGTCAAACTCAGTATCTGAGCCGCACAGCGGGCAGATAGCACTGAACTTTATACCGCCAAAAGCTTAGCTTGCAAGGCGGGAACCTCCAGGTTATAGTATTTTATAAATGTAGACGGCGAGGCCCAGCCCGCGGCCATACAATATCTTGCAGGGTAACCCCGCTAGACCATGCCCACGAGGAGGCCATGCCTCTTGTGGAGTGCGCTCTAACACCCAAAGGGCACTGTAGGCCCTTAGAAGTGTAAGCCAGCGCTATGGCACCAACTATCCATCTGGATAGGCTCTGTTTCGAAGCGGCAAGTCCCTTAGCACGGCCGCCAAACGAAACGAAAAGCTGCTCAGTCTGTCTGAAACCAGACGAGCGGGACACATAAGCCCTTAGTGCCCTAACAGGGCAAAGGAGACTCGCGTCCTTCTCCTCATTGAGAACCGGAAGGGCAGACAGCGAAATCACCTGGGCCCTGAACGGTGTGTTGAGGGATTTTGGCACGTAGCCGTGCTTCGGTTTGAGTATGACCTTAGAGTCATTAGGTCCAAACTCCATGCATGACGCGCTCACTGAGAGCACTTGCAAGTCCCTTACGCGCTTCACTGAAGCAAGAGCCATAAGAAACGCTGTCTTGAAGACAAGTGTTTCATGTCTGACGACTGGATTGGCTCGAATGGGGCACCTTTCATGGCCTCCAGGACCGTGGAAAGGTCCCATGTCGGGACTGAAGGGGGCCTGGGAGGGTTTAGCCTCCGAGCTCCTCTAAGGAAACGCACGACTAAGTCGTTCTTTCCTAGTGACTGGCCAGACACCGGTTTTACAAACGTTGCTATGGCCGCCACGTATACTTTGAGCGTGGAAGGGGTCCTGCCCTTATCCAGTAGCTCCTGAAGGAAGGAAAGCACTTCCGTAACCCCGCAGTCTACAGGTGAAAAGCTCTGCGCTTGACACCAAGCAGAGAACACAGACCACTTCGAGGTGTAGAGCCGTCTGGTAGACGGGGCTCTAGCCTGCGCGATCGTGTTTAACACTCCCTCTGGGAGGTCAGCGGTACCCGTTGATGGCCCCTGCGTGCAGGGACCACAAATCCGGGCGAGGATGCCAAATCGAGCCTCCCGCCTGAGAGAGGAGGTCTCTCCTCAACGGTAAAGGCCATGGGGCAGCGCTGGTCAGCTGCATCAGGACAGGGAACCACGACTGGTTTGTCCAGAGCGGAGCTATGAGTAGCACTGGGCATCCCTCCCTCCTGATTCGCTCCAACACCTGAGGCAGGAGTGAGACAGGGGGAAAAGCATATAGGGGGCGGCGGGGCCAAACATGGGCCAGCGCGTCCCGGCTTTTCGAGAAGAATCTCGGGCAGTGAGCGTTTTCTTGGGACGCGAACAGGTCCACCTGCGCTTTGCCAAACGTTTCCCACAGCAGCTGGATCGTCTGCGGGTGCAGAGACCATTCTCCTGCTGGGACGTTGTTTCTGGACAGCCTGTCTGGCCCCACATTTAGGTGACCAGGCACATGCGCCGCTCTCAGCGAGAGCAGGTTGTGCTGAGCCCAGACCAGGAGGCGTTCCGTCAGCCTGTAAAGGTTTCGGGACCTGACGCCGCCCTGGTGATTTATGTACGCCACCACTGACATGTTGTCCGACCGGACCAGTACGTGGTGGCTTTTTATCTGGGGACAGAAGCGCCGTAGCGCTTTGTCGACTGCTATTAATTCCAAGCAGTTTATGTGAAGGAGCTTCTCCCGTACTGACCATAGGCCAGCTAGCGGTCTGCCCTCGAGCAGCGCTCCCTGCCCCGAAGTGGAGGCGTCCGTAGACACCACCTTCACACTCGAGGGGATCCCCAGACTCACACCTGACTGATACCAGTCGGTTGCTTTCCATGGTTTCAGAGCCGAAATGCACTGAAGGTCGACCCTGAGGCGAAATAGACCTGCGGTCCACGCCCTGGGGGGGAACTCGTGCTTTTAGCCATAGCTGCAGTGGGCGCATGCGGAGCAGGCCCAACTGGAGTACGGAGGCTGCTGAGGCCATCAGACCCAGCATTTTCTGAAACCTTCTGAGCGGGACTATAGAGCCGTGGCGGAAGGATCTCGCGACGTGCTGAATATTCAATCCGCGCTCCGGTGACAGGCGTGCTGTCATGGATAGCGAGTCTGACACTGTTCCCAGAAAGGAAATTCTCCGACTGGGGAGCAGTGAGCTTTTCGCCCAACTGACTGTAAGGCCCAGCTCCTCGAGGTGCTCGAGTAATGCGACCCTGTGTTCTATGAGCTCCGTTCGTGAACGAGCTAGAATCAGCCAATCGTCCAAGTAGTTCAAAACTCGCATGCCCCGAAGTCTCAGGGGGGGCGAGGGCCGCGTCCATGCACTTCGTGAACGTACGGGGTGCTAGGGACAGGCTGAACGGCAGGACTGTGTATTGATATGCCTGGCCCTCGAAGGCGAATCTCAAGAATCGCCTGTGATGGGACGCTATTTGTATTTGAAAATAGGCGTCTTTCAGATCTATTGACATGAACCAGTCTCCTTGGCGCACTCGCGCGAGTATTTTCCTGGTCGTAAGCATTCTGAACTGGCGCTTCACAAGCGTTCTGTTCAGCAGTCGCAGATCTAGAATGGGTCTGAGCCCACCATCTTTTTTCGGTACCAGAAAATATCTGCTGTATAAGCCCCCTTCGCCCTGAGATAGAGGTTCTATAGCCCCTTTTCTCAGTAGTTTCGCTATCTCGGCTCGAAGTAGATGAAACACTTCGCTTTACACCGTAGTTTCGACTCGCGCCGTATAACGGCGGGGGCGTCGAGCGAACTGTAGCGAACAGCCTCTCGTTATAGTGTTCAACACCCATTCTGATACCCCGGGAAGCCTTGACCACGCATCTGCGTGAATAGCTAGGGGTAGAATGAAATCTGGGCTCTGGCCGCGGCAGGACGGCGGCTCGAGAGCCCCTGTGTACTGGGAACACAACACCGTGTTTACAGCGTTCGAGGCGGGGGCGCGCTGATCACAGCGGGCAGCCTGGCCGCGCTCAGCTTCTCTATGGCGGGACGCGCAGAGAAAGCGAGCGGGGCGAATCCCGTGGGATTCGGCGCGTGTGAGGGAATGTGGGCACATTACTAAATGCGGGCACATTTACTACACTGAGAATACTGTCAGCTCGCGCCGACTAAATCACTGCTGTGTTTACAGCGTGCGAGGCGCGCGCTGATCACAGCTGGCAGCCTGGCCGCGCTCAGCTTCTCTGTGACGGGTTGTGCAGAGAAAACGAGCGGGGGCGAATCCCGTGAGATTCGGAGTGTCTGTGAGAAATGCGGGCGCGAGACAGCGGGCACATTTTCTGCACGGAGAACACTCGGCTCGCGCCGACTGAATCAATGCTGTTCACAGCGTGCGAGGTGCGCGCTAATCACAGCGGGCAGCCTGGCCGCGCTCAGCTTCTCTGTGACGGGTTGTGCATAGAAAGCGAGCGGGGGTGAATCCCGTGGGATTCGGCGTGTCAGTGAGGAAATGCGGGACAGCGGGCACATTTACTGCACTGAGAACACTGTCGGCTCGCGCCGACTAAATGTGTGTTAGTTTCGTTTTTACAGAAACCAAGGGACACGCATCGTGTAGTGTAAGCGGGCATTGTATGGGCGAGTTCACTACATTTTCTGCACAACCAACATGAGTTGGTCTTATTTGTGCTAGCCCTGCACCGTGGCGGGCTGTGTCTGGGTGTGGGAATGGGCACTGGGACGTGGGCATTCTTACAACACTCGTAACACCATCGGCCGTGGCCGGAACACCAGAAAATGCACTCTTTATTGGATTTATCTGGGTAGCCATAGAAACGGCTTTTGTGCGCAGGCAAGCGGGCTGAGACACCGGCTGCTTCACTGCGAAATACACTGGGACAGTCACAACGCATGGAACTGAACGAGCGAGAAGTTTTGGTGGAAATCCGGCCGCAGCGGGATCTGAACACCGTCACTTTCCTAGAGAGACTAGGAAGGCCTTGAGACCTCGGGCTTTACCTCAATCCTCGGCCGGGGCCCGCGCTGAGGGGGGCGGCGTCCAGCAGAGCGAGAGCGCGGTGTTTGATCTCGGGCCTGGCGGCGCTGCTAGTTAGCCGAAACGACGGCCTTTGTGCGCAGGCAAGCGGGCTGTGGAACCAGCTTGCTCACTGCGAAATACACTGGAACAGTCACATTGCTTGGAACTGAACGAGCGAGAAGTTTTGGTGGAAATCCGGCCGCAGCGGGAACTGAACACCGTCGCTTTCCTAGAGAGACTAGGAAGGCCTTGAGACCTCGGGCTTTATCTCAATCCTCGGCCGGGGCCCGCGCTGAAGGGGGCGGCGTCCAGCAGAGCGAGAACGTCGAGGAACACGGAGCGCTCAGCTTCCGTCATCTCGGATAGCGTTAGCCACAAATGTTTCTCACCATTCAGGGGGGAAAGGCGCGGGTCTCGACTGTGACGGAGCTTCGTCTTTCCCGAGAAAGCGTCCGTCCAGCCTATTGCGCGTTAGTTGCGCGAGCGCCTTTCAGTCGAGGCCGATGTAATCCACGGCTTGAGAGAGCGGACGCATCGGCTCAGTTTCAATGCCGTCTCCGGTAAGTTCGTCGAGCTCAAGTGCGGACGCGGCGGCAGACGGCGGCCACTGTCCGTCCGTGAGCGACTCGAGCGAAGCCGGCGAAGCTGGCGGGCGAACCGGCGAGCTTTGGCGGGCTGGAAATAGCTCGGGCGCGCGCTGGGCGCGGCGCTTCTTGCGGCGCGGCGTCACGGCAGGCTGGGATGCGGGCTCGGATAACGAAGCTAGGCGAGTCCGCAGAGTCACCATAGGCAAACGTTCACAATGATGGCATCCGCCGTCAGCGAGCGCGATGGCCGCGTGATCCTCACCCAGGCAGGACACGCAGATGACATGGCGGTCCTCATCGCTGAGTGGGGCTCGGCAAGAACCACAGGAAGGCATCTTTAAAAAGACGCCGCTCTTTTAGAGGGGTGGGAAAAAAAGGCAGATAATGCAATCACACACACACACACACTCTAAGCAGAGGAAAGGATATGTACGCCGGAAAGCGCAGCAGGTACGGCGGCTGAAGGCGGCGAGGCCAGCGACTCCAGGCTCGATGGCACGTCCCGCTGAAGGCTACAGGTCGACGGCGCGGCTTCTCACTCTGGATCCAGCGATGCGGGAGGCTTCGCTGAAGAGATGAAAATCAACGTAAGAGCAGCTATCGAGCCTAGATATGGGGCGAGACCACGCCCTTTCTGGCGGGACGTGACGATATGGGCGCGAAAGGCCCCCATTCGTCGTGACGTCACGCAGAGCCTCTCTCGATAGGCTGCTGCTATTGCCGCAGGGCAGCCAATAGGCGCGCGAGCTGTCTCGCCTATGTCTGCTTGCTGCTGCAAAGCGTTTTACATTAATAAAAAAATTAAGGATAATTTTTGGCTTCAATATCTCGTGGAAAAGAGTTTTCCCCATAGCGTAAGATATTACGCAGTACGAGAGATACTCTCGTAAGAGAACCCTGTCTGCTGAATTGAAGAGTTATTTATCAGTATGCTAAGTAGGCCTACCAGTCAAACTGTTTAAGGAAGAGATGCTGAAAGAATGTTTTGAGGTGATTTGGAGGAAGGTTGTAATGCAGAGATTAAGTCAACAGACTAAAAAAAGTTGGTAGATAATATATTTCAGAGTAAATATTACAGTGGAAGTTCATCAAAATGATGTCATCATTTACTCTCCCTATAAACCCACTTTATTTCGGTGAAACGCAGAAGGATACTTTGAATAAAGTTCTCACTGCTCCCATTCAAAACACCATGGACTGGCCCAAACCGATGGAGTTTACATTAATATCTTCCAAAGATGGACATTTTGAAAGGCATACAAGTGTGTGAATGCAGCCACCTCTCAGTCAGACAGTGTGTGTGTGTATGTGAATTGTGAATTGAGCCAGGACTTAATGCCGATACTGTAGAAAGTTTGTTATAGAAGTACCAGTACTTTGAATTGAGTACTGATAATTGGCCAGACATGTCGCACCATGTTTGACATCACACAACACCAAATGCCATTGGTTGTCATGTCTTAGACTTAAGATAACAGAAAGAGAAAGACACATAGAGACATGCAGGAAAACAGCTGCTAGTGCCTCCATGAGCTGGCATGTTTCTAGGAGATGTTGACAGACTGGCAGCAGCTGGCATGTCATCCCATAAACCTCATCCAATCACACAGTCACCTTCAACTTGTAAAATGCGCCAATGGTCCTCTGTGGCATTAATGAGCTTTAATGTTCAAAGTAAGCTAAATAGGTAATGATGGCATGAGAGAAGAGGAGAAAGACTGATGTGAGGATGTTAAAACATACATGAGAGGAGAAAAAAGAACCGGGATGTGATAGATGCCAAATGAGCTACATAAAAGTTTAATGAAAAAGAGGTAGCGGGCAATACTTTGCTGCTATCGAGGCCAATTCATTTATTTATCTTTGTTTCTCTTGCTGTGGGATTATTGGAATATCAAGATTTTTCAATTTCCACATAGAGATATCGAAAGAGTCACACCGTCTGTCACTATGTTTAGGTGTGTGAGAAAGAAACAGCTGTGATTATGTGGTTATCAAACCTGTTAAAGCTTTCGCAGGTTTGATTTGATTTTAGAAAACCACAAGAGAAGGATAGAATGAGAGAAAATTTCTGTTGTTACATTAGAAAGATCTCAATCTCACAATAGCACTTTCGGACAGGATTGGATTTTTAAATTACTTTTGAGTTACATTTATTTTAGCAAATCACATCTATTTCAGGTAATAATTCTGATGGCAGTGAGATCTCTGTAGTTTTTAGGAGTGTTTAGGATGTGTGTTACTGAAGGTCATGTTCTCTAGACTTGTGCATCATGAAACGCACAAAAAAAGTGATATAATTATAACATTATGTAAATAATTAAAGAAAGGAGTTTATTCCTATTGTTTTTATATATAATATATAATATATATATATATATATATATATATATATATATATATATATATATATATATATATATATATATATATATATATATATATATTTTTTTTTTTTTTCATAGGTTGTTTAAAACAGCCACATAATGAATCAGAGTTTATTGTAAGTGGCCTTTCTATAAAACATGGTCATTACTCAAATAAATAACATATAAACAAATATAGATAAAATGACACACACACACACACACACACACACACACACACACACACACACACACACACACACACACACACACACACAAAAACACCTTCAGGGTAACACACAACACTAAAATACATAAAACATAACACAAAACACCCTAAAGTTACTGATGACAAAAGTCGGAAGAGCCAAAACATAAAATATAACCATGCGTGATGTCTTAAGAGAATGTCCCTTTTACTGTTTTTCACAGAAAATTCAGATACAATATAATACAGTAATAAAACATTAACAATTCTACACTGTATATGATAAGGTAACTTACAGTTAACCAATTAACAGTTTTTTACTGTAGAAGTTTTACAGATTACATTTCTCTGAGGCAGGGCCATAACCACCATAAACACTGAAATTAAATCTTTGCTGTATCTTATCTTCTCTGTGTCTCAGCCGGTTATATCACTCCACTCATCCCAGCGCTCAAAGATGTGGCGTTTCTTCACCGTCTTCTTTCTTTCCTCATTGAAGGAGCAAACAGCATATATGTCATCCCACTCGTCTCAGCATTCAAAGGTGACAGTGGCATCCTGGCGGCCATTAGAGAAACCTCCGGTGTCCATCTTGTCGTTCATGTACATGGGTCCAGATGACTTATGAGCCTGTGGTGTTTCTTTACTGCCTTCTTGCTTTCTTTTGACCTGCTTTCCAGCTTGTCATCAAAGAATAGCATATATGTCATCCCACTCGTCCTAGCGTTCACAGCAGGCTTCGCTGTTACTAAAGGTCTTTTGCAGTGGGAACATCAGATCTGACTGGCTCTCCAGCTTTCCAGCACTGACTGTTGTCTCTTTACAGCCATCATTCCATGCACTCCAGTCAACATCCTTATCCCAAATAACAGTAGATTGAGCAGGAGTTTCATCAGACCTGGAATCTCTGCTGGCAAAGAGAAAAGACTTAACCATTTTTGCAATAGTTGGTACCCACAGTTCTCATCCATTCACAGATTGGTGGATCAGCCTTCTAAAGCTTTTCTCATTGGGGTTGGCTTCTCCTTCTGTCACCATTCTATTATTTTGTCCCACTTGTTCCACAACATCCAAGTTCCATATAACATCCATGCTAGCTTTTCATTCACATCTCAAGTACTTTAATTTGTAGCTGCCAAATATGAATCTATATAATAAGTCCAATTTTTTTTATTTAATACTATATTTAATACTCTGGGCTTGAGCCAAATTCCCCCGGACAGCATGCCAAATATGCATAAAGCTTTACTCCATCTAATTATATGCAAGTGTGAACTTGTGAATTATATTATTTTTTGTGTGCAATTTCAAATGTAATCCGCAAGTCATAGTTCACCATATTTGAACTTTGGAACACAGCTAAATGTGAATCTTCTCATGAGCTTGCATCTCCAGTCTCCAGCATTCACATGCGTATGAATGGAAGTGAATGGAACGAAAAGTTTAGTGTGACCCACACACCCAAAGCGCAAAATATATTTTGACATCTTTTCCCAGCAATGCAGATTTTGCTCCATATTAGTCCAAAACATTAGTGGAACAGCCATAGCTACAGTTTCATAAAGTCTAAAGTGTAGGGGTGTGTATTATGTGGCCTCTTCTCACTGCAGGGTTAGTGTAGGTGAAACACTGTAGATTGAAACCTGAATGAACAATTACCAGTGCATAATCGCCAGGCTGCTACCAAGGAACTGTCCCTATAATAAGCATACAGTATTTTGTTTAGAATCATTAGTAAATTTCAGTATTGACAGTAGTGACTATTATAGTTTTCTTTAAGTGTTATCACTCTGTCTGCTAACTAAGGACTGTGAAGGAGTATCATTGTAGTAATTTCCTCCACACCCTCTAATAAATCATCTGTTAATAGTCATCAGTATATTTACTCTGTTCATCTGTGCTGTTGCTGTCTTCATCCTCCTCTGTGTTGAGCGTAGAATCATTCAGACAAAGACAATGTGGACTATCTCCAGAAGTCAGAAAACAGTGTGTGAGGGCAAATGTTGAAAGAACAGACCAGTGTATGTACAGGAATTTATATAATGCTCTCTGTTTGGCCAGTTGCCAGACATAATATGCTCCTATCTTGATCCCTGTCTGTAGCATGCCTAATTCCACTTATCCACCCTTGCTAAAGGGCTATGCAATCTCATATATCCTTTGCTAGACACTTCTAGAAGCAACACTTAAACATGACTGAGAAGGTAAGAGAATATTTGGACTGGTTTGAGCTGGACCCTTAAACCAGTTCAAAGCATTATCTACCTTTTCATCCTCTTCAAGAACTCCGATCTGAAAACTTCTTGATTTTCTTTGAAGACGTACAACTGATTGCAGTGTTGCATTGCAACAGTCTTCAACTGATTCAAAGCAAATACCTACAGCCTCTATAATTTCTCCTGGTCTTCTTACCTTTTCTTCATTGTCAACACATCCCAAACAAGTAATAACTTCCTGACAATATCTTTTGAAAGTTGGGATATTCAGAAACATGTCTACCTTCCTCAGTAACATCCGCTTGACTTCGTCAATCAAATGGATCATCCCCAAGGACCTGTCTCTTTTTTACACATTGCAGTAAGCTTCTCACATTTTTGAAAAATTAGGCCTTTATTCTAGAAACTTTGTGGTTAGAGAGGTGGCATTGTTTTTTTGCTCAAATAAGCTTATGCAACACGTTCTTTTGTTTGTCCTACATGTATTTAACTTCTGAAAATTCTCTCATGTTTAACCTCTGTTTTGATCTGTAACACAACATTAAAATGTAGTACAGGGGTATTCTCAACTCTAGGCCTCTAGATCCACTTTCTTGTAGAGTTTAGCTCCAACCCTGACCATACTCATCTGCCTGTAACTTTCCTTTTAAAAAAACAAAAACAAAACATAAAGCAGGGAATGAGACCAGAGGCCTTTTTTACAGATATCAATGGATGGGAGGCTTAACTACATTTAATAAACTGCTTTTGTGGGTAAAAAAATGATTATTTAAGGAATCGACAGCCTATCGGCTAATCTTTAACATAAAAAAATGCTGTCAATTATGACAGAAATTCAATGATGTCTAGGCTGTAATCATAGTAATTATACTAATATCAATGTAGTATACTTGTAAGTGTAAAGAAAAGGAATCTCAACTTTGACAAAGCATAGGTAACATTAAACATACATACTCATTTTCACAAATACGCATGGTAATCTGAAAATAATGCCTATAACAAAATGAAAGAAATGTTTTAATAGGTCATGACATTTGTTTGTGATGTTATGTTGTATTTATTGTGCATTGGTCACTTCTTGTAATATGCTGGGACGGTCAGTTGAGCAACAAGGATGTGTTCTGTGTCCTTGCATCCTTCTGGTTCATTCTTTCAAGGTAGCCTGTCAAGACTGGTCTCCACGAGAACATTGCATTCTTGGATTATAGAAACTTTTGATGAAGACCTTGATTAGCTTGTTCAGGTGTGTTCGATTAGTGTTGGGGTTAAGCTCTGCAGGAACGTGAAATGTAGTATATGTACAGTATGAGAAATTAATACTCACTTTGAGATTTGCTAAAGATTACATTTAACAGTGTCAGTGTTATTATTTCTGAAAATGTAAACGAGTTGTTATAAAAGCAATGCGTAGTGATATCATTGTGTCTGTCCGAAAGAACCAGTTCGTAGAAATGAATCAGACTTTACATCACTATTACATACACATCATTTTACTTTGATATTGTGTGGCTTGTACTAGCAGACATACCGACAGGCAAGGTTGAGAATCACGCCCGTCTCAAGCTTAAATGCTAGTTCCTCAACATTAGTGCAATGTTCAGAGACACTGTCCATGCCAGCCATAAGTTCGTCGTAATTGTTCTTTAATTAGAAAGCTGTTATTCAGGGAGCGTCAGATAAAAAAACATGTGCATGACAGCAGAAAACAGACTTGTTTGCAATCTAAATTATGACTGAATGCAACTGCCTAAATCTACATTGCTGACAGTTTTTGATCAATTACTCCACCCAAGATGTGTCACATTCATCATGAGGGAGGAGAGCGCATGTGTGTGGACTGCCTCAAGCAGCTCTGCCCTGGTTTCTGTGTGTGTGTGTGTGTGTGTGTGTGTGTGTGTGTGTGTGTGTGTGTGTGTGTGTGTGTGTGTGTGTGTGTGTGTGTGTGTGTGTGTGTGTGTGTGTGTGTGTGTGTGTGTGTGTGTGTGTGTGTGTGTGTGTGTGTGTGTGTGTGTGTGTGTGTGTGTGTTTTAGAGCGGGGAGCAGGTGGTGAAATTTGGAGAACATGACCGACTCATAAATGATGAATATCTCAGTCCCATTGCCCTGCTTGGATGCATCACATCTATGATATATAAAGCTGCACGACCTCATGTCTCTCTTTCAAGCACACATTGTGTTTTGCTGAACAAACAGACGCTTAACCTATGCTACCTGACCAGAGAAAACAGGGAAAAACTTCCCTTTTGTTAAATAGCTAAGAAAACATTAACACCTAAAATGCACTGGCCATGTTGCCAACCAAGGCTACTCCCACCAGTGACTCTGGACACTTACCAAAACTTCTACTCGTAATGGTGTCGACTGGTATTGTTCCTGGGTGCGAACAGTCAAAGATTAAATGTTTAGCAGTAGTGATCTAATTTCGGTTTCCAGTGAAAAATGACCACAAACCAAACAGAGGGTTTTATTAACCCTCTGTTTTATTAACCCTCTGTTAAATGCACAAACAAAGAAAACACAGGAAACTGATCTGAGAGCAGTGCAAAACTAACTCAAAGTCAAACTGAATCAAACCAAACACAGATCAAAAACGACAATATTAGCTGATAGAATGAATATAATTTCGAGATCGTAGAAAAAAAATCGTAGAAATTGCATCTGAGCAGGATGCAAATGGTGACATTCTATTAAACAATATTTCAGATAAAACATTTTTTTTAATTCTATGTGATTGACAGCCCTAAGTGGAAGTAATTATAAGAGGATATAATCAAATCACTCGCCTCTTAATAAACAATCATCTCAATGAACACTCATGATGAAAATGTAGATTGCATTACCATGTAAATTATAATTGCAGAAGTGTTTTTGATTTGATGTTTATTTTGATTTGAGGCTTTATGGATTACATGGAGATTACATGCATTTGAGTGTATATCTGATGCCATGACCTCCATATTTGCGTGCTGAAGTTTATGTATGTTGAACACTCCTCACTTTAATCTAAAGTGATGTTGCATGGCTCAAGGAGAGATCTGCACAGTCACATGATACTGTATGCTTACATGTGTGTACTGCTACACTTCAGTATGAGCGAGCAAGAGATTAGAACTTAATTAAGAGTTATTATTTTATATTTGCCTGTGAAAGTGTGTGGGTACAGTATATGGTCTTGTCTCTGTGTCTTACAATATTGCCTTTGTCCAAAGAATAGTTAAAGCATGAAATCAGAGCATGTGTTTGCCAGTATGTATTTTTTTGTCCACTTAATGGCACTTGTTTTTGTGATACTAGGCTTTCTTTGTAGTAATTTTGTAGCAGTTACATTCAGAAGTAACATAGAAGTACCATAGTACAGTGATGGGATCAGATAGCAGTTAATATATATAGGTCATTCTCACAATATGGTGACAAACATGTCCCTTGTCATTTCAGTCATTAAACATTATTCAAGAAATCCTATATGAAAAGGCATAATTCCATTCCATAACATAACATAACATAAAATAACATAACATAACAAACATAACATAACATAACATAACAAAACAATAACAATAACATTTTATAAAAGGTATTTATATGTTAAGTTAATGTTGTTTTTATATTGTCACATTTCAAAATAATAATTTTGGCCCTCCATTAAAAGCCCATCCCACCCAGATTTTCAAATTTAAAAAAAAGATATAGCTGCGAGCAGCAATTATCGGGGTTCAAGCAATTTAAGGCCTTTTATGTAGATGCGCAAACATGTAAACACATGTAAACACTGAGATAATACAGGCAATTTACCATAGTAAATATATGGTTTAAAAGATTTTTAACAGTTATAGCCCCACCTATGTGCCGATCTCCATAAAAGTTTGCGTAAGTTATGTCGCTTCACTCCCATTCATAAATCCTCTCCTGTGGCCTCATGGGATAGTAAATTGTCCATCTTAAGCCGCGTTTCCACCGCAATTACCAGGAACTATTTGTCCAGGAACTTTTTTCATAGGAACTTTTTTTTGCCCTAGACCGGTTGCTTACTGCGTTTACACCGCGGTCTAAAGTACCGGGAAGATTATGATGACGTTCAACTGCGTGCGACTGCTCCCCCAGTCTGCGCTTTGTTTTGAGTTTTAAGTATGGAGGATATTCAAGCTGTGCTGCTTTTGTGTGCGATCTATTGGTTTACTAACGAGGTAATTAACAAATCGGCAAAAAAGAGACGAGCACTAATACTAAAGCGTATTCAGAAAGCTCGCAATGCTAGATATAAAAGTAGACAACGTTTGTTATCAGACATTAGCGGACATTGACCGTGAAATGGATGGGACGAACGCGCGCCATCGGGCAGAAAGAACAAGATTGGTAAGAAATGAATCCACCAAAATTAACAAGAGTTGTGAATAATCTTATTATCGATTACATCAAATGTGACGTGCGCTCAACCAATCAGCATGTTCAGCGCACAAGTCCCACCCCGAAAGTTCCTGAACTCTGAAAAAGTACTACCTCGCCAGCAGGGACTTTCTGGGGTGGAAATTTTTACCCGGAACTTCATTTAGACCCTGGTTCCCGCGGTGTAAACACACCGAGTACCAGCCCAAAGTTCCTAGTTCCTGGGGAAAGTTCCTGCGGTGAAAACGCGGCTATATGCACACTTCAGAATCTCCAACTGTCTGCCTCCGCTCCTTCCCCCAGCCTTGTCGAACCGGGGCCCTTGAAAGGTTCCTAGCCCAGCCCTTCCTCTGGCCACTGCTCCCACTAGGACACCATGGTGCAGCCGTGACTCTGCCTGGTCTACTGCCGCCTCAGCCCTCCATTTCCTGTCCGTCTTGACCTCTACTCCTGCCCCGGAGACTTTCGGGTCCCTAGACTCACGGAGCTTCAGCACCTCTCTTGCTCTCAAGAGCTTGAACTCCTCTTCGATGGATTTTAGCGGGAGCTGCAGCTTGCAGGTGTTTCCATAAAGGGTGATGCTGCTTTAGCTCCTTGGAATCCCAGCCATTCTGATGTGCCCTGTGCCAGAGAAAGGGAACCCTTGAGCACATCTTGAGCTGCTGCCCAAGAGCTTTGGGGGAAGGCAGATATTGCTGGTGGCATGATCCGGTGTTCAAAACAATTGCAGAGAGCATCAGGTCACTATCAGCAGCTGCTGGAGGTCAATGCCCTCCAAGCAAACCATCAGCTTTATCATGGCCGGAGAGAAGTCAGAAAAATCTTCCAGGATAATATCAGGGCTTCTGAACACTGCACATGATTGGCAGCTGAAAGTGGACTTGGGCAGACAGCTTAAGTTCCCCAGCATGTCGTCGAGACCACTCTAATACCTGACATTGTCTTGGTATCTGAGGCAACAAAGAACCTGGTGATGTTGGAGCTCACTGTGCCATGGGAAGACAGAATGGAGGAAGCTTTTGAGAGGAAGAGGGAGAAATATGAAGGCCTCGTCAGCGACTGCCACAACCAAGGCTGGAAGGCAAAGTGCTTACCTGTGGAGGTGGGGTACAAAAGGCTTTGCAGGGAAGTCCCTCTATGGGGCCTAAACTGCACTCGGTGTCACAGGTGAGAGAAGGAGAAGGGCTATAGGCTCCTTGCACATAGCAACCTAACGTCATATCCGCAACGGGTAAATACGGCTCGCTCTCTTCCTGTCTGAAGGCGTACATACACAACGTAGACATTTTCCGCCTAATACTAGAAAACAGTACAACATTATAACACGCATATTCTGTCAGCCCGGGATTTATTAGCCTAATGTAAGCTAGCAAACTAACGTAAGCCATAAAGTTTGAGATATATAGACTTACCTTCATATCCGTGGATATATGTAGAGGCATACATTTTAAAGCCATTCTCTCTAATTTGCTGGTAGGTGATTTGGAGGAGGACTTACAAAGGCGATATACGTCCGTTATTGTAAGTTTCGGCAACTCTTGTAAACATCTCATCTCATAGTGTAGAATAGCGCCGGAAAGACGAGGCCGCATTTCCGGTAAGGAAGTAGTTACGTGCAAGGAGCCCATTGGCAATAGCTCAGAGGCTGTAGAGAAGGCTTCGATGTGGCTCTGGATCAAAAGAGCGGATCGGAGGTTAAATGCTGCTAGGGCACAAGTTGAGGTCTGATCAACCTCAGCTGGGTCGCCTGAAGGAGGGTGCCTGATGTTTCGAAGTACCCGAGATCAGGAACATCACTGATGATGTGCTGACTTAAAATAAATGAGTTTTCCCAACTTACAAGATGTAAAGACTGACCCATAAACCATGAGTAGAATATTAATGTATTCATAAACAATAGTATTTGCATGATTTCCTACGGTACTTCAAAGAATACTAAGGTATTACCATGGTACCATGGCCACAAAAATCTGTTTTTGTAAATGTCGTTCTTCTTCAGACATTTTCACTGTATTTTTCTCTCCTCTGCAGTAGTGGGAAAACCTTTTCAGTCTGACACTTTTCAGGTCATGAATGCTGCAACACATTTCCCTTCTTTTGCTTCTGATTCTTTGACTGCTTCTGTCAAGCCAATACTTCTCAGAGTGACTGCCACTGCCATTGAAATCCTCTGTCACATCTGTTGGGAAGAACTATCTTTGTCTTTCTTTCTTTATGGTGTCAATTTGTGGAATTTGTTGACATAATGACTGAAAACATCCATGACTATTTTGCAGAGGCTTCTCTGGACCCATACTATCACATCTGCCCTCAGCTTTGCCACCCTTAAAGGTGAAGTGTGTAATTTTTTCGATGTAAAATACTTTCTCCTATCCCAGGCTAATGTGCAGAGACAACTATAAATATACTATTCATAAGCTGATTTCCTGAAGAGTGGAAACATGGTGGCTCTGTGCCACTTTCAAAACTTTGCTGTATATGAGCAGTTCAATATATCATCTTTTGGTTCTACCAGTGGTGTGATTTAGGGGGTCTTTGTCCAACCTTTCAGTCAAGTGGTGGTGTGAGAGCTGGTAAATGTATTGGGTAAAACCTATTTGAAAACAGTGATTATCTTATGTTTATTTATGGCACAAATGACACACTGCAGCATTAACTTGAGTAAATTGTGATCATCCATCCAAAGAAACCTTAATTCAATTCAATTCAATTCAATTCAAGTTTATTTGTATAGCGCTTTTCACAATACACATTGTCTCAAAGCAGCTTTACAGAAAGTGCATTTCAGAAATGTACAAAGAAAAATACAGTTAGTTAATCATGTATAAATTTAGGCATAACATATCGCCAGTGTTTAGTCGTCTCTTCACAGGCGTCGAGTCGTCTCTCCACAGGCGTTTAGTCGTCTCTCCACCGGCGTTTAGTCGTCTCTCCACAGGTGTTGGGGCATCTGAAGTCTTCGTGAGAGGCTGGATACAAACTGGAGCTGACAACGCTATTTACCTCGGGACTAGCGTCCCGAGATAACAGCAGAAAGACAGATGGGAAATAATTAGCATAGCTGATGTTCATAATATTAATGCATTCGAACTGATTCAGAAGTAGTATAAAAGGTAAGCATTAAGTGAATGCTTGGTACAGTTAATCTTATGTAGTAGTAGTAGTACTAAAGTAGTAGTAGTAGTAGTACCTAAATTATATGTGTTTGGGCTTGTATATGAAGGAACTGCTGTACACTGAGTTCCTAATGATATGCTAATAATAATAATGAAATTTAATCAATCCTTTCCTCCGATCATGTAATTATAGGTTGGTAGCATTTATCTTTATTAATCAGCTTCCGTTCATGTGTGAGTTGCATTAATTAAACTATGTACACAGTTCAATGTACTGAACATGTCGGTCCTTGTCTCTTATTAATTATCAGTAACCACAGCCTGCTAATCATCAAGATAAGTTAGGACTACTGGAAGTTATGTGCAGAATTTTCATTTGGCAGAATAGGCCCTGATTTTTGGTGTGGTGTGTGTGTGGGTGTGTGTGTGTGGTGGTGGGGGGGGGGGGGGGGGGTTGGGGGGGGGGCGGTGGTCAGATTAACCCTATGTAATGGGGACAAAATGTTTAGTTGAAGGTGCCTTCAGTGCAGTGCAGAATTGCCAATATTGGCTGTGATTTTCTATCACTGAAGATGAATCTCATCTCTGTGTTTAATTTAATGCTTCAAGGCTTTGTTTTTTAGAAATGAAAACACTCAAGAAAATGAAAGTGGAGAGTTTTAGGACCCGCACTTAGAGAAGGAGCTCATTAATGCTTCAAAATGCAGTTGAAGTGGGGAAAACACTCAACATACCTTTTTATAGCCAACACCCTTGGCAAAAGGAAACTCACTGGGGCAATTTCACTTTTGCGTATGTTATTTCAGTGCCAAAAATTGGTTGCACTGTACAGTTTTTGACAATTTTATAGTCTGTTGTAAGGCTCTTTGACCGATAATTGCGAAAAGTTTCTACAAACAAAGAACCAATCAGAGAAAAGCATTGAAAGACAGAGAGTGAGAGAGAGATGTTCTATAACAAATATTAATACTAGCTTGTCTGTATAACATGCAGCATAAATACTGTATCTTGCTTCGGTTTGTGTTACCATTTCAGTTTCATGCGTCAATCAAGGTGTCAAATAATTGCTCTACTCTCTACTGTTTGAGCTACAGTAATGCAATACAAGAGATAATTGATGATGGCTTTTACACAAGATCTCACCGGACTTATCTTATATATTGTTTGATTAAAGGGATACTTCACCCTAGAATTAAAATACTTTCATTATTTACTCACCCTCAAGTTGTTCCAAAGCTGTATGAATTTCTTCTGCTAAACACAAAAAAAGATATGTTGATGAATGTCGGTAACCAAACAGTTCCATTGTATTTTTTCCCTCTATACTTTGGAAGTTAATGTGGCCCATCAACTGTTTGGATATTGACATTCATCAAAAAAGAAAGAAATTCATACAGGTCTGGAATTTTTTTTTTTGTCCAGGTCTCTTGAAAAAGAGGTTTTAAATCTCAATGAGATCATCTGTTTAAATAAACGTTAAATAAAATGTAAAAAAAAACAACAACAACTGAGTAAACTGGTGAGTAAATGACAGAATTTAAATTTTTTGGGTGAACTACCCCTTTAATAACGATCATAAAATTCAAGTCAAGTCACTTTTTTTAGCACATCATACAATACAGATTGTTTCAAAGCAACCTTACAGCAGTAATAGGAAATAACAGTGAGAATGTTGCTAATTTAATCAGTTATGAAACAAATAAAATTTCTGTGGTAAAGCAGCTCTACAGAAGAAAATCTCAATATTCAGCAGTTCAGTGTTCATTCAATTCAGTGTAATAAATGAGTCAAGTTATTCAATTATGAAACGACTTCACAGTCAGCTTATCAGAAAACAACAGTGTCATTATCCAGCTAAATTCACTATTTATTGCATATTGTGCTATGAAAGTGCTGAAAGCAGGTGGTAAATGTACGTTATTTTCACAGGGAATGTTTAATTTTTTTTATTGATCATAGAGGTACGTAATTCATTAAAACATACAAGTTCCTGTATCTTAAACAGTGGCGCATGAGGCTAACAATTCCACGGAAATGGTAATGGTAAAATGTATATCTCGAACACAGTTGATTTGGATAAAAGCTTCAGCCAAATTTAAACATAGGCAAGCATTTTCTACATGATAAAGAGCCATTTCAGGAGTGATGCTGTTCAATCCCAGTAAAGTACACCAGAACAAGGTAATTGCTGCATCCTACACAACCTAGCACTCAGAAACCACCTGAAAGATGGCAAGCAAATTCACGCTTGGTCATGCTTGCACTGTTACCCGATTTGCATAAATCATTTAGAGAATTGGGTGTTAAAACAAAACAGACAGCATGGGTTAATAAACAGCGCAATTCAATATTAGAGAATCTCCTCTCTCTTACTTTCTGTCCTTCCTTTGTTTCTTTACCCCTTCTCCATCTTCAGCTCCCTTCTTCCTACTGCTTTACATTAAATAATAATGTGTGTGAGGGAGAAGCAGCAGGTAAACACAATAAAACACATAGCTGACAATATCTTAATTGGGCTTCTGGATTCAGCTCAAGAACACACAAAAAATCTAATAAGAGCACAGCGAAGTGAGGGAAGGAGGAGGGAACGGGGAAATGTATTAGTGGGAGGAGAGGAGAGGTAGATGGTGAATGAGAGATGGTGAGCGGGAATGCAAGAGTGAGTTGGTACAAAAGTTAAGAGGAGAGCAGGAGGCCAGAGAAAGGTAAAGAGAGGCAAGAGAGAATTCGACTGAATGTTCTCAGTCCTCTGAGGAGATGCATGAATCTCACATCGTCAATAATAAAAGCTAAAGGTTGATCAGTCAAGTTGACATTGAATTAATGGATTGAGAGAAACACGAGGAGAGGAAAAGTGTTGAAATTGCTGCTCTGGTAAGGAAGATTAAATAGAAGAAGCACTTATAATCTGTAATACTTTTGGATTCAGAACACTCTCTGAATGTGTGTGAATTTCAGAGTGTGTGTAGTGTGCTTATATACTTTAGGAATGCACGTTTCTTTGTAGAACAGAAAATCCCAACGTCAACCGAAGAATTTTTTTATCCTCTTAAAAAATGTATCCGCTCCCTCTCTCTCTCTCTCTCTCTCTCTCTCTCTCTCTCTCTCTCTCTCTCTCTCTCTCTCTCTCTCTTCTCTCTCTCTCTCACACACACACAGAAGAAGATGAGGGCTATTGATAAGCCTGCTTTAATTTAATGTATCTGTCAGTTTTAATTGAACAAAGATGAATTAATGTATGAATTAATGTATAATGTCAGTGGGTGGTGAAAGTGGGGAAGCTGAGGTATTACAGCCACAATAATAGTCTGTTCTTCTTGAGGTGGACACAGGGGCTTGTGAACCCTGTAGATTATCTATATATACACACAAATAAACAGTTTGTGTGTGTACTGTTGAGACGAATAAAAACAAATAAAAATATAATATCTAAATAAATAACATAACATATCGCTCATCAACTCTATCCTTGCTTTTCAGTCTGTCTCAGATTTGATATCCCTTACCAAAATCAAATATGCTACTATAGTGAGTAGTCTTAAGTAGACCTCTGCATATTCTCTAATATTAATAAGAATATTGTAATGTGGATTGTGCATTTGTAATGTGTAATGTGCATTTGGTCCCACTTTATATTAAAGGAACACTCCACCGTTTTTTCATATTAAACCATGTTATTCCCTTAACTAAGACGAGTTGATACATACCTCTCTCGTCTCCAGGATCATTCAGGAGTGATGATATTACTGCGCCGAGGCGAAGTGCTCTCAAGTGCTATTCCGCCATACATTATAGTTATCCATTTTACCCACTTAGAAAAGTGCCATATTTTATTTTGTGTCACCATACTTGGTCGTGTAACTACTCGTGTAACTGTATTTAAATAGGGAAAACGTGGAGGTGTTTGGTCGCTTCTAACTTCATCTCTGTTTGCCCCCTAATGAATGAACTGCGCTATCAAAGTGTCATTGTACTTATTTTTCGATGTAAGTAGCCTACATGGTACTTAAAGCCACTTAATATAGAGTGGGACCTAGCATTTTCCTTAGCTTTTTCAGAACATTTTTTGTTTTCATTTTACAAAACCCTACATTTACAGCTTAAAAGTGAGGTTGCAAATGTATTGTGCACCAGGTAAATGGTTCACAGATAAATTAATTAATTAATTAACTCCAGATTTGTTTATTAAATGCACAGTTTATAATATTATTATTATTTCCAGAACTTATGCATTACATTCAAAAGTCAAGTCAAGTCACCTTTATTTATATAGCGCTTTTTATAATACAAATTGTTTCAAAGCAGCTTTACAGAGATAACAGGAAAATAATGTTGTAATAGTATTGTTAAATTCAAAATGCAATGTCCCCAAAAGTGACAGTAAAGACATTTATAAAGTTACAAAATATTTCTAAATAAATAAATAATGTTCTTTTTTACATTCTATTCATCAAAGAATCCTGAAAAAAGTGGTTTCCACAAAAAATATTAGGCAGCACAACATTGATAATAATAAGAAATGCTTCTTGAGAACCAAATCAGCATATTTGAATGATTTCTGAAGAATGATGTGACACTGAAGACTAGAGAAATGGCTGCTAAATTCAGCTTTCACAGGAATCAATTGCATTTTTAAATATATGACAATAAAAAAAGAAAAGTTATTTAAAATATTTCACAAAAAGAGTTTCTTTTATAATCTTACCGACCCCGAACTTTTGAACAGTTGTGTATTGTGCTACTTCACATAATACCATGACACGCAAGTATGAATATCATATATTTCTGTTCTGGATAGTGGCGATCAGTTTCAGTGTATTTGTTAAGCTATTGTGCCGTTCTTATTATAGCTCAAAGTTGTTGTTAATGCTGTATCTCTCTATGTGAGTATGATGTTCTCAATTTGTTTATTAATTATGAAGCAATTATTCTCAATCCTGTACTTAAAGTTTCCACCCCATTGGCATTTACATTAACACTACAAAACGTCATTATTACTGCATGAAATGATGTATTTTGGGTGTGTGCTTGTTTACTGTATGTCAGAATTATGCAAATCCTGGAATGAATTACAGATGAATCCAAATGAGTTCATTAAACTGAAATTATTGTTGTCTGGAGTCATAGTTTCACAGCTTGTGTATGGGATTCAGAGTAATTAAAATGGAAATGATGTAAGTGTGTTTAAAGCGATGACAGTGTTTTTGAGCTTAGTGTCTCCTGTGTCTATTTTTCTCTCTCTACAGGAAAATAATTGAGGTGAAGATTATAGATGATGAAGAGTATGAAAAGAACAAAGTCTTCAGCATTGAGTTAGGAGAGCCTGTGCTACTCGAGATTGGACAAAAACATGGTAAATAGTGTAAATATGCGTGTTCACATATATTCTTACATGTCTGAATGTCAATTATGCATTATTTAGAGCTGAATTGAAAGGGCTTTAAAATTTCAATAAAATTTACGCACTTTAATTCAATTGAAATGGTGCATTAAGCGATTTCTGAGAAACCCTGTTGATATTTGAAATCACAGAAACAAACACACCCCTAGCCAAAAGCATCCCACTTCTATATTGATAGCTCCGCCCCCAAATTCACAAACACACTATGCAACACTGGCACCTCCCCCCTTAGAACTGTATATCCCCCTTACTTCTGATTGGCTACAAGTGTGTTTTGTTGCTCGGTTCAATCCACTTTCAACAGTGTTTCCCAGAATTCGCTTACTGAACCTTTAAGTGACATAGCAAACCTGACACAGAATTGCAATCCGCATTTGAATTTTAAAGGATTAAAATGGAATAAAATTTAAAGAAATTCACGCAATGTGTATTTTTTAACTAGAAAACGAAAGTTCGAGTGTTGGCTTGCAATAATAATAAATATATAAGTACTGAAACCTCTTATTCTTGCCCCTTTGCAAAATAAGCAAATGTTTATTTCTCGCAATGCTGACTTTATAACACGCAATTGGGACTTTATATCTTGCAATTCTGACTTTATATATCGCTATTCAGACTTTATTCTCATTGTTAGAATCCAAATCATGAGATAAAAAGTCGCTATTATCTTTTAAAATGTTTTATTCTGTGGCGGAAACAAGCTTCCATACAAAATTGGTCCAATTAGTCCTTAGTAAAGGTTAAGTTTTTGTGTGTGGACAACATTTGTGTGTGTGGATCTTCAATTTACCATCTATTATTCTCACAATTTTACACTTTTGCTAATCGGATTGATAGTAATAAGAGACTGCTTGCTAATTAGCCATTGGATCACAGCAGAATGTCTCCTGCTTTATTTACACCAGCAGTTGCTTTTGTACCGCTTTCTGCTGCACTCAGACAATAAAATAAATACAGTGTGCAAATGAGCAGTGCTGTCGAAGCTGCAAATGAAATGATTGCGGTGGTCATTTAATGAGGAGTACATGAACAAAGTAATGAAAGATGAAGGGTTACAGATAAAAGAAAGGAAACGGGCTAATTTAAAAAGCAAAAGTGGACGAATCGAGCGCTCAGGATGAGCAGTGATTTGCATAATGCTCTTTTAAGCTTAAAATGATCTATTTCACTCTTTCTCTTTGCATGCATCCTTTCATATTGTTTGGCTTAGTAAATAATGTGTACTGTAGGAATATGTTCACAGTAAAGTATTAGACACTAATAGTGAAGTTTTTTACCTCAGGAAAAAGTGGGCTGTCTCAATATCACCTCATGTTAGCAGTGTGACTAGAGGCTATCACTATTCCCTACATTATTTATACAGCCTTCTCCGCCAATGACCCTTCAATCATAAACGCCTTATTTTGCAATTCAATTAGCATAGTGACACTCATAAGATTTATGAAATTTCCTCCTTGATAGTTTTAGAAATTGAGAAGTGTATCTTTCCATCCAGCCGTCAGTCACAGTTATACTGTACCTGGTTATTTTCTCTGATCATCTTCATGAAATTTTATATCTATAGCTGGAGAAATATAGGGAATATGTTTCTAATATACTGTTATTCTATGTCTACTTTGTCATGTTTGTGTATGCTGTAGGGGACTCTAATGAAAATAAGCCAGAGATTGGGGCAGATGAAGAGGAAGTAGCTAAAATGGGATGTCCTAGTCTGGGAGAACATATCAGATTGGAGGTGGTGATTGAAGAGTCCTATGAGTTTAAGGTATTACTTCCTCTATCTCCCTTAAGTTGAGCAACAATGAAAAATGAGTTACGAAAAATTGTTAGTTAGCAATGCATGTTGATTATTGTGAAATATTTTAACAGTACAACCACAGCCATGCTAATATTCTGTATTATTGTGAGTGTGAACAATTCAATATATATATAAATACAGGTGCTGGTCATATAATTAGAATATCATCAAAAAGTTGATTTATTTCAGTAATTCCATTCAAAAAGTGAAACTTGGATTACATTTCATTCATTACACACAGACTGATATATTTCAAATGTTTATTTAATTTAATTGTGATGATTAAAACTGACAACTAATGAAAATCCCAAATTCAGTATCTCCGAAAATTAGAATATTACTTAAAACCAATACAAAAAAAGGATTTTTAGAAATGTTGGCCACCTGAAAAGTATGAACATGAAAAGTATGAGCATGTACAGCACTCAATACTTAGTTGGTGCTCCTTTTGCCTGAATTACTGCAGCAATGCGGCGTGGCATGGAGTCGATCAGTCTGTGGCACTGCTCAGGTGTTATGAGAGCCCAGGTTGCTCTGATAGTGGCCTTCAGCTCTTCTGCATTGTTGGGTCTGGCATATCGCATCTTCCTCTTCACAATACCCCATAGATTTTCTATAGGGTTTTGGTCAGGCGAGTTTGCTGGCCAATTAAGAACAGGGATACCATGGTTCTTAAACCAGGTACTGGTAGCTTTGGCACTGTGTGCAGGTGGCACAGTGGACCAACACCAGCAGATGACATGGCACCCCAAACCATCACTGACTGTGGAAACTTTACATTGGACTTCAAGCAATGGGATTCTGTGCTTCACCTTTCTTCCTCCAGACTCTGGGACCTTGATATCCAAAGGAAATGCAACATTTACGTTCATCAGAGAACATAACTTCTTGACGAGACACTTCTCACGCTGTGTCTTGTTCAAGAGTGGCTTGACACAAGGAATGTGACAGCTGAAACCCATGTCTTGCATACGTCTGTGCGTGGGGGTTCTTGAAGCACTGACTCCAGCTGCAGTCCACGCTTTGTGAATCTCCCCCACATTTTTGAATGGGTTTTGTTTCACAATCCTCTCCAGGGTGCGGTTATCCCTATTGCTTGTACACTTTTTTCTACCACATCTTTTCCTTCCCTTTGCCTCTCTATTAATGTGCTTGGACACAGAGCTCTGTGAACAGCCAGCCTCTTTAGCAATGACCTTTTGTGTCTTGCCCTCCTTGTGCAAGATGTCAATGTTCGTCTTTTGGACAGCTGTCAAGTCAGCAGTCTTCCCCATGATTGTGTAGCCTACAGAACTAGACTGAGAGACCATTGTCTTCAATATTGAACCTTTTCACAATATTCAAATTTTCTAAGATACTGATTTTGGGGTTTTCATTAGTTGTCAGTTATAATCATCAAAAAATTAAAAGAAATGAACACTTGAAATATATCAGGCTGTGTGTAATGAATGAATATAATATCTAAATTTCACTTTTTGAATGGAATTACTGAAATAAATCAACTTTTTGATGATATTCTAATTATATGACCAGCACCTGTATATAAATATAAATTCTCCACCAACAAAATAGTCCCAAGCAAAGCCAAAGCATTGAATTGTGTCTGTGTCAAAGCATCTGGAAAAGTTTTTAAAATGTGGCTGTGAACTGTGTGTGTGTGTGTGTGTGTGTGTGTGTGTGTGTGTGTGTGTGTGTGTGTGTGTGTGTGTGTGTGTGTGTGTGTGTGTGTGTGTGTGTGTGTGTGTGTGTGTGTGGTGTGTGTGTGTGTGTGTGTGTGTGTGTGGTGTAGAGTACAGTGGATAAGCTTATTAAGAAGACTAACCTGGCTCTGGTAGTCGGCAGCAGTAGCTGGAGAGAGCAGTTTGTTAGTGCTGTTACTGTGAGCGCAGGTAAGCTACTTCCTGTTTGTTCATCCTTTATATTTGTCACATGGGCATCATTGAGGCACCTGTACAATTATGAATATGCATTAATGTGCAAAAACACATTAAATTAATCAAAAGAGGCAGTAAAGACATTTATAATGTTACAAAAGTTTATATTTCAAATAAATGGTGTTATTTTGAACTTTCTATTCACCAAATATTAAGAAGCAAAATAAGAAATGATAAAAATGTTTCTTTAGCACCAAATCATCATATTAGAATTATTTATGAAGGATTGTGTGACTGAAGACTGGAGTAATAATGCTGAAAATTCAGCTTTGCCATTACAAGAATAAATTGTAAAACATTTTAATATATATCTAATATATATATATATTCCCGGGTTCTCTGTAATATACATTATAATATATATTTTAAAAACAATTAAAATAGAAAACAGCTCTTTTAAATTGTAAAAAAGCTCCTTGAGGTTCGATAATAATAATGTTAATGAAGTATTTTGCACAAATATAAAACAGTCAAATATTCACAAAAAAAAATATTATTAATAAAAGTCCAGGGGAACACAGGCTGGGATCATGACACATTGCGTAAGAAACAGTAATCAACGCCCACTCTCTATGTGTTTTGAAAACATTATCCAGATATAAGCATAATTTACATACAAAGCATTATGAAATCTTTTACTTATGAATTACAATGTAATGGCTGTTAGATCCAATACAGTTGGTTGCTACAAATTTCAACAAAAAGATTTTTTTTTAACTCTCTAATGTCACAATCTACTCATCTCTCTGTGAACTCTCAGGTGATGACAATGAGGAGGAGAGCGGTGAAGAGCGTCTTCCGTCCTGCTTTGATTATATCATGCACTTCCTCACTGTCTTCTGGAAGGTTCTGTTTGCCTTCGTCCCGCCAACTGAGTACTGGAACGGATGGGCATGCTTCATTGTGTCCATCTGTCTGATTGGTGCGTTGACTGCGGTCACAGGAGATCTCGCTTCTCACTTCGGGTGCACTATTGGTCTGAAGGATTCAGTCACTGCCGTGGTCTTTGTTGCCTTGGGGACATCTGTCCCAGGTAAGTGTCCAAGTTACCACATAATACAGAGAAATAGTTTCTCCTCTCTCTTTACATGTAAGAGAGAATTCATTAATTCAGGGATTAAATGAATGTATGAAATAATAAATAAAATTTGAATCAAAGAAAAATCTATATTTTACATTTTCTGAAGAACACGTGAATTGTGCTTGCACATTCGAATCCCTCCTGTAGTATGATAGGGTGTTGTGGATAGTTTCCAGTCTGTGTGTGTGCGTTCATGTTTTTCTATCCCAATGGGGACTTGATTGCACACTGACTCATGGGGACTTTAAATGGTTTGTACAGTATAGAAACCATTACGTCTATGGAGCGTCCCCACAAAGATAGCGAACCAGATGTGTGTGTGTTTTGTTTTTGGCTAGAAATATATAGTTTGTAGGATGTTCTGGGTCGTTGAGCCTATCCTAAGTCTCTATAACCAGAAAGCACCACTAGTATGAACAGTAATAATGTATTTAGTGTTTTTTATATATGTTTTTTCCCATGTAGATATTACAGGTTGGAAACTCAAAAAATTTGAATATCGTGCAAAAGTTATAGTTTTGATAATTATGGCTTACGAAAACCCCAAATTCAAAATCTCAGAAAATTAGAATATTACATTAAATCAATAAAAAAAATATTTTAAATACAGAAATGTCGGCCCTCTAAAAAGTATAATCATGCATATGTTCATATATATATATTAAATATATTAGTTTCACCTTTTAATTTGAATTACTGAAATACATGAACTGTTGCACGATATTCTAATTTTTGGACGTACCTGGGGGCACGTTCAAGTTCAAAACGGTGCCCAACGTTTTGCTGCGGTTTCCGGGTTGAACGTCATGTTTCCTGGAAACGGCTTGCACCGGTGTGAACGGGTTTGAGATACATTTTCTCTCGTTTGGTGGGCGTGTCAGAACTGCAGTCCAATCAGCAGCAACATGTATATAAAGCACGCGGTATTAAAGTGAAATCGCACCATGGGTTCAAGGAAAGTAATTTACAAATGTTGTCGATGCAGCTCGGGATACGCAACAACTGAGGATATTAAAAGACATGTTTGTCGATTTTTTTTTTTTTTTTTTAAATATAGGATATCAACATAATGATGTAGTTGTTTATATTTTTAGCTTCATTGCAAGTGTATGACATTTGGTATAGAAATAAACAATGGTAATTAAGTGCTTTTCCTAAAAATGAGAAAGAAAATACAGGGTATTAAAACAGTATGAACTACAAATAAAGTCAGTATGTGAGGCTAAATAGATGTGTTTTTGTCTGAATTAGGTAAGATGTGCTTCCATTTCAGTTACCACAAATCCCTTCAACCGATTGGGATGTTCTCTTGAGTTCTGGGCGGCAAGTGCAGTAACTGTAACATCGGGCATATTTTGTAGTATTAAACACATATTTATAGCGACTTCATCAGGCTCTGAAAATTCTTCACAAAGAACACAAAGAATGGCCTTCTCAGCTGCCATAGTTGCAACTCTTGCGTCATCAGAACAGTGTGTTCAACGCATCACTGTTTCCAATACACTCCAACGCGTTGCACTGTTATGGTCCGCCGCAGACGTGTCTCTTCCCATGACAGAGTTAATCGAAGGCGCTCAAAAGCTCTCCTCCTTCTTAATTTTCATCTTAAAACGAGAAGATTGTAATTGTGCTGGCTCTGTTGGGAAAATAACTTTAATATTGCTAAACGAGCTCCACTGTTGACATTCATGTTTAGCTACTTCCGCAAACAGCAAGTGACGTCGTTGACTGTTGAGTAGTCTTCTGCGCAGGGTCACTTCTGGGTCATTTCACGTTCACACAGGAGATCACAAAAGGTCGCATTTAATTGGAAATGTGAACGGCCTTGCAAAAAAATCAAATTTTTAAAAAAAATCGGAATTGAGCATGCAGTGTGAACTTAGTGAAGCGTAAATAGTTTTTTGATTTTGGAATGTGTTGGTCAGTTTACTGAAATGAAGCGGCCTCAATGACGTATGCGGCCTATGCATGAGACAGCTTGTTATTCTACATACATGCCACGGCTGTATTACCTAGCCGTCACTTTTCATCATCATACACCAGGTTTATGATTTTGGACGTGTGTGTGTTTTAGCGCGGCTGGATATGCTTGCATCTGGTGTATCAGTACATGTCTGTACTATATGTGTGTCTACTTGTTTTTTCTTTGATTCTTTCCAGTTTGATTCTTACTTTACCTGAAACATGTCCATTTTTTCTCTCTTCCTCCTTTTTCTCTCTCTTCCTTTTTTCGCAGTTCCTCTTGTGCTTCTGTCTTTTGTTTACCCCATTCCCTTTCCTTGACCTCTATTTCTGATACTTCCCACTTCAACTTTCAGTCAAATCATGTTCTCTTTTTCATTCAATAACAAGATCTTGCAGTTCAAATTGTAATTGTATTAGTCTGATGATAATTTAATTATGTCTCTCTTTGCACAGACACTTTTGCCAGTAAAGTTGCTGCCATCCAAGACCAGTATGCTGACGCCTCCATTGGTAATGTGACGGGCAGCAACGCCGTCAATGTTTTCCTGGGCATCGGTGTGGCGTGGACCATTGCTGCTGTATACTGGCGTACCAAAGGCAAACCTTTCCTCGTGGAGCCGGGCTCTCTGGCCTTCTCCGTCACACTCTTCACTGCGATGGCTGTGGTGGCTATCAGTGTGCTGTTGTATCGCCGGCGCCCTCAGTGGCTGGAGGAGAGCTCGGCGGTCCACGGACTTGCAAGATATTGACATCCTTGCTTTTCGTTTGCCTCTGGCTGATCTATATCGTGTTGGCCTCACTGGAAACATACTGCCACATCCCTGGATTCTGAGGCAGCAAGGCCTCATATTATTTAAGCTTTGAGAGGAATATGATTACGGCGACTGAAGGAGCAATTTTGTTTTGTATTTATTCAATATTTATCTTAAAAACTTTTATTAAGTCTGATAAGTCAGTTTTTGTAATTTTACATTTTCTTCCTTAAGGGATAGTTCACCCAAAAAAGAAAGTAATTATTCACAGCTTCCCATATAAAAAGTGATTTTTTGGATAAACTATCCCTTTCAATTAGTTTGAATGCAGTATCTTAAACTTTATTCTTTGTTCCCTTGCCTTACACTTGTATCTGTCTCTCAGTGCTGTCTTAATTTTTTCCAAACCTGTAACTAAATGACTTTCTTTTTTTTGTACTCCCGTTTGAGCCAATCCGAGTTTTCGGTTACTAAATGAAGTGGTTTACTTTTTTGCTCTCTTTTTATATGTTTTGTGTCAGTATTACTTTCATGTAACTAATGATAATATTTTAAAAGACATTTAAATGAACAGAGTGATCAAACATGAACTTTGAGTTATTAAGAGGACACTAAACAAACTGAATGGACTTACTATATCTTGTGTAAGAAGAAAAGCATGTTTCCGGACTTAATAAGAATCGGACATATGGTCTGAAAAGCATGTCGAATTCATAACTAATCATATATCATGAATGAAGGCTGACATTATTGGGAAGTCAAATTGCAAAAAGGAATGAAACTCCAAAAAAGTGTCGAAAATGGACTGGAATAATCCCAAAGAGGACAGAAGAGGAGTTGGAAAATAATGACAGTGACGGTGCTGAATATTATTCAAAATAACTCTAATTTAAACGTGTATATAGTATATAGTGTGTGTGTGTGTGTGTGTGTGTGTGTGTGTGTGTGTGTGTGTGTGTGAGAGAGAGAGAGAGAGAGAGAGAGAGAGAGAGAGAGAGAGAGAGGAGAGAGAGAGAGAGAGAGAGAGAGAGAGAGAGAGAGAGAGGAGAGAGGAGAGAGAGAGAGAGAGAGAGAGAGGGGAGAGAGAGAGAGAGAGAGAGAGAGAGGAGAGAACCCAACCAAGAATAAACAGCTCATCTGATGTTCTCTTGAGATAACAAACTACGTAATTGATGTAATTAGACTGTATCTACCTGTATTTGTCTTGTCCTATGATGGTTACGCTCCTTGACATCAAATGTTCCATAGGAAATACTAGCCAGTTGACATGATGTAACATTTGACATGGTGACAAATGCTACTGACTGTATACCACACTGTATCCCTTAGTTCACCCAAAAATGATAATTCTGAGCATTTACTCACCCTCATGTCATTCCAAACCCATATGACCTGTGGAACATAAAAGGAGAAGTTTAGCAGAATGTTCATGCTGCTCTGTTCTATACAACATAAGCCGACATTGACCACCGTCACATAAAAGTGTTCTAAAAATAATTCTTCAAATATATTCAAAGAAAATATTTCAAACGTACAGTAAATATAGTTGATATAGTAAGTATACTGAAATCAATGTACTTATAAGTATACTACTTCTCAAAATTAGCCAATGTTTTAGTTTATAAAGTATACAATTAAATCAAGTAAACTTTGAGTACACAACTTTTTTATAGCAACTATACTACAAGTGGACTTAAGTTATCCAGTTAGTTCACTAGCTTTACAGGGTTTTTCCTGGCTCAAAATGAGGCGGAGGTGGTAAAATCGTAACACTAGGGGGGTCTGGCGGCATGCCCCCCGGGAGAAAATTTTGTACATTTTAAAGATAAATTCATTAATCTGGTGCACTTTGAGTTACTCGAATCTGTTGTTAAAAATAAATAATAATCCACCCGCCAACCACCCATATTCTTTGATTTAGATATCTGCATCTGATCATCACATTACAATTATTCAATTAAGCATGATAATATGGTAACATATCACACAATTAACATTTATTTAAATTAAAAGTTCTTCTTTTGGCAAAATTACATTTTCTTTATAGCCTAAACAGAGGCTTTACTCCCTTTAAACTAATCGTCAATGTTTCATTTTTGAAAACACTCTTATCGGAATAATTTTTTGTACCTTTATAAGGGCATTTTCCCCTAATTTTATTTAATGTATGCTCTAAATTTCATTTAAAATTCTTACATTTTATCAATACATTCAATTAAAATAAGACACTAGGCTGTTACCAATCAAATTAAATAATTTACATTGAAAAATTATAACTGTATTAAATGAGATTATTTTGAATATTTTTTGAATATACAAGGAATGTTGAAAAGAATGATACTTTGAAACTAAACCGCCAGTAGGAGGGGGCAGGCGGCCGTCTTAATGAGCGAGTCATTGAGTCATTAATGTAAACGATTCGTTCAATCGGCTGATTGATTCAGAATGGGGCGGTTTAATAATAGGCAATTGAATCTTTGACTCAAGCGATTAGTTCAAAACGCTGAATGATTCAGTAATGAATCATGGATGAGTGTTGCTGTGAGACGCGATATGGTTCTGTTGTTTGGAACTATTTTCGCTGCTAAAACAGAACAAAAAGAGTCTAAAAATGTAAGTAACTTAATTTTAACTATTTGTTTATTGAACTGTTATGAAATTAATATCTCGGTTTCAGTCGTGATGGCATTCAGGAAAACAGCACTCTGGTCGTGTGTAGCCTATATATTGTTTCTTAACTATAATTAATGTTATAAATAACTGCGCGAGACTCAACAGCGCAACTTTGTTACCGTCCGTACATTAGGTACCATGATGGGAGTTCCGTGTCTTTATTACACTCATTAGCTGTCATCCACCCTCGATTGAATGGAATGTTTTTATTACTCGGCCCGCTCGACCCGCGGATTATGATCTGTGCAGCACTATCGGCAAACTACACGGTTAGAGAATGGACACAAGCGGGAATCGCGACAGAACGTCTCCGGTTACTTTCGTAACCTCGGTTCCCTGAAAGGCAAGGAACGAGACATTACGGATGTCGTATATGGGAACTCTCTCTCATCCTTCACTTCCGCTGAAATCTTATTGGCTAACGCCAGCAACGCTGGCCAATTGACGCAAATATGCAAATACTGAAACCCCGTTGCAGTATAATGCAAGTGCAGCGTCAATTCCTCCTCAGAATCGAACAGAACGCCAAATCAATAGCGAACACGGCGGCGAGCGTAATGTCTCGTTCCTTGCCTTTCAGGGAACCGAGGTTACGAAAGTAACCGGAGACGTTCCCTTTCAAGGCTACGGAACTTCGACATTACGGATGTCGTATATGGGAACTGTATAGAATCCCGCCGTGGAAGCAAGCAAACCACAGAACAGAACCCAATACAAAACCCCGACACCGCCCCCCCAGAATGCCAGCATTGTGATAGGACGAGACTGGCCAATAGCGAGCCTCTAACCTCTGATAGGTCCAAGGGGACGAATCACAAACTCACAAAACACTGCCAGAATTTACCCCGAACAGTATAACCGGGGGGGACGTCTGCACTGTAGACCAACAGGGCAACAACAACAGTAAAATAAGGCCAACGCATAGCGGTGACAACAGTCTTAATACACATAAGCACACAGAACAACTCATGAGCAAAGCGCAGAGAGCTCTAAATGCTGTGCAAGAATTCAACTCACCGAAAGCACTTGAGACGCCACAGAGGGTAAATCCAACTTGTAAAACCTGGCGAACGTATTCTGAGAAGACCAGCCAGCCGCAAGACATAAATCCTGAATAGACATACCCTTAGTCCAGGCCCACGAAGAGGCGATCGCCCTGGTCGAATGGGCCTTAACATTGAGGGGGCATTCCTGTCCCATACAGTCATAAGCCAAAACAATAGCGTCCACAATCCAGTGAGCAAGCCTCTGTTTAGAGACTCCCCGTCCCTTATTGCATCCACCAAAGCACACAAATAGCTGGTCCGAGCTTCGGAAAGCAGCCGAGCGAGAGATGTACTCCCGGAGCGCTCTGACTGGGCAGATAGCACTTTGAGCATCCGAACCTAGAGAGGTCGATGGCTCAACAGACAGGGCAGGCAAAGAAACAATCTGCGCCCTGAACGGGGTATTGAGCGATTTAGGGACATAACCCGGCCTCGGTCTGAGAGTCACGTTACAGTTTCCGGGTCCAAAGCGAATACAATCTTCGCTGACAGAGAAAGCCTGTAAATCCCCAACCCGCTTCGCCGAAGCGAGAGCGAGAAGCAGCGCCGTTTTAATCGAAAGCTCCTTAACTGCAATCGATACTAAGGGTTCAAAGGGCGGCCGTGACAAAGCTTCCAAGACCAAAGTCAAATCCCAAGGCGGCACGGACGGCGGCCGTGCAGGGCATAATCTCTTAGCTCCTTTAAGGAACCGAGTCACCAACGCATGTCTACCGATAGACTGTCCATCAACAGGCGGGTGAAACGCAGCAATAGCAGCTACGTATACCTTCAGGGTGGATGGCAGGCTCCCTTCGTCCATTCTGTACTGAAGGAAGCGTAGAACATCCGACACCGAGCAGTTCGCTGGGTCTAAACCGATATCCTGACACCATTTAGAGAAAACACCCCACTTCAGAGCGTACAGGCGCGGGTAGACGGGGCTCGCGCTTCCGCGATGGTATTTTGAACCCGCGAATGAAGCACATCGATCCCGCTCAGCGTCCCTGCAGCGGCCACACATGGAGCCTCCACAGCCCGGGGCTGGGATGCCAAATCGATCCGCTCGCCTGAGACAGTAGGTCCTTCCTGAGCGGAATTTCCCACGGTTGCTCCGTTAGTAACTCCACCAAGTCCGCGAACCAGGGCTGATTCGGCCAGTACGGGGCCACTAGAGTCACCGCCGCCTTTTCCTCCCTGACTTTGCACAACACCATGGGCAAAATTTTCACCGGAGGAAAGGCATAGAGACGGGCTTTCGGCCATCGCGCAGTTAGCGCGTCCATCTCCCGGGGGGAACGGGACAGCGAGAAAAACATCCGACAATGCGCGTTCTCGCTCATCGCGAAGAGGTCGATCTCCTATCTGCCGAAACGATCCCATATCAGTTGAACCGTCCCGGGGTGAAGCCTCCATTCCCCTTGAGGAATCCCGTTCCTCGAGAGCATATCCGCCCCCCGATTTAGAACACCGGGGATGTGTGTCGCTCTCACCGAGAGAAAAAACCGATCCGCCCACAGCAGGAGAGATTCCGCCTGCTTGAATAGGTCCCTGGAATGCAAACCGCCTTGGCGATTGATGTAAGAGACCACAGAAGTGTTGTCGGTTCGAATCAACACATGCCGCTGTTCCAGTCGAGACCGGAAAACTTTTAGGGCTAGAGAGACCGCTTCCAGTTCCAAGCGATTTATGTGCCACTCCATCTGCCTCTCCGACCACCGACCGGAGGCGGGCTTGGACTGCGCGAGAATCAGCCAGTCGTCCAGATAGTTCAAGACGCGCATCCCGCTCGACCTGAGGGGTGAAAATGCCGCGTCTACACATTTCGAAAAGGTGCGGGGGGGGAGGGCTAGCCCGAACGGGAGTACCGTGTATTGGTACGCCGCATTCTCGAACGCAAACCTCAGGAATCGCCTGTGGCGCTTCGCTATCTGGACGTGAAGCGTCCTCTAGATCCACTGAATCGAACCAATCCCCGGGGCGAATTTGCGCTAGGATCTGTTTCAGTGTAGTCATCCTGAAAGCGCGCTTGTGAAGCGCTCTGTTGACGGGTCTCAGGTCCAGTATGGGGCGGAGACCCCCTCCCTTCTTCGGCACTACAAAGTAGCGGCTGTAGAATCCGCTTCCCCGCTCGCTCGGGGGAACCGGCTCTATCGCTCCCTTGTCGAGTAAACTGCACACTTCCTGCCTCAGTACATGAGCATTTTGGGGCAAAGTTAACGACTGGATTACGCCGCGGAAGCGGGGTGGTCTGCGTTTGAACTGAAGTGTGTACCCGTGTCGAATTACATTCAGCACCCACGGCGGGATGCCCGGAATAGCTTCCCACGCCGTGAGGAAACGACTGAGTGTGGGCCGGTCTAGACCTGCGGTCATCGCCGCTATGTGAGGGCTGGGGATAGACACCTCGCGCTTCCCGCGAGGCGCCTTTATAGTTAATGACCGTGACTCTGCGCTGCTCGAAGACAGGGCGGGTAACACAGTGTGAAGTGCAAGAGGAGAAAAAAGCTCTGTTTGTGAAGAAGTAATTTGCTTTATTGAACAACACACAACATTCACAACATGACTGCACGCGTCGCTCGCCGAACGCAGAGGGACCGCGTGCTCTAGAGCGCGCCGCTTGGAAGCGGGGCCATCCGTGCGCTCTCCTCTCCTCTTGCCCGAGCGGTCAGGACGACTGCTTGGGCCTCGCTGGGGACGCGGCGGGTTTTCTGCGCGGGCTCCTCTGAGCCGGTCTCTTGTTTCCCGCTCCCTGCCACTGCCCGTGTCGGCCTTTACGGGCATCCGGTCCCGGGCGGGAGGCTGGCTGATGTCTGGCCGCAGCCTGGGACTGGCGCCCCGAGGCGGAAGACGAGCGAGAGCGAGGGCGCTGCGGCGGGGGCGGCGGCGGCGCTCGCCGAGGGATCACATGGCTCATCGCCTTCGCCTTCTTCTGAGTCTCGGAGTACCGCTCGGTGACCTTCTCCACGGCATCTCCGAACAGGCCATCAGGGGAGATCGGTGCGTTTAGCAGCGTCTTCCTGTCCGCCTCCTGCACGTCCGATAGGGTGAGCCACAGGTGTCTGTGGAGGACCACCAAATACCCCATCGAACGGCCAATCGCCTGGGCCGAGCGCTTCGTGGCCAGGAGCGCGAGGTCCGTTGCAGAACGGAGGTCTCGGATGGCGTCAGCGTCGACAGAGGCGGCGCCATCCAGAGATTTCAGTCGCTTGGCCTGCAGCACTTGAAGAACGGCCATAGCGTGTAGTGCAGAAACCGCCTCCCCCGCGGCGCCGTAGGCCTTGTTAGCCTGGTGAGCCGTAAACCTGCAGG
Source organism: Chrosomus eos (assembly GCA_036326025.1). Lineage (NCBI taxonomy): Eukaryota > Metazoa > Chordata > Actinopteri > Cypriniformes > Leuciscidae > Chrosomus > Chrosomus eos. The sequence continues at coordinate 42,257,388 of CM070818.1, read as the reverse complement.
CTCGGGACGGCAGGCTGCGGTCCCAGCCCAGGGCGGGAGCTGACGGGCAAAGATGTGCAGCGACGGTCTCCTCGACAGGAGGGATGGTAGCCGTGGTCCCCCGCCTCGTCCACGGGGGGGAACATGGCCTGGGTCGAAGTGAGGGTGCGCGCCGATTGCGGGGCCACCCACGACTTCACCACGTGCTCGTGCACATCAGGGAAGAACGGGGTTCCCCTTTTCGAAGCGGCCTGACGGCGGCTCGATTGGAGGAACCACGCGTCCAACTTGCTCTTTGAGGGCTTGTCGGGAGCCTTCCAGGATAAATCCAGTTCCTCGACGGCCTTCGAGAGGATACGGAAGAGCTCTTCCTGCAGATCCGCGGGGGTCTCTTCCGTGGGTGCCAGAGGGGCGGCCTGCTCCGCACCGTAGTCGTTCTCGGAGGCCGACAAGGACATAGAGTCGTCCTCCTCACTCACCCCGAAGGACACGAAGTCAGCAACGTCGCGGGGAGGATGGAACGAAGGGTCCGGAAAACTCACCGGGGGTCGAACCTCGACTCCGCGGTTGGGGGGGCCTGCCAGCGGCTCGGTGGCGGCAGCAGGCCCAATCCCCGCAGCAGCGCGAGCTTCGTCCCGCCTGGCCTTGAGGGCTCGGAGGGGCATGTCCGCACAGAAGTCGCAGGACCCTTCATCCCTGAGGGCCGACTCCGCGTGGGCCAGCCCCATGCACGCGATGCAGAACAGGTGCAGGTCGGGGGGCACTATGGGGCCCGAGCATAAATTGCAGACGGTCGCCATCGGATGCTGGAGACAGTTCAGGTATCTCCGGTGCACCTTCAACGATAGCAAAAATCCAAGTAGTAGTAGTATCAGCTTTCTAGCACACGATTTGAGCGTGAAGAGAGAGATTCTGAGGAGGAATTGACGCTGCACTTGCATTATACTGCAACGGGGTTTCAGTATTTGCGTCAATTGGCCAGCGTTGCTGGCGTTAGCCAATAAGATTTCAGCGGAAGTGAAGGATGAGAGAGAGTTCCCATATACGACATCCGTAATGTCGAAGTTCCGTAGCCTTGAAAGGGAACTGTCACGGTGGATAAAGTGTATGTGAGCACGTGACTGTCTGTCCGAGTTTTGTCGAGAGGCGGAGGCGGCACAAAATTTGACGGAGGCGGCCGCCTCATAATTGTCTATGCAGGAAAAACCCTGCTTTAGACTTCTAGCCCACTTTTTAGTTTATGAAAGTGCACTTTTAAAGTATATTCTGAGAAAACTGTTAATTTTAAAGAAATGTAATACTGCTGCAAGTATACCTGTTTTCTTCAACTTAAAGGGATAGTTCACCCAAAAATGAAAATTCTGTCAGTAATTACGCACCCTCATGTTGTTCCAACCCCGTAAGACTTTCGTCCATCTTCTGAACACAAATTAAGATATGTTTGATTAAATCTGAGAGCTGGATCACTCCTCCATAGGCTTCTAAGGGATTGAAGAGCCCGAAAAGTTATTAAAGAAATCGTTAAAAGAGTCCAAGTCACTACAGAGGCTCAATCTTAAGTTTATCGAGCTACGAGAATACTTTTTGAGCGCAAAAAAACAAACTAAAATAGTGACTTTATTCAAGTATTCTCTTTGAGCCTGGAGATTTCATGTAGTGTTATTGCGCAGCGCTTCTGGTTGAACGTCACACGCATCACACACATGACCAGCGTCGGCCAATAGTGAGCCTACGTGTGACGTATAACACAGAAGCGCTGCGCTGTTACACTACGTCAACAGCTTAGGAGAATGACATGGAAGAGAAGAGATGGTTGAATAAAGTCGTTATTTTAGGTTTTTTTGCGCGCAAAAAATATTCTCGTCGCTTGATAAACTTAAGATTGAGCCACTGTAGCCATTTGGACTATTTTAACGATGTCTTTAATGACTTTTCGGGGCTGTTCAATCCCTTAGAAGCCTATGGAGGAGAATATCTTAATTTGTGGTCCGAAGATGAACGAAAGTCTTACGGGGTTGGAAAAACATGAGGGTGATTAATTACTGACAGAATTTTCATTTTGGGTGAACTAACACTTTAACATCATACTATGGTATACTTAAGTTCTACATCATTTTGCGACTGAAATAAGTATGTTCTCTTATTTTTAGTTAAAAATAGTATACTGATAGCACACTTGAATACACTTTTTTTTTTTTTTATTAGTGCTGTCATGCTCCAAAAAAGGGCTAAAACTCACCATAAAAGCACTGCAAAAGTAGTCTATAAGAGATGAAACCATTTGGTGGAAGGGAACATTTTCAGTCTGTTCCTTACAAAAAGCTATATTGTGTCTTCAGAATATACAAGTCAAGTCACACTGACTACTTTTATAGTGCTTTTTTTAGGATGTTGGGATTAAAATTCAGGTTTAGAATGAAATGAGGGTGCATGAAAAAAGAATACACTTAATTGCAACATATTGGTTGTATTATTATGTCTGCCACAGTGAATTTTCAGTTGTTACTGTTTCAGTGTTCACTGTCTGTCTATCTGTTTCTGACTGCTGTGTAATTATTCTGTGAGACATTTAAGGAGATGGTGGGAGGCTCTGGCATGCTGAATGATGGAGAGCACAGAAAAAGAATGAATGAGAGATTTAGCTGTAGCGTAGAAATTTTGCTCTCACAAGTAGCTTCTATCCTCAGTCTAGTACAGTATTTGGAGTGAGAGAGTGCACACAGAATATTTTTAGTAGTATCTTGTTGCTAGGCGACCCGCCCAGAGAGTCATTGTCTTGTCTGGGCCCAGTGACGAGTCCGTGTGTGTGTGTGTGTTGCTGTATATGTGTAAGACCCACTTATTTAAGTCTATTTAAGGCTTAAATCAGTGAATAAACCAATTTAACTTCTTATACTAACCTAAGTTTAGTGGGGGTTTCAACTGAACTAAAAAGATTTAGCTTTTTATTATGTTGTTAGCGAAAAGATAATCATTGAGATCAGTTATGATCGTTTAATTGACAGAATTGATTATCGTTAACGATCAGGCCAGACCCTGCGGTCACAAAGATCAACTATCATCCGTAATGAATCCCACATCAGACTGACATACAGCAGAAGAGTGTGCACATAATCGCTTTATAGGATCACCGTTTCTCTCTCCCTCTCTCTGTCAGGTTACTCTTGTAGCAATTGAAGCGCAATCCCAAATGTCACACTGAAAAGCAGCCATCGTAATTGGATTAAGCAGCCTGGCCAGAGAGAGAGAGAACGATAAAGAGAGAGATGGGGAATGTAAACACTTCCCCCAACTACATAATCACACATAGGCATACCTGATGAAATTGTATGTAAAGATTATTGTGTGTGTTTGCAAGAGAGAGTATGTATTTGTGTTGTGTCTGCTGGCCTCTTAATCAGTTTTGTGATGCAGTCGTTTCAGTGCATGTTTAAGTGTCCTGCAAAACAGACTACTGCACACTATGATGTTTGACCCTTAAAAACTTAGGAATGTCATTACATTGAATACAATATCAAACTGTGACAAGTGCAAACAAATTATGCTAGACATTTTGGAACATGCTCATTTTGAACAGTTTATCAAGTTCAATATCAGTATATTATCTTATTGTGAACAATGAATTATTTTTATGTTGACATTGTTCAGCACGCATTCATAATTTTTCGATAAAACGTTTCATTCAGATCAAAAGATCTGTCGCTACTTCCGTTACATCGCCACTTTTGATATTTGTTAGCTATAATGCAATGACATTCATACATTTTCAAGTGTGCCCTAAGTGTTCAACTGTTTTTTTGTGGGGAAGCTGTAAAAAAACTAAAGCCACAAATCAAAGATAAGCAGACAAGCGTGTTGTTCCTGTTGCTAACCCATCCTCTTGACTGCCTTTCTGTTACAGGAAAATGAAACCAGGCAATGCTAAAATTTATATTTTGTGTTTTTATTTCTTGGATTTGTTTTGTGATTAAACTTCTGTGCATAGTGCTGGTGCAGCTTTGACTTTGGTGTGTACAGAAGATACACTAACAGAAGAGGTTAATATGATAAACTAAAAGTTCATTTGAAATGCCCTGAAGAAGTAGTCACCATGTCATCCTGTATCATTGTGTGTGTTGCCCTTGGCTGGACTCTGTTCTGTGTAGTCTGGTCCTTGTGTGAAGCATCTCTCTGATCTTTCTGTTCATTAGTCTTGATTTTTTACCTTCTTTAATGTTTCGATTGATTTCATTGTTAATTTCTCAGTCTTTGTTTTGCATAATGAGTGAATCACCAAGTGCTTTTCTTTTCCTTTTATATAGCAGATTTTAGTTGGATTCTTCCTATTTTAATTTCTCTTCATGTCTCTTGATTTTATGCATGAAACATCCGCTTGCCCTTATTAAATGTTTTCGAAATTGTTGTCCTAAAATCTTTTTTAAAAATGTCTTTTATTAAAAAATCTACACTACATATCGAATCACTTATTAAATGGATATTTATTTGTGCATATAACTTTTTTTGTGCAGAAAATGATTCACTTCAGACAAAGAACATTCTCAGCAACCAATATGAGTCATTGAATCATTCACTCAAACATTTAGTTTGTTTAATACTGAACTAATAATGTATGAACTAAATGCCACTACTGTGTTGGTGAGGAATAATATATTAAAGGATAATTCCGGTATTTAACACTTTGAGTCTATTTTCTAGTTTGTTTTGGATGAACTAGAGTGGTGGACTTAGAAATTTTGACGATGGGTCCTGTCTCGACTTTTTGACTCTTTTAGAATTGCCTCTGGGCGCTTCAGAGTGGCAGTCTACGAGCATACTGAAACCTGTCCTTAAAACAACACTTAACATTCGTTTTCAAAACTGTGAAACTCACAGAGTGATTATAGTGGTGTTCGTTGATGATTAAAAACAAATATATTGACGCAATGTGTGCTTTCAATCCGTGTTATTTACTATAGTGGAACTATATTTTCAGATACCTCACAAACGCGTATAAACTTCCGCTCGATATTTGAGTCTGAAGCGTTAGCACACTCCCGACCACTTGATGGCGACAACCACTTTGCCGCAGTTGCTCTGCTCACGCTAGCCTTCTGAGAGACGGAGAACCGTCCGAAACAACGAATGTAAACAGACCCCTTTCGGTATCCGCTAGCTCAGTGATATCAACGAGCACTCCTCCAACAGACATTAATGGAATTTAAAAAAATGGCAAATAAAACACGACAGAAACTGTATTTCGCAACGCTACTTGTTTTGGAACATCAACGAACACCACTAACCATTCGGTGAGTGTCACAGTTTTGAAAACTAACGTTAAGGGTTGTTTTAAGGACATGTTTGATTGCTCGTAGACAGCCACTCTGAAGCGCCCAGAGGCGATCCTAAAATAGTCAAAAAAGTCGAGACAGGACATCGTGAAAAAAGTCCACCACTCTAGTTTATCCAAAACAAACTAGAAAATAGACTTAATGTGTTAAATACCGGAATTATCCTTTAAGTAACTGGAAATAATTGATTTGATACTCAAACCACACACCCTGTTTACACCTGGTATTAAGATGCGTTTTAGTCGATCGGATCACAAGTGAACGACTCTAACTACTGGTGTAAACATGGTCTAAAACGTTTGGAGCTTGTCCACTTTCAACCACTTCCAGATGTAGTCGAAAATGACCAGATTGCTTTCGTAGTGCAGACGCTCATGTGGTCGAATGTATTCAAATAGCCACAAAAGACCACCTACTCTTCGTCTATTGACTTAGCACGTAAATATTATGGGAAGCGCTCTAGCCAGACAGGATTTAATCTTTGTCAACTAAGACCCAAGTTTGGTTTAAAGACAAAAAACTTACCAAGCACAATGTTCTCTCACCATTCCTGATTCCTGACAACACCTACAACACCAGGTGTAAACAGGTAGGCTATGTCTCCCTCATCTACTTGTGATCCGATTGACCAAAACGCATCTTAATACCAGGTGTAAAAAGGGCCTCAATATAAAAATAAATGATGCTGCTATAGTCTGAATATCAACACTATCCGCTTGTGGACTGATGAATACTGTTTCCCAGGGCCTTACTCCATTTCAAGTGAGAATACTGATCAATTTATGAGCACTATTCATTTATAGCACATCTTTCTTTTAAAAATTTGTGTTCCAGACACTAATATTTGATTAATGATTCAAAAAAATAAAAATGAATCACTGTAGTAGTATTACAGCACACCGTGAGTGTTTATTAATACTGTTTGTTATTTGCTTGTCAATTGCTGATTAAGTGTAAACAATGACGCATGACAAGCAGATACAGTCGAATAACAAACATGGTAATTTCCAGAACAACATTACGATTGTTCACATAATATTGCTTAGATGAACTTGTTCAGTTCAGTTCTAGAAAAGCAGATTGGGTGCATGAGGAGCTACAAGTGAGCTAGAAGAGTGGGATGTACATATTCTTCTGTAAACTGAGTTGATGGATGTTAGGCATGACATTCGGGTGCCAGCTCTACGCTCCGACTCTCTCTCATGGACCTGTCCACTGGAAAGAAAGAAACGACAGAACGAGAGCAGAAAGAATGAGGCGGAAGCAGATGCTCACTGGGGAATAAAACAGAAAAAGGGAGAGAGGAGAGAAGCTTTGTGCTCGAAATACAAAGGCAGGAGATAAGAAAGCGAAAGAACGTAAAGAGTTCAGAAAAATGAATGAGTGGGAAAGTAGTTGGAAATCTAATTAAAGACTGACTGGCTGCTGAGGCCATTGAGAGACCGTGAAAGAACTTCAATGCACAAGTTATGCCTCAGAAATGGAGTGAATTGGATTGTTCAGTGCATTGTTACATACAGTGGAGTTCAAAAGTCTGAGACCACAACTGGGGTTTAGGATTTTGAAACATTAAAAAAGCATTATGGCAAAACTAATTTCCAATTCTGTTCTAAGCAAATAAGCATATCTGTTAACTCCTTTGTACAAATGGTCAGATGTCCTTGCTTCCATTAAACCACAAGATGCTCTTTGGATAATTCTCAAATTATGTATGATTAGGTTTGACAGCAGTTTTTGGCTGGTTTCACAGACAAGGGTTGAAGGTACAATATGTAAGTTTTTGCCACCAGAGGTCGCAGTTTCAAAACAATAACAAAGGCGAAGCTTGATGATGCTATGGAGAGTGGAACAATGGGAGATGTAGTTTTCACCATCCAGAGATATATGGAATTCACAAATCATGTTCACAGATGTAATAAATTAGTTTTTGTATTACCATTACGTTTGATCACTCTAGTTTATATCATTGTAATGAATTAGCTGCAAGGATGTACAAATGTAATGCTATATTAGCCTGTTACTGATATGTGATATATGCAACTTTTCAACTCTCTATTGGCTTCTCCCTTGACTTTATGCCTCCACGTCCCAAAAAATCTGGATTAAACTGATCCCAACAGAAGGGTGGATGCAGCGTGGATTTCATGCCCAAAATGTAATGAAAACTTTAAAAATGAATCAAATAATACTATATTTGAATCATGCAGTATCTTACAAGATATTCTATTTATTCATAAGGTTTTAATTTATTTGCTCCTCCGTCAGGCTACAGTGATTAGGTAGGCTTTAACGTATTCAGCCTTTCAGTATAGGCCTACAGCAAAGTAGAAAGAGTTTGGCCTCATAAAATAATCCCCAAACAGCTGTCAAAATTTACCAAAAACGATACATTTTATTCTGTCACTAATTATATATATATATATATATATATATATATATATATATATATATATATATATATATATATATATATATATATATATATATATATTCATTCATCACAATCGAAAATATTTTTGTTTTTAGAATATTTATTAGTGATGCACGCCATGATTACAGAATAATAACCAAAAAAAAAAAAAAATGCAAAGAATGGCAATCACTGATTTTTGAAATCCAAAACAAATCCAAATCAGAAATAGTGTCTAACTATTGCGTCCCTTGTTGCACGTCATGTTTGCTCATTCTGGCAGAATGCAAATTTCTACATTGTGATTTCCTATCCTGTTTGAGCACTGGTTATCCAGATTTGGTGATCCTGAAAAGTTCCTTTCCAGATCAGATTGATCCAATCCGATGTTGCTTTGAAAAACTGGCTCAAAAGTAAGATGGATTACGTGATCACGGATCGCAAAAAAAAGGATTACTAAATCCGGATGAATTTTATCCGGATTAAACCTTTTGAAAAACCGGGCCCTGGTGATAGTCAGCTACAATGGCGGCGCCCGGAGAGGCTTCAGTTTCCGGCGGATGGATTACCCCCTTGGTGGAAACCAAGGATAGCGCGGATATTACGTCATTGATAGGCGACAATGACAAGGTACGAGCTATGTAAAACTGGAATTTACAAATCCTTGGGAACTTTGCATGAAATATAATCACGCTGTGCAAGTGGTTTTTGAGCTTGAGCTGTCTTAACTGAAAGAAACTTGCTCTGACATATCTTAAAATATGACAATATGCAATTCATGTAATTTTTTCAGTTCTCTCACATTTTTGAGCTGATAATATAATTTTTTGTAATGAATATTGTTGTATTTAATAAGAAAAAAAGCGAAATAAAAAAATTTGCACTGGTGGTCTCCTGTGTAGAAGATTGACACTCTTTCATTCTTTGCTTTATTCTAATGTCAGATTTTTTTTGTTTTTATTATTTTCATCCTATAATAACCTTCATAGCATCAACTAACAAGTATCTAAATAATACAAGTAAATTGATATGCTAATATTTAATGAGATTGCGGAGGATTGCGTTTTTCAGTATCTTGAATGTTTGATGCTTGTAATCAGAAATGTTCCAACCCGCATTTTTCCAACATCACTTTCCCATCACAAAAACAAGCCTTGCAAAGCAATCCCAGCTGTAAAGGGAAACAGGCTTTTTTTTTTTTTTACTGTCGCAATCTTCAAATGAAGACGACAGGAGGAGCTTTTGTACTTAGAAGCTGTTGAAGGGTCTTAGAAATTGCATTCAGCTCTGAGGCGCTTTTATAAGCCTCACAGTTATTGTACATGTTTTGTACACAGTTGCTCTAAAAAGTGACAAATCCGCTCTTCCATCTCAAACTCTGTGGTAAAACTTTATAAACTAGACAAAAATGGGTCAAAGTTTATTCTAAAAATCATGTTTCACAAATGCCTTTCAAAAGAAACCATCAGAAGACAAATAAGAAAGTATGAACTCTTCAAAGCAATGCCATATGACAATAGACTAGTATCTATTTATAAGCAAACTGTACAGGAAAGCGGTTATAATATTCAACAGCAGGATGTTTTATGCATGTACTGTAATGCTTTGGTGTAAAGGGGGATTTAAAAACTAACAAGCAAAAAAAATATGCTTCACATTTGTTCCCTGAAGTTAAAAACGTATGAGTCTTATAACTTAAAACACCACAGCTTTAAAGCTACACTGTGTGATTTTTAACCCCATCTAGCGGTGAAAAGGTATATGACCATCCAGTGAATATTAGTTTCTGTTCTTCTCAATTCCGATTTCGGTTTAACTCCTACGGTGGCCAATAAGATCCAAGATTAACATGGCTTCCAGTTCGACCTCGTCCACATTCGACACGGTGCCATCGAGTGTTAAAACTCGAAAGGCGAAGCTTAAATTAACGGCCTATGTCCCTCTTTGGCTAATGTACTTTCAAGATGGAGGGGCAACATGGCGACCGACATTAGAACCCCTTACCCGTATGTATTTTCAATGGTATATTATACACTCACGAGAATACTTTATTTCTTGAACGAAGTAAATATACATTAATGAGCACATATATTTTTGAAAGAACTAAGTGTTTTTAGCTAAGAATAAACTAAAAAAGTTACACAGTGTAGCTTTAAACACATTGGCCCTCATTTATCATTCTTGCGTAGAAACGGGCGTATATGTTGGCGTAAGTTTATGCTTACACTCCTCTCACCGCCTGATGTATGAAGCTGTGCGTACCTTTGAAATCTAGGTGTACGCAATACCTGTCCTTGATAAATGCAGCGGCTGAAAACGATGGTCATTAGAATAACACGCCTCTAAATATTCAAGTCTCCGCTTCCCCCACGCCCTCATTTTACGCCATGGACACACAGAAGACGGCAAAGAAGAGAAACTTCTCCGACGTGGAGATCAAATGACCTATCACAATGCATTATTTTACAGCACGTGTTTTGAAACAATTAGCATTTAATATCGTATCATGTACAATGTGATGATGATGTGATGTGGAGTAGCCTACCATTCATTCACATTAATAATTGCATGTCCATTTGTAATATTCTTATTCGTGTTGGCATTTATGAGGAAAAAACAATGATACGGACATGAGCGCTCTAAAAGCGGCACTAAAATATATTTTAAAACTTTCACAGAGACATCAAACATAAAGCACAAAACCTTTCTTTAAACTGAATTTCGTTTTGTATTAATTGTATCTTAATTTTAATCAATGTTTCGTCAACCAATTAGGCCTACCTGGATTTAACAAATAGGAAAGTAAATAGCAGATGATATGAAACGGAGGACGCGTGAACTGAGCTCATCTCATAAATGAACCGAAACTCGGCGTATAAGGTACCCTACTTGCCTCAGACATGTCTACTTTTAAACAGAACAATTCAAAACGAAAGAAAACAGACTGCAGACTGCAGACTGCTCTCGTAATCTGAAATGTGCATTTCTCTCTGGCGCGTTCACTACTGCGAAGATCACGAGTCAGCATCTCAACTTCATCTTTGCAGCCGACACAAAGAAAACACTTCTTTATTAATAAACAATTAAAATATCTCCTTGCTATATTTTACATATTCATAATCATTACTTTTGCCGGTTCTTTGTGACAGATTTTTACAGTGAAGTTTATAATTAGCCTATGTTGTTGTTGTTGTTGTTTTTTTGTCATATGTTTTAGTTTGTCAGCGCATTTTGTGGTGTTAGGAATTGTGTTTCTGCGCATTTCCGCACTAACTCAAACGTGCGTACACCACCTCCTGAGCTGGCGTGGGATTTGAGCGTGCCGTACGCCAACGTCCATATTGATAAATCTCAAAGTCACCGTGGTTTTGGGTGTACGCCAGGTGTACGCTCGAAATTTGGTGTACGCACTTTTGATAAATGAGGGCCAATGTGTTTTCACGTTGTATGGGGACTTTCCATAGATATAATAGTTTTTATACTGTACAAATGGTACAGTGCTGGTCAGAATTATTTGCCCACTTGGTAAATATGATCAAAGACGACTGTAAAAAAAGAAAAAAAAGAAAACTGCACTGCGTTTTGATATTACAGTTTTTCTCAAATGCTAAAACACAAAAGCCAATCCTCTAAACCAAATGACCAGTTGTCTAAACACATTTACAAAATCTAGCCATCATTTTCCAATATCATAAACACATTTCACATGAAGACACAATTCACAAAACACAATCCTCCGTTCTCATAAATCTTAACACATTTTTCCTTGCTAAAACACAAGTTGCAAAAGAACTCTGCTCATATTCTCAAATGAAAGCTCATGTGAAGCAAATTGCTTGCCACAGTCAGCAATTTTTGAACACAATGAACACACCTGGCTACATTCATTACACACAATGACTCAAAATTGAAGACACTTATTGCTAATGCTGTGACCACATGTATAAAAGCAAGTTCAGAGTGCACAGTTTGCTGAAGATTCCAAACAAACACAATGGATGACGGCAGAGTCAGGGGAAGAGGAATTCGAGTCAGAGGAGGGAGAAGAGCTGGCCATGGAAGAAGAGGAGCAGGCCAACGAGGAAGAGGAGGAGGAGGCCAACAAGGGAGAGGAGGAGGAGGCCAACAAGGGAGAGGAGAAGGTCCAGGAGGGAGAGCAAGACAACCTCGCACCATCATTACGGACGAGATGCGAGCAACAGTCATTGACCATGTCATTGTCCATGGCATGACAATGGCTGAAGCAGGACTAAGAGTCCGTCCAAACCTGAGGTTCACCGTGGCCACCATTATCTGGGCATTCAGACAACACAACAGGTATTGTACTCTATTGCTTTCTTTGTCACAATACAAATTTACAAGCCTGTGAAAGTAGTCTATTGGTTTCAACTCAGTTGTTACTGTATTGTAAAACATGTCAATTGACAACACATGTTTCTTTCTTTAGAGTTGAAAGAATGCCACATAGAGGTGGTTGCCATATTTACAGCGGCACAAGAAACCCTCATTGTGGATATGGTTCGTGAGAACAACCTCATCAGACTCCGGGAGATCAGAGACAAAGTCATTGCCGATAATGTCAACTTTGAGAGCATTGATGTCAGCTTGGCCACAATAGACCGAGTTCTCCGGCGCCAAAGATGCGGATAAAACAGGTCTATAGGGTACTCTTTGTGCTTTTGGGTTTGGAGGGGCTTGTCCACCAGCATGCTGTCCTTGGGTCTTACAACACCCAACGTCTCCTCACCTTCCTAGAGGAGCTAAAAGACATCCTCCTGGACTGCCAACAACACCATCCTGAGCCCGCACATCACATTTATGTGATCATTTGGGACAATGTAAGCTTCCACAGAACAAATCAAATCAGAGAGTGGTTCACCACCAACAGTAACCACTTTTTAAACGTCTGTCTGCCATCCTATTCCCCTTCTTCGAACCCTATAGAAGAGTTCTTCTCATCGTGGAGATGGAAGGTTTATGACAGACAACCATACACTAGAGAGAACCTCCTAAGGGCAATTGAGCTGGCCTGTGTTGACATCCCAGTGGAGGCCTTCCAAGGATGGATTCGCCATTCCAGTGCGGTTTTCCCGCAGTGCCTGGCAAGAGACAATATAGCCTGCGATGTGGATGAGGTGATGTGGCCCGATGCAGCTCAGCGACATGATGCCGCACAGTGATTGTGGTGTGAATAAAGTAAATAAAAAAACTTCACATCCTGATCATGTTTTCAAGAGTGTTTTACTGTTGTGTGCAATAGATTCTGTTTTTGCATTGAGTTGTGTTACAGTAGTGTACATGCAGAATTTACTATAGATTTATACTCTTCATATGAAACTCACAAATCTAAATGCCTAATCCTCTGCAGAGATCTAAGAAGATCCATTACTGTAAAGTTTCTAAAAATATGCATTGATAGTTATGAAACAAAGAACCTTCTCACAAATTGAGCATTGTGTTTTCAATTGTTTTGCTGTAGTGTGTAATGATGTGTATAGTGTTTACATTTTTGAAAGCTTCGAGCTGCTCTTTTGGTGTGAAAGTTTGAGTTTTGAAGTGAGAAGGTGTGGTTGTGTTTATGTAGTTTTAGAAAAAGGTGTTGTGTTTAGACATTGGGGAACATGAAAGAAAAGTTTGTGAAATGTGTTTTAGCATTTGAGAAAAACTGTAAAATCTAGGCCTAACATAATTGAAGTAAAAGAATTGAAAGTGGGGGGGGGGATCACATAATGACAAATGTTTTTCTCCAAAACACGTTGGGAACATGATGAGTTTGGAGAACAACTGACAAGAGGTCAGAGACCATTCCTCCACACAGAATCTCTCCAGATCCTGCAGATTCCCAGATCCATGTGGGCTTCTTCTCTTCAGTTCAGTCCACATTTATTTTTCCATAGGGCTCAGGTCAGGGACTGGGATGGCCATTGCAGATGGATGGTTTTGTGCTCAGTGACCCATTTTTGTTTTGATTTTTGTTTTTGGATCAATGTCCTTTTGGAAGATCCAAACATGGCCCGTTCTAAGATTTCTAGCACAGGCTGTCATAGTTCATAAATATTACTAAACTAAATTTTCTAATGCTTTGTTCTCGACACTCATTTTTAGCAATAAAAAATAACTGAGGATGTCTCGCACACCTTCATCATGTCACGTAATCTGTGGTTCACACAAGATCAAAACCATTTCACAATCTGAAAACTCGTTCTCATCTTATAAAAGTAGAACTGAAAAAGGGAAGCAACAAGCAAGACAATGTTCTGTATTTATTGAATGTACAGTTATATTATTTATCGAGGCAATAAAAATTACATCCAGAGTAATAAGTTTCCCTTTAAACAAGGCAGACCAGTACATTATCTACATACAGTGTTAACAAAAGAGCATTTCAGTAGAAGCTGAGAAAGAGACAGATGCAGAGAGAGATATGTACTTGGTTAAAGCTGTAACTGAGGCCGAGCAGAAGTTAGCCCTTGGTTAAGCAGGTTTTGTCCCTTAAAGTCTGACGACAGTCCTCACAGATTTCAGTACACAAAGTATCCCTCAGTTTGGGCCCACGAGTGTGATGGACCAGCCTGGCTCATCCCCTGAGGAAATCTGATTATTGGCATGCTTTGAAAACACAAACTGTATACCAACAAAGAACTAAATTTACAGGACACGATTTGCAAAGCATTTTCAAAATAAAAGGTGCTAACATTAAAATAACAATAATAAAAAACAGAAGAACAACCTGAATTTTGTCCCATTTTAAGACACTAAAAAGTGGGGTTCTAAATCCCATGATAAAAAAAAGAAAAGAAAAAAGGAATTTTGTGGTTTTTAAATGATAAAGTAGTGCCATTCAACCATTAAGAAAACCATAACACGATATAACAGGCACGATACAGAATCATTCCACTGAAAGGAAAATGACAATCAAAGTGTCTTCAATTTAAAAATAATAAAATTACAGGCCATAAAGTATTTAGGTGCTTCTCATTAAACGCTTGTACCTCATTTTAACCAAAATATAAAATAAAATGACAGACAGGTAGTAAAAGACAGCTGAATGGCGCTTGGGACGACTGTAGAATGTGTGCATGTTGTTGGGACACTAGATCAGCCTGAGACAAGCAAAAAGACAGATGTCACTCAAGACTTCTCCTCTAGTCAGTAGTAAAATTCATTTACCTCTAAAATGGAATGAATTATATGTAGATCGATATAAACTCATGTGGTTTCGACTGAAATACACACATTAATATTTCCTGGTAGTATGTACATCACTAATGTCCCTCTCCAAAGATAATGAGACATGGAGAGAGGAAATGTTTACATGCAAGTACCATTTATCCCTGCTTATACGGGTATATAAAGCTATCGACTTAACACGAGAACACATTAGATGGGCCGAGTCATATAAAACCCTCAACGAACAAACCCTCGCTTCTCATAGTGAAAGATGGTGTTGTCCATCTCACTTCAGCCCTTTGCATTCTGGCCTTCTAAACTCTACTGTGCAGTGTCCATTCTCGCAGCCAGCACTGACCTCACACACACACAAACACACACTTTGTAAATTACTCTAGGAAATATTTTCATCAATGCATGGAGAAGAAATGTAATGTGCATGTTGCATATTATGTTACTCACTCAGCGAATGTAATGGTTTGATAGTCATAAGTGCTGTAATCATTGTCTTTCTCAAAGTGCTTGAACGAGGTCATAAAACACATTTTCATGCTCTGGTATTTTAGTGTGAATGATGCATGCTAGCACTGAATGCTTGTACATCAACTCCAACCATCTTAATTTTGAGCCTCGGAGTGAGAGACACAAAGAGAGTGAAAGGAAGGAGGGGAAGAAACTCCACTGGACACAGAACCAGAAAACCGACCCGATTTCTAAAAGTAAACGGGACGAGGAGGATGACAGCAGACCAGATTACTATACGAGAACGCAAAATCCAACCGTCATGCATTCTAATGGATTAAAAAAAAAAAAAAAACCTGGATTGCGGAGCTAAGCTGTAACAGTCTTGCTTCAATCTCACATTAAAAATCCTCATATGCTGTTTTTTGTTGCATATTATGCAACACGTTATGCCTCTGAATAGACCTTGATAAAGCCAGACGGGGGATTTGCACAGAGTCCATGAGATGGGATCCGAAGTGGAACCGCACCCGTGAAGCTGTGAGCGGATTCGTCTGCGATTGGACACAAAATACAAGGGGTGGCCCATGAAGTTTCCTGGACATCACTGGATTTCAGACAGTGTCAGATGTGGGATCACTGCCAATTACAAAGAGTCGGGATTAGATTAAGCCAACCGACGGAGAGAAGGATACGGGGGAGGTACGGGAGAGAGAGAGCGAGTGGGATTAAGTTACACCATTTTAGAAATAATTATCTGGGTGAAAGAGTTCAAGCAAAGTACTGTATATGTAGATGGGAGGCACTTAAACATTTAGGTTTCATTGGACACAAACAAACGCCATACACCCAGAAATAAAATGCAAAAATTGTAGCTTTAGAGTTACAACTGCTGTGTTAAATGGACAACACACCATATTTAACCCTAAAAGATTCACTGTAATACTTTTAAGGTACATATTACTACTCTAAGGTACTAATATACATCTTTTAGGGATAGATAAGGAGCAAAGTTGTCCAGTTGTGACAAGCTATTGTTCCCTTATTGGTATAATTTTTTCTGACAGTGAATTTAAACCCCGATAAACATTCACATGACAGGATGTTTCGGCTGCAGTGGTGAAATGAAATGAATGAAATTGTGTTTTTCGGGGGTGGGTAAAGCAATAGTCCATCTGTGCATTATTATGTAAACACGTACCACCAGATTAAGCAATAGCCTAGCGTTAGCATCACAGCCTCAGAATTCTTTACTGTCAAATTTACACCGCCACCTTCAGGACGACTTGTGGAACTACACATAAAGCTGCAAAGTGCAAAATATACAACAGAAATGGAGAAGCCCGTCCCTCTGGTTTCCACAGGTGTCTTGTGTACAGGCATTAGTATGTACGAGAGCCCACGTCGTTAGAGCTGGGTAAAATCCACAATCCATTAAAACAGAACTTTGGTTTAAAATTTTTTTAAAAGATGCCAGATTTGATTCAGACAGACAGTGGCAAAGTTTTTGCAGGTTTAAAAACAAAAATCCTCAAAGAAATTCATAAAATGTTTTAGTAATACTATGTCTATTCTTTAAATCCACTGCGGACAGAAATGGATTGGAGAGAGTGATGGGAAAAACATATAAAACAAATTGTAGAATCACTAGTACACTCCGGTAGTATCCGTCTCTGACTTGACGGGAGTGTTTGAGGTTGAGGAGGATTCCAGCAGTGAGATATTTCCCAGGTTGCTCCCCAGCTGTGGTTTGGGGAGGTGTAAGGCGGCGTGCTGCAGTTGGAGGAGGGGCCAGAGCTGAGGTTGTCATTGGCCTGACCTATCAGGGTGTCTTTACGAGAACCTTTGCTCTCGAGCTCCTGCAGGAACTGAGACACCTCCTCTGGCAAAAGCTTCCGCTCCGCCTCGCACTCGCGTGTCAGACGGGCCTGGTTCTGCAAAGACATGAGGATTTAAGAGGGCCATTCCACAGAAAAGATCATCCTAGCTCATTAAAATTATTATGAGATAACAAAAAGGTTGGGTGAAATGACCAACTAGGGTTGGGTGATATGACCAAGGTTTAATCACAATAAGCAATTTTATTCCGCGATAACAATGTGTATCACAATGTAGTTATTTTTTACTGAAAAAAAGGTTGTTACGATATCAACATTTTAGATAACACGTACATTTCACAGTTCTCTGCAGAAATTAAAAAAATCAAATAAAATAATAATCAAAAAAAAAAAATATATATATTATATATATATATATGATTCTTATTAAAGCTACGAAATTTACTTAGTCAAGATCAGAGGACTTTCTCTTTTAATTGATACAACTAAAGACACTGACACACATTAGGTGAATGTACAGATCCAACACATATTCGATTTCCCCCCAACTGTTTAAGACATAAACGACTTTGTTTACCCGAATACTCGCCAAGTTCGAGCAATGATGACAGATAGACTGGCACATAACTTTGTGTGTATCTGACCATTTCAAAAGGATAGTTCACCCAAAAATTTAAATAAAATAAAAGCCTTAATTAAATCTTTGATTGAAAGGGATTGTATCTCTTCACGAGATTCATATTATGATGCCTTTATGACCGCTTTGGTTCGCAGTACTTTTACTGGAGGCACATAAAACCTCTCAGGTTTCATTAAAAACATCTTCATTTGTGTTTCAAAGATTAACCAAATAATTGAACCGACATGATGGTGAGTAAATGTATAAAATGCTTCGGATGTGTGCGTGCTCAGAAAACCGTCTTTCAAACTGTGTGCAAATACTGAATTGAGTTCCCTTTCTCGCCTTATTGTGCTTGAAAATTTAAAATCAAGGCAAAGAAATTTATACCGGTTGTTAAAATTCCTACTGGTTAATCGTGTCTATGATATCCCTCACCCTTACTTCAAATAGTGCAAGAAGCTTTCAGAACCTGAATTGACCGTTGCTTTTTTCTTGATGGTTGGCATTTTATCTCTTTTCTAACTAAGGTATTTAGGCAAACGCTATAGTTACTATGGGACATTTCAGTAAGGAAGAGGAGGAATCTATCAGGATGAACAGGGACTAGCATGTTAGGACTGAAGGCTCAATAGATCTGTGAAAGGACTGACCAGTGGAACCTCCTCCTCAATTTTCTGAAGGATGTCCTTGTGAAGGGCTTTCAACTTCTCTTGACGCTTCCCCTGAGACGTTTCCAGCTACACAAAGAGAGAGAAGAAATTAAGGGACTTTATGAGGAAGATTGACCTTGATTGTTTGTATGTTTTAAATGGCTCTGTAACACTTTGTCCTAACAAGGTGAGGAGATATAACAGCGTCAAGCCATAATCTGAGTTTCTGTCCAAAAGTGATGAGACATTCTGCCTACTGTCTAAAGCTGTCTAAAATACCAGTCAGGTTTACTATGGGTGGATCTACCCAGCGATGAAACAAACAGAAACATCCAATATCTTCTGATTGGCTACCATTTTATTGTTTTGTGCTTTATTAAGGCTGTAACACAAACCAAGCTGACGATCGGCAAATGTCGGCCATCGTTGAGTTGAGTGTCTATAGTTTTTGCTCTCTGTTCCACAGCACTGGCACTAGTCTTGACCCCTGTGGGCAGCTTTTCAGGCCAATTGAGCACGTTGACTCGGCGATGGAGTCCAGCCGAGAGACAGATCACTGGCTGTTCAGCTTAATGAACCAGTGCACAAAAAAGAAAATTAAAATGACGAAAGCAAGCAACAGCTGCTGTGTTTTACGGTTTATACCAGTCGTAGCTCTTCTAGTTACCCTTTTGAATGACGCACTACTGTCACCTGCTGGTATGGAGAGTTATTTCCAATCATGCAGGCACACAATGTATGTGGTTGTATCTGGCTGTAGTCTTTGCAGTGTGTTCAAACTCAACTTTTTGGCTCAGACACAGTCGATGTGAGGTGACACCAAGGCAGGCTTATTTTGCCACTAGTTCTTTAATGCCAGTTTGGTGCGTCTGGGCATTTATGCTCTCAGTACAGGCCAAAAAAAAAAAAAAAAACAGACAATGGAAACTTGAGTGGCACCTAATTAGGACAAGGTGTATAGGCTTTCTTAAATATCAGTTCATATAAAAAGAGCCATTTACACAAAAAACGAATTAACACTACATCCAGACACTTCCAAACTCACCTGACGGATTAAGCTGACCGATTCATTGATATGTTTTCTATTGATCTCGGTCAGCTCCCTGCTAAGTGAGAGAAAGACAGAAGGTGGTTACTTTTTTTGTACTTTACCATGGGGTGAGTCGAGGAGCTGAGTGCAATGCTGAACTCTCCAGAAGTAAATGGCTCAATCAACATCAGCAGCACATTCAAAAATTGCTCTCTTTTATCTTTATCTTTCAATAACGGGACAGATAAATATGGTTGCTTTTAACGACATATCTAAGCATCTCGGAACATTTCTAAGCTAAGCTACATGTCAAATTGTTTTTGAAAAGGCTTCAAAAAAACATTAAAGTGATGTAAATGCATTTCGTCCATATAATGAAAATCAGTACTGTCCAGAACAACAGTAGACCCCATTAACTTTATGGAGAAAACACACATAAGGGTGAGTACATGATGACATGATTTCATTTTTGGGTGAGACAATGCACTTAAATAATGCACCAAAAATGAAAACACTGTCATCATTTATTCACCTTCATATTGATCCAAAACTGTGTGATTTTCTTAATTCTTCAAAATTCTTCTTTTGTGTTCTGCAGAAGAACGAAACCCGGTTTGGAACAACATGAGGGTGAATAAATTATGACCGAATTTTCATTTTTGGGTGAGTTAACCATTTAACCCCAGACTGCTACAAGCATTTTCCTTGAGATAAGAAAACCCATTACTAACTTTTCCTTTTCAGATTTCTTGGCCTCAATGATGCTGTTTATCCTCTTCCTATCCAAAATCTTCTGTATCTCTTTCTTCTCTCTGCAAGTAGAAATGTGACATTTCAGCATTTGTACACACACAAATGCACCTCAAAACATAAAAAAAACATTTCTTACTTGTCGCACACATCCTTGAGTTTTTTGATCTGGGCTGCTTGGCATTCTTGTGCGATTTCCCTCAGTTTCTGATTGGCCTAAGACAGAAGAACAGAGTCACAACGAATCAGCATTTTTAGCAGTGTGTGTGTGTGTTGTGGCTCTCAGAGCAGCTGTGATAGCGATGTCTTTGCGCTATTGTTATGCTTGTCATACCTCTTTGAGGTGGCATTGTTTAGCCTCTATCTCTATCTGATGTTGTGACTGTCTGAGCGCAAGAAGCTCCTGCAGCTGCTCCTCTCTGAACTGCTCTGTCTGTCTCTGTAGCTCCAGATCCAGCTCTTTCAATTCCCTCTGCACGGTCTCCTCTGACCCACTGCGCACATGCAAACAGCAAACAACCATTTATAATAAAAATAATAATTCATAAAGATATTATTCAAAGTGAACACACTCCAATCTTGTTTAAACCAAGGGCCGGTTTCAAGTTCGAAATCAAAAGTAGGATTTTGATCCAATTTATAACAAAGAAATGTTCTACAGTAAAGTGAAGAAATACTTCAGATTCTGCACTATGTCTAAATCACTAATCAAATGAACAAATTTGTGACATTGAGCATGGGACATCTGCAAAAAAAGTTCAGATGTTCTATGAAAGGTCACTGTTTGTTTGGCTACTTGTAAAATATGGCTATCTGCGTTTATTTACTGGGTTGTTTGTATCCTGCTTTAAACATGTAAAATACCCATCAGAGGGCCTACGCCTAAGGGTGGAAGAGAGCACTGTTCATTCTGAATCTGAATGAACAAGGCTGAATAAGCGGTCCACAATCGCTCCCCGGGCGTCGCAGCAAAAATGTCTCCCGGTGTGTGTGTTCATAGTATGAGTGTGTTCAATACTCACTGCTGTATGTGTGCATTCGGATGAGTGAAATGCAGAGCGCAAATTCCGAGTTTGGGACACGATACTTGGCAACACATCATGTCACTTTCACAATATGAAATAAAGAGCAAATTGTTTTCACACAAGCACAATATCTACCTGGCCAACATTAATTATGGTTAAAACGTCAATTCCCTCACTTTTTCTTCAGACTGGTGCGCACACGCTTCTCCACCTGACTTCGTTTCCTCTGGAGGTCAGAGTTCAGCTGAGTACAGCGGGTCCTTTGTTCCTTACTGAGAGCACACATCTGAAACATACATACATAACACATTATTTTTTAGAAGTTATTCTTTGGCCTTTCTGCCTTTATTCTGCCGTTAGAGCGTTCCCCATTCTTATGCCACAGCCAATCTGAATTAAGCTTTCAGAAGTGCTGATAGATGTTTAAAGGTAGTTCATTTTCTATAACAGAATAATTCTTGACTGCATTTCCATTCCATATCATTCCATCAAATGATCGGAACTTCAAAAAGGCATAAAAACTACTAGAAATGACTAATTAGATTTTCTCTAAAGTGGTTTTCATCATGTGACTGTCCAGCTAGCTCAATACTTACTACCTCGCTTCTGAAAAATGAAGTTAACTTTCTACTGAGAGCTGCGGCAGATTTAAGTCATGCTCTCTTCTCTATAACATTGTTACACTGTAACTGCTTAGAAACAGCCCCAGTTCTGAAGTAAGACTTTCAAATTAGTAACAGAGGTTTGGGGAGTTTCAATGCAAGACACTCAAAAACGGCAGAAGAAACCAGTTTTACAAATGAAAAATGTCTTGAGATTAAAGCGGCACTATGCAGTTTTGGCAATTTCTTCGCTGTATTCTTGCTTTTTGCTCAAGGGTTTCTCTATAAAGCTTCGGAATAGATATATGACAACACTCGTAAAAACTCGTTGGCGAATCTCCCCCCTCCCATCTTCTCCCTCTGGCATTTGTTTTCAAAGAAGCCGGCATTTGTTTAAAAATAAGTACACACCCATGGTTGAACGTGACCATGACGGTACATTCCTTACATAAAACTTAATTTAAGTGCTTTTGACCTTTTTCACATGTTTCTTGCTCAACTCCTTGAGATCCTTGGACTGCTTCTTCATCAGCTTCTGGTAGGAGTTGTGCTGCTTGAGGTCATCAATAGACTGAGGTTCGATAACTGCAAAAAAACCAACACACAACTTGACCATGATATTTCAAAACCTCTCTCAGTGCTCTGCAGGAGTCGAATGACTGATGAAGAAGAGCGAATGATGGTGAGTATGATCTTACCTTTAAGAATATTGTTGACAAGATCTTCTTTTGGGTCTATAACATATTATACATGAACATACAGGTCACTTAATGGACAGTACATGCAAATTCATGAGTAGACATCAATACAAACTGACATGACTAACATTATGTCCAAAATGCAGACAGGTAGAGAGAGACAGAGAATGAGCGAGAGAGTGACGGCAGGAAAAATAGAGATTGTTTCAGAGGCTAGACCGAACCTGATGGAGGAGGGTTCATGACCTCACTGACTATAGGAGGAAGTGTTGGAGATGGCAGAGGGCAGAAAGGGCCAGCAGAGGGTACGCAGGGAAGGTCTCCTTCTTCTAGTTTCGGAGGTCTACCCTGCACACACACATGTTGGATTTTCATGTTTTATGAGGACTCCAGAGTAATAATGATTATTATACTGCACAAACTGTATATGCTAAGCCCTAACCGTGAACCTACCAATCACAGAAAACTTTCTGCATTTTACATTTTCAAAAAAAGCGGTTTTCTTCATGGTGACCAAAAAATGTCCCCACAAGGTAAAAAATAACTGGTATTAATATTATTTTGCAGAGATTTGGTCCCCATAACGTAGGGAATACCAGAATCACACACACACAATATGCATTGACATAATTTATTAAATATCTGCAAGATGTTAGTTCATGGTAATAGTTCAACCAAAAATTAAAATCCATAATTTATCCTCACCTTTTGTTCCAAACCCATTTGATTACATTTTTTTCCATGGTAAAAAAAAAAGGAGAAAGTCTGAATATATCACTCTTTTTCATTTACAGTAGTTAAATAAATGGAGTTGGGACTTTCAAGCTTTGAAAAAGCACCATAAATGCATCAGATCATAAAAAGCAACTCGATCAACTGATTAATTGAAAATATGAGTCGAAAGAATGATTTGCTCATGAATAAGACATTGCTACTTTTCTCAAGAAGGAGAACTTAGATTTCAGGTTTTCACTGAACAATGACTTAATTTCAGTCTGTTTTTTTTGGTGGTAGTTTGGAGCTCACTCACTTTCATTATAATAAAAAGAGTGGCCAGGGTATTAAAAAAGTATGTTCTATAGCAGCGGTTGCAACCTTATAGTACGCGGGAGGACGGTTTGTCGATCTGCGTGCTAGCGAAGGTTAATATTGTATTTATAGTACCTTAATAAAACAGGCTGAGTGACTATGAGGAATGACTACCTCAAAATGTACGACCGTATGCAAGTTCAAGGGACTTTATATAAATTAAATAAATACACCTCTTTAGCTATTATCACGTGCCAATAATTATCCCTCCCCGTGCCAATGCTGGCAAGCGTGCCATAGTTTGCAGAACCCTGTTCTATAGAATAAAGAAACTCATAAAAGTTTGGAACGGCACAAAGGTGAGCACTTTTTCTATTTCTGGCTGGGCTGCAAGTCCAAAAGAGAGATCAGAAGAAAGAAGTGGTTGGTAACTTACAGAGATTCAAATTTGACTGCAGGAACTACTAGTACTTCTACTAGTAATTTAGCACCAGTCACATGAGATTTACTAAAATGGCACCTAAGGTTGATGCTGCCTTAAAGCAGAACTCGGCAACTTCTCGTCTTCTTCGCTGATTTTCACTTTTGTTGTCGCATGTTTTCCCCACGAGCTCCCCCTACAGCTGTGGGGCGTATATTTCACAACACTATCGTAAAAAAACTCACTTGCGGCACCCTTCTCCCCCGTTCTACACTGCTCGTGTGCATTTGCTATTATGGAGCCGGCCAACTTTACTTGCGGAGCTATGTCTACCGAAGTGGGTAATACATCATACACATTATCATAGAACATTGACATGTACATTTTGTATTCTGTTATCAACCAGTAAACAGTTCGTGTTTCTCGCTTGTTCTCGTTTCGCTTCTCACGAGACTTCCTATTTTCATTTTGCCGGGACGGTAGTCCCCATGTTGCAAGGTTGGTTTTCCGCCTGGGAACGCTGGGGGAGCTAGGAAAGTCACCAATATCACCAGAACAGGTTGTTTAACCATCCAAATGATTTCTAGACAGCTTTATTAAGTTAAAAAAGTTACCAAGTTCACCTTTAAACACAAAAACAAGTGTGACTGACCTCAGTGGGATCCACCATAAGTGCTAATAGCTGCCTTTCTCTCTGGGCCAGCAGAGAGAGATGTTTGATGGGGTTTGTTAGAGCCTCTGCGTATTCTTCACACACACAAAATAAGGAAGACAGAGAAAAAACATCAGAGTAAGTCTCTGTTACAAAGGTAGACGCATATCCGAGCTTGTAACCAAAAGACTGTTGGTGTAAATCCAGTCTTCAAATTACCATTGTGAAAGACACTTAACTACAGTTTTTTTCTGCTACTGTAAATGACTACTTGCATAAAAAAAGCTTTTTGTACACACTACAGCTAAATACACTAGTCACTTTTATGCACAGAATTGAACGGACAACTAGCTTTGCACCACTTAATGCAGTGATGTCACTCTTTTTCGATCACTGGAACTGTTTAATGTTTAATGCGGTTTTAAAGCAGTTTAACAAGAATAAATAAAACACTGCACCTCTGTCCTATAACGAACCTCTGTCGGCCAAAAAATTTTCAATGCAGGAAAAACCCTGTTTCCAAACGGCATAATTTAGTTCGTTTAGTAAAATCTCTTCCTCTCATTGATTCCCTCCTTTGCTCAAAGCGCTTTGACGTCATGACGCACAGATGCGTAGGACGCCGTGCTATGGTGTCCTTTAGAGGACAAAAGGAACAGTTGTGCGTTCACGGTCTGTATATACTATAATATATATATATCTATATATACTATCGATAAGAGGACTCGTTAATGTCGATGGTTCATAAAAATTAGAACCGGTTCTCAATTCCCATCCCTACACACAACCAGTTTCAAATATTAATTCTGTGAAGCAACATGTCTTTCCGACAACCATGGCATTCGTAGTCCCATAAATCTCTCTCCTACCTTGGTGCTCGTTGGGGATGTAGTCCATAGCTTCAGTGTACACGAGTAGGGATGCCAGCATGAGTGGTTGGTTCAGTTCATTCTTCAGACTGAAGTAGTGATATCCTAAAGACACACACACACAAACACATATAGCATATACGAACCAGCAGATCTTTAGTGCAGTATCAGAACAGCAAGTCTGTTAAACCACTGCCACGTATTTTGCACAAACCTGGACGCAAAGCCGATACTGGCAAGATACGGTGACCAAGAAACTTCCCATTTTCCTCATACACTGCTAGTCGAAGAGACGCCAGGGTGGGTAATACCACCTAGAGATAGATTAAAAGCATTCATTTCATTTGATAAAAATGTGTAGATTATCACAGTACAAGTACAGCATTAGTCAGCTTCACAGTTTTGTGCATGACATAACTGACATGATTGGATGAACATTCCTTTCTTTTGTTACCTTGGTGAACACAAAGGTTTCATCATCCCAGATTGGATCCAGAGAGTTGTTGTTAGAAGTTTTGTTCGATATTTTCTTTTAGTGTCTGCAGGAAGTCCAAACATGTCTATCTCCACATAAACACTGGCCTTCTTATCACTCAGAAACTGGCCTGAGACGATCTGTGTGTGTGAGTGAAAGATGAGATATGATCTGATTGTACATGCTACATAAAACTATTACTATAATATGATGATAACTTCAAACAAAACGATACATGTGAACACAATACCTTGACTCTAACTGTGTTGGCTACAATCCCATCCACAATGTCTATAGTAAAGGGGTCAAAGTGTTTGTCTGTGCGTCTCATGAACTCCGGCTTCAGTAGATACCCACAGTGGCCGTTATATTCAAACACCCCCATGTTCAACTGCATCGGCAAGTCTGAGAAACAGAGGTATAAGCTTATTTTAATATACAAAGGCATTCAAAATATACGTAAATGTAGAACAACCGATAAAAAAACAAGGAAGAAGGCAATAACAGAGTGCTATCTGCATGTCTGACCGAGAGTTTGGAAGTTTAGCGCCACCATCTGGCAGCCCACGTTCCAGAAGAGCTGTGGCATATAGTTACTGGAATCCACACGTGTCCCTTTGGGGTAGATGCGACTTAGCTGCTTTTTATTGTATCTGAATAAAAACATTTTTGCTCAGGAAGAACAACATTACTTGAATATGACGCAAACATGCCACATCAAACATATGTAACTGAAACCACTAAACACTAGTCTTGATTTGCTTTCAAATTAACATTAGAATTAGTGTGTCCTAAACCACAGTATGTTGAAATGGTTATGCCAATGGTATTTCTGCTATTTCTGGTGGAAATGTGTAAACACTACATAATGCCTTATATTGCCCACAACGCATCATGCTTTGAAGGAGAATTCAGATCAGGACTACAAACACAAATAAAAAGAGTAATTAGGCAAGTTTAGAAAAGGGTAGTAATTGTAGTTTAGAAAAGTGAGTAATTAACAATCAATATCTAATCAATATCCTAGGCTGGTGAAGGATACTCAACAAACTCGCCAGGAGAATTCTTCATTGTGTCCATGCCTTTGGTCTCCACAAAAGATGACATCTCAAAAAACTTATTCCTCTCTAAAAACAGAGAGAGAGGGATCGTTCAAAAATGGATGATTCTGTCCTGGCTTTTGACTGGTCAACACAGTTTTGCTGTTCCAGCCATGCTAGAATACACAGCATAGTAACAGCTGTGATGTGAAAAGTATCAGTACTCACTAGCTGACACCTCAAATGATTTGAATTTGACTGGTTCTATGTAGTTGACCAACGTGGACATCTCCTCTGTAGCGTTCACCTCACTGTACGCAGTACCCTGAAACAGAGAGACACGTCAAATATGTGCATAGAAAGAGACAGGGAGCAGAAACGTGAACAGGACAGTCAACAAGTTACCTCATCAGTGTTGTTATGTTTCTTTGGATCTGGAATGGGTTCCTCTTCCTCCTCTTCATCACTGTCTCCGTCTCCCCGGTCTATAGGGTAATATTAAAAAAATAATACACACACACACACACAAAAACACAGAAAATTTAATATACATCATAAATACATTGACCATGAACTTCCATACTGCTGCCTGAGTGACTTCAGTCTTCATCCTGATTGGTTGAAACCTCATGTCACCTAGGCACAAACCCACCAATACTCTTGCGGATATCAAGGTCTTTGGCCATCCTCTCTGCAAGCTTCTCGCCCCCATTGGACATGTTCTGGCCCACCTCCCCATCAGACAACGGACAATCTAAACACAAATCTCATGATGAATGGGTTTGAAAGTGAAATGAAATGGGTAAATGAAAAATGGATCATGTGTATATTTAATTGTTCATGAATGAGCCAGAATGGTTTTAGAACCACAAAAAGAGCCCCTCATACATTTGCACTGCAGTTGAGTTGCAAAATGTAGATACCAGCAATGAAAGAGTCCAAATGTTTGCAAAGTTGTAAATGTCATCATTTAGAGCTAAGAAAGAAAGCCATACAAGTTTGGAATGACATGATGGTGAGTAAATGATGACAGATAGTTCATGAGCTAACTCTCTAATCAAGCAGATATGACGGAGATGTGCAATAACATGTCCCATGAGAATAAGTGATGAATTTTCATCTCACGCTGAAATAAATGTTATAATTTGTCATAGAAGATCAGATGAGAAATGGTTGTTGAAGATTGTGTAATACTAGTGTGAAAATACACTCAAAGGAGTTCACAGTAAAGGTTCTTACTGTTTATTTTGTTTGCTGTTAAGTGAGTGAGCTTGTTTCAGGCTGACTCCTATTAATAAGTCAGGGTTTGAAACTGATTTATTAAAAGAGTTGGCTCATAAGCATCATTCATTCACAAATCGGACATCACAGGTTGCACTGTGCTTGCAGGAACAACAAGCAGGACAACACAACGATGCTGATGCAGGAAACACTGACATGCACTGTAAAGGGGTCGCTCAAACAGAACATGTTTTTCTGTTTCACTATGCTGCTTTTCCATTGTTTTTCCTATGTACAAACATGCACTGGACCAGTGGCATAGAAAGTTAGTCCTGGGCCCATTTGAAAAAAAAATCTTAACAGCCCCCAAACGAAAATGCAATGAGCAGGCGCTTAATGCAGCATATCAGGAAAATACCGAACCAAACACGATGCTTCGCAACATTTATATCTTACCGTTTTCATTCCGAGTAGCCTAATAAATAATCTATGTAAAGTTACAGGCCATCCAGATCCAACACATGAGTAGTACTAGTAATAGTCAAAAATTGTCTATTGAGTTACCAAATAAATGTAATAAACTAATAAACGTTGCATAAAATGCAACCTTGAATGGTATACCTCTACCCAAAAACTTTTCACAACCAGAACGGAATTAACATATTAGGGATAGGGGCAACTAGGGACAGCTAGGTGTGCATTAAACGATTTTAATATACAACGTCGAGGCAAACCACCGGACAATACAATGACTTGAGGCAACGACCCGACGCAAGCCTGGAAAGGTAAAAGTGACGGTTATTTTGTCACTGGGTCATTAGATCTAGCATTCTGCCCGCTTTAAATCAGACACAGCGATAAAGTAGTTTAGTAAGATTACATTTATTTGAATAAATCTCTAGAGAGATGAATTACCTTTGTCTAAGCAGCGTATCTCTATTAATAGTGAAGCTGTGTGATGAATTATTTTTAAAAAAACAGCGACATTACCACCTCATTACTGAGAAACAATGTAGCATTTCAGTAGTGAAGCCATTTTAGCAATAAAAGTGGTGGGCAGCGTTGCTATCAAGCCGTACAGTAATGAAACGAATGACGTCATAGCTTTATGGATGCAGGCCCATATGCGCACCCTGCATACCCAGACGCTACGCCACTGCACTGGGCAGATGCGTTTGACCACTGTGCTTCCGTCTCCTGTCTTTAGCTGCATCTCATGCACTCTTAAAACGCAACAAGTTAAAAGTTCTGTGTGAATGGTCCCAGTGTCTGGAAAACCCCATCTAAATGCAAGTTGCTATACATATGTAAATTTTTGTAGCAATTGTTTTGATGCATTTGCAACCATTTAATCACAACATTTTGTGCTAGAGCAGATCAGCTATTTTGTGTGTGTGTGTGTGTGTGTGTTGTGTGTGTGTGTGTGTGTGTGTGTGTGTGTGTGTGGTGTGTGTGTGTATGTGTGTGGTGTGTTGTGTGTGCCATTTACACACCATTCAAAGGTGAGGACTGTTCGTCTGTCCCGTCCTTGCGTCTGATGCTCCCACCGTTAGATGCCCTGTGGTGGTGTTTCTTCTTGTTCTTGATCAAGATCTTCCCCATCAGCTCCTGGGGGCTTGGCAGTGGTTGACCAGGTTCCAGCTATAAAAAAACATGACTGTAAAATCTACACATCTAGTCTCAAACTAAAAATATTATTGTTAGTTATTACACAGCCAATCATTGCATTCTGTGGTCAAATATTTTTGTAATGACCAAAACTGTATAATGAACAACTGTCACAGCCCTCCGATTTCCTATACAGCCGTCCATGCTCTCGTTCTTCTAACAATAATGCAATGATTTATGGTCAAATCAACATTTAACATTCAAGTATTCTTTTACAGTATCTGTTAAGTACCTGTGTAATCAGTGGGAAACAAATGCTTTCAGGATGATACAATAATTTCTCTATGCACTGGGGTCCTGATCACCCCGTCAAGGTTTAGTCACCTTTTATTTATATAGCACTTTTTACAATACAGATTGTTTTGTCAGCTTTACAGAGATAATAGGAAAATAATGTTGTAATATTATTGTTAAATATAAAATTAAATGTCCCCATAGTCATTCATTATGAACAAATGACTACACATCATCCTTAACTAGATAAGTAAACTCTAGCATAGCAATATTGGCTTTACAAAGGCCTGGCCTGAAATTTAAAATCTTGAAGTTTAAAAGTTTTAAGGAGGATGGATGGATGGATGGATGGATGGATGGATGAAATGTGCCTGCTCTATCTTTTTAGATTTGGATTTTTTTGTTTATTAAGAAAATAGACAATTTTTAATATTTGACAGTTGGCATTTGAAAATGGCTCTTTTTATGTTGAAGAACTCACCGGATATTTGTCTAGTGGATCAATGAGTAGCGCGTCCCCGAACATAGAGCGACAGTATTCTGCCATTTTAGCCTGCTGCTTTGCTCTAAAAGACCAGATAATAATCACGATAAAACATAAATAGGAAAAAAGACAAGCACTATCCATTATCCACACACTTATGCCTTATACTTACGAGTCCACATGATTCTCAAAGGACAGGATGAGAGGATATGGAGACGTCTTGAATGCACTTTCAGCGATAGCTTCAATCACCTCCTAAAAACACAAAGATTTAAACATTACGCACACAGTCATTCATTGCAGTTCAGTGTGTGTGCAGCATATATGGACAGCTTGCCTTTGCAATTAGCGATTGCACATTAGCTAAATTTTGCCGGTGAAAAGGTCAACAATGTGCCAATGTATGTCCACTTTTTTGAAAGCCACTGATCAATAGTGTGCGCTAGGCTTATAATGCAAAGAAGCATCTTCAATCCATTGTTCTTCATAATTTAACTTATACATGTAACACATAATACATTTGCGCTGACGAGACAGACCTGATATATATAAACCTGGTCACACACATTATGATTTATGAACAATAAACAGTTTAAATATGTGCAATACACACTCTGGACCAAACACACTGTGATCAAAGGGATGAAGAGAACATAATGCTTTCCATTCAAATATTTTGATCAATGTTGCACTAAACTATTATCCAGAAGTTAAAAAATGATGGCGATGTGCTTGTGTTGTGTGGCTACATCTGTCTAGTTAAAGACAAAAAACACAAATGGCTGTAAACTGATGCTGCAGTCTGATGATGCACTAATATTAGTATAAATTAAGCTTACATCTTTCTAGATTCACAGCTCTTAGGAAATACACATACAATGTATCTGGCTGCCATGTAAACTCCCAATCCCAAAGGGTTTCTACTGAAATGACTGAATTCCTGCCATGAAATTTCGGCGATAACCGCTAAATGCGACTGCATTATGAGAGTGATGGTAAAGTGTAAGATGGGGCCACAAACACACCTTGAATGGAATCTCAGTTGTCATTGTGAAACCGTGCGTGATGATTGGCTCTTCTTCAGGTGGGCGGCCCTTCCAGCAGTCCAGCTCTATACAGCGGCACCCTGTCAGCAACACCTGCCGGTACATCTCTACTGACGACAAGCCCGTCAACTGCCCCACTAAAGCGAGAAAGCACAGATGGGTGTTAGCGTGCGTTTACAGCCATATTTGTGTCTTTTAGAGTGTGTGTGTATATACCTGTGAGGTATGTGTTGTGTGAAGAGTTGATGAAATAGTGGGAGAGGGGTTGGTTCATATCATCGATGATGTCCAACCTCTCAGGAGGAACCACAGAGTTCTCGTCCCCACCAAGATACTTTGCAAAGCCCATTAGGGAGATCTGGTCTGCTCACACGTGGACACGTAAAACAAACCACCATCAGTTTCATTGTAACTATGTCTAAATGTGTGTGTGAGTGTGTGTGAGTGTGTGCTTTGTACCTCTTTCCAGCTGGCTGGCGTTGGTTTCATATTTCTCCATGATTTGGCGGACCTGATCTCGCTTGAGCGGTGGGTAAAGAACCTCATTTAGTCGAGAATCCCTCTGCTTCCGATTTATATAGTCCATCAACTGATCCAGAGTCAAGAAGGGCTTCCCTCTAGAGCCACTATACACACACACACACACACGCACACGCAGTACAGAATTACACATTGTTCAAAGGATCTTTACATACAGTAGTTAAGACATAAAGTGCCACTAAAAAGTATTTGGACAGACTTAATAATGAATAAATATCATTGTTTTACAAACAAATAGAATAGCATTTCTATATTTTATGATGTAAAAACCTAACTTTTTTCTTAAAAAATGTTTTTACTTATGCCATCTTTCTTTGATATAAATGCCACTTGGTAGATACATTATGTAATGGAATGCCATTCATTCATTTTTAAATGTGTCCAAATACTTTTGTGGGGCCACTGAATCGGTGTCATTGCTGTTGGACTGCTCACTCACAGCTCCACAAAGATACGCTCCAGCTCTGGTCTGGGACATAGTTTGCTGAGAAAGTTCTGGAACATTTCCCAGGTTAAGTCCTCTAGCTTTATACCATGATCCCCCTGAGAGAGAATATATCAATAAATAAATGCATACATGCACAAACAAATAAAATAAATTAATTTTCAAAGTCTCCATAGTTTCCATCTTTAGTGTCACAAATAATATGTGAGGAAAATGTATTTCATCTGGGCCTGAGGTGCATTTAAAAGGGGACATAACCATGGAACACAGGATGTATCTTGAACGATTTTTATGTACTGTGTAGGCATAAAATGTTCACAATGCAATGCAAACTTAGATGCAAACTGGGTTTAACAGCACTGACCCATATCCACATTACAGCGCAGATCAATATGGCTAGAGCTGTAATCTGATCCATTTCAATCGCTCTGTCTTGCAAGCAAACATTTGTTCTGCACTATGTAGTGAGTTGTGCTACGTTTTTGGGGTTGTTCACTAGAACAAATGACTAGAAAAAATAAAATAAGGACCCCTGGTGTAGAATAAGGCACCTTTAAAGGGTTCGTTCAACCAAAAAGGAAAATTCTGTCATCATTTACTCACCCTCATGTCATTCCAAACCTGTAAGACTTTTGTTTATCTTCGGAACCCAAATGAAGATGTTTTTGATGAAATCTGAGAGCTTTCTGTCCCTCCATTGGCAGCTACGGAATTACTACTTTGACGCTTCAAAAAGTTCATGATCTGTGATTGTGAAACTAATCCATATGATTCGAGCGGTTTAGTCCAAATTTTCTGAAGAGACACGATCGATTTATACGATGAACAGATTGAATTTAGGCTAAAATTAATTAAATGAGCCTAAATTCAATTTGTGTCTCATGATAGTGTTAGATTTCATTCAAATATCTTATTTTTTTGTTACGAAGATGAACGAAAGTCTTACAGGTTTGATGTCTCACATGCGGGTGAGTAATTGATGACAACATTTAAAATGTTGGGTGAACTATCCCTTTAAGTCTCAATTTATTCTGAAATGTGACCAGCAGAGTGCAGTGTAAGACAGTGAACAGACTGAAATGTGGACATGTGCTGATCTAAGACCAGCTCCTCTGTGTCCAAACTGAACCATAAAAGGATTGATCACAGATCACCACTAAGAAGAAAAACAAATGAACATGTGACAACAGAGGGAACCGCTACAAAAGATTAGATCTAAAGGGATCTTATGAACCTAAACAAAAGAGAATGAGAGAGAGAAATGGACACAAACACTTCTTATGAAAGCTCAGTAGACAAAATTGTAAGGTTTGATGTGTAACAACCTGTGCACGACTGATTACTCTGTTATTGATCAGACCGCAGTGCTCCAGCGCATTCTCCACACGTCTCTTATCCAAGAACATTTTCATGATGCTGAGAGAAGTGAAAGAGAAAGAAAAAGAGAAGAAGTGAAAGGAATGATGAAAGGAGAAGTGGCACATTAGCAACAAAAGCCCTGAAGAACTGGAAACATAACCGTGTTTGAGTACGACAGCTTGTGTTTACTCACTTCTTCACTGGGATTTTCCCATCCTGATTTACCTGCAGCTTCAGCTTTGTGTAACTATGAAAAATGAGACAAAAAAAAGGCCGATCGTGAGAAACACATGATTGTATCAAACTGGTTATGTAATCTCTACGCTGATTATTTGCACTTAATGTACTGTACTTTGTCAATAAACCTATCAGCAACTACATATTCTTAAAAAGAGAGAAAAAAAAGAGAGAAAAAAAACTACACCTGACACCAGCATTGTCTCTGTTTGAGGCAAAGACAATAAGGGCTGTGGTATTTTATTATGGAGGGTACAAAACTGAATCCAAGTCCTGCTCAAATTTTAAAGAGATACACACCCTTGCCAAACTTGAATGACCTTCATTCTTCCATGATTGGGGACTGGAGCTTTAAAATTTCATTTTTGGGTGAACTAACCTCACTACAAAACCAATTCTGAGGCAAACCCAAAGTTATATGTGAAAAACCGGCTTAAACTTTTGTCGGGTACAGTCGAGCTTGGGTCGAGAGAATTAGTGGAGATATATGATGTCACAATGTGACTTATGCGTCACATAATAAAGTGCGAATTTGAGAAGAAAGAAGCCACGAGAAAAAAAAGTCACAATTCTGAAAAATAATGCTGAACCGTGACTCACACTTTTAGACACAAGGTTGCAGTTTAGAGATATGAAGCCACAATAGTAAGATATAAAGTAGCAGAGAAAGGAAAGGAAGTAGTATTTGCAAGATTTCACAATTGTGAGAAATAGCCACTATTATGAGTAACAAAGTTGCACTTGGAGATCTAAAGTCACATTTAAAGATTTAGTCGCAATTACGAGAAACAGACACAATTAGGTGAAAGAATGTTGCATAGTGAGGTCACATTTTCGATAACATCAATTAAGAGAATTAATCACAAGCAACTGTAAAATATTAAGTTCTGTGAAGTCAACAGACTTTTTGTAAGGTCCATTGGCCTCACACAATTGTTTTAAACACACATTCATGTTTTATAAGGACTTTCCCAAGACGTAATGGTTTTTATACTGTATAAACTGTATATTTTACCCCCTTACACTAATCCTACCCATCACGGAAAACTTTCTGAATTTGCACATTTTCAAAAAATCATCACAGGAACAAGGATTTTGGATACTGCCATCTTTTTTGAGGAAATTTTGTCCCCACAACGTAGGGTTTCTCTCTCACACACCCCACACACACACACACACACACACACACACACACACACACACACACACACACACACACACACACACACACACACACTACTCACGCTTTGAGTAAGAAGGTGTTGCGGGAAGCATTCTGGGACAGTATGTTTGTGGCAAGTTTAAACAGTTCATCAGTCCACACCTGGAAACCCAATCATAACACAAAACATATTATGCATTTATGTAAATATGATAATCTTATAAATAAATCAAAACATCATGTGTGCCAAGGGTTTTGAAGAGAGAGGAAAAATATGTATATAAAGTGAGAGTCATCTGATATAATTAATTCAGAGCGCACACTTGAAAAGGTAGAAAGTGAATAAGCAGGACAGAGGGAGAGGGAGCGATAGCATGGACATGGTATCTAGGTGACAGGGTCCGGTCGTCGTGGTTACCTTGCAATAGCCATCCTGCACAGCTAGGAAGTTGAGGAAGGAGATGTTGACCAGGTCGTTGCCGTAGACAATAGTTAGCAGCTTTGAGTCGGAGCTCCCTTCTTCTTTTCCCAAACCCAAAATGTCACGCGTACGTTGGTCCTACAAACACAGGCAAAGTTTACCACCCACACACACTCCTGACATATGAACCTTTCCAAACATAACCTTCATACAGACTTTTTCCAACACAGGCACAACTAAAAATGTACCTTTGGCAATTTGGAAAATCTCCCCGTCCTGGTGTCCCTGATATGACTGATGTCCAGGATTTCCAAATCCTGGAAGATAGTGAAAAAGAGATATGCAGGAGATGATGATGTGTTACAAATATAAAAACAAATAATAATTATTCTAGTTTATTCTTGGTTCTCAACCAGGAGGCCAGGATACACTAGGGGACCACAGCAAACTACCGAATGGGCCTCAAATTTACTGCAAATTATTTAAAGTAAGACAAAACAAGCATTAAAGAAGGTCAAAACAACTAAAAGTTCTTATTTTAATTAATTAGTATCTAGTATACTAATATCTAGTATACATATACTGTATATATATACTGTATATATATATATATATACTAGAGGTGGGCATAGATTAATTTTTTTAATCTAGATTAATCTAGATTAATTTTAAAATTAATCTAGATTAATCTAGATTAAAATGGCTCATTTGAATTCTCCCGAAGGCATTTATAATATGTGTGCTACCCAAATAATGACTAAAAGTAAGTCTTTGAGAATAGTTCACCTCGCATAGGGATGTGCATTTCTGCCAAAAATGCCATTTGACAATCGAGGAGCAAAAGTCGAATATCGTTAAAAAAAAAAAAAAAAAAAAAAAAAAAACGCAATGACAGAAAGGGAGGCCAATTTCATCTTTAGCGATTTGTCATCAAACAAACTGTTTATTAATTGAACAAGTAACATGTTCTCTTCGGGGTTTTTTAACATAGTAATTGGAAGAAAAAAAAACAATGCGCACGACAGTCCGTTTTTGCATCGCCAATGCTCGTTAGATCAAAAAATAATGTCATCATATGTCATAATGATTTATATGTAAACCTGCCTTGTTACTGCAATAGCCTCCTTTTTAAACAAATTAGTTTCAATCAATGTAAACTATTCGTGTGATTATGCCACTGCGTAATACACACACATTACCGCGGGATGGCGGGTGTTCTATTTCATAAACTGTGGACAATGGTAGCTTATTTAAACCTGTTAACCAGTGCGCCGACGCTCTGAAGCGTTTTTTTTGTAGCCTATAAATTAATGTAACTGTTATGTCCAAAAACCGGATAATGTCATACTTTTTAGTAGTGCTATCGTGGCGTAATAATCTGTTTGGTTGTAAAATGTATTACCTGAATGAAATGAACTCGAATGTATCGTCCTGTGGAATCATTCATTCACGGACAGTTTACGAAGATGTTCAACTAATAAAGATCTTCATCGCTGGCAAAGATATGATGCATTTGCAGATTTGCTTTCACTAGACTAAACTGTAGATCCACGGCCACTTCATCCAACGCTCTTGATGTTCTTAAAT
Source organism: Chrosomus eos (assembly GCA_036326025.1). Classification (NCBI taxonomy): domain Eukaryota; kingdom Metazoa; phylum Chordata; class Actinopteri; order Cypriniformes; family Leuciscidae; genus Chrosomus; species Chrosomus eos. The sequence continues at coordinate 42,219,935 of CM070818.1, read as the reverse complement.
CTTCCTGTTACTTACGACTCCTCGAGTGTGAATTGAAAGCGCTTCTGAGTTCAGACGATTCAGTGCGTGAGGAACTGAACAGATCAACTGATTCGCGAACCGATTTAACAGATCTGACAACTTGTTTGATGAAAGCTGCGTCCCAATGTGCATACTATAATACCCTAAATAGTATTGAAAATTACTAATGTCACATACTATTTAGGATGGATAGTATGCACATTGGGACGCAGCTGAAGTCTTTGAACAGAATCGACTCAAAAGAGTGATTCATTTGTAAATGAGCATCGCTCATGCCCATACAAAGGATACGGCGCACTTGGAATGAACTCATTTAACAACGTATTGCATTAACATAAAGTAACGAGAGGAACGTCGCCCAACATAACAAAGTAAAAGTACACCTTGTGTCCCTGACAGGAAAATACCCTGCTGCGCGATCTGTGACAGTAGGCGCGGCGTCAAGTATGTATGTCATACTACACACTAGAATTGCGCGAAAATAACGATATTCGAAAATGCTATTTATGATCCCAACCCAACTTAGATTAACGGCGATATTTTTTTTATCGCGCGATAAGAGTCTCACGTTAACGCAGCACGTTAACGCCGATAACGGCCCAGCACTAATATATACACACACACACACACACACACAATATATACTGTATATATATATATATATATATACATGTATAATACAGTATATATACTGTATGTATGTATATATATATATATATATAAAACTTGAGGCCGTTGTTCCACCACGCCAACTGAGATCAGGGATTTCAATGAAATCATTTAACACTTTCTCTCTCCTGGGAAAAATATTGATGACTCATCTGGCACTGCACTAATTTCTGTCCAATCAGATGACGTTTAGAATAAGAATGCCCCTCCCCTCAATAACACCTGTCACTGAATAGGAAGTAGCAAATCATGGCTCACTGCTCACAGCTGTGACTTTTTACAGCTTAAAAAAGGAAGACAGGACAGTTCATTTGTCCAGTCTGTTTCAGGAAAATATGTCAGCACAGTAAAAAGATAACTGTGCTTTTCAAGTGATTTCATGGGATCTTTAAGAGCAATTTGGAATGAAATAACACTGAACAGAGGTCCAGAGAATACCTGACACACCACACACCCATAAGCACTGACAAAGTAAAGGATACTGTCACTGAAGCGGAGAAAACAGTCATAAGTTTAGAGTGAACTTTAACTTCATGACAGATTCACTCAACACTTCAGGATTCACATCTCAGATAAACATCTCTCACTTAAACACTCAAAAGTTCGTGGGCTCGTAAAGAGAATAGCTGAGTAAATGAGCTGGGCCAGCGGTTGGAGGACTGTGCTTGTAAACTTTAACAATAAACAAAGCAGATCTGAACTGTAAGTACTTGCTCTATCCCTTTCTCTCTCATTCTTTATCATCTTTCGCTTTCCTGTACTCTTGTCCCCCTCCCACCATGCAGTGCAACAGTGCGGATGAAGTTGCTGAGTTGACCGTTCCCCAGAGTGAGTGCGATGGTCACGGGTTACTGGTCGAAGTCTGCTAAGGACTGGTTCCAGTCCAAACAGGCCCAGCAGGATGGACACACGCTCGCTCTCTCACACACACACACACACTCTCTCAAGTGACACTGGGACAATTTATTTAGATTTTGAAGATTCATTTTCAGATACTCGGACTTTATTACCAAATTTTCTGAGCCAGTGATGTCACTCCATCCATACAGTACATGTACAACAAAATGTTTTTAAAATATTTATTTAATATAAATAATAAATAAATAAAAATATAAATAAATTTATATAAATAAAAAGATAACATTAAATTAAATGACATAAAATTGGGTTATAAAAATGTATTTGAGATGTGAAATTGGAAAGTGACTGTAAACAAGCAACGGGAGATTCTACCTCAGAGTTCCTGCATACCAAAGAGCAAAAACCTAAAGCTCACATTTATTTGATTACTTATTTATTATTAAACACTATGACATAAACTATGAATAAATCCAATCCATATCCAAATAGAGAGCTATATTTACCACAGTGCAGCTGTAAAGTAACCTTAACAGGATGCATTCGACTAACCGCTACAGGCTCAGACTTGTGAAATATCTTCCTGAAAATTGAGCAAGCATGTAAGCACAAGGGTGTATGCAAGTGTGCGGCTGTTCCTAGCATACATACATTCCCCTCATTCCTGGCATGCGAATACTGTTGACCTAAAGTTTAATATTCAGCCCACACTGTCACTGTAGTATTATTATGTCATTTATAAAGTTCAGTCAGAGAAACATAATACATTCACCAACTATACTTATAGACACAAAGACTCTTGTACTTGTGGCAGTGACTTCACTGCAGATCAAACATCCGTTCTCTTTATTCATTAGCCAGCATTCTCACGGACAGAGCCTGACAAAGGAAGTGTCAATTTATATAAACCAGAAAAACACACCAATGGCCACCATGTTCACTAGTTATTTGTCTATGTATGTAGGCCTACAGACTGTTCTCAAAGTTTATTTCAGTGCACTGAAATACTCGACTCCAACTGGTCAATCGTGGCATGCAACTATTCAAATATATCTGAATTACGGCTGTTGGCCAGAGTAACACTGTATAACTGACAGCTCATCTAGGAAACATGCATTTCCTACATAGCTGTGCTCTTGTTCTTTTTCATGGTCTCTACAAGAAAAACAATTAATTATTTCCTGCCCTCATATTTAACTTCCATTCAGGTCCTGATCACCATCTTGGCTATTGTAACGACTGTCTGACTGTACATTACCACATACTTAAATGTCTCTTTAAATACTAATTTGTATTTTATTGTATAATAAATTAATCGATATATACATATGTTTAATTATATCATATCTTTTTAATTTATTTTAATTCAACTTATGGTAATCACTTTTTGTATTTTTTTTTTTTTTGTATTGATGCTTTGTCTTTGTGTGTAAAACAATCATGCAATATGTGACCCTGGATCACAAAAGTAGTTATTGTCTTTTATTGTTATTGTTATTATCTTAAGTAGCACGGGTATATTTGTGGGAAAAGTCAACAAAACACTGTATGGGTCAAAATTATCGATTTTTCTTTTATGCCAAAAATCGTTAGGATATTAAGTAAAGATCATGATCCATGAAGATATTTAGTAAATTTCCTACCTTAAATATATCTAAATTGTATTTTTGTAAGTGGATGCAGCACAATAACCAACAGAAATGGAAACCTTTAAAGGCGATTTTCACAATATTTCGATTTTTTTGCACCCTCAGATTCTCAATTTCAAATAGTTGTATCTCGGCCAAATATTGTCCTATCCTAACAAGCCATACACCAATGGAAAGCTTATTTATTCAGCTTTCAGGCGATGTATAAATCTCAATTTTAGAAAATGGACACATAAGACTGCTTTTGTGGTCCAGGGTCACATATAAAACAATGAAATTAAACTGAATATTGGTTAAAAAAGATGCAAATCTCAGGTCTACACAAAGACATGTGATATCCAGATGATAGTGGACCTTCTACAGAAGTTGGTATAATTTCACTAACTTTCCAAAGTACACAACAAAATTAGGATACTAATTAGGAATTAGCAGAGAGAGAGAGAGAGAGAGAGAGAGAGAGAGAGAGAGAGAGAGAGAGAGAGAAGAGAGAGAGAGGGGAGAGAGAGAGAGAGAGAGAGAGAGAGAGAGAGAGAGAGAGAGAGAGAGAGAGAGAGAGAGAGAGAGAGAGAGAGAGAGAGGAGAGAGAGAGAGAGGAGCAAGCAGGGAATCTCCAGGGTACAGTCATTTATCCTATTATTACAATGCAAAAGAGTACAACACAATAGCGAGCCACCACACCCTGACCCCAATTTACTGTCTTTGCGTATGTGCATGTGAGATAAAGAAGGTTTTTCATGTGGAAAAGGTGATTTATGAGGAGATGAGTGAGTGCAGAGGTCATATGCATGACAGATGTGACTTCCCCTGTACTACCTCTCCTATTATATCTTTCACAAAGCCCCAGCGGCTGTTCACTGCCCTGAACCCTCGAGTGATTGGCCTTCTAGATGCCTCTTGTGGGGTCAGTCCTTAATTACTAGCAACAATTAATCACCTAAAACAGAAAGCCCTCAACATGAAATACAGCAGCTTCCCCTGCTGATGAATGAATACAAACTCATGAGCACAAGAGACGACACACATGATTCTGGTGAAAGGGAAACTTCCATGCGTGTTTCTGTGAACATATGCTGTAACTTCCTTGTGTAGCCCAGGCAACAGTCACTTCCTGTTGCGTCTGGCACTGGGGCGGGCACATGGGTGTTGAGAGTGAGCATGTGATAGCTGTAATGATGGTAAAATCCTGTGGCTTTGACTGGCACTGTCGATGATAACACCCATGAGAACGACACACCTTGCCATACAGACTCCGTTTTGTTTCGTCCCTCCCCCATTGTCCTGTTTGTTTCACTCAAGGTTACTGATATTTGAACTGATTCCTGAAAGAAACAACGAGCGAGAGAAAACAAAACAGACAGACAGAAACTATATTTTAGATCACCCCTATACCCTCATTCACCGTTCCCGACATTAGTCCACTATCATAGTTACATTTGAAAGAGTGAATTAAAGCTTTGGAGTGAATTCAGACACTCGGTGCACCAGAAGGGCTGACACTTTTGCGTAGTTTGTGCTTGCTGTTTATTAATAATAATAATGATAATGTTTAATCAAATGATTTATCTTGAAATCTGTAATGGAAACCATCTTCTATAAGCCTTAATCAAACAATTAATAATTAATTTAAAAGGAACACCTGTGTGATTCTGCTGTGGACACCATAAACTGCTGAGACACAATATATGGCTAAAAAACAAAAACAGTGCATTCTGGGTATTTTTTAGCCATTGCATATGCACCATTTAATAGTATGGGGGTCATTTTGAACTCCGGGAAGTCTGACTGCGCAATGTAGGCTATTTTATGAATCTCCTTTTATACACTTTTTGTTCGTTTAGAGAAGAAATGATCAGGACCCACAAATATTCCCCCATTACATTATACATTATATCCAACATTATATAGTAATTTAATGTACTACTTTTATATTTGGGTGAACTATACTCAATACATATTGTCACTATCCATGATACACATTGTTGCATTTTTGTATTGCGAGATATTGTGGCATGATGTATTGTTACACCCCTAGTAATAAGTATTGAGCAATAACTAAAAATATGTGCTCACTTTAGGGTTGGGTTAGTTGTAGTGGAGGAACGGATCACAAAAATAACGGTACAGATCATTTACGGTTTTTGAGCCACGGATCGAATCATTTTTCAGATCAGCATAAGAACAAATACACAAATTACAAGCAGAGATGAATATTAAAAAAAAAAAAAAAGTTACCAAGTCTATAGTATTCAGGTACAAAAATTTATAATTAAGCCTAATGTAAAATAACACTCTGTTCACAGTAGAAATTAAATATGGTTTCATATTTATCATGTAGACATCATTTTGTGTTTATGTGTCCGTTCAAGGGCAAGGAAACCTGAAAGAGGAATCAATTCAGTGTTCGAGAGCTATCTGAAACGCACCTCTCTCTCTCTCTCTCTCTCTCGCTCTCTCTGCGAGTGTGTGTGGCTGTGCGTACGTGCGAGTCCCAATTTTCGACGCTTCTTCTACGTTTAAAATTCTAAAACAGTCGGCTGAAGACATAAACCAGACATTTCTTCTGGAGAAAGTCTGATCATGATCTGATTGTGAGCTGAAACTTCATTGTAATTGTAATTGATACTGCAAGACAATGATTCAAAACACAGAAGCAATTCCACATCGGAATGGCTGACAAGAAACTAAATTAAGGAACTACAGTGGCCTAGTTCAAGTCCTGACCTGAATCCTACAAAGGTGATGTGGCAGGACCGGTTCGAGATTGTGCCAATCTGTCAAAGCTTTTCTGCAAAGGAAGAACGAGCCAAGATTCCTCAAAAGAGATTTAAGACTCGTATTAACTTACTCGTGGTGTTTAGTTGCAGTGATTGCTTCGGAGTCCTGTCAAACCAGATATTAGGCATTTACTTTTTCACAAGGTTGAGAAGTTGCAATCTGATTTACGCAACTTCTGGAAATCATCAGTTCATCTGGAAATGAAGCATGATAAAATGCCCTGGATGATAAAACGAGCACTTCTGAGGAAGAACAGATTTGCCAAAGTTTTGGCTGAAATCCTTGAAAGAAACAGTGACGTGTAATAAGTGTTTTGACTGTGTCAGTGTCTATTTCATGCACACAATGTGTGTATGGACGCTAAGGCTGATTTGAAAATATTCATTTCTCAATTTTAATCGATCTTCTTTTTGATTAGCCAATATCAATTCTTCAATCCCAAGAAAGATCTTTTAGTCTGCTAGGAATGCACAGATCCGGGACTGATCCAAATCCAATGTGGTGCGTACTCAATTGTTACTGTTAAGCTCCACAAAAGGCAAAACCGTATAATAAAGTACCAATGTTTTAGGGACTATATTCCAAGGACAGATGAATATTTACATAGTTAAATGAAAGATCACCGAAACTCTTCCTCCGCTGTGGCTGTCAGTCATTGTGCCCTCCCTGAAGTTTTCAATGCAGAGCGCTGCATGCTGTGATTTCATGTTGATTTAAGCACATCATTCTGCTCACGAGACGCACATAAAATAAATAAATGTTATTTACAGGTTTGGTTTTCAGCTAAATGAAAACTTTCATTTTGGTTTCAGTGTTTGGGTAAAAAAAAATTTAAGGTGCAGCACAACTGTAACTATTATAACGCCAGTACAGCAATTTCTTCCTGTCTAAATGGGCGGTTCTTGGCCAGAATGAGCTGCAGATTGGATCAGGCATCCTGCCGACAGTCAAAAGTCAGGCTTCAGGAGACTAGATTCGAGTCGGCAGAGAACTGAGCACATTTGCATTGAGAAAGGTGAAACAGGCGAACTGAAAATGTCACAATAGATTGTGTATTTCTCCATTCCAGTGACTCCCTCTATCACTCACTCTCACTGCACAACATCAACACAAGACGGCTTTGTTAACCTTGTCGCCTGACTGTCGCTCCACAGCTTTATCCCTCCACCCCCTCTCTCTTTCTCTCGCTTTTCTGTTTCTTCCTCTTTCTCTTTCTTCTGTGCAGATAATCAAATTGGTCTTGGTCAGGAGTTTGTTGATTCCTGTCATTCTTTTGCCACATAAGAGTGAAAACCCTCTTTTCAACTGAGCAGTACATTAAGTGTTTAAATATGTGTGCGTGCGTGTTTATAATATATAAACACGAGAGAAAACAATGAGAGACAACGTATGAGCAGTGAGTATTAATGATGGCTTGTACAGGCTTGATTTTCAGGCATGAGTCCAGAACCATCTATAACAGGAAAATTAGATGTCAGGAATAAAAGCCTACTTGTAGAGGAAGAAAGAAGGACAAGGATATGAACGAAAGGAAACCATTATATTATCAACCCATAAACCAAATTTCCTGTCTGTGTGTGTAAATGTGCGTCATTTCTGAGGGATTGGTTTAATTTTTTACAATGGCATCAACCAGTATTTGCAACAAAATCTCATGTTGCCAAAAGTCATATTTTATGTTTAGGCAAATTGTTTCATACAATCTGCTTATGTACTACTGGTTAGTTTTAGGGGTGGACCTTCATGCTTTTATCTTAAAATCACATTGTACAAATGTACAAAATCACCATGTTGTAAAATAACACATGAGATCAGGTGGGTATTTGGGCACTTAAGCTATACTTATGAATTACATACCAGTGTCATTTGCTTTAAATAAAGTCATTACACTGACTTGTTCATAGTTAGTGGTTACAGTGAGGGAACCTTTGTGAACTTGAGAGGAACTGACTCCATGAACTTAAAACTGCGGTCACACAAGGCGTTTGGGTGTGTGAAATCACTTCAGGCACTATCACGAATATTGGCCAAGGATTTGATGTCACACTAGCACTTCTGTCGTTGGCAAATAAAATATCCCAAATCCCAAATGTTAAAATATACCATCATCACCACCACAACACATGCATAACTGTAGCTTTGAAGTTTGTATTCTTTGTATTGAGCCAAAGGGTAATTCTGTACCGCTTAGATCCTCTGTTTGTCAAACATCTTTTCACTCTGCAAATTCATAGGTCAGAGTTCAACAAACTTGAGTTTGGTTGAGTAATAGACAAAACATCTAAGGGATCTGTTTGTATTTTGACTGTCCAGCATTGACATGTGTGTGACTGGAAGAGAATGGAGCATAACATCTAGCGTGACCTCACCTTTAGTCAGGGCAGACATCATATTAAATATGACAACTTTGCACTTAAATTTGTATTGATTTAAAATCGAGAAAACACATCTGGAAACATAAATAATTAAATATGTCATCTTCCCTGACTATAGGTCCTTTATAGATTTACTAAAAATTACTTAATTTTTTAGGTAAAATAATTGTAAAATTGAATTTAGTTAAAGGTCATTTGTTTCCAGATATCAATGGAATACTGTTCTCAACAATGAAAATCATTCATCATCAAGTCTGACTTAAAGGGATAGTTCTGTCCAAAAACGAAAATTCGGTCTACATTTTCTCATTCCAAACCTGAATGACTCTCTTCTGTGAAGCAAAAAAGTAGCTATTTAAGCTATTTAATGTTGGCAAAAAAAAATTGATAAAAAATAGACATTTCTCAAAATAATAATAACAATAATACAGGTCATAAAAAGTCATCGAGATTTGGAACGACAAACCATGAGGGTGAATAAATCATGACAGTATTTACATTTTGGAGTGAACTATTTTAAATGTGTACTTTTAAGTGGGGCCACTGTATATTAGCAAATATAAAGTAATTCTGTTACAGAGAAAAAGTCTACACACCCCTGTTAATCTCTTCAGGCATGTCACCTTCAACAAATAATAATGACCAGTAGCAGTGGCCAATAATGTAGCGCTTCCTTATGAATGAACTATGAAACACTATTAGCCATAATAGGCTGGGAGCCACTGAACTTAGATTAATACATAATGAAACCCAGAGATTAGAGTTGGATCAGGCCTGACGGCTTTGAAGAGCTCTCTCTGACTGATATCTCTCCTCCATTATCTCTCCCACGCACTCTTTTTCTGTGGTTTGGTTTCATTAATGGGCTTTGTTTTTCCTGAGGTATTTTGAAAATGCGCTCTTATCTTTACTCAGTCTACAGGGTATGTTTTAATACTGTGTCTCAGGGAAGATTGAAACCACAACTTTTTAAAAGGATGGAACTCTCTGCCTATCAGATTGTTGTTCATTGTCCGTGACCCTCTTGAAAGACAAAATGCAGCTTAAAAACCAGGTAAGAAGGAAGTCTAACAAACTGGTTAGACTGCTCAGTTTTTCAGGTTTTATACACTTTTCTAAGAGTGCGAAAAGAAAGGTTTACAGAGGTAAAATTATTCTATTATTATTTTTTTTGCAATAAAATTCACTTTCGTTTTAAGCTTGGGATCTGTAATATTTGTAAATGTTTTTGAAAGAAGTATCTTATGCTCACTGAGGCTGCGTTTATTTGATCTAAAACACAGCGTAACCATTGTGAATATTATTCCATTTAAAATAACACTTTTCTATTTTAATATATTTCAAAAATGTATTTTATTCCTGTGATAGCAGAGCTGGATTTTCAGCAGCCATTAACATCAGGGTCACATGATCCTTCAGAAATCCTTCAGAAAAAAATGTTTCTTCTTATTATCAATGTTGAAAATGGTTATACAGCTTATTTTTGTGGAAATTGATACTTTTTTGGTTTCAGGATTCGTTGATATATAAAAACAGAATACAACATTTATTCAAAGCAGACATCTTTCGTTACATTATAATGTAAAATTTTTGTTGAATAAGTATTCTTTTTTTTCTTTTTTTTACTGAGCCTAAACTTTTGAACAGTAGTATAATAAATTTTACATTTTATATTTTTCCATCACAAATTATATTATCAGCATAAAAAATTAGTACATTTGTAGTTTAATGGAAAAATTCACATGATGGTTAGTCACACATTTGCTTATGAAAGTATTGCAAAATCTAATATTTCTTTAAATTTTGTATTATTTTAATTACATTTATAATCATTGATTTATTCATTTCCATTTATTTATTTATTTAATTTTTTATTTATGCTGATTTCCATTTAAATTCCAGATTTTGAATCCCACATTTTTCTTGTGGATCTTGGGACCACATGCACTGCACAAATCTATCGTCACGCCAGACCATTTGTTCACTACTAAAGGCGAAAGTGAGAAAGCAAGAAAGAGGAAGGGAGTGTGAATGAGTAAAAGAGGGAAGGAGAGAGTGAGTAAGTTTTTTTTTTTTTTGGAGGGCATGCTATTGGTGAGGGCACAGGGCAAGTTATGCTCCAAAACTACCCTAACAGTCTGAACGATTTCCTGTATGCTTTCCCACGCTTGCAGAAAGTGAGAGGGGGAGAGAAAGAAACCAAGAGAAGTAAAAAGAAAGAGAGGAAGGGAGATACTACGAAGAGAGATATAGAGAAGGAGAGAGGAAGTGTCATGTCTCCGTTTACAATTAACGGATACACTGACGCCTTTTTGTTCCTCACTGATGACAACCAGCTGTCCATGACAGAGAATGGCAGTGCTGAAGAAACAGAAAATGAAACGCAGAGAGCAAGAGGAGAAGAGAAAGATGTATAAGGAGTGAAAACAGACACATGAGGAGAGCAAGAAAAGCCCAAATGAGTGTGGGCTAAACTGAACCAGAGGAAAGGCTAATGCAACCTTATTCCCATCATTAGCCATTAGCTTCAGTGCAGATGGGCAACTCATCCTGCTTTACCACAAACAAATCCTGCTATTGAAGAAGAGTGAACGCAAGAGTGCTGTTATACCCTCCAATCATAAGCCACAATCTGCCATTAAGGACAGCAACATTAATGTACACAATCCCACATCCTTTAGGAGAACCACAAATTTTCTAAAATCTGATCAGATGCATGTCTGATGGAGCTTTCTGATGCTAACGCTAATCTATTATTGATTCCTCATAATGGCAGTGGTTTACAAGCTTTATGTAAAGCTTCCTTTTGTTGAGAAAATTTAATTTAATTTCTAAGATAACCATGTTTATTATACAATATAAATCGCATCGCTTTCTTTCCAATTCAGTTTTTTTTATTTTTTTATGATGTTAGGCGCTATGCTTTCTGAAATGCAACCATAAAATGAATGGTTAAAACTTTAGCAAGTCAGAGAGTCAAAAGCGATTTCTTAAAGCACCCAATAAAAACTATACAAGACAATTTCTTTATTGATTTATTAAATAGCTACACTGGCTAAAAGCACAGACTGATTTCTGCTGTCTTACTGACAGCTTATACACCCATTTTGTTTATACACGCCATTATAAACGAGCTGCAGCATGTATTTGGTAAGAAACATTATTTTGGTAGTTCAAGCTTGTTAACATTATATCACTTGAATGCAGTTGTAAAAACACACACACACACAACAACACACAATGTGTTCCGTCAAAAAGAAAGGATAGTGTACTTTTATAAACACACACACACACACACACACACACAACACACACACACACACACACACACACACACACACACACACACACACACACACACACACACACACACACACCACACACACACCCACACACACACACACACACACACACACACACACACCACACACACACACACACACACACACACACACACACACACTTTTTCCTCTTTCTCCTTCCTGTGACATGACTTTGCTTGTAAGAGAAAGAAAAGTGACTTTATTCATTTGGTCCCTGTCATATTCCTAAGTGACTTAAAGGGCACCTATTATGCCTCTTTTTACAAGATGTAAAATAAGACCTTTCAAGAAGAAGGCGGAGCTTCAAGAGCTCAGGCAATCTCATCTCTTGGAATGCTACTTTTATCCACTATTAATACAAGCCCCCTCCCGTCCGAATGATGACCAAAAATGTACTGATGAGTTTTATGAAGTTTATTGTACTTACACAAAAAAGTGTTTTACTCCAGAAAATCACAGTAAGAGCTGAAAAAAACACAATATAACAAGTGCACATTAAAGTCTTGTACATAAACTCTCTCTCCATTTCATTATCATCAACATATACAGCGAATTACACAAAAATGCCTGTTACAACTAACATTAAACAAATACAGACCTTTTCAGGGGGTGCTTAATAAACTGGTAAAAAGACAAACACACATTTAGGTAGATTGGGGGGGGGGGGGTGCATTCCCTTCAAAACCAAAAGTAATCCATTGTGTCTTCAGCAGCTCAGTCAGGAGTAAATGACGACTGCTATGTTCATTCTTACATCCAACAACAAACCACCTCAATCGCTTAGAAGAGATACTTGTCTACAGCTGGTCTGGCGTCGAAACAGTGGCGGACTGTGTTTAGCTCACTCAGGGCGGGTCTATGCTAAAACTGCAGTGTCAGTCAACAGTCGTGGGCGGGGCTTGTGCAAAGTGACGTCAGTTTGCCCAGAATCTGCAAACGGCGTGTTCTTAGACAGTGCTTGTGATTTATGATGATTAAAAAAATAAATAAATAAAAAAGCACTGGGTGGATTTTTTGTCATTATAGGGTGGTTGTGTACACACACTTATGTTCAAACACCATTTAAAAGTGAATTTTGCATAATAGGTCCCCTTTAACGTGACAGGGGTCTGGACATGCCGCATCCTTACATACTGTGTGAGTTTTAACTGAGGAATACAAGCAACCCAGGAAAAGAATTGACCAGGACAATGGGAGAAAGTCTTAAAAGACAACTGATTCCAGGTATTCATGTCTCTACCTGTAGAGCTGAAGGCTATGTGGGATCTAGTATCCACTAAAAGCTCCTCGATTTGCCTGGAAAATAGGCCACACATGCCATCACACACCCACAAACATTGTAGCAGAGCATTGTGACGGACACGCATGCAAACTTTAATATTCAGTGGGTAGCACAGGGACCCTGTGGCTCAGCCACACACAAACAAAAAAAACAGCAGAAAAAAAAACCCTCAGGACTTCATTTCTAGGAGTGCAACGGTGTTTTCCTACACACAACCTGTTCTACCACAACGCGTGTGAATGTGCCTGCAAAATCAAGTTTCATTTCTTGACAAAAAGATCAAGCTTCACTGCGCATGTGCGCAACCAGTGAGAATGTGTGTGTGTGAGTGTGAGTGTGAGTGTGAGTGTGAGTGTGTGAGAGAGAGAGAGAGAGAGAGAGAGAGGAGAGAGAGAGAGAGAGAGAGAGAGAGAGAGAGAGAGAGAGAGAGAGAGAGAGAGAGAGAGAGAGAGAGAGAGAGAGAGAGAGAGGAGAGAGAGAGAGAAACCAACATTTTCCAACTTGCCAAAAAAAAAAAAGAGAGACAAAGGAACCGAGAATGACATAAAACTGGATTCATGGAAGTGTGGCTGACTTTAAACAACCTTTCAGTACTTAGAAGGAAAAGAAATGGAGTGTGTTGGATAATGGCATCATTAAATATAATAATAGCGACATTAAATATAAATGTGCCTGAATGTGCGAGTAAGTTACTGAAGAGATGAGATGAGGTGGCCTCTTTACTATTAACTGGAGAGGACGGGCTCCCCAGGGCCAATATTCCCTACACCAAACAAGGTTACTGTCTTTCCTCAGGCAAAGATCGGCCTAGTGTCCTAATACTGTATCGCAAGACAAATGCAACTTCCTTATCGATTTAAATACACAGCCCCCCAAAAAAGATTCTCCTCAGCTTGTTGCTTCAATGTTTAGGAAGTAAACACATTAGCACCTTCGGCACATGAAGGAATCTCCAAATAACATACTCGGATAGCAAAATAAACAATTCGTCTTGGCAACTGACATGAATTTGCTGCTGAGTTTATGCAAGTTTTACACACACTGTGCTGTGTCTTCTTAGACTGCAGAAAGTCCCTTTATCTAAATTCACTGGAACCAGATTAAGCTGTGTCCCCATACCACACTGATCAGCACAAGAACATGAAAAATGAGGGAGAAGACCATATCTATTAACTAAAGAGAGAGCGAGAGAAAGGATGGGAGGATGCTTTGATTGAATTTCACTGGCTAAAATTTAATTTCATTCATGAGTACTCACATGATAAGCCAGTAGCCTGGATGGCAGGAGGAGAGAGAGACGGACAGAAAGAGAGAAATGACGCAGACAGGACTGATACTAGATATGGCCGAATTGGGAGGACAGGTAAAATTAAGTTAGGGGTAAAAACAACTGATCAATTCGTAAAACAAATATATCATGCTTCAAGTCACCATCTACCATATAGCACTTTTCACAATATAGATTGTGTCAAAGCAGCTTTACAGTGATAATATGAAATTAAAGTAACAGAGATTGTTTTGGCTTTACAGCAGCTCTAGAATAAAGTTATTGTCCAGCTAAAGTTAGTTTTAATCGATTCACTTCCGTTGCAAAGATCATTAGTTATTAACTTAGGGGCCGCTAACATGACACCGTTCTCCACCAAAAACAGATCATCACTGATCCTCCACCAAATTTCACAGTGGGTGCAAGACACTGTGGCTTGTAGGCCTCTCCAGGTCTCCATCTAACCATTAGACGACCAGGTGTTGGACAAAGCTGAAAATTGATGATCTGGGGGTGCTTCAGCAAGGATGCAATAGGGCAGATTTGTCTTTGTGAAGGACGCATGAATCAAGCCACATACAAGGTTGTCCTGGAAGAACACTTGCTTCCTTCTGCTCTGACAATGTTCCTCAACTCTGAGGATTGTTTTTTCCAACAGGACAATGCTACATGCCACACAGCCAGGTCAATCAAAGTGTGGATGGAGGACCACCAGATCAAGACCCTGTCATGGCCAGCCCAATCTCCAGACCTGAATCCCATTGAAAACCTCTGGAATGTGATCAAGAGGAAGATGGATGGTCACAAGCCAGGAGCACTAGGAGTGGCATAAAATCACCCAAAATCAATGTGCAAGACTGGTGAAGAGCATGCAAAGACGCATGAAAGCTGTAATTGAAAATCAGGGTTATTCCACCAAACATTACACCCAACAGTAGTACAATGAGTAGGTCCTGACACGTGTTTTCTAACTCCAATAGAGTTAAGAATGTGTTTGAATGCCAATCCCAATGTATCTTTTTCATTATCTACATGTATATTAAAAATCACCAACAATTAGGACTTTATCTGCAGCCAGTACTAACTCTGATTGGAAATGTCTGATAAGTCTGTATGGTGCCCTGGATTCATTAGCCAGCACAAATCTCAAACATGATTTATCATTTTCATAGATAGTGTTACATTAAGCACCAACACTTCAAAAGACTTCAGTAATTCTGAAGATATTACTATAAATTACAGCAACCACCCCACCCTCGACATATTAAAGCCGATAAATAATGGATTAGTTCCTTCAGCTGCGCAGTTCACCATGATCTTGTTCAAAAACATAAAATTACACAGATCGATTGCTCCTGTCTGCCTCGCTGCCTGCTGTGTGTGAGTGTGTTTGCTCTGAGGCTGTAAGCTCCTTCTAAGCCTCGTATTTCTTTCTGTTTTGAACCATCATTTACTATCATTTCTAGTTGTTTATACTACCAATTACAGTTTACCTACCATCGCTAGCTTCCGTTATTGTTAGCACACCACGCTAGTATCTCGCTACTAGCCTGTTAACGCGCCACCCGTGCGCTCAGTTATTTATATATTTTTCTCGTGCACGCCCGCGCCTCTGAGTTTATAAAAAGCCCAAGTGAGTAAGAATCAGTCAACAAACACGGTGAGTAATGTCTTGTCCTGTTATTGTCACCTGCACTTCATGCCACATGTTTACCACAGCCTTCCCCGTCGGCAATATAGGGTTTATATGTGATAAATGCAAGGAGACAGTCAGGCTGACGGAGAAGATTTCAGAATTAGAGACATGCATCCAAACATTAATTGAGGATAGTAAGTGTGCTCGAGCCTTAGATACTACTTTGGATGCGCCTAGCATAGTGAACCATTTACATGATTTGGTTCCTGTGCAGCCAGGCAGATGGGTGACTGTCAGAAATCTCTCTAGTCGCGGATCAAAAAACCACTCTTCCGTTCCGATTACCACAACAAATCGATTTGCCCCTCTCAGTGAGACATCCACTGAGAATGCTGTTGATTGTGCCCTGGTAATTGGCGATTCTATTACACGGAACGTGAAAATAGAGACACCAGCCACCATAGTCACCTGTTTACCGGGAGCCAGAGCGCCTGACATCAAAGCAAATTTAAAAGTGCTGGCTAATGCTAATCGTAAATTCTCTAAGATTGTTATTCACGTCAGCACTAATGATGTTCGACTTCGCCAGTCGGAGATCACCAAATTAATATTAAAGAGGTGTTTGAACTCGCA
This sequence comes from Chrosomus eos, assembly GCA_036326025.1. Taxonomy (NCBI): domain Eukaryota; kingdom Metazoa; phylum Chordata; class Actinopteri; order Cypriniformes; family Leuciscidae; genus Chrosomus; species Chrosomus eos. Next base: position 42,203,447 of record CM070818.1, on the reverse strand, counting down.
AGTACGATGTCAGGCACTGTAATTTGCTCTGGCCCTCTTCCTGTTCGAATGAGTGATGAGATAGTTAGTAGGTTGTGTTCACTCAATGGCTGGTTGTCTATGTGGTGTCTGCAAAATAATATAGAATTCATAGACAATTGGAAATGTTTTTGGGGCAGACCTGACCTGTTGAAAAGAGATGGTATTCATCCCTCCTGGGATGGTGCTGCTCTTCTCTCTAGTAATTTGGCTCATAGTCTTAGAGATAAAACATGACAATCTGAGGCTCAGGTCAGGTAGCAGACAGACTGGCTAAACCGACCGTCTGCAAGCGGCCTCGCGTCACCAAGGTCAGATAAATCCAATCACATAGAGACTCTTTCACCTAGATATCATCATATAGAGACTGTGTCTGTTCCCCGAATTTGGAAATCCAAAAAACTGCCAAACCTTTCTAAGGTTAGAAATTTAATTGATGTTCAACAAATAAAAAGGAGATATAATACAGATGAGCAAACGATAAAGCTTGGGTTGTTGAATATCCGATCCCTTAATTCAAAAGCGCTCAAAGTTAATGATATGATTTCAGATTATAACCTAGATGTGCTGTGTTTGACAGAAACCTGGCTAAAACCAAACGACTATGTTACTTTAAAGGAGAACTCCGGTCAATTTTAACATTGAGCTCATTTTTTTGTACATTTGGAGTGCTGTCAGTACAGAGAACAACGACAAAAATCAGTGTTTTCTACACCGTGTTATCCTCTTTTTAAAATTCGCACCCTGTTGACTTAAACGGGGCAAGTTCTAAACCTGCTTTTAGCATCTTAACATCCTTGATTTGTCATTACAAGTGCACAGCCATGTGAGTGGTGTTATTAAGAGTGAACACGGTCAATCTGACTGCAGTAGATGTGAAAGATATGAATAAAAATGATGTTTATTCAGCCAGCTCACATACCTGTGTTTTCTTCCTGTTTTCGGTCGAAGTCCACAGTAGTCTATTGTCGAGTTCGCGCGCGCGCGCGATCATTGGTAACTAGATAACGGATCGCGCGCGTGCGAACTCAACAATAGACTACTGTGGACTTCGACCGAAAACAGGAAGAAAACACAGGTATGTGAGCTTTTATTCATATCTTTCACATCTACTACAGTCAGATTGACCGTGGCCACTCTGAATAACACCACTCACATGGCTGTGCACTTGTAATGACAAATCAAGGATGTTAAGATGCTAAAAGCAGGTTTAGAACTTGCCCCGTTTAAGTCAACAGGGTGCGAATTTTAAAAAGAGGATAACACGGTGTAGGCAACACCGATTTTTGTCGTTGTTCTCTGTACTGACAGCACTCCAAATGTACAAAAAATGAGCTCAATGTTAAAATTGACCGGAGTTCTCCTTTAAATGAGTCCACCCCGCAAGATTACTGTTATAAACATGAGCCTCGTCCGAAAGGCAAAGGGGGAGGTGTTGCTGTAATTTATAGTAATATTTTCAAAACCACTAAGAAATCTAGTTTTAAATATACTTCTTTTGAAGTGTTGGTGCTTAATGTAAAAATATATAGTGTAAACAATAATTCACGTTTGAGAATTCTGCTGGCTACTGTATACAGACCACCAGGGCACCAGGGCAAAAATTTGCTGACTTTCTATCAGAATTAATAATTCCTTTATTCTAATAATAGTCCTTTAGTCCTAATTGTTGGTGATTTTAATATACATGTAGATAATGAAAAAGATGCATTGGGATTGGCATTTAAAGACATTTTAAACTCAATTGGAGTTTGACAACACGTGTCAGAACCTACTCATTGTCGTAATCATACTCTAGATCTAATACTATCACATGGAATAGATGTTGATGCCGTCGAAATTCTGCAGCAGAGCGACGACATCTCAGATCATTATCTAGTCTTGTGTAAATTACATTTAGCCAAGGCTGCAAAGTCGACTCCATGTTATAAATATGTTAGACCTATCACTTCTGCCACTAAAGATTGCTTTATTAATAATCTTCCTAATCAGTTTCATCATCTCAGCATCCCGGATAGTTTAAAAGAACTTGATATTGCAACAGAAACGTTTAACTCTCTCTTTTCCAGCACTTTAGACACAGTTGCTCCGTTGCGCTTAAAGAAGATTAAAGAAAATAGTCCAACGCCGTGGTACAACGAGCACACCCGGGCCCTTAAGAGAGCAGCCAGAAAAATGGAGCGCAACTAAAAAAAAAAAAAAAAACTAAAGATATTTCAGATTTCATGGAAGGAGAGTTCGATTGCTTACAGGGAGGCCTTAAAAGCTGCTAGATCGGATTATTTTTCAACCCTATTAGAAGAAAATAAACATAATCCTAGGTGTTTTTTTTAACAAGTGGCTAAACTAACAGAAAAGAAAGCTTTAAGCCCAGAAGTTTCCAAGAAACACAGCAGTAATGAGTTTATGAACTTCTTCACTTATAAGATCGATAATATCAGGGACAAAATTATAACTATGCAACCATCTACTACAGTATCGCATTAAGGGAGTGCATTGTAGTCTCCATGAGGAACATTTTGATTAATTTGTTGCTATAGGAGAGAAAGAATTTTGCAAACTTGTTAATTCATCTAAATCGACAACTTGTATGTTAGACCCTATACCGACTAAGCTACTGAAAGAGATGCTTCCAGAGGTCATAGATCCTCTTCTAAATATCATTAATTCGTCTTTGTCTCTAGGATACGTACCAAAAACCTTTAAGCTGGCTATGATTAAACCGCTTGTTAAAAAAACACAACTTGATCCTACAGAATTAGTCAATTACAGGCCAATCTCGAATCTGCCTTTTCTTTCAAAGATATTAGAAAAAGCAGTATCCTCACAACTGTGTTCCTTTTTAGAAAGAAATAATATCTGCGAGGATTTTCAGTCCAGATTTAGACCGTACCATAGCACTGAGACAGCTCTCATCAGAGTCACAAATGATTTGCTCTTATCATCTGATCATGGTTGCATCTCTCTATTAGTGTTACTCGATCTTAGTGCTGCATTTGAAACTATCGACCACAACATTCTTTTAAATAGACTAGAAAACTATGTTGACATTAGTGGAATTGCATGGTTTAAAGAATACTTATCTGACCGTTTTCAGTTTGTAGCAGTAAATGAAGAGATGTCTTATCGATCACATGTTCATTATGGCGTACCACAAGGCTCAGTACTAGGACCGCTGCTCTTCACTCTGTACATGCTACCATTAGGAGATATCATTAGGAAACCAGCTTTCACTGTTATGCTGATGATACTCAGCTGTATATTTCTTCAAAACCTAACGAAACTTACCAATTCACAAAATTAACGGAATGCATAGCTGCTATAAAAAAAAAAATAATAAATTTAAAAAATTGGATGACCAGTAATTTCCTACTACTAAATTCTAAAAAAACAGAGATTCTAATTATTGGGCAAAAAACGTAATAACTTAGAATACTGTTTAACACTTGATGGCTGCTCTGTTAAGTCTTCGTCGTCAGTTAGGAACCTGGGTGTGCTCTTTGATACCAATCTTTCATTTGAAAGTCACGTGTCTAGTATCTGTAAAACCGCATTTTTCCATCTTAAAAATATATCTAAATTACATCATATGCTCTGACTGACAAATGCGGAACAATTGGTTCATGTGTTCATGAGATCAAGGCTATATTATTGTAATACTCTACTGGGTGGTTGCCCTGCACGCTTAATAAACAAACTACAGCTAGTTCAAAACGCAGCCGCTAGAGTTCTTACCAGAACCAGGAAGTATGACCATATTAGCCCGATTCTGTCAACACTGCATTGGCTGCCTATTAAACATCGTATAAATTTTAAAATATTGCTGACTACTTACAAAGCACTAAATGGTTTAGCTCCCCAGTACTTGAGTGAGCTCTTAACGCATTATAGTCCTTCACGTCTATTGCGATCTCAAAATTCTGGCCAGTTGATAATACCTAGAATATCTAAATCAACTGCTGGCGGTAGATCCTTTTTAGGGATGCACCGAAATGAAAATTCTTGGCCGAAGCCGAAGCCGAATAATAATGAAACGCTTGGCCGAAGGCCGAATACCGAATACCGAACGCGGTATTTCACAATTTTTCCATTTATTTTGCCAATTTTTTCACCATTGCATTTAATTAAATAGTAAAAATATGCTTTTTTACTATTTTGTCTTGAGAAAAACATCAAATTCCAAAAATACAATTTGTTTAACACTGAATTTTTTTCCACATTCCAGCAGATATTATTTAAACAAAGCACAATATAACTTAAAATAAATAAATTAGTAAAATAAAAACTATATTTTTATTTGGCCATCTTTGAAGCCCCCCTTCTTGAATAGCCTATGTTAGGCCTATAACTGACTGCTGAAAGAATATAACTAAAAAAGTGCATTGAAAAGTGCAAAAGTGGATGAACCCACAACAAATGAATAACTGTCCTAGACATAAGCCTACTTTTGCGGTTTACTTAAACTTTATCGTGGGCGTTGCCGTTGACAGGTTTGCATGGATTGCCTGGATCACTTGGGTTTCAATATAGCGCGCGCTCTCCGTGGCGATTAGCAGATAAGGAGTTGCCATGAGAACGACTCTTTTCATCTCTCTCTTTTCATACAGATTACATAAACAGAGAATATTTGTTTTCGCTTTGAATTAGATCGTTTAAAAGTAGACAATGATTATAAAGATATATGCCTTTGCCTGTGTGACTAGTATTGTATTGGCTGAGTTTTTTTAGAGACGTGCTCCAGAAAAAAAAGTTAACGGAGACAGAGGCAGAAAGCACACCCTGTTTATTTTCTTTATTTTACAAAAGCACAGTTTTGTTTCGATTGTAAGTGGACACAAGTAGTCATTTAAGAGTTTATTTTTTCATATTTCTTAAGTCTGCATTTAAGTGACCATAAATGACGGAGTATTTAAGTCTATTTTGCTGCTATGTGAAAAAAATCCAGCGCGTTTCTCAACTAGAGGGTTAAAAGACGCTTTAGTGCTGCAAGTAACAACGTCTGCCACAGACGCATCAGATGAGCTTCTCTTTTGTCTTCTCCTCAAAGGGGGCATGTTGGCTGCATTTATAAAGCGCGTGCCTCTCACTCTACGCTGGTTACTATTTGATCGCGTCATCAAAAACGTCATTGTTCGGTCAAATTTATTCTGCCTTTTTACTTGTTCGGCCGAACACCGAAAGTGCTTTTTTTGCTATTTTCGGCCGAATAATTTCGGTTGCCGAACATTCGGTGCATCCCTAATCCTTTTCCTATTTGGCACCAAAACTTTGGAACAATCTTCCTAACACGGTCCGGGAAGCAGATGCAGTCTATCAGTTTTAATCTAGACTAAAACACATCTCTTTGGCTTAGCATACACATAACACATTATAGATTTCTATAATTCAATGTTAGGCTGCATAGTTTAGATCAGCCGGAACCGGGGACACTTCCCATCCTTACTGATGTACTTTGTACATCATAAGAAGGATGGCGTCTACGCTAATATTAGTCTCTCTATTTATCCCGAGGTTTACCGCAAACCGCCGGATCCAGGCCGTATCCAGATCTGAGGAAGGACCATCACATGGACACGACGACAACGCATCTGGATAAATAAATATCGTGAAAGTTCTGATCCCATCTGACTTCTGACCTAAATCATAATCATACACTGTTTGTTCGTTGGTCAAAGGAGGACTGGCCCCCGACTGAGCCTGGGTTCTCCCAAGGTTTTTTTCTGCATTCTGTCACCTGATGGAGTTTTGGTTCCTTGCCACTGTTGCCTTTTTCGCCTCTCTTCGCCTTTGTCGCCATTGGCTTTTGGCTTACTTAGCTGGGGACATTTAACATTTAATTTTGAATTTAACAATACTATTACAACATTATTTTCCTGTTATCTCTGTAAAGCTGCTTTGAAACAATTTGTATTGTACATAAATAAAGGTGACTTGACTTGATTTCAACATTTACCCCTAGTCTGAAGCAAAGCATGCTGGGAATTAGAAATCTGCTGTAACTCATTCAATTTAAGTTCTGCCTAATATAAATACAAAACTAGGGGTTTCTGAGTCACAAAGGCATAGTACGCAAATAGAACAGATTACTAGATTTTTTAAATTTTAGGCAAACTGAGTTAGGACATTTGTTAGGTTTTACAGTAAAAATTTGGTGGGGATGAAAAAAATAAATAAAAAAGTACCTTGTGTCCCTATAATAGGAAACCTGACAACAGGATTTTGCCATATTTTAGGGGTATTCCTGCAAAACTCTGTGTAACATGATCAAAAACACAGTACTTCCATTAGAAAAGAATAAAGGATTGTCTGATAATACTGTAAACAACAACAGGTGGCATGACAGGACTGGTATTAGCTAGTACAAGCAAAAAAGAAAATGACTGACCATGTTGGCCCCTCCAGTCCAGCTGAGGAAGAATCCATCTGGGTCCACTTTGAGGGTGACGAGGCTGGGTTGGGTGTTGCCGTCCTAAACACACAAATGAAAATAAAATAAATAAAGATTAAGTGGCATTCATTATAATTCATACAGTTTTACCAACAACATAAGTACTCCTTGTACAGAGAGCAGAAGAACGTAATTCCCTTAATGATATGAACAACATTAGCAACTGACATGACTACATGTCATGGAAACAATGACACAATGACATGGTTTAGAACATTTATTACATACAACTAATTGTTAATTCAACTGCAACTTAATTAAACTGATAGATACTATAGCAACCAAGTCACAGTGGCAGCCATGCTAATACTGTACGTCAACGATGAACACAGCCAATACGTTCAACTTCAACTTTTATTTATTTATATAGCACATTTAATAGCAACATTTTTGCCCAAAGTGCTTCACAGTTAACTAAAAACAATAAAACATACATGTATAAAAACATTTATCAAGCTCAGCAGATGAAGGCATGACTACACACTCTTAGACATACCCCTCACACAACTGTACAATGAGATCAATGTAGAGAGAAATAAAACTAGATCAAAATAAGTTATAACTACAATGTACAATACCCTTAACTAAAAACTAAGTAAAAAGATACGTTTTTAACTAAGACTTAAAAATTTCTTTTGTTTGAGCTAGCCGGATGTGAATGGGAAGACTGTTCCACAACTTGGGAGCCACAACTGAAAAAGCTTGGTCACTCTTTGACTTCTTTTTAGAATAAGGGACAGTCAGCAAAAGTTGGTTCGTTGATCTTAATGTCCTACCTGATATGTAAGATCCTAAAAGGTCAACAATAGTTTGGGGACATGTTATGCAATGCTTTAAAAAACATTAATAAATTCTTATAATCTATCCTGTACTGAACCGGCAGCCAATCAAGAGAGGATAATACTGGAGTAATGTGGTCCCTTTTTTAAGTGTCAGTCAGGCACCAGCTCCAGGTGGCATAGTTGACGTTGACAGATCCCAGCATAGAGAGAGTTGCAGTAGTCCAGTCTTGACGTAATAATAACCTACAAATCTTTAAAACTAAGAAAGGGGTTTATCTAAGCTGATAAAACTATTCTTTACAACATAATTTATCCGTTTATCAAAGCTCAGGGATGAGTCGATTTTTAGACCAAGATTTCTCACACTTTTACCATAATTTCTAATGGAGCAAGAGTACTGGCTATCTTCTCTTTGAATTTTGGTGGACCAAATATTATAATTGCAGACTTTTTTCATTAAGTTGAAGAAAGTTTTTAGACAGCCAAACTTTAAGCTCATTCAAACAGTCCAACGAGGACTTGAGGGACTGTTCGTTCCCGACTTTGAGAGGTAGATAATTCTGTGTGTCGTCTGCATACATATGATAGGAAATGTCATAGCGACGACAAATAGAACCCAAAGGATGCATGTACAAAGTAACAATCAATAATACTGAGTAACAATCAATAATAAGCAAAATGGCAGAGAAACAGACAATGATTTAAAAGTAAGTCAGATAAATGGGAAGTGCTTGGAATGGTGCGATGATGCAATTTAGAAATTAATGTAATGACTGAAACCAAAACCTCAAAAGCGAGACATTAGAGGAGTTTAATGCACAAGCTACAGAAACTGATGGCTGAATATGACTGGAATTGCATATTACCATAAGATACAGTTGTAATCGAAATGATTCAAACCCCTTGGCAAATCAGGTTTATTGGCAAAATGTACAGACTTTCAGCTGTTTGCAATGAACAAATCAAGTGAGTGAAACAGCTCAACACAACAAATGTTTGAAGTGGTTTCCTCAAATTCAACTTAAAAGGCAACTTTTAATGACTTCAGCAGTGTCAAAATTATCCAACCCCTTCATGGCAAGCATCTCTTTGGTACTTTAGAAGACCCTTTTGCTGATATGACCTAGAGCAAACAAAATGTATAACCAGAGACACCATGTTCATCTAAGAAAAATATCCATATTTAAAACTTTATTGACTAAAATAACTAGCTTACGGCAGATGGCCCACGTCGACCTACGATAAAAGAGTAACACTTGACAATGTATGAAGTTGGATGTAGGAGTAGTGTAAGCTTTGAGCAACAAACTCAAATTCCTTCAACAATTTTCATAAAAAAAAAAATTAAAAAAAAGAGTTGTTTTTGACTTCTAATTCGTGACTGTTTATTTTCGGTTTTGCTCTCTCCTCTACTCTTCCACGTTCATCATTAAGTTGTGTCGGGTCAAGTGTTACTCTTTCACCATAAATCGATGAGTACGGCCGTCTGCCAGAAGCTAGTTAATTTAGTCGATAAAGTTTTAAATATGGATATTTTTCTTACATAAACGCACCGCTTCACTTCAGAAGGCCTTTATTAACCCCCCAGAGCCACGTGGAGGACTTGTATCATGGATAGATGCACTTTGATGGACTTCAAAACCGAAACAGCCATTCACCATTATAAAGCTTGGAAGAGTCAGGACATTTTTTATATAATTCCGATTTTATTCATCTGAAAGAAGAATGTAATATACACCTAGGATGACTTGAGGGTGAGTAAATCATGGGGTCATTTTTGAGTGAACTATCCCTTTAAGGTCAGGAGTAGTGTACATCTTGGAGTTCTGACATGCGTTTAGTAAGCGCCCTACAAGTGGAAATCTCAGTGCCTGTTGCCACCAAGTCTTGCTGCAGGTCTTTTGCAGTCACTCGAGGGTTTTTCTGGTTGAAGAAAATCTGGTTGCAGCCGTTGATTGCTTCCTTTTTCTGCCCGGTCCAGGTAGTGTAACCACTGTACTATGCTTCCAACGGTGTCTCTAGGAACATGTATTGCCTTCACTATTGTTTGTGAAGGGCGATGATATCTTAAATGACATTTTTGGACCATTCTTTTTACTTAGCCATATGTCTAACATGCAGTCAAACATGACACTCAACAATATTAGCCAGTAAAGATATTTGTTCAAGCACAACTGGTGAACTAATGAAGCCCTTGATTAGTTGCATCAGGTGTGCTTGAGACAACACCACTTTTGCAGATTTGTGCTGTTGTGAGGGATTCTATTCAGGGGGGTGAATAATTTAATAAAAAATAAAAAGTCATTAAAAGTTGCATTTTCAGTTGAATTTGCGGAAACCACTGTTGTGTTGAGTTATTTCAATTACATTTCTTTGATTTGTTCATTGCAAACAGCTGAAAGTCAGTAAATTTTGCCAATAAAACTGATTTGTAATGGGGGTTGAATAATTTGATTACAACCGTCTACTTGTACTTATTTTATAGTATGTAGTATGTATATTACACAAAGCACAATACCGTTCAAACGTTTGGGGCCAGTAAGATTTTTTAAAATAAATGAATACTATTAGGATTTTTCAACTAAAAACGTAAAACTTTTTATACGTTTTGGGCGTTCATTTACACGACAACGTCGTTTTGGGTACCTGAAAACACAACCTTCTGAAAACGCGTTTTCAAAGTGCACGTTTTTGAAAGTGGTCTCCGTGTAAACAACAAAAACGTGAAATGAATTCATGCACATGCCTATAACATTTTCAGTATATAGTGTTTCACGCAATCTAATGGCCTGGCAGCAGCATACAGCGTTTTTAGACGTTTTCTTGGATCCGTGTGAATGGGTATCGTTTTGACAATGGTGTCATCTGTATGCGGAAAACTTTTTAAGCATATTGTTGAAGTGTAAACATACCATAAATTGATCAATAGAGAGAGAATAAATAGATCAATAGAGAGAGAATAAATAAAGACATTTATAAATGTCAAATCTATATTAATTAAATATTGCTGTGTATATATAAATGTATCATGGTTTCACAAAAATATTAAGCAGCACAACCATTTGGACGATAATAAGTTATCTTTTCATGAGCACCAAACCAGCATTAATGATTTCTGATCGATCATGTGACACCAAAGACTGAAAAAAATCAGCTTTGTCATCACAGGCATAAATTACATTTTAGAATATATAACACAACTAAACAGTTATTTTAAATTGCAATAATACAGCAATGAAACAGCCCTCCATCATGACCCATGAGCCATGTAATCCATTAGTCATTGCCACACAGTCACACCCCAGTGCTCTCACTACAATCCTCCCTCCTTAAACTAGTACTAATGAAAATGTTATTCCTGATATCAGAAATAGACAATGACTACGTTTACATGCACCCAAAAACCCGTTCAAAACCGGAATATTGATATTGATATTAATATTGATGATGTTGTTGTTGTCTTTGGATACAGGAAGAAGAATCGGAAATGACGCATATTGCGTCTTAAGTTGTCCGTACGTCCAGACGCTAACCATGCGTCGCCATTTAAATCGGGATATTGCAATTCCATGTAGGAGTAACTCTCTCTGCTCTCTCTCTGTAAACTGGTTATTCCTAATGTTTCAGAAACCCGAATAGTGACCTTAACCCGACCATAACCCGAATATTGACTGCATAAACGTAGTCATTGTTACTAGAAAAAGTATGCATCCAGTGAATGAATAAAAGCTAAAATGGCTTGCCATAGCATGTCACTGTGTTTTAAATGATAAAAGCAATACTACTATTACTATTATTTACTGAGGAATGTGCATCCATATTGATCAGTACAGGGCTCTCGAGTGTCACGCATTGAGCGTGACAGTCCCTCATTTCAGTCTTTTGTCACGCACTCCTGCCACACATTGTATTTCTCACGCTGAAAAACTATTTATAATATATTTAATATGCCGCAGCGCCCAAAATTTCACTGACCGCGTCGCTCTCACTATGGATCCGGCAGGAATCAAGCACGTCTCCCATTAGTCAAGCCTGCCACTTATCAGGCAATCAAAAAAGAGAAAGGAGTTACACAATAGCCAATCAGAAAATAGCACAATTGTATCTAGTTAAGATTCAAAATAAGTCATGATCTCCTGTTTTAATGTTACAAAAAAAATTCACAACTTGTTTGACACAAACAATGACAAATTGACTGCTGTTAGAGAATGTTTCCCAGATAATTAGCATCAGTTTTTAATGAGTGTCAACAGTTTCACATCCTGTTCACAGACAACACCTGCTCAGAACAAGTAGTCTAGGCCTAATCATATTTTCGTTATCACATGATGACTAGCATATTGTCACATTATAAACATCTCTCTCTCCAAATAGGCTTAATAATTTTATAAGCACTAAATAAATTAAAGTGTATTGCATAGTCAATGTTACAGCCCACTTTTAGAATCAACCATTTTTTATAATTATATCTTGGCCATGGATGCATTAATCATTGCATCTGTCTTTTAAAGATGTCAGGTAAAAAGCAATTAAGCATCCTCTCATTCGCCCTGAGAGGAAAGCCTCCTAAAAAGGCTAGGTAAGAGGATGCTGGCCCAGAGAAGGTGGCGAAAAGCATAGAAATCATATAGAGACTAGAAGCCCTATTGGCCGCTGGAAACCGAGAAATCCGGCGGCCATCTTGAACCGGTCGTATTCCTAGTTTCATTGCGTGGCAGCAGATAAGATGCCAGAGCTTTGGGGAGCATTTTCCTGTTCTAGTCGCCGGACCATCAAAAATAGGGCTTTTCACAAGTAAGTCTTAATATTACCGTACTATTGGTTGTATTTTGTGAATAGAATATTACCAGATAATCGAGAAGGAGCAAGGATATTTGCTATTACTGTACTGAAATCGTTGTGAAATGCTGTTTACTGCATCAGCCGGTGTTCACCCGGCATGGAGAGGTGAAGTAACTGTTAAAGTAATAATTACAAGAAATTCTAGGTTATCAGATAAGCATTCAACTGCCCTGTTGTATAGGTTATTTGTGTTTGCGTATTTGTGTTTGCAATGTAACGTTAATACACGCATGACAGCGATGCACAAATTGAGTTACCCCTCCAACTTCTAGTTTTATTGATAACCTATATCTTATCACATGCGATTTGGCTATTGATAGGCTATTACAGAAGTCCTGTGGTAAAATTACATCATTAACTTACTCCATCTACCCTTGTAAAGTTAATCTGAATAGGGCTTTGGTCTCGACATTGTCCCTATACAAAAAAGTATAGGCTTAATGTTGTCCAAACTTAATAGATACAAACACGTTGAAAAGCGATCTTCTCAATTTTTATTACAGGTGGCTGCATTCGGTGGATTCGCGGCTGCTGCGTGTGCGTGTGCGTGTGCGTCGAGAGAGAGAGAGAGAGAGAGAGAGAGAGAGAGAGAGGAGAGAGAGAGGAGAGAGAGAGAGAGAGGAGAGAGAGAGAGGAGAGAGAGAGAGGAGAGAGAGGAGAGAGAGAGAGGAGAGAGAGGAGAGAGAAGAGAGAGAGAGAGAGACTGTCTGTTTGTGTTTGTTTGTGTGTCTGTTCGTGTGTATGTGCGTGTCACATACCATAAATTGTTTCTTCAACTTATTAAAATATCTTACTTTACTGCAACTATCTGTTTCTGCTTCTTTATTATATTTATAGTGTGTGATTTATCAAATACATTATATCCTTCATCACACATATTGTGTCTGGTCACTTTATAACTTATATCAGAATATTATATTACTGTTAAGCCTACTATGGATATTAAAATACGCCGACCCATGTGTCCTGTATCATAGCTACATGAATTACCTTTGCAGGAAAAAAAACCGCGTGAAAATCAGTTCAGTATTCAGTGAGATATGATTAATTTAATGCGCTGACAGCTCATTTCACCTGCCATTCAGATTACACTGAGCGGAGCGGATGACCGGTTTAAGATGGCGGCACCAATTCTCGTCCGTGCCAATAGGCAGTAGCACTCAATAGGGCGTCTACCTATATGATGTCTATGGCGAAAAGGCCCATTAGAGGAGGAGACAGGGGAGGAGACGGTGCAGGTGGAAGAGGAAGAGAAATGTCACTCTTGCCTGTCTTTAAAGGGATACTCCACCGGTTTTTCATATTAAACTATGTTATTCCCTTAACTAAGACGAGTTGATACACACCTCTCTCGTCTCAGTGCGTGCACTATATCTCTCTGTATTGCCGCAAAACTATGTTAGCACTTAGCTAACACAGTGCATTAAATATGGGCCAAAAAGAGAAGCGACCAAACACTTCCTCGTTTTCCCTATTTAAACACAGTTACTCGAGTAGTGTAACTCGACCTAGGCTGGTGACACAAAATAAAACGTTGCGCTTTTGTAAGCGTTTAAAATTGATGTAAATAACAGGGGGCAATATAGTCATCAATTTTAAACGCTTAGAAAATCACAACGTTTTATTTTGTGTCACCAGCCTAGGTCGAGTTACACTACTCGAGTAACTGTGTTTAAATAGGGAAAACGAGGAAGTGTTTGGTCGCTTCTCTTTTTGGCCCATATTTAATGCACTGTGCTAGCTAAGTGCTAACATAGTTTTGCGGCAATACAGAGAGATATAGTGCACGCACTGAGACGAGAGAGGTGTGTATCAACTCGTCTTAGTTAAGGGAATAACATAGTTTAATATGAAAAACCAGTGGAGTATCCCTTAAAAACTTGAGAGCCCTGTCAGTATCTCCAGCCAATCAACATTTTAAATGCAATATAGCCCATAAATCAATAGTCAATGTCAATACTTGCTTTCTGGCAGAGTTGGAACTAAACTTGGAGACCAGATAATCGTCACACCGCCCATATATTGTACTGGTCTGGTCCCCACAGATGTTTTGCTGGAAAGTACGCGTTTCATTTCATGCATGCTCATATGAATGCATGTTAACGCGCGACGCAGCCGGTTATCTTTTCCAAACCATAGTTTATAAACAAACACCGTTGCTCTTTGTCGTTAATCAAATGTAATAAATAGTTGTATTTCACTCTCACTTTTCTTTGTCAGGCACAAAGTCACAGAACACAGCCCTGGAAGTGGCCGGCTTTAGCAAGCAAGACACAGAAAGACTAAAAGATGCACTGCCCAGCTGGGTTAGACAGACAGACTAGAGAGAGATGCACATCAATTTAACTTTACTGTTCTTTTGCTGACATCAAACTTGGAGTGAAGAGAAAAAGATTTTTTCTGTCTTTTCGTGATCAGAAGGATAGTTCTGCTTAATTTTCCAGTAGGGGTTCAATCTTCAGCAGTCTGGCAGGGAGCTGCCACTGGCATGTCATGTGACCCGTCAGTGGCTGGCTGGCAGCTGGCAGTCTGATTCTGGCATGTCACGTGACCCGTCAGTGGCTGTTTCAGAAAACAGCCTGTTTCAGTTTCAGAAACCATTTCTTTTTGGCAGTTTTTGTGTTCCTCCCTCTCTAGCTCATTTAATATACATCTGTTGATATGATAATGTTCTTTTGTATGATTGATGTTTTAGGGCCGGTTATCCCAATTAAAGCAGTCAAATGGCCATGATCACGACTGGTTACTTACTGACGCTCAATCCAGCCAGGACATAAAGTTGAACTGATTTATTGCAGTAGACCTAAACTTACAGTGAGTGTGAAAAAAATCTGGCTTATTATACTGGAACGGAACTGATTGGGTAATGAAAAGTGATTGTTACACATCAGAATGGTGATGGGCAGTCTTTACACCTAAATATGTCAACTTTCTTACTATGTAGCAGGCAAAATAAATATTAGGCTATAAGAAGAGTAGTATGCCTTCATAAAAAAGTACCTGGATGACCTTTATATTGTGCAATATTTTGCTATCTTTTAAAGTATGCATACAAAGGAAACTTTACTATCCCATGAGGCCTTGGGAGAGGACTGGGAGAGGTGTTGCGTGGAAGCTACACAATTTACATTGCAATGCCAAAATGGCAGATGTCGAGAACTAAGTTCTTCCTCAAATGTAGTACTTTGACTATGCGATTTTGAAAATCAAGCAAGTGTAGCTGGTATTTGCGTTCACACACTTATGATTTAGATTTAAGAGAGTGTTTTTTACACAGTAACACATGTTGGTTGGTTGGTTGTATCGGTCAGCCAAACCAAAAAAGTTGGAAAAACACTGATTTGAACAACCAGTATCTTAAGAGAAAAAAAAGAAATTGCTAAAAGAAAGCTCTATTTGCAATTGCATGGTTTTTGTTTTGTTTGTCCCATTAACAATTCTTCACCGGTCAATTACTAATAATATTTCAAAGATACTACATCAGGGCACTTAATCTAATGTATTTGGACAATCAGTTAAGAGCTAATCTCATCTGTATAGTGTTAGCAGTGAAGTGACGTGTGCATGCTGATCTATAGATGTAGTTTTGTGGAATGTTTGCATATGATTAAATTAATCTAGGAGCACAGATTTATTTTACAACTTCTCTGAAAATCCCCACCCAGTGCGCACACTCACACACTCACACACTCAAGAAACACATTTGCAAGCTGACTGCTTTTAAAGTTTGCATAAACAAATGTTAGTGTTGCAATACCGCTGAATAAGCTTTATTTAAAGCACCTATATGTGCGCACAGAGCTCTCAACAACATCAGGTGAGCTAAATATAAAAGACAAAGAAAGTGGACAGAGCATATAAGAGAAAGAATGAGAAGTAGCAGACCTTGGTCTGGGTAACAGCATATTTTATTTGACATTAAAACAAGGTTATGAAGGAAAAATGTCCAGTGCGTTTAACAGATTGTACGGTCTTAAAGGGATAGCTCACACAAAAATAATTATACCCTCATGTCCAAACCAAACTGTGTGACTTTTTCTTCTGTGGAACACAAAGAACAATATTTTAAGAAATGTATCTTTTTTTCAATACAATGGAAGTCAATGGTCACCAAAACTGTATGGTTACCAATATTCTTTAAAATGTCGTCTTTTGTGTTCAATCAATGCCATTTTGGAACGACATAAGGGTGAGTAATTGATTAAAGGATTTTCATTTTGGGGTGAGCTATCCTTTTAAGGCACATGGTTACTACTCTTCTCAAACTGGTGTTTTTGGTGGACTGGGAATGTTTTGGAAAGACAAAACAGGGTAAACAACATAACTTGAACATGTGGAAGGGAGGGAAGTGACCTTCACCCTGTAAGGGACTCATTAGTGTGTGTGTACAGACTTATAAAAAACCGTCAAACTTCTCTGACTCCCAATGTCAAGCCCTAATGATCTGGACACACACACACACACACACACACACACAACACACACACACACACACACACACACAGACGCAAAACCAAACCCTTACACAAAAATAACTTTTTACATTAAAAAAGTAATAAAAAGTAATTTATAAATAAATACATATTTTATACATATTTCTTTTGCTTTTTACATTTGACAATGACCACTAATGGAAGTTCTGACATATTTTGCTAACATGCAAGGAGAACTTTATCCACATTTATCCAAATTACAGCTTCTTCTTTGTATGGTTGACGTGCACATGTCAGAGCACTTTAAATGGATATTTGGGTAAACCATTAAAGTGAACTGAAGCTTGTGGCCTGCAAACGACAGCAGTGAGTGCATTCTCTCAGACAGAGGCGCATGTAGTTAATGCATCAACAATGTCAACTATTTCAGTGGGTGAGTGGCCCACTCTTTTGGCTCTTGGGTGTATTTGGCTTCCAATATTTACTTGCTTTTATAGCCCTTACATAATGCACATACACACACAAACTACGACATGACTGACTTTAACACCTCAAAGTCTGGGAATGCAGGACAAGTGGACAGAGAAACAAAGAAATATTTTACAGAGAATAATCTACATATCAAAGCTATCAAACTAAATCAGGGTTTAGTTCGCCAGCATGTATATTATATGTGGCGACTTGTCAACATGCAGCTTTTTATGTCTAGACTTCACCTTTGGACTCAACAGATTAGCAGGGCATGGACACATGTACATAATACAGGTAAGTGAGGGCTAATGTAAAGCCAGTCGCTCATTATTGCTAAATAGACCCTGACGTGAAGCAGAGGGGTCATGGATCATCCAAAAGGGGTTTTGCTATAATGACCAACTGACTGTACATGATTTCCCATTATTTCATGTCCATTTATTTGTTAGGGAAAGTAATCATGATTTATGTTAAAAAATAGTATCTTATTTGCATATTAGCTTAAGAGACGTAATGGATATTAAAACATTAGACAGGTTATTGACAATCATATAGATAAATATTAAAAAGTTATGCATATTGTAATATAATGCACAAGGCCTGTTCACACCAACACAAATGTTTGGCATAAAAATTTGGTCCAGTTAGCAAGAAATTTGTCTGTTCAGACAATGGCTGCGTCCGAAATCGCATACTCTCGAGTTGATCTTTATTTTGAACAAGTAATTACTTGACGGCTGCTAAAAAGTACTTTCCACATAGCATGAAAAATATGTGTACTGTAGTATGAATGTAATCTGGACGTACTACATTCGCCATGTTGTCATTATCATGTGACCTTCCAGCGTCAGTTTCGTGATAAATCCTCTTCTGGATTCGGTCATACTTAATTTTTCACATACTGTTTTTCGCCTAATAGGGAAGTATATGTACATTTGGATACAGCCATTGTGAAAAAAAAAATGCAAAATCACTCTCTGACAGTAGGTGGCACTTACTGAAAAGCAGAAATATCGTGGTTACTCCAGTACACAACTTTCCGTGTCACGCCGAAGAAAGGAAGTCAAACAGTATTTACATGTTTTCAAACAGCCAGACAGTATCCATTTATCATAATTTAATATAAAGTTATTCTCAGCTCCCTCCTACTTTCACTCGCTCCTACGAGTCTATAACCCTAGAAGCCTACGATCGGTCAATGAGCGACGGCTCGTGGTACCATCACAAAGAGCCACAAAATCACTCTCCAGAACATTCTCATTCACGGTTCCATGCTGGTGGAATGATCTGCCCATCCTCATCCGGAATGCAGAATCCCTGACAGCAATCAAAAGACAACTGAAAACTCATCTCTTCCGTGAGCACTTAACATAAAAAAATTCTTTAAATCCTCACTTGTCTGGTTTCTGCTACTCTGAGCAATGTTTGAACTTTGTATTTTGAGCACTTCTTGCGTTGTTTTTGCCTCTTCACGATGACTCGCTTAGTTTAGTCCTCAGATGTAAGTCGCTTTGGATGAAAGCGTCTGCTAAATGACTAAATGTAAATGTAAAAAGTGTGACCAGCACGGACTTCAGTAGTCTGTTCCATAAAATAATGAAATTCATACAAATTTTAATGACATGAGCATTCGTAAATGACAATATTCATTTTAGAGTAAATTAACCTTAAACGCATTTGCCAAGATGGATAAAAGTGACTGCTAAAAACAAAGAACGACAGAGTGGGAAGAAAATGCCAAAGACGTCCCAGGTTAAAATAAGAAAGAAAGGAGGAAGGATGGAGGAAGAGAGACATTTTCTGATGCACTTAAAAATTGATTTACAGCAACCTTTCATAAGAGCGAATGACTTGGTCTAAATTACACATGCACACACAGGTCTCCTTCCTGAACAAGAGGGCGAAACTGAAGGAGAGGAAAGGCTGGAGGGGGCGAGCAGAGGTCAAACACACCCATATGTGAACTGTGGGTCACCGACTCTGACACACGTTCGGTTTGAGCATGCAATACGCCTCTGCTCTTCATGTTCTTCCTCAGTCTCTGTCTTCACCTTCCTGAAAGTGTGTGGAGGCTTGTTTTGCAGTGAGGTGAGACTCCATTAGCAGTGTGGTAAGAGTCAACAAACGCAAATACAGCTGCAGTGGGCCACCTGGATGAGTGTTACCCTCTCAGCCCTTTCCAGGAAACTGTTCATAGACGGCTGTTATCCTGAATAATCACCACGCGCAACCGAAAAGCTCCTGGATGCAAAGCTCCCGGATTATGTATTTTCTTGTGTTTGTGCTTTGTTGCTACTTGTTTCCTGTATCATCTCAAATCGCTGAATTGTTTTCTGGCAGCAAACCAAAATAACATGCTGGTATGAGGTCGGTCTAGTTTTGCATGTTGCAAACCACATCAACCCCTTGCATTGTGCATATGTGAGCACCAAGGGCGTTTCTCCCTGGAGAAGGCAGTGTATACACAACACATTTCTGATGAGAAATAATCAACAATACAAACAAATAGCCTATTATGAAATATAAGATCAAAACGTGTTCTGTCCTAAAGTAACAGTCGAGTTTCAAAAGGTTTCCTTCCCTGAGCTCATTCTCAATGATGTCCAAAAGTTCAACATGAATATGAGGTGGACCTGCATGCAGCTGTGATTGTCTGATTACATGTTTGAAACGGGTATGCAAATCACCTAGAAATGGATGGATTAATAATTACAAAGTAAACAACTCACCCACTATGATATCATCAAAACAAACTTGATCCGTAATGATCTGCGAAGGAGTCGATTTTAATGAACATTCAGCTTAGGATAGATCTTTGCTGATAGTGTCATACAAATGCTGACTTATTTGGTTAAAAAAAAAACTTTGCGGTGTGCATGCAAACATCTAAGAGTGTGTGATGTGTCGTGTGAAAAACACCAGATAGGCATGTGAGGAATGAAGAAATAAAAAGAGAAAAATGTGGGAAGACGAGCAAAACAAAATGAAAAACATAAGGAGAAAATGAATGAGAGGAAAATGTGAAGCCACAAAATAATGTTTTGTGAAGAAAACAGGAGTGGCTCTTACATTTGTAAAAGTTTAGTCTTTGTATGCGTAGTCTAGGAATCTCTAGTAAGTGTTAAAGTACTAGACTGATGCTAGGGTGTGGTGGGTGGTTTCCAGGGCATTGCTAATTGGCTTTAGCATGTTGCTAGGTGGTTGCTATAGTGTTCTGGTTGGTTGCTTACTGGCCCAAAAAGTAAAAGGAGCCGAAGAATGGAAAATATGATACAAATCAGATTCTTTCTAAGCATGGTCATGAGTCTCTATACACAAACACACACTGCCTCAATTAGGATATTTAAGCAACCAACAAAACATAAACAACATTAATATTATAATATGTGGAGCAATTCCCTTCACAGGACATGCCAATCTCTTGTGTACACATGCGCACCAGACATGACTAAACATGCACAGCTACCCTCTTCCTCAAAGTCAAATAGTCTCTTAAGCACACACACACACAGATTTAGTCACACTCAGTATAGTCAAAACCACAATATAAACCTGAGACAAAATTTAGTTGTGGCCTTAAGAGTGTGACGTTTCCAGAATTACATGCACGTGTTGTGAGACTAATAAATAGAGCAGTTAGCATTAGTACATGAAGAGGAATGAGAAAGGGGAAGCAAAAATGAAAGTGGAAAGAGACTGGTAAGCGAAAGAGACAGCAAGTGGACCATCAGGAAGAGAAGTAGAATCCAGTGTTCATCAGATGTTCGGTCTTTTAGGTTTCCTGTGATTTTCTCCTCTCTCGGTCTCTCATTTCTCTGCGCCTCAGAGTTCCAGGCGTCACTTGCTCACTTCTCAATATTTTTCCTCCATGTTATCTCCTTGTTTGGCCTCCGTGTGTGAAACCTCTCTCCGCTCACGCACAGTTCACCCTCCCTCTCAGAATTATCCTCCTACACCAGCCTAACTTTTAACTCAGTCACCCTGTGTGTCCAGGTCGCTGCTCTGCTCCATTGAAAGAAATACTAGCATAGTTTCATGCAGTTCACACAGTTAATCACAAACCCTAAATACTTCCTTTGGAATTCCCTCAGAGAGAAAAGGATGAATAATTTAGTCCCTGTGAATCCTATCAGATTGGTTTGTTTAGACAAACGGTCCTTACTGGGTTTGGACAACATTTATATTCCTGCTTGAGAAGCAGTTATGGCAAGACAGCTACATCTGTACTGTACTGAGACACACACACACACACACACAATTTGTCACTGTTTCATCTATTCTAACTCTTCACGGCTCCATAATATTCCCATAACTACGACCCTCAGTGCTCACTTTTCACCCCAGACACCTGTCAAGTGGAAGACAGGATACATTTGCAAGTCAAAGTTCACAGCTAGCTGATGTGCTTAGGGGCATTAGTGCTATAACACTGTCTTCACCAAAGACTTAATTATCCATCTTAAATTTTAAATCACTCACTTGCCATGTTCAGTTTAGGTGTCTTGCTCAAGTCATTTCCTGTCTGTACTGAGAATCGAACCCATGGCCTTTGGGTTATAAGTCCAACTCTCTGCCACGAATGGATCATGTTACAGTTCAAACGTTTGGGGTTGCAGGATATTTTTATGGTTTGAAAGAAGTCTCTTACGCTCACCAAGGCATTATTTATTATATTAAAATGTTCTATTTTAATATATTTTCAAATGTAACTTTTCTTGTAACAGCAAAGCTGAATTATCAGCAGCAATTAATTCAGTCTTCATGTCCACATGATCCATATGTAATTTTCATTGATTCTACAGCTCAGTTCTAGAATTCTGAAGTGAAATAAAGTAGTGCTGTAATATATATGTATATATATGAATTAACCAGAGCGACGAGCTAACCTAATAGTGAGCTTGTTGGTTTAATTATTACAGCGAAGTTATCACCTCATTGCTGAGAAATATAACGTAGCTTTCAGTAGCGAAGCCGTTTTATTTATAAAAGTCACGGACAGAGATTGAAAACCAGCTCCTGAATGTTTCTGCATTTGCGCAATTTCTTTTCTTTACAAAGACAAATATAAAGTTGCCACCTCAATGAAAAGCTGCGAGCGAGCGAATACAGGCACGTCTGCCTCAAAATACAACATTAAAAAGCTATCTTTGTGAATGCACGTGTCGTCCTCGCCTCGGAATTCAACGCGAAATTGCGTGTTTAGACGTAGGTCGGATGTCCAGATATCGGATATGTACCAGATTTAAAACCCCATTTGGAAGATCAGATTTTTTTGCGCCACTTCAGAATCTTGGTAGAAATAGTAGTAAATCCGGGGACTTTTTGCCTACTGTTTTTCAAATGCTTTGTATTTGGACATATACTCTTTTGCCATACTGTTTTTCACACACAACATAGTAAGGACGTATTCAATTTCAGACGCAGTGTTTTCAAATAAGTCTGAAGTACTTGATTAGCTGGATCAGGAGAGCTAAATTAAGTTTGAAGCTAAACTCTGCAGGGCTGTGGCCCTCCAGGAATTGAGTTTGACACCCTGGTTAACGCTATAACATACATGATGTGCATTAGATTGATTAATCTGAAAAACTGTGGCTGAACCCGAAATCACCCCCTAAACCCTCAATCGCTATTACTTACGCAAGTCCACTAATACAGTTCACTTGAAGGAGTGAATGAAAACGAGTGAACACTCGTTTTTGCGGTGCAATGTGAGATAGAATGAGTGCATGAGTCTATAACGTCCGCTATGGTTTTGGACACCACTACAAATGGCCGTCCCCTCAAATAATACCCTATTTGAGGGTATAGGGGGCTAATTCGGATTTAGCCTCTGTTTTTTGCATGATGAGTTTAACTTTAAAAAGTTATGACTCCATAGTTCTCAGATTTCAACAAATAGTTACATATCTGCCATTCATTCCCCAATTCAAGTAGATTAGAGCTGCACTTGCAAAACTAGAAATACCAGCTACGAGGGCATTATGAATATAGTCAGTGAGCGAAATTGCATTATTGACACTGACAGGGACAGTGATTTAAAGTCAATGATTTAAACAACATTCTAAGAGTCCAATGCTTCTAATTACAGTTTAGTTGCTCAGTTCAGTGCAGCACAAAGTATGCAGACTTAATGAAAATTCGGTTTCCGCTATACCTACAGTCTTCGGGAGTACATTTGTTGCTAGAATGCAACAATGTGAGTTTGTCACAAATAACCAAACTCTGTATACAAAGTGAGATTGATCACTCAGAGAAAGAGAAGTAACAACTCTATTTAGATGCAGTGTGTATGTATCCAGAGAGGCAGCAAACTTGATGGAGGGGATTAAGTTTAGTCCATTCCGTGATCAACTGGGATCCTATCCAAGCCAGCTTCCAATCCCAGACAAGTTGAGGATTGGGAAATGGTCCATTAAATGTTTAAAGGTGCACTAGAGCATTACATCTTACAGTCTTTCTCAAAGCGGTTCATTCTGGGAATTAGATAATGTGTTATAGATCATTTAGATCACATCAGTAGCCACAATGTTTGGACAACAGTTTCTTCCAGAGAGAAGAAGAGATTAACAGCACACAAACAAGAGGGTGGTAGAGAGGCAGAGATGAAGAGAAAGGCACTGTTGCACCATCCTCTTTCTCGTTGATGTCTGACATTAAGCCCCATGTGAATTTCCTCATCATCATTGGCACAACCGCACAGTCACAGCATTAGAAGCATGCAAGGTACACACAACAGACATTACTTCACAAAACAAAAAAGCCATACCATAATAGTTCAAGCCCTGACATGACATATTCATGCATTGTGAGTTTGCTTGCACGGCTTAAAAGCTTTTATCCATGTCTGTTATTTTAAGATCATTCAAAATGCATTATGACATCAGAAACCCTGTGCCTTTCATCTTAAGAGTTATAAAGCTAAAACATAACACTGTTTTCTCCCATACATAACTTAAATGGATAGTTCACCCAAAAATGAAAGTTTGTCATCATTTACTCAACCTTATGTGGTTCCAAAATAAGATATTTTAAAGAATGTAGGTAACCAGTTGACAGCTAGCCTGGCTCCGCCCTCCTACGCACTTCCGCTCAATTTCATTTTCCTTCAGTACTACGTCTGGGATTGGCTGTAGACTTCGGTTTCCTAAAAATCAATTTTTTGTAAGGACCAATCAGCGAACAGAGGGAGTGGCTGAGAACGATGACGTTGATGTCGACTTGTGCGTTATTTTGAGTTGTAGCTAGTTCAAAATAAGAAAGATGCGAGTGAAGCCGTTCGGTCCATTGTGGCAACGCTGCCGAATATCAAGAAGTTAAAGCCGGAGCAAGAACAATCTTTGCTTAGTTTTGTGTTTATGGCCATCCTCCCACGGGGTTCGGGAAAAGACATATGTCACGACCAAACGTTAGCGATTGGTTATGGCAGATAGAGTGACTCTGGGCAGATCCAATAGTTTTAGACTTCAATAGAATACCCCCTACAAGGAAGTTTAACGCTTGTCAATGGAGCGATGCCAGACTCTATGTACAAATGAAATGTACGAGAGTCTGGTAGAACCAGGCTAGTTGACAGCAGCCATTGACTTTCATTGTATTTTTTTCCGAACTATAGAAGTCAATGGCTACCGTCAACTGTTTAATTACCAACATTCTTCAAAATATCGTCTTTTGTGTTCAACAGAAGAAAGAATCTCATACAGGTTTGGAACAACTTGAGGTGAGTAAGTGATGACAATTTTCTTTTTTGGGTGAACTATCCCTTTAACAGCATTCACCTGTGATCTTTGAAAACCATTAAAAATTCAGGTGTTCTTCATTACGGTACAATGGGTTTAAAGACTCCCTTAAGGAAAATGTGTTTTTATCTTGACAAGTATATTATGATAAAGACAAAAATATTTGAATGTGAATAACATGTTAAAGAACTCTTAGACGCAACTACCTGGTAAGTTTCAATCACTTTTGGAATTTCATAATCTCACATATTTTATAACAACTTCTGTATTATTCAATGTGCAGTGTACATCTTAGAGCTATAAAGACACAAACAATTCACCATTGTGATTGAATCCGTCAATATGGATCCGTCTTGACTCTTTTTGCACACCCATCTCAACAAATCCTTTTATCCGCACTTATACAACACTATTTGTTACGCTACAACAGGTGTTTAGATATTTGGTGCTGTACTTGTAGCATGGGAGAAAACATCTAAAAGGCTTTTAGCTGCAGCTTCTCATAGAGAAAGGTATGTGTGAAGGGCTAATTCTTTAAATAAAGTAAATTACTAAAAAGGTGTTTTTACAAAAAATATAATAAATAAATAATTAACAAAATGAATCAAATTGGCTTTTGTTTAGATATTCTTGACAAAGTCTCTGGTTCCAATAGCAAAAAAAAGCTTTACCAAAAAGGGTCAGAAATTGCCTGAAGACAATAGAAGGTTAAACTGGCTTTATGGCAGATAGGCAATTATGTCCTTAACTATAGCTATGACCTCAGTTAAGGATATAATAAGACCCTATTATAGTTAAATACAGCTAGTTATTTATTTATGGATACCATTGAAGACACACTCATCTGCCAATGATGCACACACACACTCCAAATGAAATGCCGCTTTCTACATACAACAATAAGAACAGTTCTATAATATTTAAGGTTTCAGCCAGCCTCTCTCTCTCGCACACACACACACACACACCTGCAGCATGTCTAAGTAGAACGAACTCAACGCAAACCACTCAGTATTTATGGGCTGCTTAAGTTAATTATTAATGACTTTTAAGACATGGAGTGCATCAAGTTGTACAAGGCCTACTTTCTCCTTACTCAACGCTGCCCTTATCAAAAGGTGTTGGCTCTTTAAGCTCCAGTTAAGAGCAGTGGGGATCAGCTAAAGCGGCGCTCAGTGATTTGATCAAATAATGGAAAAGAGGCAAAGATTTTCTCCCTCTAATCCTCCAACATAATTACAACTGTAAAGGCTATCCAATGCGGATTTGAAAATACGTAAACAACACAACACCACCGCACCAACCACACGAACCAACACACACACACACACACCACACACACACACACACACACTTGTTGCCAGGAGAGCAACTACACAGAAGAATTTAGAGGAGATGGCGATTTCTTGTAAACATATGGGTTTATGCTGGCAATGGCATTAACCCTTTAAGAGATATACTCAAGGGGAAATTATTTTTTATGTTTCCTTTCCAGTGATAGATCCAAACAGGATGGATGAAGAAGAATTGCAATTATGACTAAAATAAGAAAATATAATTTCACATTCCAATTTATTCGATTGCCTTCATATGAGCAGTAGGGACGTGTTCTTCAAATTGTCCAGAACAGGGACATCTTACATTGAGTTCTATCTTGGGAGCGGAGGTGGATGATCTACATGTATTTTAGAAGTCTACCTTCATGTGGCATACCTAAATCAACTCGTGATATCATAAATAAAGGCTCCACGACCTGAACGGTGTTCTCATATGTAATCATTTATATAGCTGCTATAAACTTTATCTATGCTGTTCATCTGCATTGCTTTCAAATGACAGACTGAATGTACCTTTTGGTTCCCCACAAAAATGTGGTGTTTAATATGCCTATTTCTGAAAGGCCTATCATGTAGAATCTCCCTCTGATTCCAAACAATTTCCCAAAATAAGCATAATAATGTGAGAATTCTTTTGAGCTTCACTTCCTCCTTCAGTGTGAAAAGGTTTAAAAGACCCCAATCAGGTTTTCTTTCTAATAACTCTGAGAATGGTGTTTGAAAATGGGCCTGATCCACAGTATTTTTGATTTGACACTAAATATGTCTAGAAGCAGTTAAAGGGTTAAGCTCAACTCCATATGCGACACGACTCATGAATTTCATGCTCTTACATATTTAGCACTATCTTATTTCTCGGTAGAAAACAACTACCAACAACTCGGTATGAGGAAAAACCATCAAACAAGTACATAAAACACAAGTTGAGTGAGTGTTATGAACATGAGACCCAGAGAACACAAGAACTCGATCTACTGGAAGAGCGTTGAACTCAAGATCTGTCCTCCTGGGTGTCAGATGATCTCCTGTAAATTACTTCAACATGTAGTAACACAAGCCGGGAATCAAGCCACATAAAAATCACAGAGACTCGCAAGGACGCGATCTTCTTACCTCGTCCCATTTGATAAACTTGCTCCCCCGTTTGAGCACATCATGGACAGACACCGGTTTGAGCTGCAACGCGTGTACTCCCGGTTTCGCCCCGGCCATGACTGCTGAATCGACGGGTGGGTGGCGACGCCTCTGCTTCTCGGTTTGAAGTCTCTGACCTTTAGCGTAGGCTATACAGAACCAGAGCCTCGAACCAGAACCAGAACCAGAGCCTCGAGTCCGGCTGGCTCAACGCACGCGGACGCGACTGTCACACATGCACGAGCGAGCGCAGTTTATGACTTTTGCGATTGTTTATTCATCTAAGCGCTTATCACGGCAAGGACTTGAATTGATATTTTCCTTCCTGTCCGTCCATCCGCTTGGTAATGATGAGATCCCCGCTCAGGAGAAACTTTCACTTGACTTTGGTGGTCCCCGCTGGAATTTGCTCCTCTTTTCCTTCATGTTTTCTCCGAACTAAATGGGAGCGCGAGAAGGACAGGGAGAGAGAGAGACGGGGGGAGTAAGGAAGTGAAGGAAGAAAAAGCGAACAGACGAGGGAGTGTTTTTCTTTTCTTGTCTATCCGTTGTCATTCCAGTCTTTATAGAAGCATCTGCTGCTGTAGCCTATCTAAGAACCATTGCTTTCGCTTTCCTAGTTTTGCCCCCTCTAAAAGCGTGTTTTTCCTCATTCCAAGAAAGAACGTTACACACGAATCTCGCTGGGGGCCAAAGCACTGAGTTCATATAAAAAATAAATCGCTCATTAGGTTTAATATATTTTTATATTGTAATACTTTAGCATTGAATCTCCAAAATAATGTAGAGAAACAACAAACGGGACATTTTAAATATTTGTTTAATGACATATTATCTTTTTAACTAAGCACTAAAGCAAGTATCATTGATACCATGACACAATGTTAGTCATTAATTTAGTAATTCAACATTAGGCTACAGTAGAAAGCTGTCTATTATAACATTTAAGGCTTTAAAAATAACAACTTTTAATTTAATTGAAACAATCTTCAGATAAACCCTTAAATTTCATATTTAGCTTTGCCTTTAATATCAGGGCTCAATGCTACTGCATCTGAAACCACATTCTTCACTTCTATATAGGTGAAAAACATTATGTGTCAGTAGCCTACTCATGAAAGAGTCGACAAAAAGTACCCGGATGACCTACTTCTGGTGAAATTCTGAGGTGTGCATGATGGACAATTTAGTACTATCCCATGAGGCCACGAGAGAGGATTTGTGAAGGGCAGTGAAGCAACACAACTAACTCTGGTTGGTCACATGACATGACAGTAACAACATGGCAGTGACATACATTCAGGCTGCATCCAAAAATCGCATACTTTAATAGTAGGTGAAAAAAAAAAACCTGTATGTGACAAAAGAATGTCGGAATTCACAGTACCTACTTATAAAAGAGTCAAATGTACCCGGATGACCCTCTGGCGAGATTGTGCATATATGGACACTTTATATGCCATGAGGCCACAGGAGAGGATTTGTTAATGGCAGTAAAACAACATGGCAGTAGCCTACGTCCGAATTACATTCATACTACATTCAACGTAGCCTACATTTTTAGGGTCGTGAAATAATAATTAAAAATTAAAAGTAGGCTACTATGCAATTTTGGATGCAGCCTCACACACATTCATAAAACTTTTACTTATTCAAAATAAGTACATACTCAAGAGAGTATGCGATTTCCATTGCAGCCTATTTTTTTTCTACTGCCCCAGTTGGGCCGGTTCAGATTTACTTGCCCTGCCAAACTGCACAAAAAAGTTATTGTTTTTTAACCCAAACGTGCTTTAAGATGTTCAGGTCTAACAGTTAAATATACAGAAATTGAATATAGATTATCCTTATTAAAGCTACAAAAGTTATTCTGTCAAGTCCAGTGTGTGATTTTTCTCTTTGTATTTTGTAACATTAATGACACATGACAGAATCATTCTGTTCACATATTTAGGGTGTTAGTTCACAGAGAGCGTACTTCAGATTTGAGTTCTTTTTTTTTTTTGCACTTGAATGGTTTAATAGCACTTTAATGAATAATAGCGTGATCTTATATTGTAGTGCAGCCAAAGGATAACAGAAAAAAACAAAATGTTAAATATTTTGAATATATATATATATATATATTATATATATATATATATATAGGCCTATATATTAAAAAAAAAAAATTATCGCAAAATTAATATTCATTTTGACAGCTCTAAAAAATAAAATCCATTAACATGCATATTAACAGTCATCATTTGTGGATATAAACATTTATATTTTATGTGGTTAATTTTATATATTTTTTTATTAAATATATAGAACAACCTTTCTTTTTTCAAACCTTATACCAATACTATAATTTAAGGATATTTACTTTCAGTCCTCTAACTAGATTTATCAGCATGCTGATATTTTGCATAACAGGACCATGGCTGCCTTTCCCAAAAGCATCATTTAATCGTAGAGACCAGTGGTGGCAATTGTTCTACGATCAACTTGTGCTTTCGATGTTTTTGGGAAAAGCAGCCCAGGACATGTTTAAAACCATGCATGGATGTTTGAAAGACAGCATATGAGCAGTCTTCAGGTAGGCTTTCCCTGTTGCTTTTTGCGGCATACACTGAAGGTTCTAGCTTGTCAGCACCCTTAATACTGCTCCCCCCCCCCCCCCCCCCTCATTCCTGAACAGGTGTCCTCTTCTCTCTCTCTCACACACACACACACACACACACACACACACACACACACACACACACACACACACACACACCACACACACACACACACACACACACACACACACACACACACACACACACACACACACACACACACGTTTTCAATGTCAAGCCCAGCTGGGCCTCTCATTCGCTCTTACAACCCAGCTGTGAAGAATGAGATTTGTGGGCTCAAGAGTGCAGAGTTTGTGGTAAACTGCAGAGAGAGAAAGGATGAAGAAGAAAAAAAATGAGAGATATGAGAGATAGAGTAGAGAGAGAGAGGAGAAGAAAAAGAGAGAGAGAGAGAGAGAGAGAGAGAGAGAAAGATGAGAATATAAGGTCATGAGAGGAGAGATAACTGTAACTTTGATAACTGAGTGGTCCAGTCACTCTAATCACAGACTATTTCTGACCGAAAGCCAAACGCTCACAAAGACACATTGTATTATAGCCCAGAGACACAAGCTAACATACACACACACACAGCCTTATCCAGAACATATTTGATTATAAAAAATATGCAATTTAAAGTTGTCATCTGAACTTTTACAAAGTTCCTCCTCTATTTTTTCATCTGTAAATCTTTCCCCTGTTTTTCCTGATGAGAAATCCCTGACAGAGTCTTCAGTAGCAGCAAAGGCTGATCACATTACTTTTTAGATAGCAGAAATGTGTGCCAAATGCTCTGAAACCTCCTCAAAAGCTTCTTTGTTAAACCTCAGGCGGGACTGACTCAAGTCTTCCACAGACAAACAGTTGACGGTTGCCATCTAGTGGTAGGCTACGTCATAGCTGAACGGTCACACCAACCAGGGGAAAAAAAGCTATAGTTCCAAACACAGAAGCTACGTGCTATATTGTTATACAATTATACATGCAATTAATATGATATTTATGAGAAATAAATTATTTATATGATATTTATATTTATAAGTGCTAAAGATGTGGTTTAAATTAGTCAGAAATCAGTTTTCAATTGCCTTTTCTAGAGCATTGGTTCTATGCAGGATGCCGGGGTCCACTAGGGGTCTCAGCAAACTTCCAAGAGGATCTCAAGATGACTTAAAATAAGACAAAACAAGCATTAAAATAAGAAATATATAAAAATGTAGTTGTTTTGTCTTATTTTAATTCACCCTCTCAATATGTTTTTTAGAAGGTTTATAGAATTTAAAATGAAATATCACTATATTCTAATTGATTTTTTTTTTGTTATTTGTCCAGTAAACCATATAACTGGAAATGTCGGCCTTCAAATAGCTATTGTTGTGGACAATGGGGGCCTTTGAGACAAAAAGGTTGAAAACCACCGTGTTAGAGCCTGAAATGTTTTTTTTTTACACAAATGCTTAACACTACAGCTGTGTTATTAATGCATCGGTTCCCTCATCATTCCTTCAGTTTCTCTCAATGGCCACAGCTGTGGACTAATCAAACTAATCTCTCATCAAAATGGCGCTTTTGTTTCCTCTTCCCACTCACTGCAGGCATCCTCATCGCTCTGTTCCTTCCCAGATCCCTATTTCACTGGTTCTCTGTTGTTATACCCCTAATATAGGTCATTTTCTGTTTGCCAAACATTTTTCTTTCATTTTCATTATCTGTTGTTTGTTGTGATACCATCTTTCACTTCAGCCAGGTGGCAGCAGAAGCACAACTGAAAACTACAAACGTCTTGGTTGATAACGCACTGGTTGTGTGATTTTATGGTCAGAATTGATTAAGTTGTCATTTTATCCTGGGTCAGTCACGAAGCCCGTGAATCGTGTGTTTTTAGAGAAATGCTATGAAGGAGGTGTTTGACAAGAAAAGATGTAGCAAACTTCATTGTTTATTTTCATGAATATATTTTGAGAAAATGTTCAGAGAACAGGTCTTTGTCAAATGAATTCAGACTCCTGACAGAAGCACTAATACACACAAATTAATTTCAGCCTTGTACTGCTGCGTTTTTTTTATTACTCAGGACTTAATGTGCCTGAACTCACATTGAGCGTTTGCCTGGGTGACTGGTTTCCTTTGCGGCAATTGGGGGACTTATTTTGAGTAATTTCACTTAGTACTTCCTTTTTGTTCAAGCTCACACAATAATTTTACCTTTTATAATAAAACTATTCATCGTACACAACACAACACAACGCGTGGGTATAATGACAAGTGTTTCATTTCATGAGGTAAATCTGACATGATTTATTGTATTTGTTTTTAGCTGTTAAGAGTATATCAAGTGGTATTAACCATTCTTTAGAGATTATGACAAGTTCACACAAGAATCAAGTCATGAACTTTACCCACTTAACTCTCACACACCTAGGGATCATACAATTCTAGACCATAGCAGGGTTGCAAGACTAAATCTACACTTGATTTATTAGCACATGACCGCATATACTGTAGAAAACAGCATTTTTCCATAGAAAAAAATAATGCCGCAACATACTCAAATATCTGTATGTCTGAGTGTACAGATACATATATAAGAAAAACTGTGTCACGGCATGCAGTGGGTTTACTGGACTGTAAGATCCAGACACAGCATTTTGAATAATTCATTGTCTTCATGCCACTTGTAAAACATAACATTTAGAGGTAGAATGTGCTGTGGCCTCTGAAATCAGCCTACAGCATTCTAACAATATTACACTTCTGGATTTTTAAACTTAGTAAGTTTTTTGCTGAATCTAAAATGTCTACTGGCACTTTCTTTCTGTCAGCTGTATATAAGGAATAATTTACGATGAGCCGTTGAATTATTAGAAAATAATGTGGCCGTTACACCTCGGGTATGCATTTTCTAATAATTCAATGGACCAATGAGTCAATTAGTCCTTGAAATGCTTTTGAACGTAGGAAAATAAATGAATTGTGTTTGAATTACCTGAGTTTGCGTCTCTCATCAGTGTTCGATAGCTCTAATAGCAAATAATACTGTTACCACCTCGCTAGTGAGAAATGTCATGTAGTTTTTAAGTTGCTGAACTTTTTTACTGATAAAATTGTCAGAGAAGCACTGATAAAACGTTTCTGTGCGTGTCCGTACTGTATACTTTCCGTACATAATAAACCGTAATATTGTTTACTTAATTTGCTTAGTCAGTGTCATTGTGGGTTTTGGTTCTGCTGTATGCTGTAAGGACCTTTGAAATCACTGAAATAATTTGGCGAAATGGAATTATAAACTACTGAACTAGCCGTGCATTTCCCTTAAAATAATTTTGTAAATGCCTTTACATACACATGAACTTTAATGACATCCCATTCCTAATCCATAGGGTTTAATATGGAGTTGCCCGACCCTTTGCAGCTTCGACTCTTCTTGGAAGGCTTTAGGAGGTTTAGGAGTGCGTTTATGGGAATTTTTGACCATTCTTCTAGAAGCGCATTTGTGAGGTCAGGCACTGATGTTGGATGAGAAAGCCTGGCCTTCTCCGCTCTAACCAAACTCCTCATCCATGTCTTTATGGACCTTGCTTTGTGCACTGATGCGCAGTCATGTTGAAACAGGAAGGGGCCTTACCCAAACTGTTCACACAAAGTTGGGAGCATGAAATTGGCCAAAATGTCTTGGTATGTTGAAGCATTAAGTGTTATTTTCACTGGAACTAAGGAGCCAAGCCCAACTCCAACCCCTAAAGAACAACCCCGCACCATAATCCCCCCTCCTCCAAACTTTACACTTGGCACAATGCAGTCAGGCAAGTACCGTTCTCCTGGCAATCTGTAGCTATTTACTCTGCAGAAAGTTGGCGACTTCTGCTTACTGTACGCCTCAGCATGCACTGACCCTTCATGCAAAAAACCCATTGATTTTCTCCATATAGGGAAATTGATTTACTTTACTGTGAGCTATACGAGTTTGTATAGAGAGTCGCGTGTTATGACGCAATCGTTAGCCTATTTTTACAAAAATGGCTTCTACGGGGCCATAACGTAAGATACAGAGTAATGGAGCCTTTTATACATTGTCGAAATACTTCAGTGAGGCGTGGTGGTTTATGGGATGAGTAGTTCCTTCGCTCGGGAATAAAAATGTGTACACAGTCTTGTACCTTTGACTTTTTTTGGATTTTCTCTTCGTTTTTTAACTCGAAATGATATGTCGTATGCTTATGAGTTCAGCCGTAGCTGGTTATCCTCAGACATGCTCTAAAACTCTTTAGATACGGATTTTACAAAACGTCAACGGGAGAAATGAATGGGAAATTTACTTCCGGCACCAAAGCTCTCTCTGGCTGTGGGCGGGACTGTGATGCTCTATTGCTGCGATATCGTGTGAGTGACAGGTTGTCCCGTGACTCCCATCCTCATGCCAGTAAACATGTCATCAGAGAAGAGAAGAAATGGCGGGAGAAGAGAAGAAATGGTGGGAGAAGAGAAGAAATGGCGCTACAAGAGGGAAGGGAAGTTATTTTAATTAAATATTATGATGGCACATGGATTTTAAAAAGTAATTATGAATAATAATATATCTAGAGAAATAAAAAATCACACAATAAATACTGCAATATTCCAAAAAAAAAAAAAAAAAGATTTGTCAGTTTTGATTTCAGGGTGACTTTAAACCACAAATAAAAATTTCTGGTTTGGCTAGCTAGATCCTGCTGTAACAGGCCTGATGAGTGAGGTAAAAAAAAATGTTATTCCCTTTTATAGACTTTAATTTCCTGATCTAAAAGTTACTGATGAGTAGACACAAAATCAAACAGACAAGTCTTAACAGAGTTCAAAAGTGTCACATGTTGCCACTATTAAAGAGACCTCTTGTTTTTTATTCCTCACTTATTTTAGCAACTCTCTTGAAATAACAGGATTATCTGGTTGTATTTAGCCTGAAGTGAGGGTTGGTTAACTTATTTGTCAGCAATAGAGACAGGAAGAGAGAGGCTGTCAGAGAGGGAGGGAGAGAAAGGACAGCCGTGGCTCAGAGGGGGTTACACACACACACACACACACACACACACACACACACACACACACACATCACTCGGGTGAGAGAAGCAGAGTAGGAAAAGAGAGGAGGGGGAAAGGAAGGACAAAAAGAAGGGGGACACTGCACTGTTTGTTTTCGTTTTTATTGCTTCGAATAAGAGAAAAGGAACGCAGCCGTTTCTCTTTAAATGCACGGTTAAATCATTGCAAACGGCTTCCATTTTTATTTAAAGGAAAACTGTAGGCCACGAGGAAGACGCTGGAGTTTGAAGTGATTTGAGCGTTTGTGGCATTACTACTTTCTAAAGCAAAAGGAGACACGCGGTTTGCAGTCCTGTAAGTTAAGTGCTTAGCGGCTTTATAGATTGTTTCGAGACCAAGCGAAACAAAACAATCAAATATATAGTTACCTCATATGACTTTAGAAATATTATTAAGTAGTTGCCAAATGTCATTGAGTTCCGCGAGAAGGAATAAATAGCTTTATTAGTGGCCTTTTAAATCACACTGCTCGACAAACACGGGGAAGAAAACCCGATCTTCTTTACCAGCCGGTTATTCACAGCATATTTGCGGACTATGGCGGCGGTAACAAGTCCAGAATCGAGCCAACCAGCTCGCGTTTACTTCCAGACGCCCACCGGCTCAACCGAAGAAGCCGAGACCCCGGCCCGCAAGCAAGGACGGGTTACAGTGAAATACGACCGGAAAGAACTGAGAAAGAGACTTAATTTGGAAGAGTGGATTATTGACCAGCTAACGGATCTCTACGACTGTGAGGTAAGACTCTTTGTAAAAGCTTTACTAAATAAAAGTAAGAGACCATTCATCTTTTGGGATTGTATATTAGATTAGTTTATTTAGTAAAAAAAAAAAAAATGAAGTCACCAACAGTTCAAGAGCTTAGATAAATGCGCTTTGTAACGGCATCAAGTTATCCTACTACGCACAGTAACGTTGCAGCCACCGTAACATCATTACGAGCGAATGTGCTGAATGTAAGTAGCCCATGTCAATCTGCAGTTGACCCATATTTTACTTCAACATACTTAAGGGAGAGGCCTTAGTTACGTGTATTTCGACTTTATCTACCTGCGCGTTATCCCGTAACGCGCGCTGACGTCACGTGTACGTCGCGTTCGAAAATGTCGGTGAGAAGGTTAACCTGATGAAACTAATAGTTAAAGATTGTATAAGGAGCACAATTTAAACATTAAAGCGTATCAAGACTGGAAAAGGGGCGAGTGATTGACCATAGAGATTGACCATATGACGTTTCGGGGGTGCTTTCGCTTCATTCTGATTCGAGATTAATTATAGGGATTTGTTTCCGACCGTTCACTAAAAATTAATTCAGTGACGCGTTCTGCAAGTGCACGCTACATCGTTACACCAGTAGGTGTCGAGAAGCGTGTCCCCCCGCGTCCAAATGTATGCGTACTTTGCGCTACTATAAACCTACATACTATGCATAAATCAGTACTTTTGGCAATATTCATAAAACAGAGGTCAAATGATATCCACAGAGAATCTAGTTGGATCAGAATTACCATACTTTTGTTATGTGATGTCCTGTGACCTTTTATTTGACATGTGACATATAGCTACTTAAAATTTCAATAAAATAATTAACTCAGGTGTTAAACGGGTACAATTTAACAATGAGGAACAATTCTCCAGGCACCTGAATCTTGAAAAAACTTCTTTTTTCCCTCAACTCCCATGACCTTCTGAGAAAAATAAATAAAAAACGTTTTGTTGGCATTGTGTCTCTTCTTCAGTGCAAATAAAACAAAAAAACAAATATGCACTAAAGATGAATTTAAACAGGCCAACTGGTTGTAAAGTCTTCTTTTACATAGTCTCCATGTACATGAAGTCAAAAATGAGTGTTAAGACTGATCATAAACCTGCTTTAGGAGGGAACATCCAGCATTTTAACAAAAGAGATGAACATGTGGTTTTGCATATTCCTCATATCTCTTGTATATACCCTCCCCCAATCTATAACCACACACAAACATTGCTTCCTCACGTTTTCCAAACGCATGCCAGCATGTTCAATCCGCTTTGCCAACTTTCCTAGCTTTTTAGTAAACAATAGTGCATGACGTGATGGTCCCTTGAGAGTCTTAATCCTTTTCATTTAAAACTACTTAAATTGTCAGAAGCCAGATAACCAATTTTGCTGTGGAAGGAGCCAGCGTGGCATTCTGCCATAGAGAGAAGCAATCAAGTCATAATAATCTCACTTTCTGCACAGCAAGTGGTTGGTTTCCCTGGATGAGTGTGTAGTATTTTAAAAAGACCAGACAGAAATGCTTTAGTAACAATGCTACAGATGTGGCTTGGCATTAAGGAAAATTGCTGCGGATAATAAAAGGGAGGAGAAAACAAAAATACTATAGGAGGGTAAACCATGAGGGAAGAAAATCATTTTTCAGGGAATGATTGACTAATGACTGATACATCATCGCTTGATTGGAGTCTCTTTGAAATCAAGAATTAATGGCAGTGTTAAATGAGGTTAAAAAAGAGGATGCACAAATCAAGGGAGAAGTAAACAGACAGTCATTGATGGAGACTAACAGACGGTCTGTGAAAGAGTTGGAGGGAGGGAGGTATAGAGAGGGACAGCTGTGGCTTTGGCCAGGAACACAACGATGGCGTTGAGTGTTTTTCCTCCTTCCTCTCATTAACACTCACAGTGTGTTGCACTTTGCTACATAGGCCTACAACTGCGCTTTTTAGCACGTGATGTCACATGAAATTGCAAAATAAATCTGATTTGGACTAGGCTTAAATTGAGTCAAGTGTGTACATCTGTACACTGTGACATTGTTGAGTAATAGTTTTTCCACAATCCATGTTTGCTACCAGTTCGTTCACCTTGGAATGAATCAGTAAATCTATATGCCTACAAGAAGGGAAAGGCAAATATGGGAAAGAAAGAGGGGATGAAGAATATTCTGACAGGTTTAGGAGGAGAAGGAGAGGCATAATTGCAGTTTTTGGGATCATCGGGTTGATGCTGCATAATGGAGACTGCCGAGCCGTGAGTCATGACCGAAGGAAATGCCAGTGACAGGCGAAACTGCAGGAAGAGTGTGTGTTGTGACTCTGATGTTTTAAGAAGGCAGTAAAGGTCACTGCAGTCCCGTGACCTCAGCTTTGGAGCAGTCCTTTTGTGTGTGCGCGTGCCGCACAATGATGAACCGTGTCAGGATGTTGAGCCGCTCTTTATATTGGCTCTATATTTGCTTTGTTTTGAGTTCTCTTATCTCCTTCCTTCCTCACTCTCAGACTTTATTTGAATACTTCAGTTCCTCACCTGCTAGCTGCTGTCAAGCATCCCCCTCCACCTGTGTGTGTGTGCTGCTTGTTTCTGCATGCATCTTGTTTTAGTGTGTAGGGAAAGAGTTCAGGGATGTCCTACAGTCAGAATGTATATTTAAAAAAGCAGCTTTGCATGTCTGTTAGAGATTTGCAAACACACACACAAAAGAAAAAACCACACTATATGCGACTTATTCTACACTACCGTTCAAAGAGTTTGAGGTCAGTGATTTACAAATAAAAATAAATGAATGCTTCAGCAGCACAACTGAACATTTGATTTTATTAAAGGGCACCTATTATGGCATTTAAAATGTTCCTAATATTGTTCTGGGAGTCCCCAACAACAGTTTTACAAGCATGAAATGACAAAAAAAACTTTTGTTGTCTTATAATATGCATTTATTTTTACCTGATTTGCTCACCGACTCCCATATGAATCGTTTAGGAGTCATTTTTCCAAACCCCGCCTTGCGTGACGCTAATCTGCGTGATATGTTAGCTACCATAGCCCAAAGG
Source organism: Chrosomus eos (assembly GCA_036326025.1). Taxonomy (NCBI): domain Eukaryota; kingdom Metazoa; phylum Chordata; class Actinopteri; order Cypriniformes; family Leuciscidae; genus Chrosomus; species Chrosomus eos. The sequence continues at coordinate 42,164,751 of CM070818.1, read as the reverse complement.
AGTGACACCGAGCCGACGGGGTGTCATTGGTTGTTGCGTTAAATCTTACCCAGATACAATAGTGCTATTTTCTGATTGGCTAACAACACCAGACGAACAACACCAGAGGAGACGCGCTTGATTCCGCCGGTTCCACAGTGAGAGCGGCGCGGCCAGAGTTTTGGGCGCTGCGGCATTTTAAATATATTACAAATAGTTTTTCAGCGTGAGAAATACAATGTGTGGCGGAGAGCGTGACAAAAGACCGAAATGAGTGACTGTCACGCTCAATGCGTGACACTTGAGAGCCCTGCCACTTCACATATTTCAATACAATTGACATTGAAGACCTAGAAGCTGCGATGTGCGTACACAACACACAAAATAATTGAGCATGATACATAAAACATAAAAGCAACAATTAATTTTAATAATACTTACAGGTTGTGATTCGGAGAAGGAAGCTGATCCAATTAAACTCGGTACCCTTCCTTCAGTATCAGCCGGCTCGCAAATCCATACTTTATAGCATTTAGGTTTGTGAAGCAATCATCTTCAAAATGAGGCGAACACAGAACAAGGTTCGGCTATACTTCTGTGGTATAGTTGTATATATGAACTGTAGCCACTTAGTCTTCAAATGCTCCTCACTGGGCAGATGAAAAAAGTTTGCTTTTGCGCTTCAAAACACAGCGTCTCGTCGACATGATGTTAGTTTTCCCTGGCGTCTCCGAACGCAATGAGTGGGCATATCTTATTCAAATAACTTGTACAGGTGACGTCATAAATTTAGAGAAAAAGCATCGTTCGTCTATCGATTATTCAGGATCCTCAGATCGACTCTTACTTTTGAGAGACAATAACTTTGTAATAAGGTGAACTTTCATGTTTAAAACTTTGCAGGATGTTTTCGTTCACTTAGATCTATGTTACACACTACATGAAGGGCAATTTTCAAAATCCATAATTGGTAACCTTTAAGAAATGTTTCTTGAGCAGCAAATCAGCATATTAGATGTGGCTGAAGATTGGAGTAAAGATGCTGAAAATTAATCTTCGTCATCAGAGGAATAAAAACTACATTTTACAATGTATTAAAATATAAAAGTTATTTTAAATTGTAATGACTATTTCAAAAGAATTCTGTTTTTATTGTATTTATGATCAAATAAAAGCTTAGGGCCTATGGTGAGCATAAGAGACTTCTTTCAGAAACATTAAAACAATTTCAAACTTTTGAACTGTAATGTAGGGTGATAATACAGGGAGTTGGTTCTCTGCATTTGTCTCAAAATTCTCAGTTGTTGTTGACAGTTTTGAGGTAAATACACTCCCTTTAAGTAAACACAGAATTTCTCAGAATCAGTATGTAGAAATGAAGATGAATCATTCAGCTGAATAATAATGGCACATATTACCGGCAGGTATTTGGAGATCATGAATAAGCCCAAAGCTTATGTTTTCATGATTTGTCAAGTTTTGACATGAATTTACAGCAAAAACACTTGATTTGTTTTTTAACTTTTAATTTGGATTAATTTCAGTTTATACACTTGAAGATACCGTATAACATAAAATAGCACTTCCTGGATAATCATGCACCGTGTCCCAATTCACATACCGTACATCCTATAGAGTAGAAACTGTTTACTTACTGTTGTTTTTAGACTTTCAGTCAATAAAAAGTGTCAAGAAACATGAGGCAGAAGTTTAAAAAAAGTTAATAAATAGTCTGTAATGAATTTAAGCTAAATCTATGCATATCAATAGTTTAAAGATGTTATTTTATAATGTAGTAGAATGTCCCATTCTCAAAAGTATCCGGCAAAGTATATAATTTTAGTTCTAAGTACAAGTGTGAATTTGCAGCTATTGTCTTAATTTGCTCAGCATCTAACATTCTGCCATTTACATAACTGTATTTACACACCCCCTAATCACAGATCCTGATTACAGAGAGGGAGAGATGAGTATACACACTAATGCTGATTGACTAGCTATTTTCCTCACTGTAAGCCTAAGAGTTAGCAACCTGTTAAGTCAACTTCATCTTGTGTGTTATGCAGTGAATGAATGTTTATGATGCTGTTCTGTTCGCAAAAGTGAACAACAAACCATTTTAAATGGTCCTCGGTTATAGACCGAGACTTATTGATCTCAACGTGCTTCAAAGCAGGAGGTCTTCAGATCTGGCCTTTTCTGTTGGCCACTCAGTGATCCTTATGTAAAAGGGCTCTGATCCGGCTGGAAATAACCTTTTTGCACACAGCCTAATTCAAGAGCAGAGGATTCAGCAAAGTGAACTAAGTTAACTTCTCCAAACAGACAGACTGTCTGGCTCTTTAGCTTGTTTATAATCCAGTTAAGTAATTCTGTGTTTCTTCGGAAGGCTACTGTAGGTTGAAGCATGAGGTATTGGAGTGCACTATTAATATATTTGATATTAGGTATGGGTCACAATGGTTAACAATAGATTAGCCTAGTCGATTAATGTTTTTTCCCTTTTTTGTTTAAATTGATATCTTTTGCAATCATGCCTTGCTGATGGTATTAGCCATACAAAAATTGTTACAGCAGATCCTTTGGTGTGTTTTTAGCATCTGCTATAATCTTAAGATGACTTATCAAAAGAAAAAACACACACAATACCTGCATTCTGTTCTATCCCTATTGCTTTTTTTTATTTTATTTTATTTTTTATTACATTTTGTCATCTGATGTGTGTTTTTGAATGTGACAAATGTGTTTCGAGAGCTGGAGGGGACATGCAAGACTGCCTTTATCTTAAAATTGAACCTCTAATCTAAATGAAGACGTATTAACAAAAAAATCAGTTTTCATCCTGTCTTAAACTCCAATCTCCACATAAAAAACGCATCAGCAGAGCCTGATCTCCACCTGTGACATATCAGGTCAAAGGGTGTTGTCACAGCAATATATATATATATATATATATATATATATATATATATATATATATATATATATATATATATATATATATATATATATATATATATATATATATATATATGCTTCAGTCCTTTAATGATGCAGAAACACTTTCATTAGTCTAAAGGGCGTTGTGATGATTACCGCTAGAAACCTGTAATTACAGAAACTAGAGCAGCGGAGCACAGTAACGTTTTCCCATTTTCCTCTTCGATTTCCAGCTTGATGTAAAGGCTGTTTCTTCTCACTGTTTTTTTTAGCCATGTGCTTGCTGTTATTAAAAACTCTTTTTGGAGTGCCCTGTTCTGAAGGTACTTGGTGGATTAGTGGAATTGTGGGTAACTTGGTTTCAATTAAGTACGAATAGAAATACACATGCACAGACATGCATGCGCACATACTTGAAGGCGCTCAGACTGAATATCCTAAAGTGCTCTAATTTAGGGAATATGATGAACGCTTGCCTGCTTTATTCCGTCAGAGAGAGAGAGAGAGAGAGAGAGAGAGAGAGATACTCTCTGCTTTTTCCGCTCTTCTCCCCTCCAACTTGTTCTATCTTTAGAAAAAATGACCACAGAACCATATTTATAAAGACTACAGCACACATTATAGACCTTATTTATTGATTCAAGATCTCATGATGTTTTGCAATGGCTATCCCATATCAAACATCATCACTAATGATTTTTGAAACCTATTTAACTCAGGGATTCCCAAACCTTTTTTGTCAGCCTAACCCATTTGACCTAAAATATTTACTTGAAGTACCCCCTGCAACTTTAAGTTAGTATTTTCAATAATTTAATAACAAATCTGCATGTTCCTAGCATGTTTTCTTTTAAAATTAGTTCATTGTTTGTTTGCAAACCCCAGTTCGATGTTCTCTAACAGCTTTGAAATCAATATGCTACATAAACGGGAAACCAACTAATGTTCAGGATTTTCAGACACACAACAGTGTTTATAAAAAGCATACTATTAAATAATACAGAAATTCTGTTCCCGTGAAAAACACTTTCTGTCCCGTGTTGACTAATTTCCTGTTGAACAGGAAGTTGATATTTTGTTATGACTGGATTTTATTAAAGGTGCAATTGTAAATATGTTTTGTCAGAGTGTAGAGATTTACTTTTTCTGTATTTCTGATTTACTGAGAAAATAAATGGAGTGAATGGATTTATACCAAAATATAATGGTTTAATAGTACGCACACTGCGGACCAATAATTATGTTTAAAAAATAATATAAAAGTGCATTTATACCGGTAGGTCCCCTTTCTCTGTAAAATTATCATGATATTATATTTAACGGTAAAAGACGGTAACACTGCTACAGTAAAAAACTGTTAATTGGTTAACAAAGTTCCTATACTATATACAGTGAATAACTGGGATAGATCTAACTGTACATTTAAAGCTGCTGTAGGTAACAATATTTTTTACATATTTGTTAAAACTGTCATTATGTCCTGACAGTAGAATATGAGACAGATAATCTGTGTAAAAATCAAGCTCATCTGGCTCTTCCCAGTGGTCCTGTTGCCATTTGCAGAAATACAACGCTCCCGTCAGAAACAACCAATCAGAGCCAGGAGGAATGTCTTAGCAGTGTCAATCACGCTCGTGTACGCGCTGATCACACCCCTTTCTTGCACAGCGCGAGCGCGTACCGTCGTTCAAACTCAAGATTGCCGGCGAGCTGCAGCTGTGCTTATGACGGAGAAAGAGCCTAAACTGCCGATTCTCGAGTGACACCTGCTCATAAAACAAAGAGGTAAAAGGAAAAAGACAGATGACGATAGACAAGCGAAAAAGAAAGAATTAGACAGAGACCGTTGATTCGGTGTCAAAACTCTAGCCGCATAACATGTAGATAAAATGTCACGCACTCTCTCTGCTAAGCAACAATTGAAACCTGCTAATTCACTGGCTTGTCATGTTGCTGAAATAATGTACTAGCACACCTTATCTAGCATTATATATCGCTAGAATAATTACTTACATACTGTAACGTTAGTTGCAGTTGTATTAACGTTATCTTACTAGCTATTTATAACTTATAGAAAGAGTGCAACGTTATAAAGTTACATGTATTGCAAAATACTGATTTGAGGACCAAGTTTGTAGTCAAAGTATGGGCAGACCATAGTCAATGTAAAGCATATTGTTGACGTTAAGTCCCTATTAGTGAATGTGCCGTATAACTTTTTATCCGCCGTCATCGGTGTGTTTTACTAGCCCGCGCGTTCACGACAGGCTCCGCTGTGGGGGACGAGCTGTGGAGGGAAGGCTGTAGCGCAGCAGAGAGCAAGGGGGTGGGGACCTGTAAGTTGTACTTGTTCAAATTTTCAGGCTAAGTCAACGTTTTCTCAAAACTCCCTACTGCAGCTTTAATGTCATTTTACAGTAAAATACTGTACAGTAAAATGACACTGTGCAGCTTCTATATATTACTATTTACTTGTAAAAAAGCTGTTTGTGATGAGCTTTGATTCATCGTGTGACTCAACCACTGTGATTGGTGGTTGTCAGAGTATTACTATGGTACAAAACAGATATTAGTACGGTTCCTTTCATTTTGTTGAGGTCATTATCGTTTCTCTTAATTAGGCCTTGTCACAGACTCAGCAATCCATCCAATCACAAGAGTTCTTAAATTTTGCTTTTTGTCTCTACAGACATCTGGATTTTCTCTAATGGCTGTTTGTTGGCTCTCCTTTTCTTACATCCTTACTGCTTTAGTTTTTACATTCTTTGTCAAGAAGGAAGTGGGAGGTCAAATGTGTGTGACCTGTTGATTTGGTGTTTTGTGTCTGGGGTGTGTGTTCTGTTCAGCAACAGTATTTCTATGGAAACGGCTCCCATATGAGCTGTTCTCTTTTATAAAGCATGCTCTCCCTCCCCGGGGTCATTCGCTATAATATGAAAATACACAGCCCATCTGACTCTCTGTGACTTTGTTGGTTTAGAGTAATTCATATCTTTCTTATTTAATACTTTATTTTCAGCTTGTGTAAAATGTAATGATATTACTTCATTTGCAAGCATATATAAAAAAAAGACCAGAAAAATATCTATTCCTTTGTCTTTTACAGTGTTGCTGTTGTTTTAATGAAGTAAAAAGTAAAAAGTCTAAATTTTTGTTTTAATGTTGGGAAAATGTCTCGCTCACTTGTGTGTGTGTGTTGCTTGTTATTCGTCAATGTGCTCTCTACTGATAAGCCCCCAGTGTGTGTTTAGAGACAGCGGGTGTGTGGAGAGACACCTCCACCCCTCACTGGCCCACTTCAGCCAGCCAGAGGACTCGCTCCTGAGGCGGCATGTGTCCCGTCCTCTTCTCTTTGTCAGCCAGTGCTGTCTGTCATAATGTCAGACTGCAGCCAACTGAGAAGAATCAATAGTACAGCACTGTGTGTGTGTGTGTGTGTGTTAACATGAGATGGATCAGAGGTTTAGTAAACTGAGCTAGATGAGGTGGAGAGCGAGTGATTCAGAACAAACTTCTGTAGGTTTTAGGCTTTGAGATTTTTCTTTCTCTCTTGTCACTCCCCGCTATAGTTTAGAGTTCATCTGGGTGTCATTATAGGCTATTTTGACCCCACGAAATAGCTTGCTGAGGGCAGTTTTCTTTCTTTCCTGTAACTTTTTCTATTTAAACAGGAAGCTTGTGCAAGGCATATCAAAGGACATGTTTAGTCTTATCACTGAATCATTGCAGTCTTCATATAGCAGCTTCTGTGTAATGTCAAGCCAGGCATGTCCATTTTTGACTTGAATGTGCAAGGCTTCCAGTGTCAGTTACTTTAGCTGTACAAAAACAATCTGTAATGCTGCTTGATTATTGCAAACTGTTAGGGTAGGTTGGGGCAAGATTTTTTTCTCCTGTCTATTGCACATCCCTGCACTTTTGATGAATTGCTATGCTGTTTTTCATTTTGTCATTTCGTCTGAATATATATATTTGTGATATTTAGTCAGTCGAAACAGTTTTGAGGTTAATTGATATCATTTTGTGTCTTTGGAAAATAGTAATCTATGTCATTGTATTATGTTGAATATCAAAGTTTTTTTTTGTCTATTTGTTAAAGATGGACTTTTACTCCTTCAAAATAAAAACTAACTTTTGGACCGATTAATGTTTAGACTGGTGAAGATAGAAATTAGACTATAGATGTCAACCCCCCAGAATTGACACAGAAGGCCCCAAGTGGCATGTTGTTACTAATGTTATTATTTTTAAATATAGCCTAATAATTATTGTTATTGATAGGGTTATTATTCAGTATTTCCATTAATTAGATTTACATTTCAGACATTATTTGCTTTCATAAAATCCTATAGGTTATTTTAGTGAAATTATTAAATTTGCATTCATAGTGTTGCTATTATGACTTCAATTAAATAGGTACATATTCATATGCCTGTATATAAGTCATAAGCCCTAATTTCTAAATCACACAAGGTCCCCAGATAATAATCCAGTGAGAATAGGGCTATAGAATCATTTTACCGTTCAGTTAATTGGAATTCTCACACGTTCAAAGGAAAAAGCTTATTCTGCTCTCCTTTGAGAAATTTAATCCCGTCCAAATATGAATGTCTGTGATTTGCTGATGTTGTATTTTAACGCTGCTCTTCATGTGTTTTTTTTTCTTTTACTTACCTGAGCTACCGTCTGCACACCAATCTTCGACATGTTCATTTCATTGCAATATGGATGGTATCCAACAATCTATCATCACAATTAAAAATGTAATAAATAAAGCAAAATTGCGGAAACTGCAAAGACTGCTTAACATCAGTGTCAGGTAAGAGTAAGATACTTGGATTTTTCTGCTCGCATAATGCAAGTTTATTATAAACTGCCACTGCTATAAATTCGTGAAGTTTACTTAAAGCTCCAGTCCGTAACTTTTTTTGGGTTCAAAATTATCCAAAATAATAATAATAAAAAAAAAAAACATAACCAGCCAGTGTTCAAAAATATCTGCTTGTCTTTGCTCGATTCAAAACGGTTAGCTTGTAATAATGATTTTAATTCCAGTGGTACTGGTGGATTTCCGCGGGAAGTTCGAGCGTGTCTTTGCGTCATTACGTCACATCTGTACACATAATAATAATAATTCACTGCATTTATATAGCACTTTTCTGGACACTCAAAGCGCTTTACATGGAAGAGGGGGAATCTCCTCAACCACCACCAGTGTGCAGCATCCACTTGGATGATGCGACGCCAGCCATATTGCGCCAGAACGCTCACCACACACCAGCTTACTGGTGGAGAGGAGACAGTGATAAAGCCAATCCGTATATATGGGGATGATTAGGAGGCCATGATGGACTGAGGCCAAGGGGCAAATTTGGCCAGGATGCCGGGGTTACACCCCTACTCTTTCGAAAGACATCCTGAGATTTTTTGTGACCACAGAGAGTCAGGGCCTCGGTTTAATGTCTAATCCGAAGGACGGTGCTATTTTGACAGTACAGTGTCCCCATCAATATACTGGGGTGTTAGGAGCCACACAGACCACAGGGATAGCACCCCCTGTTCACATAAAGAAGGCGTCCCGACTAGTAGACTATATTGCGTGTGAGGATGTTGGAGGTGGAAATGTTTAGCCTTTTCTCTCAGCACTTTAAATAATTAAACTTGTGGCAGATCCAGAAAGGTTTAAACGACAATCACCAGTGACAACTGGAGATTCACCAGTCCAGTTGTAAAATAATTCGGACTTCGGAGTGGGTAGAGAAAAAAGAGACTGCGACCGCGCCCACGCGAAAACAAGGATAAACACCGCCGTGATTTAAAGGGTTCAAAGCGGACGAAGAGACGACTTTTTTCTGTTGGACAGGTAGGACATCAATAGTTCAATTGTGTAACAGTCGCACACTTGTTCACTTAATTCACGCAGATACGGAGTTTCCTTTGTTGGGGCTTTTTTCGTTTTGCTATTATGGTAAATATGAATTATTTTGTGCTAGCTATGAGAGGGAGCAATTCACCTCTACTCCAAGAAAACCAACCGCCTCCTCCGAAATTATATATATTCCAGTTTTAAATATGCATCGGATTACAGATATGTGTGTTTTTTTTATTTCAAAGAAAACCAGTAAAGAAACATTAATTTATTGGTATGGCAATCAGAAAGACTGCACAGAAATGGAAACTGAACTACAGGTAGCCATAATACACATTAAATGTAGTCACGCAATGCTGATGTTGTTAACATTAAGAATTTGAGAACAAAGTATAATTTGAAAGGTTTGACGCGATCGTTATATTTAATCAGCACGATTTACTGCAAGACTTTTTCCCCCTTAGTTGATCAGAAAAAAAGTTAATTCCGCGAATAACTGCAATTACAGATTTCAAACAGAGATGGCGACAAAGAGGAAAAACGCCGGACTGCAGCTTTAAATGTTTTTTTAATAATAAAGTAAATTGATATTAACAAATAATAAATTAAAAGACATGTACATGACGCACACACAAGTGCGTCATGTCGAGTGATAAGAATTGTAACTGAAAACTAGTCCTGTTCAAATAGGGCTAAAGACCAATTCTTAATCAGTAGGCTAAGTCATCCGAACATTTAACAGCTGGTGTATTTATTTAAAAAACAACTTTTCTCACTATCATGAAATGAATCATTTTTTCCTGTGTATTGCCCCAGGATGTGAGTTTTTACCAAGAGCTGAAATATGTAATGGAAATGCCTGAATTACTCCTCCAGTTATGTTGGATGTTGTTGTGCAATGATGAGAGCTGTTGAATGTGCACACCTGGACTTAAATGTAATTTGTCTCATGGGTAATATTAAGTGACTTTTTGCATATGCTCACAGTAAAAGCGCGAGAGAAAGAGCATGTGAAAATGTGAGAGAGATTATGTGGGTGTAAAAGCTCTTAGATTTGTTGATAAATTCAAACCAATGGTAGTGATTTTTTGACACCAGTATCTGATATCTATTTCCCTCCTTCTCTCTCTCTCTCTCCTCTCTCTCCTCTCCTCTCCTTCTCTCTCTCTCTCTCTCTCCTCTCTCTCTCTCTCCTCCTCTCTCTCTCTCTCTCCTCTCTCTCTCTCTCTCTCTCTCTCTCTCTCAGTCTGTATTTTTTCTTCTCAATCCTCTTCATCTCTTTTCTTTCTTTCCCCGATCTTATCTTGACATGAGAGATTAACCAACCCATGCAGAAACCCCTGCAGTCAGTAGCCACAGGTAGAAGTGCTGGCACTTGAATTTGTGATCAGATATCAGGCATAAATGACTCTGTCAGCACTGAGCAAATACGCACATGCATCAGAGCATAAAGAGCGTAGAACAATGTGCGCAGATTGAACAAACACTTCATGGGAACGTCTCCTAAAGACTTCAAATCAGAGTATTAACAACTTGGTTAAAGTTTTAGTAGATACTTTAGAGTATTTTAATATGCGTCATTGGGTATGCTGTGTCAGTTACCCCCTTAATTTAGCAAATTGTGCTTAATTTTTGTCATATATTATGTTTAGAGATATACCCTCTTAGAAAGGGCTTATGCTCTGCCTGTGATTTGTAAAACACCATGAGGAAATGTCTATGCATTTTTATGATAAAAGCTTGTCAAGTTAGGTTTACTTGTATAGAACAGATTGCTTCTAAGCAGCTTTACAGTAATACACAGGAAATAGAGAAAGGAAATTATTCAATTTTGAGAATCAGTCATTTAAAGTATAATTAATTGCAACATTAATTTTAACTATAAAGCAGCTTTAGGCAATTTAGTGTCATTGTTCAATTATTCAGCAACCTCATTTGATAGTTTCAATTAATACATTTGACTGAATATTATTTGTCTTTTGTTAACCAGTTATCCAGGCAATTAACACAAATAGGGATTTTCTTTCGACATCTGCTTGATAAATGAGGTGTAAATCTCTCTGTGATTGCTGGCTGTTGAATGATGTGGATCTGTTTTGCCCTTGATAATGTCATGACGTCAATCTCTGTCCTTCTCGTGTATCATCTGAAGCTCAGAGGATGTTCTGGGTTCAATACAGGTTCTGTCAATAACATCTGTGGTTTAATGTTAATTACTACAGAAAGTAACTAAATTTACATTCAATTAACTATAGGGACTTAATTTATTAAATTAATTATTTAATTTTTATACTAGTTATAATATATATAATATTAATTATTAAAAGTTTTAATAATTTCTCTAGGTTTAGAGAATAGTGAAGTTTACACCACAACTATAACGTTAATGACACAGAACAACGTTGTTAGAATTAGTTCTCCAGCTGATGAACGATAAAAACATTGACAGACAGAATCCGCCACTTTTAAGAGCTCAAGAATTAAAGGGATAGAATGAAAAAAAACAACAACTCTTTCATCATTTACTCACCCTCGAGTTTTCCAAACCTGTATGAATGTCTTACTTCTGCTAAACACAAAAGAAGATATTTTGAAGAATGTAAGTAACCAAACAGTTGATGGACCCCATTTACTTCCATAGTATTTATTTTTTACTGTGGAAGTCAATGGAGTCTTTGGCCTGTTTGGTTCTTCAAAACATCATCTTTTGTGTTTAGCAGAGGAAACTAGTTCATACAAGTTTGGAACAACATGAGGGTGAGTAACATTTTTTTGGGTGAACGAACCCAAAGCGGCAAACAACTGCAGTGCTTTTAATAAACAGAGCGTTGAATTCCATGGGCACTATTATATTTATTGTTCTTGGTGCAAACGGCCTTAATATGATATGAATCATTTACTGACCTTGTCTATGTGAAGTTCTATCCAATCTTATAACTTCACTGTCATGATGATGTAACCAGGTAAATTTTGTGCTTGACATTCAATGATATACCATAACAGCATGTGATGGAACTATCTGTAAAGCACTGTTTACATGGTGAAAATACCTGGGGAACGATTTTTAAATGGATGAACTTCAGACCAAATAGTGATTTAAAACAAATACACCCTTCACAATTTTTTGCTTTTAAACCCTCTGGAACACTGGTCTTGTGTACTTCCTTTGTAGGGGCTTCAGCGATGTAAGCCCGACTCAATTTAGGAGACAAAGGAGACATCCGATCAGCGTGTGAAGGTCTCTGCTCGTTACTGTTTTCCGCGTCGCAAAGTAATTTGATTAAATGAAATACATTTTCTTATGTATTAACTCATTATTTTATCTGACTCCATAAATGAAAAAGGATGAATGAATTTCATGAATGAGTCGATTTAGAATAAAATCAAATGTTTACAATTTATTATGTCAGGTAAATGTATCACGCCAATTGCATAATCAGTTCAAAGATAATAGATACAAACATCAAATGAGTCTGGAATAAAGAGAGAAGACATTATAAAATACTTGATGCGAAGTGTTTTGCTTACACTTCACATCACGGGCTAGTCTGGGTTACAGAATCGCACCAGCCTCTCGTTGCATTTCATTATATAGACAGACCAAGGCAGAAACCTCTTTTCAAATGTAAACACGTTCACAGTGGGAATTTACATTAATCACCATCTCAGACTTACTGGGGGCAGAAACATTTGCTAACAAAGGGAATTTGAATTGAGTTTACAACTTCTGAGAGGAGACCATTTGCCTGGAAAAGTACACCCTCCTCTGTGTGCGAATTATCTCTAAAGTCCTAAATACTTTAGTAGGGCTGACGTGATAATCGCAATATTGTAATAACCTTTTGAGTGGCTCAATAGCGCAATATGCGGTATTATCGCCATTTATTTATTTAGTGCTACTGACAGGCCAACCGCAGAGGAATGCAAGTAACCGCAGAAACCGCGATAGTTGCATGATTTCTTTTTGCATAAGGCTATACCCTTCTTGTTTTGAACTTGTGCCATGTGGTATTGAATGTTAAATAAGTTAATAATGATAACAAGACTGTTTATCATGGTGATTTGTACAGAGGCTTTGTTGATTAGGCACTTTAGCCTAAACAGACAGTGAATGAGAGATCGACTGAGCGTGTGCGATTACCTGCGTTTGTCTTTGAGGTCGAGTCATATATATTCGTGAAAAGGTTGCCGTGTCCAAGGAAAGCGAAATATTTGTCGTATCACCCTTTTAACGTTTAAGGGTATTTACCATGAGTGGTGTTAGCGGCAGCGCTGGAAGCCGCGTGAAAATAGTCAGCGAGTCGCGCATTGAATCGATGCCATTGGTCTCTATTAAGTGAAGCATTGGCTTCAGCGTTAGCCATGCGACACATCACTGGTCAGCTGAGCCTTGAAAAGTGGAGCTCAAAGTTAAAAATAATGAACACCTTGTTTCATTACATCTATCTTTTAATGAATCAGCGTTTTTGAACGTGTTCGTTGAATGAACGGTTTAATAAGAATGCTGAGTGACAGCCTTTCATTGCGCAGTGACGCGATTTAGTTTCGGTTACATTGGTTACTTAAAATGTCCTCGTTTTTGTGTATGATGACCACATCGTAACACTTATAGCAACAAATAAATCTAAATAAATAAATGGCGATAATACCGCAAATCGCACTATTGAGCCACTCAAAATTACCGCAAGGGAAATTCCTTCACCGCGACAGCCCTATACCTTAGTACCTTTTGGTTTACTTCTTTGGGAATGAGACCTTTGTACCAGTCGCACTGAGACATTTCAAATGATACTAAACATGTGTAATAGCCTGGATGCCAGCCCGAACCCCGCCCACAACATTTTTTGGTCGGGAAGTTCGGTCTGGACTCGATCCATTGAGGAGTAATTATGATCAGCCAAAAAATGGTCGGACCAATCAAATTGCCAGGGCGGGCTTTATACGATGATGGACAGATAATCCATCCAATAACGTAATCATCACGTCCTCAAACGTATTTTTTCTTTCAAAAATGCTTTTCGTGTTTGCATGCAAGTAGGCCTACTCCGCGAATGCTTAAGTTCTTTTTGCAACACCGGCAAAGATCGTTAACATCCTTATTTTTTTCATACTTTTTCCAGAGTTCTGTTTGATAACTATGCGTTGCTCAACATACGTCACTTACTGCGTTCCTCTGATTGGTTGTCGGTCTATCCAATTGAGTGCAGAGTTGTTGTTTTTCCTGGTTCGGTTAAGACACGCCTCATAATCAAAGCCCTATGGACCAGTATCAGACTCATGTTCTGACCAGAATATGAGTATGACGAAGTCAGGCTACATGTGTAATACTGTATGATAGTTAATCACATTAACCCATATAGATTTTTGGGTGAATTTCAGGTGATCTCAGCATGATAGAAAGAGTGAATGGGGGAATGGGGGTCAAGTAAAAAGATGTATATTTAGGATTGCTTAGGTGAATTGCGTCTCGAATGGTGCACGAGATAAATTCATATGTTAATTTCCTTTGTTTTCTCAGAGAGTTTTCCTCTCCCAGTTCCTCCAGTCTTATAGCTGTAAAGTTTTTCATTAAATTCTTTTCCATTGATAGAGCTTAGCTTGTATTGAACCTAAAATATTGGCTGCTTTATCTCAAACGTCACTCAAACTCTGAGGATATTGAGAATACTGAGGATACAACACCAGATGTATGGGAAATATGTTATTGTTTTGGACAAGGTAGCGTAGGAATTGAAAGCCTTTTGGCTAAGTTCAAGTAATGTCTGGCACCTCAATGGCCCTGCCAGTGAGTCCATATTGCCCCCATCCTCATCCTTGGTGATGAAGACAGCTTTGTAATGTAGGTCAAACTAGCGCCAAGTCTGAAACCCCCTGCTCTCATAATGTCACATCAGATTCACCATAACCGCAAGAGACCGTGCTGTAGATGCTCATACACATATATGCTGAATTATAAAGGTTACACACACACACAGACACACATATCCAGACATGAATGCAGTCATCCATAAATCCTGGGTAGACATGTTCTCCGTGACTAAGCAACTCAACACACCTGCACATTGACCAACAGGTTGACTCAAAGCACTTCTCTCAGTCTCAGACAGTGTCCGTTCACTGACTGTCTGACTGCCCACCACACATTTGAAATTGTTTTTTTTAAGTTAGTTTTTACTGTCATAATTTCAAAGCATCTTGCTGAATAGATGTATTAATTAAAAAAAATAATTATTACTACCCCAATTTTTGGGTGAATTGGTGTATAAATGTGGCTGTGGTCACTGTTTGATCTCATGCTTCATTAAGCCTAGTTAGAATAACATTGTATTCCCATTTGTGTTTGTTGCTGACAGCACTGTTTGATTTAGGATTTAAAGAACAACTGGGAGCTCCTTCACAACAAGTGTGCAAGACAAGTAGAGTATTATTTATTTAAATTGCATATCTAACATCTACAACAATATTTTATCAGAAGTGCAGTTTGCAGGCTGTTGTAAGTACACATTTTTAGGATCTAGGCTGGCAGATGACAGTTGTCACAAGTTAAACACGGTTAACTTATTTAAATTATTGTTTGAATTGTTGAATATTTTTTACACAACAGCTATTCATTCACAGGGAAGAAATATTTAGCTTAACAATTACACATGAAAATAAATTTGCAATATAAATGCAATGGTGTTATTATTATTGTTGTAACCTTTAATAACAATCATAATAATTAGTAGCGGAAGACTTTTTTCACAGACTTTACATTTATACCACAATCAAAGTCACTTCCTATAAATAAATCATATAATTCTCCTTGTTCTCTCTTTTAACTTCTGCTTTAGTTTCTGTACTACTCTAGCTTACTCTTGACTTTTGTTGACTTATCGTAGACACTTATTATTGCTTGTGATGTTCCTCAAATGTGGCTTTGGATAAACGTATCTCTGCCAATTTGCTAAATGTTATCAGACACCTAAACATAAAAAAAATAATCTGTATTGGATATAAAACAACATCTCTAGCCAGGTACTTAAGTTAACCCTTTTTCCCAAGTGTCTGTGCTTCTAATAAGTGTACTGTAAGTCGCTTTGGATAAAAGCACCAGCTAAATGACCATTAATTGATTATTAAACTTGGTGTGAATGACCAACTCTGTGGATTTAATGAACCTTTAGGTGATTGTGAGAGGCTTTATGGTTATATTTGTATTTCCTATCTTTTGCTCGGCTTTATGTAGCTCTTTTTATCTTTTTCCTTGTCTCTATGAGTGACTAGTAGCACATGGTGCCCACATGTTGTGCCTTACATTCTTTGTCTTGTCCGCACACACACACACACACACACACACACACACACACACACACACACACACACACACACACACACACACACACACACACACACACACACACACACACACACACACACACACACACACACACACCACACACACACACACACACACACATTCCAGTCCCTAGCAGCCAACTCAAGTGGTTTTTACAGCTCATTCTCTCCTGTGTACTCGTGCACCCTTTAGTTATGTGCACTACTCGGTCATAAACACAAATTGAAGGTTTGTTAATTCAACAGAGCAATTAAAGCTTCCATTCACATGTGACGGTGCCATGGCAATATCAGTGTGTGTGAATGAGCTGTAGTGTGTGTGCTTGTGTTGGTGAGAGAAAGAGATTTGGGCAAGGGGTAGTCTGGCAGGTGCAATGACAGCTGGTCTGAGCTGCTTAAACCGAGGGGGAGGAAGAGAGCGGTCAAAAGACGAAGTACTGATAGTAGCATCGAAAACGAGAGAGAGCATTTGAAAAAAAAAAAAAGGATCAGCTCTAAATCAGCGATCAGGGGCGGCAGTGGCTCAGTGGTTCATGCAGATTGTCTGCAAACCGAAAGGTTGGTGGTTCAATCCCCGGTTCCACCTGACCAAGTGTCGAGGTGTCCATGATCAAGACACCTAACCCCAACTGCTCCCGACGAGCTGGATGGTGCCCTGTATGAATGGGTGAATGTGAGGCAAATGTAAAGCGCTTTGAGGGCCATTGGGTCTGTGAAAGCGCTATATAAATGCAGTCCATTTACCATTTAAAAATAGACCCGTTCTTGCATGTGCCTTTTGATTTTCCATTGTGAAGCAACGTTCAGTTTTAATGTGTCTCTAGACAGACGATATTTTAATATGCCGTATGAGTCACTGCTCCAGAACCACAATAAGCTTATGCGTGTTCATAAGACACGTGTGTATGTGTGTGTCTGGAAGTGGAAGATGAAGTGTGTTTTGGAAAGGCTCTGAAGGAAGGAGCAAATGTTTGCAGAACAGGGAGAATGGAAACGTGAGAGAGAGGGGGGTTTGCGAGTCTTGTGAAGACCATTTATAGCTTGCGGGGAGAGAGACGTATTCACTAGTCTTTACTGAAAGAGACAACTTTATAGAAAGAAACCAAATTGGCAGACTAAAGGGACGAGACGGGGAAAAATACAGCAGCGTATAATTGAGGTTTGGAGTCTCTACTGGCACAGTTGGATTTTTACTCTTAAAAACAGAGCTAAAACTAAAACATAGGGATGTATAGAGCGTTTGAATTTGAATCAAGGTTTTGATTTTGAATTAGAGTTATTAGGGAACTTGTTGAAAGCCAAAGGCATCTAATGGCAGACTAACAGTATGGAAAGAAAAGCAGACAGATCTTTTTCATGGCCAGCGCCTTTCCAACAACCCAAGGCCAAATATGTGAACTGGACTGATAAAAATAGCCAAACACGGCAGTATTTTTTAAAACAAACATGCTTATCTGAATCTGCGCAAAATCACATTTGGTCTCAAATGTTTTGCTGCTGTATGTGTGTTCAACTTCTCTTTCAATCTTAGTCATGGTTAGATGATGCTGGCAGCCTGGATGAATCATCACATCTTTAACATATTAAACGGATGTCTTCCTTATCATCAAACAATAGACATATTTTAAAATGGACAGGCTTCAATAGTGAAATCAGACTATATGTAAATACACAGACATGTTGATATGGAAAATAGGGTAACACTTTATTTCACAGTGTCCTTGTTACACAAGTTACATGTAGGCTATACTATACTATAAATAAATCAAATTAAATAAATTATGCATAATTACATGTAGCTAACCCTAAACCAAGCCTAACCCTATAATAAGTACATGTAGGTAACTAATACTACTCGGTACTTAAATGTATAATTACACTAGCTAGACATTTTTACTCCAGGGCAAGTAGACACTGATCTCAATACACCAGTGAGTAACACAACCATCATTGCTCTAAATAGATTAACAAATTCCACTAAAGTAAGATAAGGGTGAAGCAACTGGAAACGTACTTGAATCAAACTGAGAAACTACCTTTAAAGTTTCTTCTCTCTGTGCTGATCTACTAACTAACTGGATAACTTTATTTTATATTATGTACAGCCCAAAGGCTGACTTTTAAAGGGATAGTTCACCCAAAAATGAAACTTCTTTCATCAATTACTCACGCTCAAGTTGTTCCAAACCTGCATGAGTCTCTTTCTTCTGCTGAACAAAAGAAGATATTTTAAAGAATGTAGTAACCAAACAGTTGATGAGGCCCATTGACTCCCATAGTATGGAAAGAAAAAAACTATGGAAGTCAATGGGGACCAGAAACCATTTGGTTACCGGCATTCTTCAAACTATCTTCAGAAGACAAACAAAGAAATTCATACAGGTTTGGAACAACTTGAGGGTGAGTATTACAGACATCCCAAATCTCCCGGAAGTTCCGGAGTCTCCCGCATATTGATAGCGTCTCCCTGATGCCCGCAAATTAGTTCAAATCTCCCGGAATCTATAACGCGCGTGCGAGACAGAACATACTGCGCGCATAACAAACATAGAGCGCGCGCGCACACGCACGACAGAAAGGGAAACACACCTTGCGAGTGTCTCTCGCGCTCTCCTGTGCGCTCGCTATGTATGCGCGCAGTATAGTCTACCATCCCCCCGCAACAATCCAGTCAACACCCCCCACCCCCCCCCCCGTCAACAATCGGGTCACCAAGATACCTCCCTGAAATTACTTCTTGTAGGTTGGGATGTCTGGTATTAAGTAAATGATATCAGAATTTTCACTTTTGGGTGAACTATTCCTTTAACTGTTTGTGTGACACAAGAGATACCTCTAGTGGTGAGGAGGTAGTGTTACACCGACCTTCATCAGCCCTGGTGGAGGAGACGTAACAATAAACTGCTACTTTTGTATAACTACCTTAAAGACAGATCTCCAGTCTGAGACTCACTTACATACTCAAACATTCCAGCGTCACTATGTTTCCATAGTCTCTGCCTACTCTTACCCCACTGTTTTTCTTTGCCCTCTGGGAATACTGCATAATTTCCTGGAGCTGTAGGGAATTACCGAGTATAGTTGTGTAATTTCCAATTAGCTGTTACTTCTTGGGGTATTTGAATATAGACACATCCTTGATCCAAACAGATCGTTTCCTTCCGTTTCATGATGCTTATCTGTCACAGGAAGAGGCGATCCCAGAGCTGGAGATTGATGTAGATGAGCTGTTGGACATGGAGAACGATGTAGACCGTGCTGCACGAGTCAAGGTATCCGTCTCAAAAATGTCAGATTTAATTTTTTATCTTCAATTTTTAACAGGTTTTACATTTGCATGACATTTCTTTCTCTTATTGCCCAACAGGACCTGCTGGTAGACTGTTATAAACCTACTGAGGTGAGTAAATTGTCTCGTATCTAAGAGCATGCAGGGTTATTATAGTTAATAAGCTAAAACCACTGTACCTTTTAAATAAAATAAAAATGAACTGAAATAAAATAAGTTTGCCAAGGCAACATTTCTCATTTGCTTTAGTGTAACTTGATGTACTAAAATAACTGAAACTAAAATAAAAATTAATAAAACCTACATAGACTTTTTTTTAAAAGTATATAAATGATTACTGAAATTAAAATAAAAACAGAAAATATAACGATAAAAACTAATTCAAAATATTAGGAAAAACTATAACAGTATCTGACCACTCATTTTTATATCATAGTTCTGTGAACAGATGGTGGAATTATGAGAAAAGTGTTTTTAATGAGCTGAAAGCACTATACACAACGGCAGCTGCAAGCAGAATTAATTTAGACACATTTTTTACTTATTCAAACAACATGAATTCTCTTTATAATGGGGATAAACAATTGTGTACAGTTCTAGGACTTATGGCTGTTCAAATTTGGGGGAAATCTGCAGAATCATAATCAACTACCCAACTCCCTGGTAAATTTGTTAAAAATTGTGCTCCTTTTTCTTTCGTAGGTGTTTGTAGCTGAATTGCTGGACAAGATTCGTGGCATGCAGAAGCTCAGTACTCCTCAGAAGAAGTGAAGCTCCTCCCACCTCCACCACTCCTAAACCAATCCCATCCTTTTCCAATTTTAGGGGCGTGACTATTCAGCCCTGAGCAGGTGCTCATCCAGTCCCTTTGCTCCTTCGCATCCGTTGGGGAGGAGGTGGAGGCAAAGTTATGGGAGATTCAATCAGATCCTTATAAGCAGGGCTTATTTTTCTCATTTTGTTGATTTGTTGAATTATTTTATTCTATTTCAAATTTTTTGTAAAGGGGGGAAGATTTCATTGTTTTGAAATGTTATTAAACATATTTCATGGTTGTTTTTTTTAAATTAGTCTATGCATAGAATGGTTTTATTTTATAAACTTGGATTTTTGTTAGAATTTTGTTTGAATATGGTTTCAAGGTTTCCTGCTCTCACAATGAACACATGCACTAAAACCCTTTGTGAAACTGTGACGATCCTTGGTTTAAAATGGCGTTAAAGGAGATCAAACAGAAGCGGCCTTGTGGATTTTTCTCTCTATTTTTGATCCTCCTCTTCCTTAAATAAGTGCAGGAACTTTTTTAATGAAAGAAAAACTAATAAAGAGAGCAATTAAAGCTGTTATAAAGTGAGGGAGTTATTTTGGATTTGTGGTATTAACAGGGGAGGGAATTGTGTGTAGGAAAATATGGGGCTTTGATTTTTTTTTTTTTTTCTCCTGTCTTATACATGACACACATGCCACACACACACACACACTCTCTCTGAAATTCATGGGCATCACCACCCTCAGGAATCAGGAGAAATGACCACACACAACCACAGCTGTGGCTCTTGGGCCTCACACACATCCACAGATGTGCACACTGACTCTTCCAGAAACCGATTGGATGAGAGCAGGCTAGTCAAGCTGCAGTGCATCATGGTCACTGCCAAGTGTATGTTTAGAATGAATCCACTCACATGACTCTCCTAAATCATCTCTCCCAGGAAGCCATCTGCTCTTTTTGTCTCAGCCAATCGAATATAAGAAGAGGGCTAATAGTCTCACTTAGTGCTCTTGAAATCCACCAGTCCCAACATTTCCAGCAGGTGTTTTAGGAGATCTTTTCCCATCATATATTAATAATACACTGAAGCTCCTTCACATCCCATCCCATTCACTTGTGTAGCACATAAAGTCAGGTACATTTGCCCACGTATTGTTTTTCATTGAGTCCCCATTTTAATTTTCTATTTTTTGCTTGCTCCTCACCATTTCATTTTACATGAGTCACTCTTCCTACTTTCAGATGTTGCCTTAGGTTAAATTTATGTTATGACAACCAAATGAATTTAATCATGTTTGAGGAATATACAAGAAAAACAATGCAAAGTGAAAATCTTTTTGAAGTTTTAGGATAAAAAAGGTTCTTGTACTTTCAGTGATTCTGTTTTTTAGGAGTGGAAGTTGACTATATACAGAGCATTTTTTAGAAGCATTAACATCTATTAACATTAAATGAAATCATCGGTTTTTATCATTGTGGACCTTTTAGTGCTGTTCATTTCTCTTTTCTGCGTCCAATTGGACAGCGCACTGAAATAATCAACTGGACTCAATTATTTGAATTAGGAAAAATGTAAGCTGTTGTGATACCTTCTGAGAAAAAAGTATCTTGTAGCAATACTAAACTGTTGGTTTTTTGCCCAATTTTGTTACACTTTTATGCAACTTTAATAAAAAATATGGTAAATAAAATTTTTGTGTGTGTGTGGCTGTTTCAAGAATAAGTAAGCTTTGTAGTAACATATGTGTCTCTTCTGCTCATAAACTATATTTCAAGCAAGTCTTCTTATTAGATAAACCTTGTCAGTTGGTAGAAAGTTAAGCAGCTCAAAGTGCCATTGGTCTGTTTGATCACCGTACTCAAATGGACGAGACATCGATTCTTCAACTCCGAGCTTCTATTGGTTCTTAGAAGTAGCGAGGTTTGCATTGATTGGCTAGCGCCTCAAAGCGGTAGTGTGTTACAAACGTCTAAACGCTGAGGAAGTAGACTTGTCCGATGTCAACTTGCCCTGATATGCGAATTCTCTCTACAATATGTAATATTTTTCATGACTTAAACAATTATCGACAAGAAGGTAAGCTGTTTTGCTGTGGTTTATGCACTTAGAGTTTGTTTGTAAGGTCGTTGTGTATTGCTATCCCGTGTCTTGCATCGGTTCATTTGCGGAGAACATGCATGTTAAGAGCGATCAAGAGATCCAATACAACGTTACTAAGTAAGATAATCAATTACTACATTGTAATTGAGACGTTTAATAGGCGTAAATGTTTGTTTTTCACTCTCGCGCATTAACATCTCTGTAACCGCGTTAAACCGGACACTTCATGTCTTTGAATGAACTGCGGAGTTGTTCAATTGAAAAACGAGTTTTTATAACTAACTTAAATCCACAATTATATGTGAACAGCACGAGACTGTAACTATTAATGTATCTCACAGATGATAATATCTGGGCTATAGATGTGGAGAATGAGTAATGAGCTTGTAATGTAAAGTCAGTGCTGTGCGGCCTTTAGAGGATGGACGTGATACACGTCGAGACGCTCGTAATCACATAAACCCCATTGAAGAGTGCTAATTTATCACACTATGAACTATGTCAGAAGTTTCCTCTTTCTAATTTAACATAAAGTGGTTAATAGGCTGTTAAATATCTCCTGCTGTCCTACTGTGCTTCTTCTAGCTGTCTAGAGGTCTTTAGTTTGGTCATTTGTCTTGACATGCACATCAGACATTTGTTTAGAAACACTAACCTACAGTTTTATGTTTGTGAAAGAAGTCTCTTATGCTCGCCAAGGCTTCTTTCGTTTAATATAAAATACAGGAAACAACTATAATTTGTTACACACTAGCTACAAAAGTTCTGTTTCTAAAATATATTCTGAATATATTTTAAAATGCAATATATTCCTGTTATGACAAAGTGTCACATGATCCCTCAGATGCTGATTTTCTGTTCAGGTAATATTTCTACTTCTTATTATTATCAATGTTAAACAGTTTCTGCTTAAAGGAGTAGTTCACTTTTAAAATGAAAATTCTGTCATCATATACTCACCCTCATGTTGTTTCAAACCTGTATGAATTTCTTTCTTCTGCTGAACAGAAAGGAAGATATTTAGAAGAATGTCAGTAACCAGGCAGTTTCTGGTTCCCATTGACTTCCATAGTATATTTTTTTCCTACATGTTTGAAACAACATGAGGGTGAGTATATGATGACAGAATTTTCATTTTAAAAGTGAACTACTCCTTTAACAGGTGATATATATATAAATTATTCTTTGATGAATAGAATGTTAAACGAACAGCGTTTATTGGATTTATTAAAGTATTTATTTAATAGAAATCTCTTGTAACATTATAAATGTCTGATTAATTTAATGCATACCTGATTAATAAAAGTATGTCTCTCTTTTTTCATCTTAACACAAATGTTGGTATCATTGTTTCCACAAAAATGTTAATAAGCAAAAACTGTTTTCAACATTGAAAATAATAATATTAATAATAAATGTTTCTTGAGCAACAAATCAGCATATCATAATGATTTCGAAAGGATCATATGAGCCAAGACTAGATGATATATAATAAACATAGGCCTATTTTATTATACAAATATATAAAGACAGTAATGATGCTAAACAAATAGCCTATATCATTTATCAAAATAGAAAATAATTCATTTAAATTTGTAATAATATGCCACAATATTACTGTTTTTACTGTATTTCTGATTAAATAAATGCAGCCCTGGTAAGCAAAAACTTTATTTTCTTTCAAAAACATAAAAAAATGCAATGTTTCCAAAATTTTGACAGGTACTGTATACACATATTTGAATATACATATAAACTTGTTAACAAATTATCACGGGTCAATCAACACTTATGCAAGTTATCATAAACATTTTCTGATGAGTTCATATAAAAATGAAAATTGGGCGAGTACATGATACAATTTGCAGTGTTATTTTATTATTTAGCATAATTAAATCAAATTTATTTATATTCATTTAATAAATGTATTTCCATAATTTATTAATTTTATATTATATTAATTAGTGTGGGTTGTTTATTCACTGCATCAGACTCCGTATAATTGTAACCGTTGTTATTACACTGTTTAATACAGTGCTATAAGCAGTCATGCCAGCTCAGCCCGCTTCCAGAGAGCCAGAGGAGATGGAGACGGAGGCCGACTCTGAGCTTCCTCAAACTAACGGTGAGGCGGAGGAGGAGCGAGAGAGAGATGGAGGAGAGGCAGAGGAGACGATGGAGGAGAGCGGAGAGGAGCGGGACAGCGACCTGGAGGACAGTGAGGGAGAGGAGGAAGAGGAAGAAGAGGAAGAGAGTTCAGGTCTGTTTATATCAGATTACATGATTTATACTTTTCTCAGTGTATTGTTGCAGCTGCTGATAAAGTTGCATTGGGAGAGTCATATTTCACCATAAAATGAAATTATATTTTGCATAAAGAAAATTAAACCTTATTTTTAGGGCCATTAACTGAGTGTTATACATTTTTAAAATTTGTGCATGACAATTCATTGTCAAATCCCTTCCAGATCTTATCCCTGAACTGCAAGCCAAAATTGATCATATAGTGATATGTAAAATGCAGTTTAGTAAAGTCTGACTGGAATCGAAAGGAAAATAGAATGACCTGGATTGGATCTCTCTTTCAGAAATGGATGATGAAGATTGTGAGAGAAGACGATCAGAGTGCCTGGATGAAATGTCTGACCTAGAAAAACAATTCCTGGAGTTAAAAGACAAGTAAGCATACTTCTTTCTTATAGGTTTGGGCTAGGTGACATTTCTTTTTTTAGTCCAAAAGAAACAGGGCCATCATCTGGGATGGTTGGTGTTTAAAAGGAAGCCTACCAATAAAAATCCATATTCTGTATTGTAGTGTTTGAAGAACATTGACTCTACATTGTGGCTACAACCAAATTCTGGAGCTCTATAGATGACTTTTTCATCGATTTCAGGCTTTTTCAAGAACGTCTGCACCAGGTTAAAATGAAGCTGGATGAGGTGTTGACAGGAAAGGCAGGAGAGTACAAAGAACCTCTGGCAACACTGCAGCAGAACCTACAACAGAGGACACAAGTGGCAGGTGACATATATATCTGCCTTATGGTTAGAGGTCCACCGATTTATTGGTTTTGCCGATTCATCGGCACCGATAGCTGGATTCTAGAACTATCGTTATCGGCAATAATCCACAACGATAGTTTCTCCCGGTTGCGAGAGCGGCTGAAAAAGCTCGGCTTTCATTACACAGTGCAAGAGCGGCCCCTAGAGGCCAAATAAAAACGTATCGATCCTCTTTGTGCTGATGTGAAACTTCGACAAATAAAATGTATGTGTAGACTACAGAACACGTTGTCAGATTTTAAAATAATCAATTTGTTGACTAGATGCTGCATTCGAAGAGAACAAGCAGTATGTTTGTCGACAAGGCTGAGAGGACATTATCAAGTGATAAGAACAATGTGACGAATCCAGAAAAATGTTTAAATGTCATGATTGTTACGGTCTATTTTCATTAGTTTATAATTAGTTTATTAATTCGTTAACCAGCTAAGTTGCATCTCCGCGGAAGTGGATGCGCCTATATGCACGTTTCAAACGAATTACATAATCAGAGAATATTTGTTTTCGATTCAAATTGTTTAGTTTAAAAGTAGACATTTCAAGCTCTCTATAGTTACATTTTTCGTGTGTGTGAAGCAAGTCTACACTAAGTTTAAGTTTATTTTCAGGATGCGCTCCAGTTCACGGAGGTCGAGATGGCAGAAAGCCTATCCTGTTTTCTTTATTTTACAAAAATGGTTTGTTATTGTGAGTGTACACAAATAAATTTACAGTTTCAAATGATGCATTACTATTATCTGTATGACCAAAAATTGTAAGTATTGTAAGTTCTTTCCAATGGCCGTGTTCCACACGGCACACTTCATATGCACTTTCGGTCTTGTAGACTTACAATGGCTGCCGCGTGCACGTGTCCGTTAAGTCCACGTGTCCCATTTGTCATTTTAGGTTTCAGAAGGGTGCTCACGAGCGCTCACTTTGCTGTCGATATGTGCCCTTTATGCGCACTTTTGCTCTGAATTTTTGCTCTGAAGCGAGCTCCACAGCAAACTTCTACCCGACAGTCAAAGCGGCGTTACGTCACGAAAGTGCAGACTCGTAGGAAGACCTCGAGTGTTTAGGGTGGCATTTGTGACAGGGCCCATGTCATACAGTAAGCGCGCTATACTTCAGCTTCCACACTCTACACAAACACTATATGCTTCTAATAATAGCGCACATTTATCTAGGTTAACATGTAAGGGTGCCTACTATTTAAACGGCTGTTTAAATGCTACACCTGCGCTTTTTAGAATCATCCGTTGTGATTTGATTCTGGAACCAGGCATGGTCTTACATTGTTAATATTTAAAGATGGCCAGGTTGTCAGTGTCAAGTTTAGTTAATGCACTTTAGTAACTAATGTCAATGAAAAATAGTTATTACAAATACTAATAAACGCTGTAAAATACATCATATTGTTCATGAAAGCCAATGCATTAACTAATGTTAACAAATGGTACCTTGGTAAAAAGTGTTATGTTTTTATTCAGAATATTTTTTTTTTTAAAACCATCGGTTCATTAATCGGCTTTCGGCAGGTACTGCCCAACTTAGTTATCGGTAACGGCAAAATCCAATATTGGTCGACCTCTACTTATGATGTCTCTCTTACATTTTAACTGCAGGTCTTGGAGCAACTGTTATTTGTTTATTCACTGATCTCCCTGTCGCCCCATCTAGGTGTGTACAGAGAACTATGTCTGCAAGTGGTCAAACACAAACATGAATGTGAAGTGCAGGGGGCAAAACAACATTTAGAGGTAAAGCGGCTCATCAGACCCACATATCTTGACATTGTTTACAAAAAGCAGTCTAACTTTATATTAAGTGTCTTTATACCATGATCTGTCTGAATACTCGATTCTGATTGGCTGGAAAGAGTGCAATAAAGCTGTTTAATGCACAGGTAGTTCCAAGTCATTTTAATCACCGTTCTATATTAATGCGCTGCTTTCATTGATGCACACACACACACACACACAAACATTCAGGAGCACAGACACTTATCATCAATGGTGCCCCACGAATTTTATTAATAAAATAGCTTCGCTAATGATTAGCTACATTATATTTATCATCAACGATAGGGTAACATTGCTGGTTTTGAAGTATTGTTTTTGAAAATGTATTTAGCTACTATGTACTAACATTTTAATTAATCATGAGACAATGCTATTCTTGTGTACATACATGTTTTTACACTGTACTTGGTAACACTTTTACAGTGTCCTTGTTACATATGTTACATGTACTTACTTACTATATTAATAAGAGTAAATTATGCATAATTACATGCAATTAACCCTTAACCAAAACCTAATCCTACCCTAACCCTATAGTAAGTACATGTTAATTATTATTGCTCAGTACTTAAATATATAATTACACTGTAACAATGACACCTTAAAATAAAGTGTAACCCTGTACTTTATTACAAATACCTGCATGTAATTAGGGCCCGAGCACTAAGGTGCGAGGTCCCTCTTGAAACTGTTAGGATTCATTTTTTTTTTTCTGCAAGTAAGCCCCATTTTCGAGGCCCAACATGCTCGAAAAGTCACCAAATTTTGCACACATGTCAGGACTGGTGAAAAATGTTGTATTTTGTGGGTTTCGCGGATGGGCGTGGCAAAATGGCTCGCTAGCGCCACCTAGAAAATTAGAAAAAATTAGCCCCTCGTCCATGTTCGACCTACATGCACGAAATTCGGTGGGGAAGTGTATCCTATCAAGACGCACAAAAAAGCCTCAATAACCCATACCCTAAACTCGACAGGAAGTCCGCCATTTTGAATTTGGCGGCCATTTTGGGACGATTTACACACTCCGTACTTTGACGAACTCCTCCTAGGGATTTAGTTGGATCGACTTCAAATTTCTGCTGTGCATTCTAAAGGCATTGACGATGAAAAGTTGTGCTCTCTGCGCGTTTTCGTCAATGGGCGTGTCCGTGGCATCGATGATATCGCCATGAAACAGGAAGTTGGAGTAACTTTGCTGTACATGCTCAGATCTGCACCAAATTTTGCACGCTTGACAAGAGTCCCGCCCTGAACACATGTACATGCCGACATTCACCCCCAGTCATAGCGCCACCTGCTGGCAACAGGAAGTGACTTTTAACGAAGCAGCCCCGCCTCACGATTGACCTACATGTATGAAATTTCTGTGGCACATAAACCATGTCCAGACGCACAAAAAAGCCTCTTGGAGCGATGCCCTAAACCCAACAGGAAGTCGGCCATTTTGAATTTTTCATCAAATTTGGCTGATTTACACACTCCGTACTTTAACGAACTCCTCCTAGGGATTTAGTCCGATCGACTTGAAATTTCTGATGTGCCTTCTAAAGGCATTGACGATGAAAAGTTGTGCTATCTGCGAGTTTTCGTCAATCGGTGTGTCCGTGGCGTGGCGTCAAAGATCAACTCATCGCCATGACACAGGAAGTGGTTGTAACTTCAGTGTACATGCTCACAGCTTCACCAAACTTTACATGTAGGATAAGAGTCCCGCCCTGAACTCATGTACATGCCCACATTCACCCACAGTCATAGCGCCACCTGCTGGCAACAGGAAGTGACGTATAACACCTTCATGCAGTGTCTGAAAAGCGTAGCAAATTCACAGCTGCACTGGCAGAGCTCCAGAATATGCAACAGAATATGCGGCCGCATCACTCCCCGACGCGCTACATGTGCGAGGGCCCGCCCATCGCTGCTTGCAGCTTTAATTACAATTGTAATTAATTTCTATTAATTGCGCCGTTAAACCTTCACTTACACATTAACGCACCCTTAAACCTAACTATACAACCAAACCTGTCACTATCAGCAAAACTGTTTTGCAATAAAACATGTACACAATAAGTTGTACCTAACTTTTTTTATGTACAGTAGGTACATAGTAGTTAAAGACACCTAGTATCTGTGACTCAAAAAGCTAATTGTGTGGTACCATGGTACTTAATTATCATGTACATAGAATAGAATTTACATGGTATTGCTGCAGGACATTTCATGATTCGAACAAACTTACATGCCTAGTAGTCATAATATATATTTCAATATTCATACACAAACAAACATGCACACACCACATTTATCATAATCTAGATGCAGTATCACACAAAACACACCACAGTCAAAACACTGCTGCAAATAAATACGTGCATGTCTCTGTCAAAACAGTTGTTTGTTTGTTTGTTTGTTGACAGTGCATGAATCGTATCGAGTCAGTGTGTGTATATGTAATGAGATGCTCATTTCTCTAGAGTGAGAGGACACTCTTGCTTGATGCCATGAAAACAGAACTGATGGAGAAGATTCGTAGACTGGAGGATGACAAACAGAGTTCAGGTACACACACACACACACACACACACACACACACACACACACACACACACACACACACACACACACACACACACACACACACACACACACACACACACACACACACACACACACACACACACACACACACACACACACACACACACACACACACACACACACACACACACACACACACACACATTTACCTGGCCTCCCAATTCCTAAGCTTACTACAGGTTTGCTACCTGACTAAAATCTCGGGCCGTATTCACAAAACATCTTAAGGCTAAAAGTAGTAGAAATTCCTAAAAATAATGGGCATGTCAGTCCTAATTTTAGATTAAAGATTAAATTCCAGATTAAATCCTGTTCCGGTTACTAATAAGGCATTTATCTGACACTTTTATCCAAAAGGTCTTTCAGTACATTTATACAATTCACCAAAGCCCCTTTCACACAGAGATTCCGGAAAATACACGGATGTGTATTTGTGACCCGGCATTTGTCCCGGGATTGTTTGATTTCGGTTCATTCACACTGCCAGTGATTTTCCGGGATCTGTGAGTGCGTTCACACACAACCCGTAAAGATCCCGTAAAGACACATGACGTCAGGATGAGACGTGTAACGTATGCGTCGAAAACTTGTACACGCGCATACCGTTCCACAGAGCTGGCGAACGATCTCAGCTTCAGCGCAGATAGTCAGGAGCTCCTGGTCTCTGTTTCGTTCCAGTTTGCAGACATTTGTTTGTCCTTTCTTTGTTGATGACGAAGAGCAACAGAGTCGCGCGATGGCACGAGCGTCATCACTATGACACACCCCTTAACGGCATTGGTCCTGGCTTTTGTTCACACAGCGCACGTTCCGGGACTGATTCCGGCAATGTTACTAGGTCCTCAACCCGGCATCGATGCCAGTATTAATCCCGGATCGTGTTTGCGTTCACACAAAAGGCGTTCTGGCAATTTCCCGGGATCAACGCGCTGTGTGAAAGGGGCTCAATTAACAGTTTGTAGTCGAGATCAGAAAGTGTGAATATACAGGACTCACACATGCCACAACTTGGTCTCAGCTGCTTTGTGAATAGGTTTTAAGAGGAAACTCTTACCTAAGAAAAATAAATAATCAGTTTTGATCATGTTAATAATTTAGGCACCTTAGAAATGTGCTAATCAAATGTGATACAGTAAAGCACACTATAGTGTTACCATTAAACATTCTCTTCTGCTATGTCAGAGCTGAGAGAGGAAGCGATTGTTCAGGTCACACAATCTCTCCAGTTCATGCAAATCTCTAAACAGTGTCCCTAAATGATTGTATATTTTTATAATAACAAAAACATTATTCACTTTATTTATGAAACACTTTTTCAAGAGGAGGTTTTGTCCTACTTGCGGGGACATTTTTAAGCCTATTTGTCCTCCAGGAATTGCTACAGTACTAGTTGTTAGAAACACATACAAATACTCCCCAGATCCTTAAACACACAAACTTGGTCTTTATCAATCAGAATGGTGGAATGATGAAGAGAAGATAAAGAAGTGTAAGAGAAGTCGTCACCTGATTCGCCCAGACAGAAAAAAGAAGGCGGCTCTTGTGTCAGGTAATGAAGTTAGATTCAGATCCATCTCTTCTTCTCTTGTTCAGTCACCACTTGCCTTCCAAATTTAAATCCTGTTCCAGTACCAACAGTTACTAATTAGTGATTTATCCAACACTTTTATCCAAAAGGTCTTACAGTACATTTATACAATTCAACAAAGGCCACCAATTAACAGTTTGTAGTCCAGATCAGAAATTATACAGGAATCACACATGGCTTATTCCATTTCATTTCATTAAATAATGACCTTAACATTCACACAACATGCTTTCTTATTGTTTGAACATTTTCTGAAAAGGAAATTGAGACTAGACCTCATGAGACTTTCCATACCGGTCCAATCTGATTTATGCTAGTTTTGCTCAACCAGCATGGCCTTTCTTAAGAAGCTAATTGAAAATGGGCTAAGCTAGTTAAGAAGCCTGGTATAGTCACCCAAAAAATCACCAAGCTAGGTCATTAACCATCAGGTTAAACTCTGTTTAAAGAAGTTGTCTTACTTCCTCTCCTGCTTGCTCAACATGTCTGTCTGTGTTTTTAGGGCCATACATAGTGTATATGCTAAGAGACATTGATATACTGGAGGACTGGACAGCCATCAAGAAGGTATTCATGTTGAGTGATCAGCCCTTCAATCACAGCGAAGCTATGTGACGGATCGTGACTTTTATCTTTCTGTCTTTCAGGCAAAAGCGGCACTGATACCTCTGAAAAAGAAAGCAGACAGTAAGTCAATTATTAAATGGGACTGGGTTCATTTAAGTACTTCATTCAAGCCTCCCTGTTGGTCTCTGTCTTTCTCAGGCAGCTACACTGGGAGGTCAAGGACCTCATGGTAGTCAGGTGAACTTCATTAAAATTTGACAAAACTGACTGCCTCCAAGAATGAACTCATTGTATATTTATTGAAGGAAATCACATGTGCTGACCATCAGGGTCCTTGGCTTAGGCTAAATATATGTTACCAATGATTTCTTTCTCCCGACTGGCTCGGAATAGATTTTATAGTGCAAAATTGGACTCTTTCTTTCACTCTCTAAAAATGTGATCATATTTAATTCAAATCATTTTTTTTTGAGGACTTTAAAAAGTGTGTTGCTGTATGTTTTCAAATAATGGTGTCTTTATCTGGTAAAATACTTCCTAGTAAACATGCCTTCAGAGATACTCACACACTCATGGATAAACACACAGTATGTACGGTGTTACTGTCTGTCTCTAGCTTAAATGGCGTCAAAGGCTTAAGCATGTTCTCTATTGCCGTCCCACTTTCTTCCTTTAGCCCTGACCCTCACTCACAAGCTCTATCTGTCTGGCCTCTGATTAAGTCAGATACTGACATTTGATTTATAGTGCCATTTCCCTTGTTCTGTCACTCCAGACTGATCGACTAAAAATACTTTGGTTGTAATGTCACATTTAGAGCCCTGTTCTATTTTTGTGGAAGAAAAATGGCTTGACGTGTAACATTTGATTCCACTCCATCTCTCATTTGTCTTTTTATTTCTATCCAGATCTCACTCTTGCACTCACTTTCATCCCTCCATTCCTTTGCTGTCCTCGTTGGCATAATAGGCATAACTTACAACCAAATACACCACTGTTAATAATGCTGCCTTTGTGAAAAAGTGTGTTTAATTGTATTGTAGTTGAGTGTGTTGTAGTGTACTTCAAATTTGGAAAGTAACACAATATAATATTAATTAAAGGCACAATATGGAACTTTTCGGCTTTCAAAATAGCAAAAATAACTGTATCTATGTTATATATTTCTTTAAGTTGTGTACTAACATTATCCCGAAAGTTTCCACCAACTTACAAATCCGGAGAAATTTATATTTTAATTTGAAGACACGGGCCGTTTCTTTATTTCCGTTTCGTCGCCCGTCTGTGACGTCATATAACCTTTAACCCCTCTAGTTTCTCTAACTTCCTGCGGATCCCGGCGAAACCGCCCATATATCTATGGAAACCGCCAAACACAAATGTGAACACCGGACGCCCGTCACTAAAATAAAAGAAGACGATAAAGAATCAATAGTTGGATATCAATAATGGACCATGATTATGCTTTGCCTGCACGTTCTGCTGCTGGAGGCAGAGCCGTGAAGCGGAAACGCACAGGTGAAAGAAATGACCCGAGAAGGGTTTGGGACAGGAGAAGAGACATGACTCGCGTTAACATTGGAGTTGCATTTCCACGAGCTTCGTGACAAACTGGAACTACAGAGAGATGCCGATCTCGCTTGCATTCTAATAAACAAGTAAGCACCCATTCAGCTAACTATATCTATCCGTAACTTATATGTTGTGAAACGATGATGGCATGTGTAAAACGCAGACGGACTAGCTCTCATGTACAGTATAATGTAAATTCACATTTGTTGTAGATATAGCTGCAGAAAGTAGATTCATATGCAGTTCACTATCTTTTTCAATATCATAGTATAAACGTAATTATAATTATTAACGAAAGGTGACCGTGTTTTTTAACATCTATTAATACTAGCTAGATGGAATATTGATTTAATAGCCCTGATAATTCATATATCTCTCCGTTCGAAGAGACGTGATTTTAAAAACACTAACGTTAAGTTAGAATGAGTGAGGAATGTGGGGAGCGACAGAGCGCCCGTGTTCATTACAATGGCATTACATAAAGTGAATAGCCGTAACTAAACGTAACAAGAATAGAGATATAATATAAAATATAGCTGCAAGCAGCCATTACCGGGGCCAAGCGCAAGAAGCGGCAACAGATGCCATCATGGGTGGGAGTGGCAGACCAACTGCAGCAAGGAGCAATTAAAGGCATTTTAAGAGAACTTGGATAAATGGCTAAAAAACCACATATACAGTAACTTTTAAGATGATTTAATGGTTTATCATTTTTGACAAATAGGTGGCGCAGTTACCAAATTGATGTGATGTGGTCAGAGTGAGGTGACAATGACACATACAAAGTTTGGTGTCAAAATGTCAAGGCATTGCAGAGATAAAGACTTAATAGTCATTTTGGCAGCATGCCTCAACTTTGCTGCTGCGCTATACGAAAACGGTTTCGTCAATCGACACGAAATCCATAACTTTTAGTCGACACGGTCTGGAGATGATACGATTCGATTTTGGTGAAAATCGGACAAACGGTCTAGGAGGAGTTCGAAAAAGTAGGTTTTGACTGAAAATCAAGATGGCGGACAGGAAGTTTGGCCAAATAAGGAAAACCTGGTATCTATGTTCTCAGCTTGACCCAAGGAATCTATTAAGACCAGTGGCATTTCAACAGGCAGATTTATTCAAAAGTTATTAGCCTTTTTGTAAATTTCTTTATAACTTTTGACCACTAAGTGGTGCTGTTTCGAAACTTCTCAAGCTCCTTCAGGCATCGTACTGATGACCCATACCGAGTTTCGTAACAATTCGTTCATGCGTTCAGAAAATACAGCATTTTAGCACATAATTCAAAATGGCCGACAGACAAAATGGCCGATCTGGGAAAATTGGATATCAGTCGACTCGGTATGACGCCCTGAATCTAACGAGGCCACTTTTATGATTTTTGGACAAACCGTTCAGGAGTTATGAGCAAAAATAACCATTTTTCATATCTCCGGACCAGTAGGTGGCGCTGCGCCGAAACACTGCATGTTGCCTCAGGTCATGCTTGTGATGACATGTACCAAGTTTGGTCTGAATACGATAAAGCGTTGCGGAGATACAGCCTTAAGTTTGTTTTCGCAAGCGCTACGTAAAATTAGTTTGCACGTTTATCAAAAACGATTTGACGAATCAACTTGAATTCCATAACTTTTTGTCCCCACTGCATGAAGATGATTTGGTGCAATTTTGGTGAAAATCGGAGTATCGGCCTAGGAGGAGTTCGAAAAAGTAGGTTTTACGGAAAATTCAAAATGGCGGAAAAATTTGCATGACGGAAAATGACGTCATAGGGTGCAATCGAATCGTCATGAGCTCAGGAATCAGAGGAAAAAGGAATTTTGTTGATAGGCCTTACGGTTCAAAAGTTATTAGCATAAATGTGAGTGATACTTTGGACAGGTGGTGGCGCTAGAGGGAATGAGTTAGAGAAACCAAAATTGGTGTACTTAATGTTGGGACTGTCCTCTATCAGAATGTCAAACCAAAACAACTTTCCCGGACACGGTTCTATGGGCTGCCATAGACCCCCAGTCGGAAGAAGAAGAATAATAATAATAAATATAGCTGCAAGCAGCAATAACCGGGGCCAAGCGCAAAGAAGACGACAAGACATGTCAACATGTGTCAGACCAACTGCAGCAAGGAGCAATTTAAGACATTTAAAGATTAATTTAGGCAAAATGGCTTAAAAATCACACTAATTAACAAAAAATGTGATTTAATGGATTATCACTTTTGACCAATAGGTGGCGTAGTTACAAAAACGATGTGATGTGGTCAGAGTCTGGTGACAATGACAAACCTTAAGACCAGTGGCATTAAAATACGCAGATTTATTCAAAAGTTTTTAGAAATTATGTTATAACTTTTGACCAAAAGGTGGCGCTGTCTCGAAATGTTTTGAGTACCTTCAGGGCATGGTGCTGATGGCACATGCTGAGTTTTGTAATGTTACACCAATGCATTCGTTAAGAATAGCATGTTACGTTCTATTATAGCGCCACCAAGAGGCTCAATCCCACCATTTTTTTTATGTGACCTCAAAGTGAGCCCATACATGTGTGTGTAAAATTTGGTGAAAATATCTCATTTAGTTTTGGAGTTATATACATTTATGTGAATAAACACATAAAAAATGACTGACACGTGACTTTGATTGGATTTTACTACCCCTTACTATCAATATTTTCGCATTTGGGCATTAGCATATAGCCTATCGACCTATGTTTCCAAACTTCTGGCGGTGGTTTCGTCTCGATCGGACAAGCGGTTTCGAAGATATCGGCAAATGTTTTTTAAGCGCTAAATCACAACGCTACACAAACCGTAAACAAAACCTAAGCATATTTGGTATCTGTGGACTCGGCAAGGATTCAGGATCCCAACGAGATGACTCCCGTGAAAATATGTCAAACACAACCAGAGTTATCAGCATTTGAAAAATCAATTTTGCCACTAGGTGGCGCTGTTTCGAAACTTCTCAGGCTCCTTCAGGGTATCGTACTGATGACCCATACCGAGTTTCGTAACAATTCGTTCATGCGTTCATAAAATACAGCATTTTAGCACATAATTCAAAATGGCCGACAGCCAAAATGGCCGATCTGGGAAAATTGGATATCTGTCGACTCGGCATGACGCCCTGAATCTAACAAGACCAACTTTATTATTTTTGGACAAACTGTTCAGTAGTTATGAGCAAAAATAGCAATTTTTCGTATCTCTGGACCAGTAGGTGGCGCTGCGCCGAAACGCAGCATGTAGCCTCAGGTCATGCTTGTAATGACATGTACCAAGTTTGGTTTGAATACGATAAAGCGTTGCGGAGATACAGCCTTATGTCTGTTTTCGCAAGCGCTACTTAAAATTAATTTGCGTGGTATTCGAGAACAACTTGCAGCGTTTTTATGAATTCCATAACTTTTTGTCAGCACGGTCTGGAGATGATCTGGTTCAATTTTGGTGAGAATCGGAACAACGGCCTAGGAGGAGTTCGAAAAAGTAGCTTTTTCGGATAATTACAAATGGCGGACAAATTGTCGTGACGGAAAATGACGTCATAGGGTGCAATCGAATCGGCATGAGCCAAGGAATAAGAGGACAAAGGATTTGTGATTCTAGCCATTATGGTTCAAAAGTTATAAGCATAAACATGAGTAAATCTTTGGACAGTTGGTGGCGCTAGAGGGATTGAGTTGGAGACTCCAAATTTGCTCTGGTGACTTTTCAGACTGTCCTCTATCAGTGTACCAAATTTCATAACTTTCCCGCAAACGGTTCTATGGGCTGCCATAGACGCCCAGTCGGAAGAAACGGAAGAATAATAAGAACCGGAACAGATACAATAGGTGCCACCGCACCTTCGGTGCTTGGCCCCTAAATATAGCTGCAAGCAGCCATTACCGGGGCCAAGCGCAAGAAGCGGCAACAGATGCCATCATGGGTGGGAGTGGCAGACCAACTGCAGCAAGGAGCAATTAAAGACATTTTAAGAGAACTTGGATAAATGGCTAAAAAAATCACATATACAGTAACTTTTAAGATGATTTAATGGTTTATCACTTTTGACAAATAGGTGGCGCAGTTACCAAATTGATGTGATGTGGTCAGAGTGAGGTGAAAATGACACATACAAAGTTTGGTGTCAAAATGTCAAGGCATTGCAGAGATAAAGTCTGAATAGTCCTTTTGGCATCCTACCCCAACTTTGCTGCTGCGCTACACAAAAACGGTTTTGTCTATCGACACGAAATCCATAACTTTTAGTCGGCACAGTCTGGAGATGATACGATTCAATTTTGGTGAAAATCGGACAAACGGTCTAGGAGGAGTTCGAAAAAGTAGGTTTTGACTGAAAATCAAGATGGCGGACAGGAAGTTCGGCCAAATTAGGAAAATCTGGTATCTATGTTCTCAGCTTGACCCAAGGGATCTATTAAGACCAGTGGCATTTCAACAGGGAGATGTATTCAAAAGTTATTAGCCTTTTTGGAAATTTTGTTATAACTTTTGACCACTAGGTGGCGCTGTTTCGAAACTTCTCACGCTCCTTCAGGGCATCGTACTGATGACCCATACCGAGTTTCGTAACAATTCGTTCATGCGTTCAAAATATACAGCATTTTAGCACATAATTCAAAATGGCCGACAGCCAAAATGGCCGATCTGGGAAAATTGGATATCAGTCGACTCATCATGATGCCCTGAATCTAACGAGACCACATTTATGATTTTTGGACAAACCGTTCAGGAGTTATGAGCAAAAATAGCCATTTTTTATATCTCCGGACCAGTAGGTGGCGCTGTGCCGAAACGCTGCAGGTAGCCTCAGGTCATGCTTGTGATGACATGTACCAAGTTTGGTCTGAATACGATAAAGCGTTGCAGAGATACAGCCTTACGTTTGTTTTCGCAAGCGCTACGTAAAATTTGTTTGCGCTGTATTCGGGAACGGTTTGACAAATCAACACGAATTCCATAACTTTTTGTCGGCATGGTCTGAAGATGATCGTATTCAATTTTCGTAGAAATTGGAGCAACGCCCTAGGAGGAGTTCGAAAAAGTAGGTTTTTCGGAAAATTCAAAATGGCGGAAAAACTATTATGGCGGAAAATGACGTCATAGGGTGCAATCGAATCGTCATGAGCTCAGGAATCAGAGGAAAAAAGAATTTTTTTGATAGGCCTTACGGATCAAAAGTTATTAGCATAAATGTGAGTGAAACTTTGGACAGGTGGTGGCGCTAGAGGGAATGAGTTAGAGACACCAAAATTGGTGTACTTAATGTTGGGACTGTCCTCTATCAGAATGTCAAACCAAAACAACTTTCCCGGACACGGTTCTATGGGCTGCCATAGACCCTCAGTCGGAAGAAGAAGAATAATAATAATAAATATAGCTGCAAGCAGCAATAACCGGGGCCAAGCGCAAAGAAGACGACAAGACATGCCAACATGTGTCAGACCAACTGCAGCAAGGAGCAATTTAAGACATTTAAAGATTAATTTAGGCAAAATGGCTTAAAAATCACACTAATTAACAAAAAATGTGATTTAATGGAT
Source organism: Chrosomus eos (assembly GCA_036326025.1). Taxonomy (NCBI): domain Eukaryota; kingdom Metazoa; phylum Chordata; class Actinopteri; order Cypriniformes; family Leuciscidae; genus Chrosomus; species Chrosomus eos. The sequence goes on along the minus strand of CM070818.1, from coordinate 42,125,751 downwards.
TATCACTTTTGACCAATAGGTGGCGTAGTTACAAAAACGATGTGATGTGGTCAGAGTCTGGTGACAATGACAAACCTTAAGACCAGTGGCATTAAAATACGCAGATTTATTCAAAAGTTTTTAGAAATTATGTTATAACTTTTGACCAAAAGGTGGCTCTGTCTCGAAATGTTTTGAGTACCTTCAGGGCATGGTGCTGATGGCACATGCTGAGTTTTGTAATGTTACACCAATGCATTCATTAAGAATAGCATGTTACGTTCTATTATAGCGCCACCAAGAGGCTCAATCCCACCATTTTTTTTATGTGACCTCAAAGTGAGCCGATACATGTGTGTGTAAAATTTGGTGAAAATATCTCATTTAGTTTTGGAGTTATATACATTTATGTGAATAAACACATAAAAAATGACTGACACTTGACTTTGATTGGATTTTACTACCCCTTACTATCAATATTTTCGCATTTGGGCATTAGCGTATAGCCTATCGACCTATGTTTCCAAACTTCTGGCGGTGGTTTCGTCTCGATCGGACAAGCGGTTTCGAAGATATCGGCAAATGTTTTTTAAGCGCTAAATCACAACGCTACACAAACCGTAAACAAAACCTAAGCATATTTGGTATCTGTGGACTCGGCAAGGATTCAGGATCCCAACGAGATGACTCCCGTGAAAATACGTCAAACACAACCAGAGTTATAAGCATTTGAAAAATCAATTTTGCCACTAGGTGGCGCTGTTTTGAAACTTCTCAGGCTCCTTCAGGGTATCGTACTGATGACCCATACCGAGTTTCGTAACAATTCGTTCATGCGTTCATAAAATACAGCATTTTAGCACATAATTCAAAATGGCCGACAGCCAAAATGGCCGATCTGGGAAAATTGGATATCTGTCGACTCGGCATGACGCCCTGAATCTAACAAGACCAACTTTATTATTTTTGGACAAACTGTTCAGTAGTTATGAGCAAAAATAGCAATTTTTCGTATCTCTGGACCAGTAGGTGGCGCTGCGCCGAAACGCAGCATGTAGCCTCAGGTCATGCTTGTAATGACATGTACCAAGTTTGGTTTGAATACGATAAAGCGTTGCGGAGATACAGCCTTATGTCTGTTTTCGCAAGCGCTACTTAAAATTAATTTGCGTGGTATTCGAGAACAACTTGCAGCGTTTTTATGAATTCCATAACTTTTTGTCAGCACGGTCTGGAGATGATCTGGTTCAATTTTGGTGAGAATCGGAACAACGGCCTAGGAGGAGTTCGAAAAAGTAGCTTTTTCGGATAATTACAAATGGCGGACAAATTGTCGTGACGGAAAATGACGTCATAGGGTGCAATCGAATCGGCATGAGCCAAGGAATAAGAGGACAAAGGATTTGTGATTCTAGCCATTATGGTTCAAAAGTTATAAGCATAAACATGAGTAAATCTTTGGACAGTTGGTGGCGCTAGAGGGATTGAGTTGGAGACTCCAAATTTGCTCTGGTGACTTTTCAGACTGTCCTCTATCAGTGTACCAAATTTCATAACTTTCCCGCAAACGGTTCTATGGGCTGCCATAGACGCCCAGTCGGAAGAAGAAGCAGAATAATAATAATAATAATAAATATAGCTGCAAGCAGCAATAACCGGGGCCAAGCGCAAAGAAGACGACAAGACATGCCAACATGTGTCAGACCAACTGCAGCAAGGAGCAATTTAAGACATTTAAAGATTAATTTAGGCAAAATGGCTTAAAAATCACACTAATTAACTAAAAATGTGATTTAATGGATTATCACTTTTGACCAATAGGTGGCGTAGTTACAAAAACGATGTGATGTGGTCAGAGTCTGGTGACAATGACAAACCTTAAGACCAGTGGCATTAAAATACGCAGATTTCTTCAAAAGTTTTTTAGAAATTATGTTATAACTTTTGACCAAAAGGTGGCGCTGTCTCGAAATGTGTTGAGTACCTTCAGGGCATGGTGCTGATGGCACATGCTGAGTTTTGTAATGTTGCACCAATGCATTCGTTAAGAATAGCATGTTACGTTCTATTATAGCGCCACCAATAGGCTCAATCCCACCATTTTTTTTATGTGACCTCATAGTGAGCCCATACAAGTGTGTGTAAAATTTGGTGAAAATATCTCATTTAGTTTTGGAGTTATATACATTTATGTGTATAAACACATAAAAAATGACTGACACGTGACTTTGATTGGATTTTACTACCCCTTACTATCAATATTTTCGCATTTGGGCATTAGCGTATAGCCTATCGACCTATGTTTCCAAACTTCTGACGGTGGTTTCGTCTCGATCGGACAAGCGGTTTCGAAGATATAGCCAAATGTTTTTTTCGCGCTAAATCGCAACGCTACACAAACCGTAAGACGAAACCCAGCATGTTTGGCATCGTTGGACTCGGCAACGATTCAGGAACTCAAAAAGATGACTCTCGTGAAAATAAGTCAACCACACCCAAAGTTATAAGCATTTGAAAAAAAAAATTCACCACTAGGTGGCGCTGTTTCGAAAATTCTCAGGCTCTTTCAGGGCATCGTACTGATGACCCATACCGAGTTTCGTAACAATTCGTTCATGCGTTCAGAAAATACAGCATTTTAGCACATAATTCAAAATGGCCGACAGACAAAATGGCCGATATGGAAAAATTGGATATCAGTCGACTCGGCATGACGCCCTGAATCTAACGAGACCAATTTTATTATTTTTGGACAAACTGTTCAGTAGTTATGAGCAAAAATAGCAATTTTTCGTATCTCTGGACCAGTAGGTGGCGCTGCGCCAAAACGCAGCATGTAGCTTCAGGTCATGCTTGTAATGACATGTACCAAGTTTGGTTTGAATACGATAAAGCGTTGCGGAGATACAGCCTTGTGTCTGTTTTCGCAAGCGCTACTTAAAATTAATTTGCGTGGTATTCGAGAACAACTTGCAGCGTTTTTATGAATTCCATAACTTTTTGTCAGCACGGTCTGGAGATGATCTGGTTCAATTTTGGTGAGAATCAGAACAACGGCCTAGGAGGAGTTCGAAAAAGTAGCTTTTTCGGATAATTACAAATGGCGGACAAATTGTCGTGACGGAAAATGACGTCATAGGGTGCAATCGAATCGGCATGAGCCAAGGAATAAGAGGACAAAGGATTTGTGATTCTAGCCATTATGGTTCAAAAGTTATAAGCATAAACATGAGTAAATCTTTGGACAGTTGGTGGCGCTAGAGGGATTGAGTTGGAGACTCCAAATTTGATCTGGTGACTTTTCAGACTGTCCTCTATCAGTGTACCAAATTTCATAACTTTCCCGCAAACGGTTCTATGGGCTGCCATAGACGCCCAGTCGGAAGAAGAAGCAGAATAATAATAATAATAATAATAAGAACCGGAACAGATACAATAGGTGCCACCGCACCTTCGGTGCTTGGCCCCTAATAATAAATATAGCTGCAAGCAGCAATAACCGGGGCCAAGCGCAAAGAAGACGACAAGACATGCCAACATGTGTCAGACCAACTGCAGCAAGGAGCAATTTAAGACATTTAAAGATTAATTTAGGCAAAATGGCTTAAAAATCACACTAATTAACAAAAAATGTGATTTAATGGATTATCACTTTTGACCAATAGGTGGCGTAGTTACAAAAACGATGTGATGTGGTCAGAGTCTGGTGACAATGACAAACCTTAAGACCAGTGGCATTAAAATACGCAGATTTATTCAAAAGTTTTTAGAAATTATGTTATAACTTTTGACCAAAAGGTGGCGCTGTCTCGAAATGTTTTGAGTACCTTCAGGGCATGGTGCTGATGGCACATGCTGAGTTTTGTAATGTTACACCAATGCATTCGTTAAGAATAGCATGTTACGTTCTATTATAGCGCCACCAAGAGGCTCAATCCCACCATTTTTTTTATGTGACCTCAAAGTGAGCCCATACATGTGTGTGTAAAATTTGGTGAAAATATCTCATTTAGTTTTGGAGTTATATACATTTATGTGAATAAACACATAAAAAATGACTGACACGTGACTTTGATTGGATTTTACTACCCCTTACTATCAATATTTTCGCATTTGGGCATTAGCGTATAGCCTATCGACCTATGTTTCCAAACTTCTGGCGGTGGTTTCGTCTCGATCGACAAGCGGTTTCGAAGATATCGGCAAATGTTTTTTAAGCGCTAAATCACAACGCTACACAAACCGTAAACAAAACCTAAGCATATTTGGTATCTGTGGACTCGGCAAGGATTCAGGATCCCAACGAGATGACTCCCGTGAAAATACGTCAAACACAACCAGAGTTATCAGCATTTGAAAAATCAATTTTGCCACTAGGTGGCGCTGTTTCGAAACTTCTCAGGCTCCTTCAGGGTATCGTACTGATGACCCATACCGAGTTTCGTAACAATTCGTTCAATGCGTTCATAAAATACAGCATTTTAGCACATAATTCAAAATGGCCGACAGCCAAAATGGCCGATCTGGGAAAATTGGATATCTGTCGACTCGGCATGACGCCCTGAATCTAACAAGACCAACTTTATTATTTTTGGACAAACTGTTCAGTAGTTATGAGCAAAAATAGCAATTTTTCGTATCTCTGGACCAGTAGGTGGCGCTGCGCCGAAACGCAGCATGTAGCCTCAGGTCATGCTTGTAATGACATGTACCAAGTTTGGTTTGAATACGATAAAGCGTTGCGGAGATACAGCCTTATGTCTGTTTTCGCAAGCGCTACTTAAAATTAATTTGCGTGGTATTCGAGAACAACTTGCAGCGTTTTTATGAATTCCATAACTTTTTGTCAGCACGGTCTGGAGATGATCTGGTTCAATTTTGGTGAGAATCGGAACAACGGCCTAGGAGGAGTTCGAAAAAGTAGCTTTTTCTGATAATTACAAATGGCGGACAAATTGTCGTGACGGAAAATGACGTCATATGGTGCAATCGAATCGGCATGAGCCAAGGAATAAGAGGACAAAGGATTTGTGATTCTAGCCATTATGGTTCAAAAGTTATAAGCATAAACATGAGTAAATCTTTGGACAGTTGGTGGCGCTAGAGGGATTGAGTTGGAGACTCCAAATTTGCTCTGGTGACTTTTTAGACTGTCCTCTATCAGTGTACCAAATTTCATAACTTTCCCGCAAACGGTTCTATGGGCTGCCATAGACACCCAGTCGGAAGAAGAATAATAATAAGAACGGGAACAGATACAATAGGTGCCTCGCACCTTCGGTGCTTGGCCCCTAAATATAGCTGCAAGCAGCAATAACCGGGGCCAAGCGCAAAGACGACAAGACATGCCAACATGTGTCAGACCAACTGCAGCAAGGAGCAATTTAAGACATTTAAAGATTAATTTAGGCGAAATGGCTTAAAAATCACACTAATTAACTAAAAATGTGATTTAATGGATTATCACTTTTGACCAATAGGTGGCGTAGTTACAAAAACGATGTGATGTGGTCAGAGTCTGGTGACAATGACAAACCTTAAGACCAGTGGCATTAAAAATACGCAGATTTATTCAAAAGTTTTTAGAAATTATGTTATAACTTTTGACCAAAAGGTGGCGCTGTCTCGAAATGTTTTGAGTACCTTCAGGGCATGGTGCTGATGGCACATGCTGAGTTTTGTAATGTTACACCAATGCATTCATTAAGAATAGCATGTTACGTTCTATTATAGCGCCACCAAGAGGCTCAATCCCACCATTTTTTTTATGTGACCTCAAAGTGAGCCCATACATGTGTGTGTAAAATTTGGTGAAAATATCTCATTTAGTTTTGGAGTTATATACATTTATGTGAATAAACACATAAAAAATGACTGACACGTGACTTTGATTGGATTTTACTACCCCTTACTATCAATATTTTCGCATTTGGGCATTAGCGTTTAGCCTATCGACCTATGTTTCCAAACTTCTGGCGGTGGTTTCGTCTCGATCGGACAAGCGGTTTCGAAGATATCGGCAAATGTTTTTTAAGCGCTAAATCACAACGCTACACAAACCGTAAACAAAACCTAAGCATATTTGGTATCTGTGGACTCGGCAAGGATTCAGGATCCCAACGAGATGACTCCCGTGAAAATACGTCAAACACAACCAGAGTTATCAGCATTTGAAAAATCAATTTTGCCACTAGGTGGCGCTGTTTCGAAACTTCTCAGGCTCCTTCAGGGTATCGTACTGATGACCCATACCGAGTTTCGTAACAATTCGTTCATGCGTTCATAAGATACAGCATTTTAGCACATAATTCAAAATGGCCGACAGCCAAAATGGCCGATCTGGGAAAAATTGGATATCTGTCGACTCGGCATGACGCCCTGAATCTAACAAGACCAACTTTATTATTTTTGGACAAACTGTTCAGTAGTTATGAGCAAAAATAGCAATTTTTCGTATCTCTGGACCAGTAGGTGGCGCTGCGCCGAAACGCAGCATGTAGCCTCAGGTCATGCTTGTAATGACATGTACCAAGTTTGGTTTGAATACGATAAAGCGTTGCGGAGATACAGCCTTATGTCTGTTTTCGCAAGCGCTACTTAAAATTAATTTGCGTGGTATTCGAGAACAACTTGCAGCGTTTTTATGAATTCCATAACTTTTTGTCAGCACGGTCTGGAGATGATCTGGTTCAATTTTGGTGAGAATCGGAACAACGGCCTAGGAGGAGTTCGAAAAAGTAGCTTTTTCGGATAATTACAAATGGCGGACAAATTGTCGTGACGGAAAATGACGTCATAGGGTGCAATCGAATCGGCATGAGCCAAGGAATAAGAGGACAAAGGATTTGTGATTCTAGCCATTATGGTTCAAAAGTTATAAGCATAAACATGAGTAAATCTTTGGACAGTTGGTGGCGCTAGAGGGATTGAGTTGGAGACTCCAAATTTGCTCTGGTGACTTTTCAGACTGTCCTCTATCAGTGTACCAAATTTCATAACTTTCCCGTAAACGGTTCTATGGGCTGCCATAGACGCCCAGTCGGAAGAAGAAACGGAAGAATAATAAGAACCGGAACAGATACAATAGGTGCCACCGCACCTTCGGTGCTTGGCCCCTAAATATAGCTGCAAGCAGCAATAACCGGGGCCAAGCGCAAAGAAGACGACAAGACATGCCAACATGTGTCAGACCAACTGCAGCAAGGAGCAATTTAAGACATTTAAAGATTAATTTAGGCAAAATGGCTTAAAAATCACACTAATTAACTAAAAATGTGATTTAATGGATTATCACTTTTGACCAATAGGTGGCGTAGTTACAAAAACGATGTGATGTGGTCAGAGTCTGGTGACAATGACAAACCTTAAGACCAGTGGCATTAAAATACGCAGATTTCTTCAAAAGTTTTTTAGAAATTATGTTATAACTTTTGACCAAAAGGTGGCGCTGTCTCGAAATGTGTTGAGTACCTTCAGGGCATGGTGCTGATGGCACATGCTGAGTTTTGTAATGTTGCACCAATGCATTCGTTAAGAATAGCATGTTACGTTCTATTATAGCGCCACCAATAGGCTCAATCCCACCATTTTTTTTATGTGACCTCATAGTGAGCCCATACAAGTGTGTGTAAAATTTGGTGAAAATATCTCATTTAGTTTTGGAGTTATATACATTTATGTGTATAAACACATAAAAAATGACTGACACGTGACTTTGATTGGATTTTACTACCCCTTACTATCAATATTTTCGCATTTGGGCATTAGCGTATAGCCTATCGACCTATGTTTCCAAACTTCTGACGGTGGTTTCGTCTCGATCGGACAAGCGGTTTCGAAGATATAGCCAAATGTTTTTTTCGCGCTAAATCGCAACGCTACACAAACCGTAAGACGAAACCCAGCATGTTTGGCATCGTTGGACTCGGCAACGATTCAGGAACTCAAAAAGATGACTCTCGTGAAAATAAGTCAACCACACCCAAAGTTATAAGCATTTGAAAAAAAAAATTCACCACTAGGTGGCGCTGTTTCGAAAATTCTCAGGCTCTTTCAGGGCATCGTACTGATGACCCATACCGAGTTTCGTAACAATTCGTTCATGCGTTCAGAAAATACAGCATTTTAGCACATAATTCAAAATGGCCGACAGACAAAATGGCCGATATGGAAAAATTGGATATCAGTCGACTCGGCATGACGCCCTGAATCTAACGAGACCAATTTTATTATTTTTGGACAAACTGTTCAGTAGTTATGAGCAAAAATAGCAATTTTTCGTATCTCTGGACCAGTAGGTGGCGCTGCGCCAAAACGCAGCATGTAGCTTCAGGTCATGCTTGTAATGACATGTACCAAGTTTGGTTTGAATACGATAAAGCGTTGCGGAGATACAGCCTTGTGTCTGTTTTCGCAAGCGCTACTTAAAATTAATTTGCGTGGTATTCGAGAACAACTTGCAGCGTTTTTATGAATTCCATAACTTTTTGTCAGCACGGTCTGGAGATGATCTGGTTCAATTTTGGTGAGAATCAGAACAACGGCCTAGGAGGAGTTCGAAAAAGTAGCTTTTTCGGATAATTACAAATGGCGGACAAATTGTCGTGACGGAAAATGACGTCATAGGGTGCAATCGAATCGGCATGAGCCAAGGAATAAGAGGACAAAGGATTTGTGATTCTAGCCATTATGGTTCAAAAGTTATAAGCATAAACATGAGTAAATCTTTGGACAGTTGGTGGCGCTAGAGGGATTGAGTTGGAGACTCCAAATTTGCTCTGGTGACTTTTCAGACTGTCCTCTATCAGTGTACCAAATTTCATAACTTTCCCGCAAACGGTTCTATGGGCTGCCATAGACGCCCAGTCGGAAGAAGAAGCAGAATAATAATAATAAATATAGCTGCAAGCAGCAATAACCGGGGCCAAGCGCAAGAAGCGCAACAGATGCCATCATGGGTGGGAGTGGCAGAACAACTGCAGCAAGCAGCAATTAAAGACATTTTAAGAGAACTTTGGATAAATGGCTAAAAAAATCATATAACAGCAACTTTTAAGATAATTTAATGGTTTATCACTTTCGACCAATAGGTGGCGCAGTTACAAAACTGATGTGATGTGGTCAGAGTGAAGTGACAATGACACATATAAAGTTTGGTGTCAATATGTCAAGGCATTGCAGAGATAAAGCCTGAATAGTGCTTTTAGCATAATGCCTCAACTTTGCTGCTGCGCTATACGAAACCGGTTTCATCTATCGACACGAAATCTATAACTTTTAGTCGGCACGGTCTGTAGATGATACGATTCGATTTTGGTGAAAATCGGACAAACGGTCTAGGAGGAGTTCGAAAAAGTAGGTTTTGACTGAAAATCAAGATGGCGGACAGGAAGTTCGGCCAAATAAGGAAAACCTGGTATCTATGTTCTCAGATTGACCCAAGGAATCTATTAAGATCAGTGGCATTTCAACAGGCAGATTTATTCAAAAGTTATTAGCCTTTTTGGAATATTTGTTATAACTTTTGACCACAAGGTGGCGCTGTTTCAAAATACTTTTAGTACCTTCAGGGGATGGTGTTGTTGGCACATTCTGAGTTTCTTAATATTACATCAATGCATTTGTTTAGTATAGCATTTTATTTCACAAAACTGTATTGAACTCAATGGGAATTTCATGTTTTGTTCTATTATAGCGCCACCAAGAGGCTCAATCCCACCATTTTTTTTATGTGACCTCAAAGTGAGCCCATACATGTGTGTGTAAAATTTGGTGAAAATATCTCATTTAGTTTTGGAGTTATATACATTTATGTGAATAAACACATAAAAAATGACTGACACTTGACTTTGATTGGATTTTACTACCCCTTACTATCAATATTTTCGCATTTGGGCATTAGCGTATAGCCTATCGACCTATGTTTCCAAACTTCTGGCGGTGGTTTCGTCTCGATCGGACAAGCGGTTTCGAAGATATCGGCAAATGTTTTTTAAGCGCTAAATCACAACGCTACACAAACCGTAAATAAAACCTAAGCATATTTGGTATCTGTGGACTCGGCAAGGATTCAGGATCCCAACGAGATGACTCCCGTGAAAATACGTCAAACACAACCAGAGTTATAAGCATTTGAAAAATCAATTTTGCCACTAGGTGGCGCTGTTTCGAAACTTCTCAGGCTCCTTCAGGGTATCGTACTGATGACCCATACCGAGTTTCGTAACAATTCGTTCATGCGTTCATAAAATACAGCATTTTAGCACATAATTCAAAATGGCCGACAGCCAAAATGGCCGATCTGGGAAAATTGGATATCTGTCGACTCGGCATGACGCCCTGAATCTAACAAGACCAACTTTATTATTTTTGGACAAACTGTTCAGTAGTTATGAGCAAAAATAGCAATTTTTCGTATCTCTGGACCAGTAGGTGGCGCTACGCCGAAACGCAGCATGTAGCCTCAGGTCATGCTTGTAATGACATGTACCAAGTTTGGTTTGAATACGATAAAGCGTTGCGGAGATACAGCCTTATGTCTGTTTTCGCAAGCGCTACTTAAAATTAATTTGCGTGGTATTCGAGAACAACTTGCAGCGTTTTTATGAATTCCATAACTTTTTGTCAGCACGGTCTGGAGATGATCTGGTTCAATTTTGGTGAGAATCGGAACAACGGCCTAGGAGGAGTTCGAAAAAGTAGCTTTTTCGGATAATTACAAATGGCGGACAAATTGTCGTGACGGAAAATGACGTCATAGGGTGCAATCGAATCGGCATGAGCCAAGGAATAAGAGGACAAAGGATTTGTGATTCTAGCCATTATGGTTCAAAAGTTATAAGCATAAACATGAGTAAATCTTTGGACAGTTGGTGGCGCTAGAGGGATTGAGTTGGAGACTCCAAATTTGCTCTGGTGACTTTTCAGACTGTCCTCTATCAGTGTACCAAATTTCATAACTTTCCCGCAAACGGTTCTATGGGCTGCCATAGACGCCCAGTCGGAAGAAACGGAAGAATAATAAGAACCGGAACAGATACAATAGGTGCCACCGCACCTTCGGTGCTTGGCCCCTAAATATAGCTGCAAGCAGCAATAACCGGGGCCAAGCGCAAAGAAGACGACAAGACATGCCAACATGTCTCAGACCAACTGCAGTAAGGAGCAATTTAAGACATTGTCAGATGAATTTAGGCAAAATGGCTTTAAAAATCACACTAATTAACTAAAAATATGATTTAATGAATTATCACTTTCGACCAATAGGTGGCGTAGTTACTAAATCGAATGACAATGACAAACCTTAAGACCAGTGGCATTAAAATATGCAGATTTATTCAAAAGTTTTTTAGAAATTATGTTATAACTTTTGACCAAAAGGTGGCGCTGTCTCGAAATGTGTTGAGTACCTTCAGGGCATGGTGCTGATGGCACATGCTGAGTTTTGTAATGTTGCACCAATGCATTCGTTAAGAATAGCATGTTACGTTCTATTATAGCGCCACCAATAGGCTCAATCCCACCATTTTTTTTATGTGACCTCATAGAGAGCCCATACAATGTGTGTGTAAAATTTGGTGAAAATATCTCATTTAGTTTTGGAGTTATATACATTTATGTGAATAAACACATAAAAAATGACTGACACGTGACTTTGATTGGATTTTACTACCCCTTACTATCAATATTTTGACATTTGGGCATTGGCGTATAGCTATCGACCTATGTTTCCAAACTTCTGACGGTGGTTTCGTCTCGATCGGACAAGCGGTTTCGAAGATATAGCCAAATGTTTTTTTCGCGCTAAATCGCAACGCTACACAAACCGTAAGACGAAACCCAGCATGTTTGGCATCGTTGGACTCGGCAACGATTCAGGAACTCAAAAAGATTACTCCCGTGAAAATAAGTCAACCACAGCCAGAGTTATAAGCATTTGAATAAAAAAATTCACCACTAGGTGGCGCTGTTTCGAAACTTCTCAGGCTCCTTCAGGGCATTGTACTGATGACCCATACCGAGTTTCGTAACAATTCGTTCATGCGTTCAGAAAATACAGCATTTTAGCACATAATTCAAAATGGCCGACAGACAAAATGGCCGATCTGGGAAAATTGGATATCAGTCGACTCGGCATGACGCCCTGAATCTAACGAGACCAGTTTTATGATTTTTGGACAAAGAGTTCCGTAGTTATGAGCAAAAATAGCACTTTTTCGTATCTCTGGACCAGTAGGTGGCGCTGCTCCGAAACGCAGCATGTAGCCTCAGGTCATGCTTGTGATGACATGGACCAAGTTTGGTCTGAATCTGATAAAGCGTCGCGGAGATACAGCCTTATGTCTGTTTTCACAAGCTCTACGTAAAATGTATTTGCGTGGCATTCGAGAACGACTTGCAGCGTTTTTATGAATTCCATAACTTTTTGTCAGCACGGTCTGGAGATGATCTGGTTCAATTTTGGTGAGAATCGGAACAACGGCCTAGGAGGAGTTCGAAAAAGTAGCTTTTTTGGATAATTACAAATGGCGGACAAATTGTCGTGACGGAAAATGACGTCATAGGGTGCAATCGAATCGGCATGAGCCAAGGAATAAGAGGACAAAGGATTTGTGATTCTAGCCATTATGGTTCAAAAGTTATAAGCATAAACATGAGTAAATCTTTGGACAGTTGGTGGCGCTAGAGGGATTGAGTTGGAGACTCCAAATTTGCTCTGGTGACTTTTCAGACTGTCCTCTATCAGTGTACCAAATTTCATAACTTTCCCGCAAACGGTTCTATGGGCTGCCATAGACGCCCAGTCGGAAGAAGAAGCAGAATAATAATAATAATAAATATAGCTGCAAGCAGCAATAACCGGGGCCAAGCGCAAAGAAGACGACAAGACATGTCAACATGTGTCAGACCAACTGCAGCAAGGAGCAATTTAAGACATTTAAAGATTAATTTAGGCAAAATGGCTTAAAAATCACACTAATTAACTAAAAATGTGATTTAATGGATTATCACTTTTGACCAATAGGTGGCGTAGTTACAAAAACGATGTGATGTGGTCAGAGTCTGGTGACAATGACAAACCTTAAGACCAGTGGCATTAAAATACGCAGATTTATTCAAAAGTTTTTAGAAATTATGTTATAACTTTTGACCAAAAGGTGGCGCTGTCTCGAAATGTTTTGAGTACCTTCAGGGCATGGTGCTGATGGCACATGCTGAGTTTTGTAATGTTGCACCAATGCATTCGTTAAGAATAGCATGTTACGTTCTATTATAGCGCCACCAAGAGGCTCAATCCCACCATTTTTTTTATGTGACCTCAAAGTGAGCCCATACATGTGTGTGTAAATTTTGGTGAAAATATCTCATTTAGTTTTGGAGTTATATACATTTATGTGAATAAACACATAAAAAATGACTGACACGTGACTTTGATTGGATTTTACTACCCCTTACTATCAATATTTTCGCATTTGGGCATTAGCGTATAGCCTATCGACCTATGTTTCCAAACTTCTGGCGGTGGTTTCGTCTCGATCGGACAAGCGGTTTCGAAGATATCGGCAAATGTTTTTTAAGCGCTAAATCACAACGCTACACAAACCGTAAACAAAACCTAAGCATATTTGGTATCTGTGGACTCGGCAAGGATTCAGGATCCCAACGAGATGACTCCCGTGAAAATACGTCAAACACAACCAGAGTTATCAGCATTTGAAAAATCAATTTTGCCACTAGGTGGCGCTGTTTCGAAACTTCTCAGGCTCCTTCAGGGTATCGTACTGATGACCCATACCGAGTTTCGTAACAATTCGTTCATGCGTTCATAAAATACAGCATTTTAGCACATAATTCAAAATGGCCGACAGCCAAAATGGCCGATCTGGGAAAATTGGATATCTGTCGACTCGGCATGACGCCCTGAATCTAACAAGACCAACTTTATTATTTTTGGACAAACTGTTCAGTAGTTATGAGCAAAAATAGCAATTTTTCGTATCTCTGGACCAGTAGGTGGCGCTGCGCCGAAACGCAGCATGTTGCCTCAGGTCATGCTTGTGATGACATGTACCAAGTTTGGTCTGAATACGATAAAGCGTTGCGGAGATACAGCCTTAAGTTTGTTTTCGCAAGCGCTACGTAAAATTAGTTTGCACGTTATTCAAAAACGATTTGACGAATCAACTTGAATTCCATAACTTTTTGTCCCCACTGCCTGAAGATGATTTGGTGCAATTTTGGTGAAAATCGGAGCATCGCCCTAGGAGGAGTTCGAAAAAGTAGGTTTTTCTGAAAATTCAAAATGGCGGAACAATTTTCATGACGGAAAATGACGTCATAGGGTGCAATCGAATCGGCATGAGCTCAGGAACAAGGGGAAAAAAGAATTTTGATGATAGGCCTTACGGTTCAAAAGTTATTAGCATAATAAAAGTGAAACTTTGGACAGGTGGTGGCGCTAGAGGGAATGACTTAGAGACACCAAAATTGGTGTATTCAATGTTAGGACTGTCCTCTATCAGAATGTCAAACCAAAACAACTTTCCCGCAATCGGTTCTATGGGCTGCCATAGACTCCAAGAGCGGAAGAAGAAGAATAATAAATATAGCTGCAAGCAGCAATAACCGGGGCCAAGCGCAAAGAAGACGACAAGACATGTCAACATGTGTCAGACCAACTGCAGCAAGGAGCAATTTAAGACATTTAAAGATTAATTTAGGCAAAATGGCTTAAAAATCACACTAATTAACAAAAAATGTGATTTAATGGATTATCACTTTTGACCAATAGGTGGCGTAGTTACAAAAACGATGTGATGTGGTCAGAGTCTGGTGACAATGACAAACCTTAAGACCAGTGGCATTAAAATACGCAGATTTATTCAAAAGTTTTTAGAAATTATGTTATAACTTTTGACCAAAAGGTGGCGCTGTCTCGAAATGTTTTGAGTACCTTCAGGTCATGGTGCTGATGGCACATGCTGAGTTTTGTAATGTTACACCAATGCATTCGTTAAGAATAGCATGTTACGTTCTATTATAGCGCCACCAAGAGGCTCAATCCCACCATTTTTTTTATGTGACCTCAAAGTGAGCCCATACATGTGTGTGTAAAATTTGGTGAAAATATCTCATTTAGTTTTGGAGTTATATACATTTATGTGAATAAACACATAAAAAAAGACTGACACGTGACTTTGATTGGATTTTACTACCCCTTACTATCAATATTTTCGCATTTGGGCATTAGCATATAGCCTATCGACCTATGTTTCCAAACTTCTGGCGGTGGTTTCGTCTCGATCGGACAAGCGGTTTCGAAGATATCGGCAAATGTTTTTTAAGCGCTAAATCACAACGCTACACAAACCGTAAACAAAACCTAAGCATATTTGGTATCTGTGGACTCGGCAAGGATTCAGGATCCCAACGAGATGACTCCCGTGAAAATATGTCAAACACAACCAGAGTTATCAGCATTTGAAAAATCAATTTTGCCACTAGGTGGCGCTGTTTCGAAACTTCTCAGGCTCCTTCAGGGTATCGTACTGATGACCCATACCGATTTTCGTAACAATTCGTTCATGCGTTCATAAAATACAGCATTTTAGCACATAATTCAAAATGGCCGACAGCCAAAATGGCCGATCTGGGAAAATTGGATATCTGTCGACTCGGCATGACGCCCTGAATCTAACAAGACCAACTTTATTATTTTTGGACAAACTGTTCAGTAGTTATGAGCAAAAATAGCAATTTTTCGTATCTCTGGACCAGTAGGTGGCGCTGCGCCGAAACGCAGCATGTAGCCTCAGGTCATGCTTGTAATGACATGTACCAAGTTTGGTTTGAATACGATAAAGCGTTGCGGAGATACAGCCTTATGTCTGTTTTCGCAAGCGCTACTTAAAATTAATTTGCGTGGTATTCGAGAACAACTTGCAGCGTTTTTATGAATTCCATAACTTTTTGTCAGCACGGTCTGGAGATGATCTGGTTCAATTTTGGTGAGAATCGGAACAACGGCCTAGGAGGAGTTCGAAAAAGTAGCTTTTTCGGATAATTACAAATGGCGGACAAATTGTCGTGACGGAAAATGACGTCATAGGGTGCAATCGAATCGGCATGAGCCAAGGAATAAGAGGACAAAGGATTTGTGATTCTAGCCATTATGGTTCAAAAGTTATAAGCATAAACATGAGTAAATCTTTGGACAGTTGGTGGCGCTAGAGGGATTGAGTTGGAGACTCCAAATTTGCTCTGGTGACTTTTCAGACTGTCCTCTATCAGTGTACCAAATTTCATAACTTTCCCGCAAACGGTTCTATGGGCTGCCATAGACGCCCAGTCGGAAGAAACGGAAGAATAATAAGAACCGGAACAGATACAATAGGTGCCACCGCACCTTCGGTGCTTGGCCCCTAAATATAGCTGCAAGCAGCAATAACCGGGGCCAAGCGCAAAGACGACGACAAGACATGCCAACATGTGTCAGACCAACTGCAGCAAGGAGCAATTTAAGACATTTAAAGATTAATTTAGGCAAAATGGCTTAAAAATCACACTAATTAACTAAAAATGTGATTTAATGGATTATCACTTTTGACCAATAGGTGGCGTAGTTACAAAAACGATGTGATGTGGTCAGAGTCTGGTGACAATGACAAACCTTAAGACCAGTGGCATTAAAATACGCAGATTTATTCAAAAGTTTTTAGAAATTATGTTATAACTTTTGACCAAAAGGTGGCGCTGTCTCGAAATGTTTTGAGTACCTTCAGGGCATGGTGCTGATGGCACATGCTGAGTTTTGTAATGTTGCACCAATGCATTCGTTAAGAATAGCATGTTACGTTCTATTATAGCGCCACCAAGAGGCTCAATCCCACCATTTTTTTTATGTGACCTCAAAGTGAGCCCATACATGTGTGTGTAAAATTTGGTGAAAATATCTCATTTAGTTTTGGAGTTATATACATTTATGTGAATAAACACATAAAAAATGACTGACACGTGACTTTGATTGGATTTTACTACCCCTTACTATCAATATTTTGACATTTGGGCATTGGCTTATAGCTATCGACCTATGTTTCCAAACTTCTGACGGTGGTTTCGTCTCGATTGGTCAAACGGTTTCGAAGATATCGGCAAATGTTTTTTAAGCGCTAAATCACAACGCTACACAAACCGTAAACAAAACCTAAGCATATTTGGTATCTGTGGACTCGGCAAGGATTCAGGATCCCAACGAGATGACTCCCGTGAAAATACGTCAAACACAACCAGAGTTATCAGCATTTGAAAAATCAATTTTGCCACTAGGTGGCGCTGTTTCGAAACTTCTCAGGCTTCTTCAGGGTATCGTACTGATGACCCATACCGAGTTTCGTAACAATTCGTTCATGCGTTCATAAAATACAGCATTTTAGCACATAATTCAAAATGGCCGACAGCCAAAATGGCCGATCTGGGAAAATTGGATATCTGTCGACTCGGCATGACGCCCTGAATCTAACAAGACCAACTTTATATTTTTGGACAAACTGTTCAGTAGTTATGAGCAAAAATAGCAATTTTTCGTATCTCTGGACCAGTAGGTGGCGCTGCGCCGAAACGCAGCATGTAGCCTCAGGTCATGCTTGTGATGAGATGTACCAAGTTTGGTTTGAATACGATAAAGCGTTGCGGAGATACAGCCTTATGTCTGTTTTTGCAAGCTCTACTTAAAATTAAATTGCGTGGTATTCGAGAACAACTTGCAGCGTTTTTATGAATTCCATAACTTTTTGTCAGCACGGTCTGGAGATGATCTGGTTCAATTTTGGTGAGAATCGGAACAACGGCCTAGGAGGAGTTCGAAAAAGTAGCTTTTTCGGATAATTACAAATGGCGGACAAATTGTCGTGACGGAAAATGACGTCATAGGGTGCAATCGAATCGGCATGAGCCAAGGAATAAGAGGACAAAGGATTTGTGATTCTAGCCATTATGGTTCAAAAGTTATAAGCATAAACATGAGTAAATCTTTGGACAGTTGGTGGCGCTAGAGGGATTGAGTTGGAGACTCCAAATTTGCTCTGGTGACTTTTTAGACTGTCCTCTATCAGTGTACCAAATTTCATAACTTTCCCGCAAACGGTTCTATGGGCTGCCATAGACACCCAGTCGGAAGAAGAAGAATAATAAGAACCGGAACAGATACAATAGGTGCCACCGCACCTTCGGTGCTTGGCCCCTAAATATAGCTGCAAGCAGCCATTATCGGGGCCAAGCAGCATAAGACGACAAGACATGCCAACATTGCTGAAAGTGTCAGACCAACTGCAACAATGAGCAATTAAAGACATTTAAAGACAATTGTAGGCGAAATGGCTGAAATCATAGAAACTCTAAATAAAAATATGATTTAATGGAGTATCACTTTCGACCAATAGGTGGCGCAGTTAGCAAATTGATGTGATGTGGTCAGGGTGAGGTGACAATGACACATACAAAGTTTGGTGTCAAAATGTCAAGGCATTGCAATGTTAAACACTTAATAGTCATTTTGGCAGCATGCCTCAAATTTGCTGCTGCGGTATACGAAAACGGTTTCATCTATCGACACGAAATCTATAACTTTTAGTCGGCACGGTCTGGAGATGATACGATTCGATTTTGGTGAAAATCGGAAAAACGGTCTAGGAGGAGTTCGAAAAAGTAGGTTTTGACTGAAAATCAAGATGGCGGACAGGAAGTTCGGCCAAATAAGGAAAACCTGGTATCTATGTTCTCAGCTTGACCCAAGGAATCTATTAAGACCAGTGGCATTTCAACAGGCAGATTTATTCAAAAGTTATTAGCCTTTTTGGAAATTTTATTATAACTTTTGACCACAAGGTGGCGCTGTTTCGAAATATTTTTAGTACCTTCAGGGGATGGTGTTGTTGGCACATTCTGAGTTTCTTAATATTACATCAATGCATTTGTTTAGTATAGCATTTTATTTCACAAAACTGTATTGAAGTCAATGGGAATTTCATGTTTTGTTCTATTATAGCGCCACCAAGAGGCTCAGTCCCACAATTTTTTTTATGTGTCCTCAGAGTGAGCCCATACGTATGTGTGTCAATTTTGGTGAAAATATCTCAATTCACTTCAGAGTTATAGACACTTATATGAAAAAACACGTAAAAAATGACTGACACGTGACTTTGTTTGAATTTTACTACCCCTTACTATCAATATTTTCGCATTTGGGCATTAGCGTATAGCCTATCGACCTATGTTTCCAAACTTCTGGCGGTGGTTTCGTCTCGATCGGACAAGCGGTTTCGAAGATATAGCCAAATGTTTTTTTCGCGCTAAATCGCAACGCTACACAAACCGTAAGACGAAACCCAGCATGTTTGGTATCGTTGGACTCGGCAACGATTCAGGAGCTCAAAAAGATGACTCTCGTGAAAATAAGTCGACCACACCCAAAGTTATAAGCATTTGAAAAAAAAAGTTCACCACTAGGTGGCGCTGTTTCGAAACTTCTCAGGCTCTTTCAGGGCATCGTACTGATGACCCATACCGAGTTTCGTAACAATTCGTTCATGCGTTCAGAAAATACAGCATTTTAGCACATAATTCAAAATGGCCGACAGACAAAATGGCCGATCTGGGAAAATTGGATATCAGTCGACTCGGTATGACGCCCTGAATCTAACGAGGCCACTTTTATGATTTTTGAACAAACCGTTCAGGAGTTATGAGCAAAAATAACCATTTTTCATATCTCCGGACCAGTAGGTGGCGCTGCGCCGAAACGCTGCATGTTGCCTCAGGTCATGCTTGTGATGACTTGTACCAAGTTTGGTCTGAATACGATAAAGCGTTGCGGAGATACAGCCTTAAGTTTGTTTTCGCAAGCTCTACGTAAAATTATTTTGCACGTCATTCAAAAACTTTTAAGCGAATCAACTTGAATTCCATAACTTTTTGTCCCCACTGTCTGAAGATGGTCAGGTGCAATTTTGGTGAAAATCGGAGCATCGGCCTAGGAGGAGTTCGAAAAAGTAGGTTTTTCTGAAAATTCAAGATGGCGGCCAAATTATTATGACAGAAAATGACGTCATAGGGTGCAATCGAATCGGCATGAGCTCAGGAACAAGGGGAAAAAAGAATTTTGATGATAGGCCTTACGGTTCAAAAGTTATTAGCATAATAAAAGTGAAACTTTGGACAGGTGGTGGCGCTAGAGGGAATGACTTAGAGACACCAAAATTGGTGTACTTAATGTTGGGACTGTCCTCTATCAGAATGTCAAACCAAAACAACTTTCCCGCAAACGGTTCTATGGGCTGCCATAGACGCCCAGTCGGAAGAAGAAGCAGAATAATAATAATAATAAATATAGCTGCAAGCAGCCATTACCGGGGCCAAGCGCAAGAAGCGGCAACAGATGCCATGGAGTGGCAGACCAACTGCAGCAAGGAGCAATTAAAGACATTTTAAGAGAACTTGGATAAATGGCTAAAAAAAATCACATATACAGTAACTTTTAAGATGATTTAATGGTTTATCACTTTTGACAAATAGGTGGCGCAGTTACCAAATTGATGTGATGTGGTCAGAGTGAGGTGACAATGACACATACAAAGTTTTAACACACAATAATTATTTATTAATTTTCATTTATTCATTTATTTAGTCATTCTTTTTATTTATTTCTTTGATGTGTTTTATTGTTTAAAATGTCTGCGTAATGTCCTTTTATAATAAATTTGTATGGAGACTTGCATCATACAGTTGTCAGGTTTATAATGAAGTACTTACAACAAAAGGTGATGTAAGAAATTAAACAAACTCTTTGCAGCAGAAAGAGAAAAAAGAAAGGAAAGACAATGAACTTTGAGATATATTAGACTATCTTTGCTGCTTCATTCTCATCATATTCCAACACTTCAAGTATTGATAAACAGGTAAGACTATTTTTATCTTTTAAATTAGTTATAACTGTTATTACATTGACATAATATGCCTAGAATACTCTGTAATATTTGTTTCTGTTATAAGGATATTCTGTTAAATATATAGTTGCTTTAAACACAATGTTTTAGAAGTACATAATTCACTTGTAAAGTGTAACTAAAATAAAAAATCCTAATCAAATCCTCATTGTCTTTAGGTACATCAAATGTCTTACGCTGCTCTGATGACAAGATCATTTTCATTATAGGACAATATTCAACTCCAGAACCAGCTGAAGATTCTATTCAATGCAAATCAAGGAATCAGTTTGACTGCAGAAAAACAATGTCCAGATCATCACACCACCATCACCATTGTGGACTACATCTGTGTGACTCAGTTCAGCACATACTGAAATGCTGACCATTCTGAAATGCTTATCACAGTTGTATCTGACATTGTTGGATATATATTTGAAATAAATGATTTTTAACTTCCTTTTTAATTTCTACAGAAGCACCTATTGCCTAATGGCCATGAAATTTTGCATGCTTGTTTAGAGTCATGTCATTTGCTTATTTTTAAGAAAATCTGATCTTTCCTTGAGGACTGTAAAACACCCTTATGCCATTTCTGAAAAGTTCTGTTGAAATGTGCCTGGAAAAGAATATGCTAAAACACAGAGAAAGGAGAAGCTTAAACAATAATACTTGATACAAACAATTGTGTGCATGCTTACACACACACACACACACACACACACACACACACACACACACACACACACACACACACACACACACACACACACACACACACGGAATATGTTAGCGTGAAAATCTCTTAATGGTATATAAGCATTTCACATATTTTTTTGTGATGTAATTATTATACATCCATTATAATAATAAAAAATAGCTTTAAGCATTTGTTTGTTAGCCAATACTGAAAGCTGATAAAAATGATTAAAAATGTCTAATGCTGCTGCTCCATCTATTGGACAACAGTGGTATTACATACTATTCAGTTGAAATGAATTAATAGAATGAATTGGTTTTTCACTTCTATCTCGGGAACGAGAAAATGGAAAAATGTGAAACTCAGAACTTAGATAGTGTTTGAGGAGTCCTGTTGAAGAATACCATTCCTGTGTTGCTGGGTAATTGAGTTTTTACTCTTATTTACTGGGAGTAATGTCTGTTGAAATGCATATCTTTGTGGGCTTATATCTCGGGAATGCCCAGGCCAAATCGCACCATACTCGAATCGAAGCTAGATGAGGACAGGCTCTTTCCAACAAGCTCTCCCACAAGGATCTAGCTGGTATATTCAGGGAGTTACAGCCGTTCCAAGACCGGGGTCTCACGGATTAGCTATTTGCGGGGGGGGGGGGGGGGGGGGGGGGTGCTCCCGAGCCCCGCGACGATAGATTTAGATAAAGACCTTACCAAGGACCTTACCATCAAAATTTGAGCGCGCAGCGACTTTCCGTTCTCGAGTTATGAATGAATTTGTACTGAGGGGGCGTGGCTTAAATGGCGGACAAACGTTACTTTCACTTTAGGATTCTCATTTTTAAATGTGACACAATATTCATTAGTGTGTAATAGTCAATAGTCTCACAAAATGTGAGTGTAAATGTTCAAATAGTTATATTATAAAGTCTAAATAAGAATCATAGAATAATATTAGTTATATTGCATGACAAAATGACTATTTTAAACAGCAGGGGGCAGTAGAATACCACTTATTGGCTTAATATTTAATTATGCTCTTAGAATTTTCACCTGTTTAACTGTTATAGAGGCATTAATTATTATTATCTCATTTAAGCACCTATTGCCTAATGGCCATGAAATTTTGCATGCTTGTTTAGAGTCATGTCATTTGTTTATTTTTAAGAAAATCTGATCTTTCCTTGAGGACTGTAAAACACCATTATGCCATTTCTGAAATATTCTGTTGAAATGTGCCTGGAAAAGAATATGCTAAAGCACAGAGAAAGAAGAAGCTTAAACAATAATACTTGATACACACAATTGTGTGCATGCTTACACACACACACACACACACACACACACACACACACACACACACACACACACACACACACACACACACACACACACACACACACACACACACACACACACACACACACACACACACACACACACACACACACACACACGGAATGTTAGTGTCAAAATACCTTTTAATGTATATAAGCATTTCACATATTTTTTTGTGATGTAATTATTATACATCCATTATAATAATAAAAAATAGCTTTAAGCATTTGTTTGTTAGCCAATACTGAAAGCTGACAAAAATGATTAAAAATGACTAATGCTGTTGCTCCATCTATTGGACAACATTGGTATTACATCATATTCAGTTGAAATGAATTAATAGAATGAATTGTTTTTTCACTTATCTCGGGAATGAGAAAATGAAAAAATGTGAAACTCAGAACTTAGATAGTGTTTGAGAAGTCCTGTTGAACAAGACCATTTCTGTGTTGCTGGGTGATTGAGTTTTTACTCTTATTTACGGGAGTAATGTCTGTTGAAATGCATATCTTTGTGGGCTTATATCTCGGGAATGCCCGGCCCAAATCGCACCATAGTCGAATCGAAGCTAGATGAGGACGGGCTCTTTCCAACAAGCTCTCCCACAAGGATCTAGCTGGTCTATTCAGGGAGTTACAGCTGTTCCAAGACCGGGGTCTCACGGAATAGCGATCCGCGGGGGGTAGATTTAGCGATGATAGATTTAGATAAAGATCTTACCAAGGACCTTACCCTCAAAATTTGAGCGCGCAGCGACTTTCCGTTCTCGAGTTATGAATGAATTTGTACTGAGGGGGCGTGGCCTAAATGGCGGACAAACGTTACTTTCACTTTAGGATTCTCATTTTTAAAATGTGACACAATATTCATTAGTGCAATAGTCAATAGTCTTACAAAATGTGAGTGTAAATGTTCAAATAGTTATATTATAAAGTCTAAATAAGAATCATAGAATAATATTAGTTATATTGCATGACAAAATGACTATTTTAAACAGCAGGGGGCAGTAGAATACCACTTATTGACTTAATATTCAATTATGTTTTTAGAATTTTCACCTGTTTAACTGTTATAGAGGCATTAATTATTATTATCTCATTTAGAGTCACATGTTCTGACATGTTTTTAAGAAGATCTGAGCATTCATTGAAGAGATATAGGCTTTCGGGGACACATAAGGCTATTGAAGTGACCCTATTATAGCCATCCAAATGAATAAGTTATAGCCTCAGTTTCTGATAATCATTGATCTAGAGAGTCCAGAGAATTGTACTGCAATGATTTTGAGCATTGTGATATGAAAAATTATACGATCATACATGGAAAAGACCATTTACAGCCAATACAGGCAATTTACCATAGGAAATACATGGTTTTTAAGCTTTTTAACAGTTACAGCCCCATCTATGGTCCGATGTCCATGAAACTTTGCATGCTTCTTCACCATGTTATAACACATATGCTCATCAATTATTGTGAAGTTCTGAGTTTTTATTTATGATTTATAGGCTTTTGAGTGTATTTTGACAGGCCCATTTTCTAAACGACCCTGTTATAGTAAACCAAAGGGCAAATTTCAACTTTTTTTCGATAATTATTGATCTAGAGAGTCTAGAGAATTGTCCTAGACTGGTTTGGTTCCGATCGGGCAAAAAACCAGGGACTAGTTTGCAAAAGTAGGTTTTTAACATATTTGTGAATATTTAATGAACAATTTGATTGACAGCAATGGTTCTAGAGGCAAAGTTGTTCAGCCTGAGGAGATCTATCGACTGATATGCATTTTATGGGGATTTGTGCAACACCACGTGATTACAGAGCCGTAAAACGACCAACTGCAGCAAGAAGCAATTAAAGACATTTTAAGAGAACTTTGGATAAATGGCTAAAAAAATCATACAGTAACTTTTAAGATAATTTAATGCTTTATAACTTTCGACAAATAGGTGGCACAGTTACCAAATTGATGTGATGTGGTCAGAGTGAGGTGACAATGATACATACAAAGTTTGGTGTCAAAATGTCAAGGCATTGCATTGTTAAAGACTTAATAGTCATTTTGGCAGCATGCCTCAACTTTGCTGCTGCGCTATACGAAAACGGTTTCGTCAATCGACAAGAAATCCATAACTTTTAGTCGGCACGGTCTGGAGATGATACGATTCGATTTTGGTGAATATCAGACAAACGGTCTAGGAGGAGTTCGAAAAAGTAGGTTTTGACTGAAAATCAAGATGGCGGACAGGAAGTTCGGTCAAATAAGGAAAACCTGGTATCTATGTTCTCAGCTTGACCCAAGTAATCTATTAAGACCAGTGGCATTTCAACAGGCAGATTTATTCAAAAGTTATTAGCCTTTTTGGAAATTTTGTTATAACTTTTGACCACTAGGTGGTGCTGTTTCGAAACTTCTCAAGCTCCTTCAGGGCATCGTACTGATGACCCATACCGAGTTTCGTAATAATTCGTTCATGCGTTCAGAAAATACAGCATTTTAGCACATAATTCAAAATGGCCGACAGACAAAATGGCCGATCTGGGAAAATTGGATATCAGTCGACTCGGTATGACGCCCTGAATCTAACGAGGCCACTTTTATGATTTTTGGACAAACCGTTCAGGAGTTATGAGCAAAAATAACCATTTTTCATATCTCCGGACCAGTAGGTGGCGCTGCGCCGAAACGCTGCATGTTGCCTCAGGTCATGCTTGTGATGACTTGTACCAAGTTTGGTCTGAATACGATAAAGCGTTGCGGAGATACAGCCTTAAGTTTGTTTTCGCAAGCACTACGTAAAATTATTTTGCACGTTATTCAAAAACTTTTAAGCGAATCAACTTGAATTCCATAACTTTTTGTCCCCACTGTCTGAAGATGATCTGGTGCAATTTTGGTGAAAATCGGAGCATCGCCCTAGGAGGAGTTCGAAAAAGTAGGTTTTTCTGAAAATTCAAAATGGCGGAAAAATTTTCATGACGGAAAATGACGTCATAGGGTGCAATCGAATCGTCATGAGCTCTGGAATCAGAGGAAAAAAGAATTTTGTTGATAGGCCTTACGTATCAAAAGTTATTAGCATAAATGTGAGTGAAACTTTGGACAGGTGGTGGCGCTAGAGGGAATGAGTTAGAGACACCAAAATTGGTGTACTTAATGTTGGGACTGTCCTCTATCAGAATGTCAAACCAAAACAACTTTCCCGGACACGGTTCTATGGGCTGCCATAGACCCCCAGTCGGAAGAAGAAGAATAATAATAATAATAATAATAATAATAAGAACCGGAACAGATACAATAGGTGCCTCCGCACCTTCGGTGCTTGGCCCCTAATAATAAGAACCGGAACAGATACAATAGGTGCCCGCACCTTCGGTGCTTGGCCCCTAAATATAGCTGCAAGCAGCAATAACCGGGGCCAAGCGCAAAGAAGACGACAAGACATGTCAACATGTGTCAGACCAACTGCAGCAAGGAGCAATTTAAGACATTTAAAGATTAATTTAGGCAAAATGGCTTAAAAATCACACTAATTAACAAAAAATGTGATTTAATGGATTATCACTTTTGACCAATAGGTGGCGTAGTTACAAAAACGATGTGATGTGGTCAGAGTCTGGTGACAATGACAAACCTTAAGACCAGTGGCATTAAAATACGCAGATTTATTCAAAAGTTTTTAGAAATTATGTTATAACTTTTGACCAAAAGGTGGCGCTGTCTCAAAATGTTTTGAGTACCTTCAGGGCATGGTGCTGATGGCACATGCTGAGTTTTGTAATGTTACACCAATGCATTCGTTAAGAATAGCATGTTACGTTCTATTATAGCGCCACCAAGAGGCTCAATCCCACCATTTTTTTTATGTGACCTCAAAGTGAGCCCATACATGTGTGTGTAAAATTTGGTGAAAATATCTCATTTAGTTTTGGAGTTATATACATTTATGTGAATAAACACATAAAAAATGACTGACACGTGACTTTGATTGGATTTTACTACCCCTTACTATCAATATTTTCGCATTTGGGCATTAGCGTATAGCCTATCGACCTATGTTTCCAAACTTCTGGCGGTGGTTTCGTCTCGATCGGACAAGCGGTTTCGAAGATATCGGCAAATGTTTTTTAAGCGCTAAATCACAACGCTACACAAACCGTAAACAAAACCTAAGCATATTTGGTATCTGTGGACTCGGCAAGGATTCAGGATCCCAACGAGATGACTCCCGTGAAAATACGTCAAACACAACCAGAGTTATCAGCATTTGAAAAATCAATTTTGCCACTAGGTGGCGCTGTTTCGAAACTTCTCAGGCTCCTTCAGGGTATCGTACTGATGACCCATACCGAGTTTCGTAACAATTCGTTCATGCGTTCATAAAATACAGCATTTTAGCACATAATTCAAAATGGCCGACAGCCAAAATGGCCGATCTGGGAAAATTGGATATCTGTCGACTCGGCATGACGCCCTGAATCTAACAAGACCAACTTTATTATTTTTGGACAAACTGTTCAGTAGTTATGAGCAAAAATAGCAATTTTTCGTATCTCTGGACCAGTAGGTGGCGCTGCGCCGAAACGCAGCATGTAGCCTCAGGTCATGCTTGTAATGACATGTACCAAGTTTGGTTTGAATACGATAAAGCGTTGCGGAGATACAGCCTTATGTCTGTTTTCGCAAGCGCTACTTAAAATTAATTTGCGTGGTATTCGAGAACAACTTGCAGCGTTTTTATGAATTCCATAACTTTTTGTCAGCACGGTCTGGAGATGATCTGGTTCAATTTTGGTGAGAATCGGAACAACGGCCTAGGAGGAGTTCGAAAAAGTAGCTTTTTCGGATAATTACAAATGGCGGACAAATTGTCGTGACGGAAAATGACGTCATAGGGTGCAATCGAATCGGCATGAGCCAAGGAATAAGAGGACAAAGGATTTGTGATTCTAGCCATTATGGTTCAAAAGTTATAAGCATAAACATGAGTAAATCTTTGGACAGTTGGTGGCGCTAGAGGGATTGAGTTGGAGACTCCAAATTTGCTCTGGTGACTTTTCAGACTGTCCTCTATCAGTGTACCAAATTTCATAACTTTCCCGCAAACGGTTCTATGGGCTGCCATAGACACCCAGTCGGAAGAAGAATAATAATAAGAACGGGAACAGATACAATAGGTGCCACCGCACCTTCGGTGCTTGGCCCCTAATAAATATAGCTGCAAGCAGCAATAACCGGGGCCAAGCGCAAAGAAGACGACAAGACATGCCAACATGTGTCAGACCAACTGCAGTAAGGAGCAATTTAAGACATTGTCAGATGAATTTAGGCAAAATGGCTTTAAAAATCACACTAATTAACTAAAAATATGATTTAATGAATTATCACTTTCGACCAATAGGTGGCGTAGTTACTAAATCGAGTGACAATGACAAACCTTAAGACCAGTGGCATTAAAATATGCAGATTTATTCAAAAGTTTTTAGAAATTATGTTATAACTTTTTACCAAAAGGTGGCGCTGTCTCGAAATGTGTTGAGTACCTTCAGGGCATGGTGCTGATGGCACATGCTGAGTTTTGTAATGTTGCACCAATGCATTCGTTAAGAATAGCATGTTACGTTCTATTATAGCGCCACCAATAGGCTCAATCCCACCATTTTTTTTATGTGACCTCATAGTGAGCCCATACAAGTGTGTGTAAAATTTGGTGAAAATATCTCATTTAGTTTTGGAGTTATATACATTTATGTGTATAAACACATAAAAAATGACTGACACGTGACTTTGATTGGATTTTACTACCCCTTACTATCAATATTTTCGCATTTGGGCATTAGCGTATAGCCTATCGACCTATGTTTCCAAACTTCTGACGGTGGTTTCGTCTCGATCGGACAAGCGGTTTCGAAGATATAGCCAAATGTTTTTTTCGCGCTAAATCGCAACGCTACACAAACCGTAAGACGAAACCCAGCATGTTTGGCATCGTTGGACTCGGCAACGATTCAGGAACTCAAAAAGATGACTCTCGTGAAAATAAGTCAACCACACCCAAAGTTATAAGCATTTGAAAAAAAAAATTCACCACTAGGTGGCGCTGTTTCGAAAATTCTCAGGCTCTTTCAGGCATCGTACTGATGACCCATACCGAGTTTCGTAACAATTCGTTCATGCGTTCAGAAAATACAGCATTTTAGCACATAATTCAAAATGGCCGACAGACAAAATGGCCGATCTAGGAAAATTGGATACCAGACGACTCGGCATGACGCCCTGAATCTAACGAGACCACTTTTATGATTTTTGGACAAAGAGTACAGTAGTTATGGGGGAAAATAGCACTTTTTCGTATCTCTGGACCAGTAGGTGGCGCTGCGCCGAAACGCAGCATGTAGCCTCAGGTCATGCTTGTGATGACATGGACCAAGTTTGGTCTGAATCTGAAAAAGCGTCGCGGAGATACAGCCTTATGTGTGTTTTCGCAAGCTCTACGTAAAATTTATTTGCGTGGTATTCGAGAACGACTTGCAGCGTTTTTATGAAATCCATAACTTTTTGTCAGCATGGTCTGGAGATGATCTGGTTCAATTTTGGTGAGAATCAGAACAACGGCCTAGGAGGAGTTCGAAAAAGTAGCTTTTTCAGATAATTACAAATGGCGGACAAAATATCGTGACGGAAAATGACGTCATAGGGTGCAATCGAATCGGCATTAGCTCAGAAACAAGGGGAAAAAGGAATTTTGATGATAGGCCTTACGGTTCAAAAGTTATTAGCATAATAAAAGTGAAACTTTGGACAGGTGGTGGCGCTAGAGGGATTGAGTTGGAGACTCCAAATTTGCTCTGTTGACTTTTCAGACTGTCCTCTATCAGTGTACCAAATTTCATAACTTTCCCGCAAACGGTTCTATGGGCTGCCATAGACACCCAGTCGGAAGAAGAAGAAGAAGAAACGGAAGAATAAATATAGCTGCAAGCAGCCATTACCGGGGCCAAGCGCAAGAAGCGGCAACAGATGCCCTCATGGGTGGGAGTGGCAGACCAACTGCAGCAATGAGCAATTAAAGACATTTTAAGAGAACTTTGGATAAATGGCATTAAATCATATATACAGTAACTTTTAAGATAATTTAATGGTTTAGCACTTTCGACAAATAGGTGGAGCACTTACGAAATTGATGTGATGTGGTCAGAGTGAGGTGAAAATGACACATACAAAGTTTGGTGTCAAAATGTCAAGGCATTGCAGAGATAAAGACTGAATAGTCCTTTTGGCATCCTACCCCAACTTTGTTGCTGCGCTACACGAAAACGGTTTTGTCTATCGACACGAAATCCATAACTTTTAGTCGGCACAGTCTGGAGATGATACGATTCGATTTTGGTGAAAATCGGACAAACGGTCTAGGAGGAGTTCGAAAAAGTAGGTTTTGACTGAAAATCAAGATGGCGGACAGGAAGTTCGGCCAAATTAGGAAAATCTGGTATCTATGTTCTCAGCTTGACCCAAGGAATCTATTAAGACCAGTGGCATTTCAACAGGGAGATGTATTCAAAAGTTATTAGCCTTTTTGGAAATTTTGTTATAACTTTTGACCACTAGGTGGCGATGTTTCGAAACTTCTCACGCTCCTTCAGGGCATCGTACTGATGACCCATACTGAGTTTCGTAACAATTCGTTCATGCGTTCAGAAAATACAGCATTTTAGCACATAATTCAAAATGGCCGACAGACAAAATGGCTGATCTGGTAAAAATTTATATCAGACGACCCGGTGTGACGCCCTGAATCTAACGAGACCATTTTTATGATTTTTGGACAAATTGTTCAGAAGTTATAAGCAAAAATAGCCATGTTTCATATCTCCGGACCAGTAGGAGGCGCTGCGCCGAAACGCAGCATGTAGCCTCAGGTCATGCTTGTGATGATATGTACCAAGTTTGGTCTGAATACGATTAAGCGTTGCGAAGATACAGCCTTAAGTTTGTTTTCGCAAGCGCTACGTAAAATTATTTTGCACGGTATTCAAAAACTGTTAAGCGAATATACTTGAATTCCATAACTTCTTGTCCACACTGCCTAAAGATGATCTGATGCAATTTTGGTGAAAATCGGAGCATCGGCCTAGGAGGAGTTCGAAAAAGTAGGTTTTTCTGAAAATTCAAAATGGCGGAAAAATTTGCATGACGGAAAATGACGTCATATGGTGCAATCGAATCGTCATGAGCTCAGGAATCAGAGGAAAAAAGAATTTTGTTGATAGGCCTTACGGTTCAAAAGTTATTAGCATAATAAAAGTGAGACTTTGGACAGGTGGTGGCGCTAGAGGGAATGAGTTAGAGACACCAAAATTGGTGCATTTAATGTTGGGACTGTCTTCTATCAGAATGTCAAATCAAAACAACTTTCCCGTAAACGGTTCTATGGGCTGCCATAGACGCCCAGTCGGAAGAAGAATAAAAAAGAACCGGAACAGAAACAATTGGTAATATAGCTGCAAGCAGCCATTAAACGGGGCCAAGCAGTAGAAGACGATAAGACATGCCAACATGGCTGAAAGTGTCAGACCAACTGAAAAAATGAGCAATTTAAAGACATTTTAAGAGGAATTTCGGCAAATGGTCGAAAAATCATGCATACAGTAACTTATGAGATTATTTAATGGTTTATCACTTTCGACCAATAGGTGGCGCAGCTATGAACTCGATGTGATGTGGTCAGAGTGAAGTGACAATGACACATACAAAGTTAGTTGTCAATATGTCGAGACATTGCAGATATAAAGCCTTAATAGTCATTTTGGCAGCATGCCTCAACTTTGCTGCTGCGGTATACGAAAACGGTTTTGTCTATCGACACGAAATCCATAACTTTTGGTCGGGAAGGTCTGAAGATGATACGATTCGATTTTGGTGAAAATCGGACAAACGATCTAGGAGGAGTTCGAAAAAGTAGCTTTTGAATGAAAATCAAGATGGCGGACAGGAAGTTCGGCCAAATAAGGAAAACCTGGTATCTATGTTCTCAGCTTGACCGAAGGAATCTATTAAGACCATTGGCATTTCAACAGGCAGATTTATTCAAAAGTTATTAGCCTTTTTGGAAATTTTGTTATAACTTTTGACCACAAGGTGGCGCTGTTTCGAAATATTTTTAGTACCTTCAGGGGATGGTGTTGTTGGCACATTCTGAGTTTCTTAATATTACAATCAATGCATTTGTTTAGTATAGCATTTTATTTCACAAAACTCTATTGAAGTCAATGGGAATTTCATGTTTTGTTCTATTATAGCGCCACCAAGAGGCTCAGTCCCACAATTTTTTTTATGTGTCCTCAGAGTGAGCCCATACGTATGTGTGTCAATTTTGGTGAAAATATCTCAATTCACTTCAGAGTTATAGACATTTATATGAAAAAACACGTAAAAAATGACTGACACATGACTTTGTTTGAATTTTACGACCCCTTACTATCAATATTTTCGCATTTGGGCATTAGCGTATAGCCTATCGACCTATGTTTCCAAACTTCTGGCGGTGGTTTCGTCTCGATCGGACAAGCGGTTTCGAAGATATAGCCAAATGTTTTTTTCGCGCTAAATCGCAACGCTACACAAACCGTAAGACGAAACCCAGCATGTTTGGTATCGTTGGACTCGGCAACGATTCAGGAGCTCAAAAAGATGACTCTCGTGAAAATAAGTCGACCACACCCAAAGTTATAAGCATTTGAAAAAAAAAGTTCACCACTAGGTGGCGCTGTTTCGAAACTTCTCAGGCTCTTTCAGGGCATCGTACTGATGACCCATACCGAGTTTCGTAACAATTCGTTCATGCGTTCAGAAAATACAGCATTTTAGCACATAATTCAAAATGGCCGACAGACAAAATGGCCGATATGGAAAAATTGGATATCAGTCGACTCGGTATGACGCCCTGAATCTAACGAGGCCACTTTTATGATTTTTGGACAAACCGTTCAGGAGTTATGAGCAAAAATAACCATTTTTCATATCTCCGGACCAGTAGGTGGCGCTGCGCCGAAACGCTGCATGTTGCCTCAGGTCATGCTTGTGATGACTTGGACCAAGTTTGGTCTGAATACGATAAAGCGTTGTGGAGATACAGCCTTAAGTTTGTTTTCGCAAGCGCTACGTAAAATTAGTTTGCACGTTTATCAAAAACGATTTGACGAATCAACTTGAATTCCATAACTTTTTGTCCCCACTGCCTGAAGATGATTTGGTGCAATTTTGGTGAAAATCGGAGCATCGGCCTAGGAGGAGTTCGAAAAAGTAGGTTTTTCTGAAAATTCAAGATGGCGGCCAAATTATTATGACGGAAAATGACGTCATAGGGTGCAATCGAATCGGCATGAGCTCAGGAACAAGGGGAAAAAAGAATTTTGATGATAGGCCTTACGGTTCAAAAGTTATTAGCATAATAAAAGTGAAACTTTGGACAGGTGGTGGCGCTAGAGGGAATGACTTAGAGACACCAAAATTGGTGTATTTAATGTTGGGACTGTCCTCTATCAGAATGTCAAACCAAAACAACTTTCCCGCAAACGGTTCTATGGGCTGCCATAGACGCCCAGTCGGAAGAAGAAGAAGCAGAATAATAATAATAATAATAATAAGAACCGGAACAGATACAATAGGTGCCTCGCACCTTCGGTGCTTGGCCCCTAAATATAGCTGCAAGCAGCAATAACCGGGGCCAAGCGCAAAGAAGACGACAAGACATGCCAACATGTGTCAGACCAACTGCAGTAAGGAGCAATTTAAGACATTGTCAGATGAATTTAGGCAAAATGGCTTTAAAAATCACACTAATTAACTAAAAATATGATTTAATGAATTATCACTTTCGACCAATAGGTGGCGTAGTTACTAAATCGAGTGACAATGACAAACCTTAAGACCAGTGGCATTAAAATATGCAGATTTATTCAAAAGTTTTTAGAAATTATGTTATAACTTTTTACCAAAAGGTGGCGCTGTCTCGAAATGTGTTGACTACCCTTCAGGGCATGGTGCTGATGGCACATGCTGAGTTTTGTAATGTTGCACCAATGCATTCGTTAAGAATAGCATGTTACGTTCTATTATAGCGCCACCAATAGGCTCAATCCCACCATTTTTTTTATGTGACCTCATAGTGAGCCCATACAAGTGGTGTAAAATTTGGTGAAAATATCTCATTTAGTTTTGGAGTTATATACATTTATGTGTATAAACACATAAAAAATGACTGACACGTGACTTTGATTGGATTTTACTACCCCTTACTATCAATATTTTCGCATTTGGGCATTGGCGTATAGACTATCGACCTATGTTTCCAAACTTCTGACGGTGGTTTCGTCTCGATCGGACAAGCGGTTTCGAAGATATAGCCAAATGTTTTTTTCGCGCTAAATCGCAACGCTACACAAACCGTAAGACGAAACCCAGCATGTTTGGCATCGTTGGACTCGGCAACGATTCAGGAACTCAAAAAGATGACTCTCGTGAAAATAAGTCAACCACACCCAAAGTTATAAGCATTTGAAAAAAAAAATTCACCACTAGGTGGCGCTGTTTCGAAAATTCTCAGGCTCTTTCAGGGCATCGTACTGATGACCCATACCGAGTTTCGTAACAATTCGTTCATGCGTTCAGAAAATACAGCATTTTAGCACATAATTCAAAATGGCCGACAGACAAAATGGCCGATCTAAGAAAATTGGATACCAGACGACTCGGCATGACGCCCTGAATCTAACGAGACCACTTTTATGATTTTTGGACAAAGAGTACAGTAGTTATGGGGGAAAATAGCACTTTTTCGTATCTCTGGACCAGTAGGTGGCGCTGCGCCGAAACGCAGCATGTAGCCTCAGGTCATGCTTGTGATGACATGGACCAAGTTTGGTCTGAATCTGAAAAAGCGTCGCGGAGATACAGCCTTATGTGTGTTTTCGCAAGCTCTACGTAAAATTTATTTGCGTGGTATTCGAGAACGACTTGCAGCGTTTTTATGAAATCCATAACTTTTTGTCAGCATGGTCTGGAGATGATCTGGTTCAATTTTGGTGAGAATCAGAACAACGGCCTAGGAGGAGTTCGAAAAAGTAGCTTTTTCAGATAATTACAAATGGCGGACAAAATATCGTGACGGAAAATGACGACATAGGGTGCAATCGAATCGGCATTAGCTCAGAAACAAGGGGAAAAAGGAATTTTGATGATAGGCCTTACGGTTCAAAAGTTATTAGCATAATAAAAGTGAAACTTTGGACAGGTGGTGGCGCTAGAGGGATTGAGTTGGAGACTCCAAATTTGCTCTGTTGACTTTTCAGACTGTCCTCTATCAGTGTACCAAATTTCATAACTTTCCCGCAAACGGTTCTATGGGCTGCCATAGACACCCAGTCGGAAGAAGAAGAAGAAGAAACGGAAGAATAATAAGAACCGGAACAGATACAATAGGTGCCACCGCACCTTCGGTGCTTGGCCCCTAAATATAGCTGCAAGCAGCAATAACCGGGGCCAAGCGCAAAGAAGACGACAAGACATGTCAACATGTGTCAGACCAACTGCAGCAAGGAGCAATTTAAGACATTTAAAGATTAATTTAGGCAAAATGGCTTAAAAATCACACTAATTAACTAAAAATGTGATTTAATGGATTATCACTTTTGACCAATAGGTGGCGTAGTTACAAAAACGATGTGATGTGGTCAGAGTCTGGTAACAATGACAAACCTTAAGACCAGTGGCATTAAAATACGCAGATTTATTCAAAAGTTTTTAGAAATTATGTTATAACTTTTGACCAAAAGGTGGCGCTGTCTCGAAATGTTTTGAGTACCTTCAGGGCATGGTGCTGATGGCACATGCTGAGTTTTGTAATGTTACACCAATGCATTCGTTAAGAATAGCATGTTACGTTCTATTATAGCGCCACCAAGAGGCTCAATCCCACCATTTTTTTTATGTGACCTCAAAGTGAGCCCATACATGTGTGTGTAAAATTTGGTGAAAATAT
Organism: Chrosomus eos; assembly: GCA_036326025.1. Lineage (NCBI taxonomy): Eukaryota > Metazoa > Chordata > Actinopteri > Cypriniformes > Leuciscidae > Chrosomus > Chrosomus eos. The sequence continues at coordinate 42,089,723 of CM070818.1, read as the reverse complement.
CTCATTTAGTTTTGGAGTTATATACATTTATGTGAATAAACACATAAAAAATGACTGACACGTGACTTTGATTGGATTTTACTACCCCTTACTATCAATATTTTCGCATTTGGGCATTAGCGTATAGCCTATCGACCTATGTTTCCAAACTTCTGGCGGTGGTTTCGTCTCGATCGGACAAGCGGTTTCGAAGATATCGGCAAATGTTTTTTAAGCGCTAAATCACAACGCTACACAAACCGTAAACAAAACCTAAGCATATTTGGTATCTGTGGACTCGGCAAGGATTCAGGATCCCAACGAGATGACTCCCGTGAAAATACGTCAAACACAACCAGAGTTATCAGCATTTGAAAAATCAATTTTGCCACTAGGTGGCGCTGTTTCGAAACTTCTCAGGCTCCTTCAGGGTATCGTACTGATGACCCATACCGAGTTTCGTAACAATTCGTTCATGCGTTCATAAAATACAGCATTTTAGCACATAATTCAAAATGGCCGACAGCCAAAATGGCCGATCTGGGAAAATTGGATATCTGTCGACTCGGCATGACGCCCTGAATCTAACAAGACCAACTTTATTATTTTTGGACAAACTGTTCAGTAGTTATGAGCAAAAATAGCAATTTTTCGTATCTCTGGACCAGTAGGTGGCGCTGCGCCGAAACGCAGCATGTAGCCTCAGGTCATGCTTGTAATGACATGTACCAAGTTTGGTTTGAATACGATAAAGCGTTGCGGAGATACAGCCTTATGTCTGTTTTCGCAAGCGCTACTTAAAATTAATTTGCGTGGTATTCGAGAACAACTTGCAGCGTTTTTATGAATTCCATAACTTTTTGTCAGCACGGTCTGGAGATGATCTGGTTCAATTTTGGTGAGAATCGGAACAACGGCCTAGGAGGAGTTCGAAAAAGTAGCTTTTTCGGATAATTACAAATGGCGGACAAATTGTCGTGACGGAAAATGACGTCATAGGGTGCAATCGAATCGGCATGAGCCAAGGAATAAGAGGACAAAGGATTTGTGATTCTAGCCATTATGGTTCAAAAGTTATAAGCATAAACATGAGTAAATCTTTGGACAGTTGGTGGCGCTAGAGGGATTGAGTTGGAGACTCCAAATTTGCTCTGGTGACTTTTCAGACTGTCCTCTATCAGTGTACCAAATTTCATAACTTTCCCGCAAACGGTTCTATGGGCTGCCATAGACACCCAGTCGGAAGAAACGGAAGAATAATAAGAACCGGAACAGATACAATAGGTGCCACCGCACCTTCGGTGCTTGGCCCCTAAATATAGCTGCAAGCAGCCATTACCGGGGCCAAGCGCAAGAAGCGGCAACAGATGCCATCATGGGTGGGAGTGGCAGACCAACTGCAGCAAGGAGCAATTAAAGACATTTTAAGAGAACTTGGATAAATGGCTAAAAAAATCACATATACAGTAACTTTTAAGATGATTTAATGGTTTATCACTTTTGACAAATAGGTGGCGCAGTTACCAAATTGATGTGATGTGGTCAGAGTGAGGTGACAATGACACATACAATGTTTGGTGTCAAAATGTCAAGGCATTGCAGAGATAAAGACTTAATAGTCATTTTGGCAGCATGCCTCAACTTTGCTGCTGCGCTATACGAAAACGGTTTCGTCAATCGACACGAAATCCATAACTTTTAATCGGCACGGTCTGGAGATGATACGATTCGATTTTGGTGAAAATCGGACAAACGGTCTAGGAGGAGTTCAAAAAAGTAGGTTTTGACTGAAAATCAAGATGTCGGACAGGAAGTTCGGCCAAATAAGGAAAACCTGGTATCTATGTTCTCAGCTTGACCCAAGGAATCTATTAAGACCAGTGGCATTTCAACAGGCAGATTTATTCAAAAGTTATTAGCCTTTTTGGAAATTTCTTTATAACTTTTGACCACTAGGTGGTGCTGTTTCGAAACTTGTCAAGCTCCTTCAGGGCATCGTACTGATGACCCATACCGAGTTTCGTAACAATTCGTTCATGCGTTCAGAAAATACAGCATTTTAGCACATAATTCAAAATGGCCGACAGACAAAATGGCCGATCTGGGAAAATTGGATATCACTCGACTCGGTATGACGCCCTGAATCTAACGAGGCCACTTTTATGATTTTTGGACAAACCGTTCAGGAGTTATGAGCAAAAATAACCATTTTTCATATCTCCGGACCAGTAGGTGGCGCTGCGCCGAAACGCTGCATGTTGCCTCAGGTCATGCTTGTGATGACTTGTACCAAGTTTGGTCTGAATACGATAAAGCGTTGCGGAGATACAGCCTTAAGTTTGTTTTCGCAAGCTCTTCGTAAAATTATTTTGCACGTCATTCAAAAACTTTTAAGCGAATCAACTTGAATTCCATAACTTTTTGTCCCCACTGTCTGAAGATGATCTGGTGCAATTTTGGTGAAAATCGGAGCATCGCCCTAGGAGGAGTTCGAAAAAGTAGGTTTTTCTGAAAATTCAAAATGGCGGAAAAATTTGCATGACGGAAAATGACGTCATAGGGTGCAATCGAATCGCCATGAGCTCAGGAATCAGAGGAAAAAAGAATTTTGTTGATAGGCCTTACGGTTCAAAAGTTATTCACATAAATGTGAGTGAAACTTTGGACAGTTGGTGGCGCTAGAGGGAATGAGTTAGATACACCAAAATTGGTGTACTTAATGTTGGGACTGTCCTCTATCAGAATGTCAAACCAAAACAACTTTCCCGGACACGGTTCTATGGGCTGCCATAGACCCCCAGTCGGAAGAAGAAGAATAATAATAATAATAATAATAATAATAAGAACCGGAACAGATACAATAGGTGCCTCCGCACCTTCGGTGCTTGGCCCCTAATAAGAACCGGAACAGATACAATAGGTGCCACCGCACCTTCGGTGCTTGGCCCCTAATAATAAGAACCGGAACAGATACAATAGGTGCCACCGCACCTTCGGTGCTTGGCCCCTAATAATAATAAGAACCGGAACAGATACAATAGGTGCCACCGCACCTTCGGTGCTTGGCCCCTAATAATAAGAACCGGAACAGATACAATAGGTGCCTCCGCACCTTCGGTGCTTGGCCCCTAATAACAACACATTACCTCGTCAGTGAACATGTTATCTGCTGGAGATGCTAGATGGCTGGGGAATGACAGATCGCGCGTGTCCCAATGAACATCGTATAGCTGGTTCGCGCGCGCACTCCCTCTCTCTCTCCCTCAGAGGGCTGGTTATCGACAACGACAACAACTCCCATGAGCACACGCTCTTTCACGACGTCATCAGACTACGTCTTTTGCTATTATTTTGATTGAGTGACCCCTGGTGGCCAAAAGTTACATACTGTACGTTTAAGTATATTCCATAACAAGTTTTCACAAGCGTGTATACATCCACTGACAACCAGATGTGTTCTTTATTTGTTTATTTATGCCTTTACCACTTCTCTTGCACACTTTATCATGTTACATCTGTGAACCAATTTAATGACAGCAATTTCTAGACAGCCGTACATAGTGATAAAACGTCTCAACAATAGAGGGTTAGAGCATTCTAAGCTATTAAAGCATAACATGTTGAAGATGGTGAGCGTGTCTGTTTGTCTCTCAGACAGGCAGGTGTCCGTGCGATGTGAAGATGGGGCTCTCTTCTATGATGGAGAGAGATTCTCCAAAGGCAGCAGCGTTGTGCTAGAAGTCAATGACAACAGCCCAGCACAGTCAGTAGAGCATAAGACTCGAGACCGCATCCGTCTTCGCTTTGGCTTTGTTTGCAAAAACATTTCAATTGAAATGGTCTCCTTGTTTTCTTGTGTGTTTCTCTTAGGGTCGTAATATCAGGGATCAGCGCAGGAGAAGTCTGGTTCAAGCGCACAGATGGCACCAAAACCAAAATCTACGTCTCCCAACTTCAGAAAGGCAAACACGCCATACGGAAAGCTTAAAGAAGATAATAATACGCTCCTTCCCTTTAATACTTACCAAATAACACAAATTTACCAACACCTTTAGAACAGCTTATTAAATCCAATCAAATTCTATGCACTGGTATTGATCAGAACAGAGGGTGTTTATTATGTGTAGTGACTTTCAAATACATATTTCATAATGAATATGATAAGGCAGATCTGGTCCCAGATCAATTTCTGGAGCAGCTTATATTTATTAATTAATACAAACTCAACAGTCATTCAACATTCAAAACCTGTTGACCAAATGCTAATAGACCATTAAGTAATGCTGATCATGAAGTCTGATACAAACTCTCATCATTATCAGTCTTTGCCATTTCAAATGATTATAAAGGTCAATTATGCACATTAAAAACACCACAGGGGCGAAAAGGACTGTAGTCACATCTAATAATTTTTTTATCTAAAACTGCATCTTTAAGCTGATCTTGGATCTGTTTTTAATCGCTAAAGATTTGCATTTTAGAAGGAAGAAGGATCAGGTCTCTGTGAAAAGCGCTGTCTGTTGCCAGAACGCACGAAAACACAATCACCTTTTATTGCACTCAGAAAAACAAGAGATGTAACAGATTTTTTCCCAGTACATTTTGAAAGAATTTTGTTGTAATGCATTATATTTATACTATAGACATATGTAAAGTGATCTGAAACAGGTTGCTTTTTAAGACTTATTTATTAAGTGTTCAAGATAACCATGTATTTATAACAAGAATCATTATTAAAGTCTAAACTTTTATTACATTTGCTGTTTAATGACTCTTTAATTATAACATCTTGCAGGACTGGCAGAGACCGGAGGTTTTTATTTTAAACATGTACCGCCTCTGGCCTCTAGGGGACGCTGTAGTGTAACTGCATTTCCATTAGTGCTAAATGAACTATATATTTTGCTTTTAGCCACTAGATGGGGCTCAACACTTAACGTAACATGAACAGCACTTAGGGGAAAAACAAAAAATTAGTAATCGACGGGGGATAGAAAACTCCAGAATTTCTAGTATTAATTTATGCAGTTGAAAATGAAAAACTCAATCCCTTCGTACATCAAGTACCGACTCTTCCGCTTTCAATCATTGGGTCATTGAGATTAAATGAATCTAACGATTCAAGAGTCTCTGAGTGATTTGTGTAGAGATTGAATAGGTGAAGCTGTGCAGACTCGCGAGGAAGAGGTAAGATATCGAGGCTTTAAGATGGACACAGACAGACATTAAAGAGTTGCATTCAAATAGGTTGGTATGAATACAATATGAGACCCATAAACATACATTTTAAGGCCTAATAAAAAACGTCGAGAGACTGATTATATTCCCAATAGCCTATAAGACAAAATTGATTAGGAACAGGTTTTCGTTTTTTTGTTTATTTAAACATCTTATAAAGCAAATTAATTAAGTGTCATACTTGCACATGAAGATAGTCCCTGATAGGTAGGCTACTAAGCTAGATTAAGGTGTGGGGTTTTCACATTAATATACACAGAAGCATAGTGAGCCAATGTTTCCTGTCGTACATTAGCTTTTGCCAGAGAGTATGAAGTGGAGAATACATTTTTAAAATTAAATTCTTGTTATTTTTAATTTCAGTAGAACACGCATCTGAATTTAAATGGCCGTCATGATGAGCATCTAACTAACAGCAACTGTCCATACAATCAAGCTAAACCTCGGCACCTTGATTGTTGCAGACGCAGTCATGTATTTTAGCACTGCTGGGATGCATAATTTACAGTATAAGTATCCTGAACTACAACTCATGCATTTTATACTTTAAGGTGCTTTCTGCCATTTTGTAAATTTTACCACACAAAACCTAACCGCTCACTCTAAACTTCTAAAGGCATGTCAACTTATGCAAAATGATTCTCTGACTGGCTAGAGCTTAGGCAGGTGTGATTTCCCAGGACACCAGTGATATCTGTCAGGTAGCAGGGACAAAAGTGCTTTCAGCACTAAAGGGATAGTACACACACAAAAAATTCATAATTTTCTCGACTTCATGTCGTTTCAAACCCAAATGATGATGTTTGCTGTATGTATGTGTGTGTTGATCAGTGTATACACTGATGAGCCAAAACATTATAAGCAGTCAAAGGTGAAACAAATATTGTTGATCATCTCCTAACAAGGGCACATATTAAGGTCTGGGTAGATTAGATGTAACCAATAAACAGTTTTAGTAATCAACGTGTTGGATACAGGAGAAACGGGCAGGAATAAATATCTGACTTTGATAAGGGCAAAATTGTAATGGGAATGCTTGTGGGTTGCTCCCTGAGAATTCATCAACAGTGGTCTGAGGAGAGACAAACCACAAACCAGTGACATGGTGTTGTGCGCCTAAAGCTTGTCGATGCATGAGGGCAACGAAGGTTATCCTATCTGGTCCAAACAAAATTCTAATGATGGTTATAGGAGGAAGATGTCACAACACACAGTGCATCACACTCTGCTGCAAAGCTACAGACCAATCAGAGGGCCTATGATGACCCTGTCCACCGTCAAAAGCACCTAAAATGGCCATGCCAACGTCTGAACTGGACCTGTGCAGTGGAAGAAAGTCGCCTGGTCCGGTGAGCCGTTTTTTTTTAACATCATGTGGACGGGGGAAGTGATGCCAACAGTATGCACTGTGGGATAACGAAAGAGTGTGATGCTCTGGGTAATGTTCTTCTGGGAAACTCTTCTGGGTCCGGCCATTTATGTGGACATGTGCCACCTACCTAAACTGTTGCAGACCAGACACAACCCTTCATGACAATGGTGTTCGCTGCTGGAAGTGGCCTCTTTTAGCAGAATAATGCACTCATTGTTCAGGAATGGTTGAGGAACATGAGTTGAAGGTTTTGCCCTGGCCTCCAAAATCTCAATCCAATTGAGCATCTGTGGGATGTGCTGGACCAACAACTTTGATCCATGGTGGCTTCACCTCACTACCTATATGACTTGAAGGATCTGCTGATAACATCTTTGTGTTGACACATTTACACACCTGCTTTCATGCACATGACCCGTTTCAGTCCTGAACAGTCGAGAGGCAAAAAAGGGAAATTCTTAAAAATAATTTGTCCGTTTGTTGATCCTCCATTTTTTTTTTGCCTAGTTACATGTTCTGAGCTCCCCATCACTCATATGAGCGCTGGGGTGGAGAGGCAGAGCAGAACGTACAGAGACACTCCAGCAAGCGGAGCGGAGGAGAGCAGGCTTGACGGAGTGAAAACAAAGACTGGGTGACGGTACCGGACGTGGGCAGCATCCCGTTAAAAACACTTGAGTCAATCAGAGTCTGTGTTTATTAGCGCTCCTTTCTCACTATGTTTGTTCTCTGTCCTCCACAGTTTTCATCTCACTCCTTCACTCTTATTTGAGCATTTTCTGTTCATCCATTCTGCTCTCGCCATGTGTTTTTCTTTCCCAGTTTCTTTGGCTGCACTAAATGTCCTGCTGTAAAGAAAATCTTAGATCAGCAAAGCTGGTTTATATTGGTTTGGTGAAAGTATCATTCGATATTTTTTGTCTTTACTACCTGACGGATATCCCTGGTGTACTAGGAGATCACAACTGTCACAGTGATAATTCTGTCATCATTTACTCACTGTCAATGTCATTCCATTCGACTTCACGTTTCCATTATTTTCTTCTTTGGAACACAAACTTTTTTTTTTTCATTTACAATGAAAGTTAATGAAGTTCAGTGTTGTTTTGACTTTCATTGTACGGGCAAAAACTGATGAAACATTCTTCAAAATGTCTTTATGATGGAGCAGCCTTCGATCAATGTATTTTATTGTGTGTTTATGTGTTGTCCATTTTGTAATGTTTATTCTGGGTTTCACTTGAGGCTGTTTCTAGTATCTAGGACAGGGGTGTCCACTTCTGCTCCTGGAGAGACACTGTCCTGTAAGGTTTGGCTCAAACCCAATTTAAACACTATACCTATATATTATACAACTATACCAGCTTTTAAAGGTCTTACTAGGCATCCTAAAAACAACCAGGCAGGTGTGTTGTGCTCTGTAAACTCTGCAGGACAGTGACCCTCAGGAGCAGGATGGGACACCCCTGATCTAGTTCTAGTTCTATTTTTATTAATAGCCTTTGTTTTAATCATGCGTTTTTTTGGGGCACATTTTGACATCCACTTTTAATAGACATCAACTTAATGATGTCAAAGTTTGAAAGATGCACGTTCAGATAAACTACCCAATCAGCGCAAGTAGACATATAAATATATACACACACATATATAGCTGACACACATATATAGCCGACTCATCCCATGACAGTTTTCCAGTTTTCCACCCCAACTCCTTACTCTTATCTGTTCTTATTCCACCCAAAGGGTATGGGGGGAGTACTCTGGGTTCGGGACACATTCCGTGCTCAATTTTAATTTTTAGTTTAAAGGGATACTCCACTTTTTTTGGAAATAGGCTAGTTTTACAACTCCCCCAGAGTTAAACAGTTGGGTTTTTACTGTTTTCGAATCCATTCAGCCGATTTTCTGATATTTAGAAGAATAACCAGACAGTAACCAGACAGTTTCTGGTCTCATTGACTTCCATAGTAGGAAAAAATATTTACTATGGAAGTCAATGAGACCAGAAACTGTCTGGTTATTGATATTCTTCTAAATATCCAGACTGATCTCATGAAATGGCGTATGTTGTATTGGCACGCCAATTCGTATTTCCATTTTTGGCGGCGTGCTATCAACACGCATAATCGATTTTCAGCGTGTTTATGAACGCCGTTGACTTAACGTTACATTACTATATACCCACCCCCGTCCCTAACCTACCCGTCACTGGTTAATACCATTTATGAGTCTTTCCCTACCATCCTAGGAAGAAAAATATCGCTCCCCAGATGTAGATCTACATTTTGCTTCGTTTCGCTCGGACATTTAACGGCGTGTACATACACGCGGAATCACTCGGACATAATGGCGGAGACATAACGCGTACCATATAGCTCCAGATAGCTCAAAATGCGTATAAATAACACGCCACTTGACTTGTAAGTGGCGTGTATGTTTATGCAAAAGTCATGATGTCATGTTGAAATATCAGAAAAATCGGCTGAATGGATTAGAAAACGGTAAAACTAACTGTTTAACTCTGGGGGAGTTGTAAAATTAGCCTATTTCCAAAAAAAGTGGAGTATCCCTTTAACTAACCCCCTTATTAGTTAAGCTTGTTGGGAAGCCTGCGGACACCAGACACCAGCATCCAAAACACAACACATGCTGGTGAATAGATATGCTGGTCTTTTCAGAAGAGTTCATGAAATGGAACTCCAGGCCTCCTCTTCTCATTAACATATCCAGTTCTGTGACCTCCTCTTCTCTCTGATAGCTTTGGCTGTGCTAAATATCATGTCGCTAGAGATGCTCTCACTTGCTCTGCCTCCCTCTCTGAACACTCTCCGTCTTGCCAAGCTGCAGACGCAGCGCTATTATCCCAGCTTGTGGGTGTGAAGAGTAGGAGAAGAGAGAGAGCTGTATTTGAGAAAGACGGAAAGAGAGAAACCTAGTGAACTGTATTCAAGAACCTACTGAGATACCTAAAGGCCAATTTATACTTCTGCGTCGAGTGTACGCCGTAGTGTAGGGCGTAGGCTACGCACGTAGGCGATGCCATCGTGAGCATTTATACTTCTGCGTTTAGGTCTGCGTTGCTCTGCAGTATAGCGCCGAAACACTAGTTGGCAGCGGAGGGTTTTAATGTTCCACTGTGTTTAGATTCCGCGCGTATTCCTAGAGAAAAGGAGATCCTCGCGACTGTTTTGAGTTTAGGCTACTACAAGCAATGGCGATTGAAAGAGAGCGGAATCAATTGGAGTTGGAGTTATCGAGGTGGAAAAGCAGTAAGTTTTTAGTTTTTTTAAACAGTTTTCGCTGTACTTAATTTAAAAAGGCTGGCGGTGCAGAAAAACCCGGAAATGCGTAGAGGAAACGCGATGCTACCAAGCCGCCAATCACAATCTTCGGTCCGCGTCGCCGCGACGCGTAGTTACATTTTTGAGGAGGTTGCGCGTCAGGTTACGGCGAAGGGTACGGGGAAGGGCACGCGTCTGTGCGTATGCTACGCCGTACTACGCGCGCAAACCGACGCAGAAGTTAAATGCCTTTAGCAGGCTTCTGTTATCTGAAATGGAAAACTGTAAAAACATGCAGGTGTTACTGTTTCCTAAATTATTATTTCTAAATGATATGCAGATCTGTGCAAGATAACAGCTCAAACACACACACACACACAAAATGCATGGTAGGCAAAGTAAGCAAAAAATCCCCAGATGATCTGTCTCATTGTCTATATAATGTATAATCTGTAGCCTTATGGGGGTGTTTCAGGTAAACTATTTAATTATAATCTACACAGTGCGAAAGAACGTGTTTTGATAGAATGCAAGAGAATAAGACATTCATACAGATTGGAGCATTATGATCCAGCTGGGATTTACAGACAGAGAGAAGTGTACTCTCTAATCCAGGCAGGTGTTGAAGTAGCGTGAGTGTGTAGACAGTCGAAGGGAATCATGAGAGTCAAAAACATGCTTACAAATGTTTTCATCTGTATTTCTTTTCATTCCAACTCACTCTCACACACCTCCCCTTGTACATGGTGCTGTGATTTGCCTTAAATAAACTCATTAGAGCAGGTTATCTTATTGTCAATACTGTATAGTCTATAACCTTATAAGGGTGTTTCAATAAATAAAGATCTCTCAGGTGAGTAAATGTCCCTGTTTAAATGAAACATTTTGTCAAATGCTGCATCCAAGACCACCAAATCAAGATCATTTTCAGGAAACAGTGCCATTTGTCTCTGAAATGTATTTATTTATTTATCATTTCATTTAAGACCATTCGAAATCTTATTTTATATAGAATAAATCTATTTTTGTATGAATGGATCAGTCCAAACATATCTATAAAAATACTGTGTTGAAATACTGAGACTCATGGGGAAAATATGATTAGATATTTAATATTGTCACATGGAATCAATGTTGGTGCCATTGAAATTCTGTTGCAGAGCGATGACATCTCAGATCATTATCTAGTCTCGTGTATACTTCATTTAGTCAAGGCTGCAAAACAAACCTCCTGTTACATATGGTTGAACTATCACTTCTACCAATACAGATTGGTTTATAAATAATCTTCCTGATCAGTTTCTACTGCTTAGCATACCAGATAGCTTAAAAGAACTCGATGTTGCAACAGAAACTATTGACTCTCTCTTTTCCAAGACTTTAGACAAGTGCTCGTTTGCGCTTAAAGAAGATTAAAGAAAAGAATCCAACACCGTGGTATAACAAGCACACATTAATGCCCTCAAGAGAGCAGCCCGAAAAATGAAGCGCAGCTGGAAGAAGGAAAAAAACTAGAGGTATTTCGCATTTCGTGGAGAAAGTGTTATTGCATACAGAAAGGCTTAAAACTGCTAGATCTGCTTACTTTTCGACTCTCTTAGAAGAGAACAAACACAACCCTAGGTATTTATTTGATACAGTGGCTAAATTTACAAGAAATAATGCTTCAACTTCAGATGTTTTCAAACACAGACTGATCTCATGAAATAGCGTATGTATGACACGCCAATTCGTATTTCCATTTTTGGCGTGCTATCAACACACATAATCACTTTTCAGCGTGTTTATGAACGCCATTGACTTAACGTTAAATTACTGTATATATAAATATATGACCTACCCCAACCCCGTCCCTAAACCTACCCGTCACTGGGGTTAATACCATTAATAAGTGCTCGCCAGATGTAGATCTAGGTTTATCTTCGTTTCGCTCGGACATTTAACGGTGTGTACATACACGCGGAATCACTCGGACATAAACGGCGTAAACATACACGCATACACGCGGATAGCTCAAAATGCGTATAGATAACACGCCACTTGACTTGAAAGTGGCGTGTATGTTTACGCAAAAGTCATGTTGTCAAACAGCACAGCAGTAATGACTTCATGATGAAGAGATGAAGAATTGTCTAAACTTTTTAAATAATCAAAATCAACAACGTGTTAGACCCTATATACTAAGCTACTGAAAAGATGATTCCAGAAGTTATAGATAATCTTCTTAATATTATCAATTCATCATTGTCATTAGGATACATACCAAAAACGTTTAAGCTGGCTGTTATTAAACCTCTTATTAAAAAAAAACACAACTTGATCCTAAAGAGTTAGTTAATTACAGATTAATTTTGAATCTATCAAAAATACTAGAAAAGGCCTCACAACTGTGTTCCTTTTTAGATAGAAATGATGATATCTGCGAGGATTTCCAGTCAGGATTTAGACCGTATCAGTACTGAGACTGCTCTCATTTAAGTTACAAATGCTTATCATCCAATCGTGTTTGTATCTCTCTATTAATGTTACTGGATCTTAGTGCTGCATTTGATAATATCGACCACAACATTCTTTTAAATAGACTCAAAAATTAAGTTGGCATTAGTGGATTTGAATTAGCATGGTTTAAATCAAACTTATCTGTTATTTTTCAATTGTAGTCTTTTACAAAGGTATCTGAAATAATTAACTAAATGTAATGTATTATGTCAAAAATATATATTTTTCAATACAATATTTCAGATACTGAAATATCTGAAACGCTTCTAATACTCATTTTCACAGAAAAGATACACAAACCTGCCTCCCTTCACTTGATTCATTTGCTCCAGATTAATATTGTTGGTGTTACAGGGCTTGAATTTTGGCGTAGGATTGCATGTAATGCGCATCATTTTACTCATTCCCGCAGATTTTGTGCTCACACCCAAAGTTTGTGCACATAAAGCCGCCTCTTCGAGTATTCACATAAACATAGTCAGGTATGTTTTAAGTGAATGTAAACAGTTGAGAACGAAAAAGCATGCGTAATAAAATAATGGATCCATGCGTCAGTGACAGCAGCCTTATACACCTGCTGCCAAATTATGAGATAATAATCTTAAAAATCTATATGGCAGTTTCCCCCCTGGTATCGATGTCAAAATTGTGGCCAGTGAAAATGCTAGCACCTTTAGAAAATCACTGCCACAGTGGCTGGTGAGCAAAAAAGTTAATGTTAAGCCCTGATTATATTTAATATTTGATACTGTAGCATGTGCACGTGTGTTGGTGTATGTGCTAAAAGCATTAGTATGGGTGTGCTTGTGTGTGAAATGTGTTTGTGTGTAGTACAAAAGCTCTAACAAAGCAGAGATGATCGTAATTAACTAAATGAGATGAAACTTTACCTGAGGGTAGAGAACAGTGCCGCCGCTCCCACCACGCGCATCACGCGCTGTGCGTAGGGCACCAAGTGCTGAGGGGGCACCAAAAATAGCCTAATGAAAAATCAATCATCAAACTTCTTGTTATAATCAGATTCAGCGCGTTCTTCATCTTCAATCCGCAGCTGCGCCGACTCCGAGCAGAGAGCAGAGCACGTCAGAAACAGAGGACAGGGTGTGTGTGTGTGTGTGTTCATCTTAGCCTCATTGGTCTGTCACTGCTCGTCAATGTCAGAATATTTGAGATGACCAATCAAATCAAAGTAGTAGGCGGGCTTTATGTTCACAGACGCTGAGCGCGAATTTTAACAGTGCAACTCGACGCTTCAGTGTACGGTCAAGTGCGAGATAAGATGTAAGTAGCGAAACTTAACTTTATATATTTGACAGTTTTTTTAGGTCATAAATGTTAAACTAATGACAAAAAATAATTAGGCAAACTATTATAGTTTTGTCTATTTTCGCCATTTTGAACTGAAAATAGGCCTATGTAACATGTAGCCTAGTGTTTAGGCTTCTGTCATTGTGAGGGGAAACATGAACAAAGCCGTTTTCATCATGTTAGGCACAGGATTAATAATGAATGTGTACATATTGAGAATAAAATACAAATTGTAGCCTTTAGTAAATTAAAAAAGCCAACTTTAGGAGGGGAACAGACAGGGCAAGATAAAAACAAAGAGAAATAGAGTGTGATGCTGATGAGGAGAGAAAAATAATCAGCTGCCCACTGACATGGTTTTAAAGCTGTTGTTATCGATTTTTTTTTTTTGTGCCTTCACAACATCTTAAAATGCACATCTGTAGTTCAGAGAAATCCAAAATTTTCTCAGGGAAACCCCAAACCCCCCTAACTAACCTGCCTCAAATTCGGGACCACAGTGATTATAAAACTATGAAACTAGTTAATAGTAAGCATTAGACCCTAAACTAAAAACTTTTTTACTTTTTACTTTTTTTTATAAATCATACCCTCATTGAAAATCCTCAGGAAATTTTCAATTTCCTCAAAGGAAAATCCTAAATGAAAATATATTTTTTTAGGGGGGTGGGGGGGGGGGGGCATCATAATGGAATTATGCTTAGGGCACCAAAATGGCTAGCAGCGGCACTGGTAGAGAAAGAGAGAGGTTATTCGTCCCTAAGCAGAATGCTAAAGAGAGTGATACACTAGTTCTTAACTCAGACGCACATACATTGCCACACCGAATGCACATCTGTTATTATCATCCTCCAGTGATTGTCCTTGAGTAAGAACAGAAGTTTATCTTTAAAGACAGCTGGGGAGATCTCTTTTTCTCTATGGCAGTCTTTCTATTTTACGCTATCTTCCTTCATAATCTTGATGGTCCTCTAATCTAACCCTTGATATGTTGAGTGACTCATTCATCATACAGCAATGCATTCATGTTTCATCTAGAAATATTGAGATAATATCATCTAGAGGGGCGGCAGTGGCTCAGTGGTTCATGTAGATTGTCTACAAATCGAAAGGTTGGTGGTTCAATCCCCGGTTCCACCTGACCAAGTGTCGAGGTGTCAATGAGCAAGACACCTAACCCCAACTGCTCCCGACGAGCTGGATGGCGCCTTGTACGGCTGACACCGCCGTCGGTGTATGAATGTGTGAGTGAATGGGTGAATGAGAGGCAAAATGTAAAGCGCTTTGGTGGCCATAGGGTCTATGAAAGCGCTATATAAATGCAGTCCATTTACCATTTACCATATTTTGTCGTATGACACCAGGAAATGAGTTTTCAAACACACATACACTTGTGAGTCTCGAACACACAAGCTCACCAGCTAATCCCCTGTAATAACACAAACTCACACACATCGCCTCAAAAGCAACACCTGAAATAAGAATCAGAGCCTCAAGCTCTCATTGGCAATCCAAGCGCCCATGTTAAGTCTCTGGGGAAACACACAGCCAAAGAATGAGTAAGAGAGAGAGAGTGGACACGAGGGCTTTCAGGCTGTCTAACCCCAGCTAGACAAACCAGACATCCTTTAGGGTATGACAAATCCCACCTCAGGTTTTAATGGATACAGAAAACACTTTATTCAAGATAAGACAGAATCAAACTCCAGGTGTTATGGCAGAATTAGACACACAGACAGATTTGCTGCTTGTATTATTAGTTATACAAAATATTTTTTCCTACATATAAACTGAAAAGTATAATTTCTCATTTTCTTAGAGGCAGGCAATGTTTCATATTGCGCTGTGATTGGCTCATAACAGTGACATTCTGATGTAAGGAAAGGAGGTGTAATTTAAATGGGATAATAATGCCAACCCCTCATGCTTGCAATAGGTCGTACTATTTAATAACAGTGTAAACAACTTGCAAACTTGCACATTATCATCATTTTCAGTCTTGTTTGAATCAAAATGAGCTTAAAATGAATCTTAAATGCTTGGTGTTAATGGTTTTAGTGATCACTCAGCTCAGTTAAATTAATGCTACAGCTCCTTTAATGATGACAGCCGCTGTGTTTACAGAGGATTTAATGACTAATGGACAGGAAAAGTGACTATTAATAATAATAGCAGACCACCAGGAGTCAAAATATGAAATGGATATGTATGGCAGGAGTCGGTTGTGAGGGCTCCAAACGAGTTCACTTGATTTAAAATACAATTTCAGTCCATATCCTTAAATTATATTTTCTTAAAAACGTGTTAGGTTGACATTTCAAAGAAGACAAATCTGAAGAG
The DNA here is from genome assembly GCA_036326025.1 of Chrosomus eos. Classification (NCBI taxonomy): domain Eukaryota; kingdom Metazoa; phylum Chordata; class Actinopteri; order Cypriniformes; family Leuciscidae; genus Chrosomus; species Chrosomus eos. The sequence goes on along the minus strand of CM070818.1, from coordinate 42,073,703 downwards.
TGTCTCTCATGTTAATCACACTTAGACATTTGTAGAGGTCATATTATCCTTTTAGACAAGCCAACGGCAAATACACACCCACACACAGCGCACACAAATTACCGCTGTAATATTAAAATGTTTCTGACCAGACAGGATGCAACCGAATGAATGTTTGTTTAAAGGATGAATAAACCATGCAGAGCCTGTGTGTGTGTGTGTGTGAGTCAGAGCTGATGCACACATGTTGTGTGGTGTTTATGGAAAGTGAGTCACGTGCTCTGTACAAGGGGGCTAATGCAGTTAAACGCACACCAGCATGGAGGCGGAGACAGTGAAATAAGCATCTATGACTCACAAAGGGCCTCCCTTCTCCATCTTTCTCCCTTTCTCTCTTTCTCAGTGTTGTTATAAAAAGATTTATGTGTGTTTGACATCCAGGGGCAATCAAATGTTGAAACGGTTCACTCATAGGAAGTTTGGTTTACTGCTTAGTAGGGGGCTGGAAATAGAAAATAAAAAAAAATGTTTAGGAAGCAATTTCCCCATTCCGTTCACCTCACCTTGCCTCTCTCTCTCCGTCCCCTTCTCCTACCCCCTGTCGTGACAGAGCGAGGGGGGCCGTTGACACAAACACAGAATGACAGAACATTCCTGGAGATGAAAGGGCACCGTGAGAACCTCAGGACCCACCACTAGAGATGACACACACACACACACACACACACACGTGTCTGTACGCACATACACGACAGACACACTTACCTGTCGTCTGCACAACGCACTCGCTGACACACACAGCCAGACCACCTGTCCTTGCGTCTACACAGCCTCGGGGATGAATTCACCCAGATAAAAAAAGAGAGAGAAAGATGGAAAAAGACAAACGAGGGGGCGATCGGACACAAGAGCAGCATTGTGGATGATCCACCTCGATTCTGGAGACCTGCAAGAGAAAGAGAATGATGCAATACTACAAAGTGACAGTGCATGGGTGTGAAGAGGAATTGAAAAGATTTAAATGAGTAGTTCACCCAAATCTCGTCATTGACTCAGCCTCATGTCGTTTCCAAAACCCATATGAGTTTCTTTCTTCTGTGGAACACAATAGGAGGATTTTGAAGAATTGTATTGGTCGTCCCCTGCAATTATAATGAAAGGGGACTGAGGATTTAAAAGCTTAAAAAAAGAATGCAAAAGCACAAAATGTCATAAAAGTGGTCACACAAAGCTGCTGTATGACTTCAAGACTTTGAAATATAACTCACAATTCATATAAATCAGACTTTTTGACTACTTGTGTTATTTCTTAAAGCAGTAGTGTGCAAGTTTTGCCTGTTTTTCACCATCTATGTTTGGTATGGAAGCTTGTTTCTGCCACAGAATAAAAAATAAAAAACGTAATTGCGACTTTCTCAGATTTTCACTATAAAAAGCCAGAATTGCGTTAAATAAAGTTGCAATTGCGTATAACACGTAATTGTGTGAGTTATAAAGTCAGAATTGTGAGACATACTGTATACTCGCAATTCTGAGAAAAAAAGGTAATTTTTTCCCCCTCAAAATTTGACATAACTTGTAACTGCAAGTTTATATCTCACAATTCTGAGAGAAGACAACAGATTTGCGATATGAACTTGCAATTGCGCGAGAAAAAACGGAACAGTTTTTACAGAACAGTAAAAATTCAGAATCACAAGCGATAGTTTTTCGTGAGCACGCAAAAGTTTCTTGTGAGCACGTGAAAGTCTGTATAGTTTTATTTTTGCAAAGGTCCCTTTAGGGGCTTGATATAAACAAGCTTCAATAGTTGTGCAATTGTAGTTATTTGCTTTATGTGGGCTGAGCATCTGCATGGATGAATCTAATGTTTTGCGGTGTATCTATTTTGATCTTCACTGTGCATCGGAATTACAGTTTTTGTGTCTTAGATATATCCAAAATAAGCTAGCACAAAGCAACTTAAATTTATCATAATGACCATAGCAAAGCGATAAAAAAGCACAACAAACGGAACTCCATAACTGTATGGATTAAGCGAATTGCTAATTACCCAATGAACCATTTAAATGTCTAACCTGTCCAGCAGAAAAAACAGCCATTTCTGCAATTCAGCCACTTAGCAGGCAGCGTCCGCGCACACAGGTACCTCAAAACTGATTTCGAACAGACTTTTGAGGGAGCGTAACGGTCAAGTCATCATCGTTTATATAGCGCTTTTAATAATGTAGATTGTTTCAAAGCAGCTTTACAGAGACAAACATATAATTTAAGGTAACAAAGAATGGTTTGGTTTTATAGCGGTTCTTGAATAATGTTGTTTCCAGCCAATGTCAGTTTTAATTGATTCACTTCCGTCGAAATGATCATTTGTTATTAAATTAGGGGCCGCTAAGACGACGCCGTTTCTCTTAAATAGACTTTAAACGCGAACCTGTGATAAACGCTGATGGCGTTCACATGCACATTAAGAATTGACTCTATAGTTATGTGCGTTTGAATGTATGTGCGCTGGTTTGTAATTCGCTACAAACCATGCCTAAACAAACTACTTGTCTTGCCTATGCAGAATTTTATTTTATTTTATCATTTCGGGTAGGTACGCGAAACCGGAACTTCATAGCGCTTACCTGTAGAGTGGAATAGGGATCCTCCATAGGGAGAGGCTAGTTGGCACTTCAGCACTGCGTTGGCATCGGGTCCAGGCGAAGGTCCTTCGTCAGATCTGGAAACGGCCTGGATCCGGTAGGCTGCAGGAAAACCTCGGGATAAACAAAGACACTAAATTAGCGTAGATGCCATTCTTCTTATGATGTAATGAGTACATCAGGATTTAAGGGAAGTGTTCCCGCTTCCGGCTGACCTAATCTATGCAGCCTAACATTTAATTATAGAAGTTGATAATGTATTATGTGAATGCTAGGTCAAAGAGATGTGTTTTTAGTCTAGTTTTAAACTGACAGACTGTATCTGCTTCCCGGACAATGGTAGGAAGATTGTTCCAAAGTTTTGGTGCTAAATAGGAAAAGGATCTACCACCAGCAGTCGATTTTGATATTCCAGGTATTATCAACTGGCCGGAACTTTGAGATCGCAATAGACGTGAAGGACTATAATGCGTTATCTACAGTAAAACAGAGTGAGCTTTGGGGAAAACTAAGTGAATATTTAATGACTACAATAGTAATTTATCGGTAGAAATGACATCATAAGTGGAAAACATTGATAAAAATGTACATTTAACACAAACTGACGACCAGCTGCAAATTTCAGATGCAATCTTTATTTTAGCTCAACTGTCACATAATGGAAAGCACAGGATTGTGGGATATCGAAAGCAGCGAAGGATACATCTATGTTGCCTTCAAACATCGATCAGATGAAAGTATCTCAAGAGACAACAAGTGAAACTAACATTGCATTCGGACGTGCCTTGATGCCTTCCGACCTTGGAATGCGTCCTCCGAAGGGAGCATGTATCAGTTTTCGGACGCAGACTATTACAAGCTTACCTAAGGTAAGGAGAACACTGATTGGTTATGTACTTGTTCAATGCATGAATGAATGAATGAATGAGGAATTTATATAGCGCTTTCATATGTACTACTGTACACCCAAAGCACTTTCCAATCATATCAGGGAATCAATAATTGATTTAGCATAATTTTAAACCAAAAAAAGTTATGAATTGCAGCTTTTAAGTTAACTTGGATAAATCATACATGCGATAATTATTCTTTAAAAAAATCTACATATCCCATCTTACATTCAAATATCCCATCTATCCTTCCATAGATCCATCCATCATTGTATTGACATGATACCTTTGTAAAATCCTTTCTTTTGGTAGTTCCTTTGATCTTTATTTTCTTCAGTATTGTTTTCTCATCCTCACCCAGCCATGTTGCTTTATGTATGTCAGTATGACTGAGTGTAGCTTTGTGTTTCCGAAGATCAGTGCTAAGGAACTAAATATAATGTGTTTGTCTGAATGCAAGCGTGTGTATGTGTAAAGATGGAAGAGAGGCCGCATGCAATATATAGATTTTCTTGTATATGATATACAAATCACACTGCAAAAATGATATACAAATCACACTGCAAGCTGAGAGACAGTATCTAAATGAAAGCCACTGGAAAAGGAAAGAGAAGAATAATGAGAGGAAGTCTGGGAGAGGACAGGCTGTCTCATACAATGAGGAAAGGTAAAGAGAACTTAACCTTTAAGGGTAGGAAAAGAAAAACCGTCCATCTCTTCTTTCTGGATAGATGAAGGAAAGTGTCAGAGCGAGACAGAGCGGGACCTGCGGGCGAGATCTGTTTCCCAGGTCCTTTAATCCAGCTCTCCTCTCACCACTGCTCTGTTCTCTCTCTGTCTTTGTAAAGCCTGCGGCTCTCCATCATTTTCCCGCTCTGGATATTGTTGCCAAACAAGATGGAAGAGCTCAAGGAATCTGGAGAACGCAAGAGACGTGGGGGGGAAAAGGCAGGATAGTTTGATGAGAGATAACGGCCCAAGAGGATTTCATCATTGGCTGACCTCAAAGACCTCTATATAATAACTGAAGAAAGAAAGTCATGTGTGTGTGTGTGTGTGTGTGTGTGTGTGTGTGTGTGTGTGTGTGTGTGTGTGTGTGTGTGTGTAAAAGACATTGTAGTTACGCCATACAGGGGCTAACAGGGCTTTGCTAACCTTTGTGATTTTAACAGTGAAAGATTAAAAATGCTATGGTAAAAAAATGCTATATTTGTAGGTTCCCTTACTATAAAGTGAAAACTGTAATAGATCTAACAGGGCATTTGTACAGTTTTAAGAAGTGAAAAGAACAGTAATCCTACAATTTACAGTGAACAAACGTCAACTGACAACTGATAATTGCCTGGGTGACACTTTACATTGGATGGTATTTTATTCATATAATTATGTTTCTTTTTGGTTTTGTACATTAGCTATGTACAGGTTCATTGGTACATTTATGTTTAATGATGTTCAATTATTGTTGACTTTCATTATTTTAGTTATAAAATAATGTTTGTTACCATGCTGGTGTCAGGGTTTGTGCAGGTGCTGAAGACGAGGACACGAAAGCTTCAATATAAATGTTTTAATAAACAAAATGAAAAACTTTCCACACTTAAACAGGAACAATAACTCCAGGAAATCAGAAACACAACCACACATGGACGACGACCAACAAACACTGAGGGAAAACACAGGGCTTAAATGAACAGGGACTAATGGGATGATTAACAGAAAACAGGTGCAGGGAATTTCTAATCAGACATGGCGGGAAAACTAACAGGACTGAACCAAAAGTCACAAAAGACGGGGGAAACAAGATCTCAAAACAGAACTAAACACATTGAAAATATGACAATCGTGACAGTACCCCCCCCTCTCCGAAGGCGCGACCTCGCGCCGTACAACATCCAAAGGGGTGGGAGGGTGGGCGCCCTGGAGGCTGACGAGGGCATGGTGTAGGTCCAGGAAGCCTCCAGGGCGGAGCAGGCTGTGGGCGTGGCCACGGCGGTGCAGGTTGTGGGCGTGGCCACGACGGTGCAGGCTGTGGGCGTGACCAAGGCGGAGCAGGCTGTGGGCGTGGCCAAGGCGGAGCAGGCTGTGGGCGTGGCCAAGGCGGAGCAGTCTGTGGGCGTGGCCACGACGGTGCAGGCTGTACCTCGGGCGTCCAGGGCGGAGCTGTGGGACCCTCGGGCGTCCAGGGCGGAGCTGTGGGACCCTCGGGCGTCCAGGGCGGAGCTGTGGGACCCTCGGGCGTCCAGGGCGGTGCTGTGGGACCCTCGGGTGGCCATGGCGGTGAGGACCCTTCGGGTGGCCATGGCGGTGAGGACCCTTTAGGTGGCCGTGGTGGTGAAGACCCTTCAGGTGGCCATGGCGGTGCAGACCCTTCAGGTGGCCTTGGCGGTGCAGACCCTTCAGGTGGCCATGGCGGTGCAGACCCTTCAGGTGGCCATGGCGGTGCAGACCCTTCAGGTGGCCATGGCGGTGCAGATCCTTCAGGTGGCCACGGCGGTGAAGATCCATCAGGTGGCCACGGCGGTGTAATTTTTCCAGGCCTCCGTGGATCTTTGGCCGGCCACGGCGAAGGCGTATAGCGCCCCCCCAAAATTTTCTTGGGGAGGACAGGCTCATGATCGGGAACTGACTTGACATCAACGGGCGCTGGGTCAACGGGCTCTGGGTCTGGGTCAACGGGCTCTGGGTCTGGCGCTGGGTCAACGGGCTCTGGCTCTGGCGCTGGGTCAACGGGCTCTGGCTCTGGCGCTGGGTCAACGGGCTCTGGCTCTGGCGCTGGGTCAACGGGCTCTGGCTCTGGCGCTGGGTCAACGGGCTCTGGCTCTGGCGCTGGGTCAACGGGCTCTGGCTCTGGCGCTGGGTCAACGGGCTCTGGCGCTGGGTCAACGGGCTCTGGCTCTGGGTCAACGGGCTCTGGCTCTGGGTCAACGGGCTCTGGCTCTGGGTCAACGGGCTCTGGCTCTGGGTCAACGGGCTCTGGCTCTGGGTCAACGGGCTCTGGCTCTGGGTCAACGGGCTCTGGCTCTGGGTCAACGGGCTCTGGCTCTGGGTCAACGGGCTCTGGCTCTGGCGCTGGGTCAACGGGCTCTGGCTCTGGCTCTGGGTCAACGGGCTCTGGGTCTGGGTCAACGGGCTCTGGGTCTGGCGCTGGGTCAACGGGCTCTGGCTCTGGCTCTGGGTCAACGGGCTCTGGCTCTGGCTCTGCCGCTTCATGGGACTCGGAACTGGACGGGGCCAGCACATCGGGGGACTCGGAACTGGACGGGACCAGCACATCAGGGGACTCGGAACTGGACGGAACCAGTATTTCGGGGAGCTTGGGGCTGGGCTCAGGTTCTGGCGGGCAGGCGACAGGCTCAGGCTCTGGCGGGCAGGCGACGGGCTCAGGCTCTGGCGGGCAGGTGACGGTCAAAGGCTCAACTGGGCTGGACGGGACCAGCGGCGAAGGCTTGACTGGGCTGGACGGGACCAGCGGTGAAGGCTCTGGGGGAAGAAGCTCAGGAAGGTCGGCAAACGGGTCAGGCTCTGGCGTGCATGTAATGGGCTCAGGCCATACTGGACTCGGGATCACCTGAACTCGGTCACATCCCCTACTACGACCTCCACGGGTCCCACGAAATATGGCCATCCGGGTGCCTACGAAGGCCTGCTTCCAGCTCTCCATTTTTTTTTTTTGTTATGGTTGGTCGTTCTGTCAGGGTTTGTGCAGGTGCTGAAGACGAGGACACGAAAGCTTCAATATAAATGTTTTAATAAACAAAATGAAAAACTTTGGTAACACTTTATTTGAAGGGGTGTGCATAAGACTGACATGACACTGTCATAAACATGACATAACACCTGTCATAAACATGAAGGAGTCTTTATGTATGCTTATGACTGTTGTCATTAAGTGTCATTCGGTAAATTATGGCACTTTTAATGCAAAGTTGACATTGTTTAAAATGTCTTTGTTATGACAACTTGACATTAACAAAGACAAAAAATGTCTTTGTTATGACAACTTGACATTACCCAAGACAAAAATGTCTTGATTATGACAACTTGACATTAACAAAGACGGAAATGTCTTTGTTATGACAACTTAATATTAACCAAGAAATCATAACCTGTCAACCTGTCACAAATATGTCATAACAGGTCTAATTATCAAACTTCAAGCATTTTGCAGTGTAATAACCCTTAATGACATCTTTATAACTAGTACAATGTGTTCCACTTTACTTGAGGACAAGTAAAATATTCATGACACAGTTATAATGGTGTCATGACGGCCAAAGTTGTCACAGGTTGACAGGTTATGATTTCTCGGTTAATGTCAAGTTGTCATAACAAAGACATTTCCGTCTTTGTTAATTTCAAGTTGTCATAATCAAGACATTTTTGTCTTGGGTAATGTCAAGTTGTCATAACAACGACATTTTAAACAATGTCAACTTTGCATTGAAAGTGTCATAATTTACCGAATGACACTTAATGACAACAGTCATAAACATTCATAAAGACTCCTTCATGTTTATGACAGGTGTTATGTCATGTTTATGACAGTGTCATGTCAGTCTTATGCACACCCCTTCAAATAAAGTGTTACCTAAACTTTCCACACTTAAACAGGAACAATAACTCCAGGAAATCAGAAACACAACCACACATGGACGACGACCAACAAACACTGAGGGAAAACACAGGGCTTAAATGAACAGGGACTAATGGGATGATTAACAGAAAACAGGTGCAGGGAATTTCTAATCAGACATGGCGGGAAAACTAACAGGACTGAACCAAAAGTCACAAAAGACGGGGGAAACAAGATCTCAAAACAGAACTAAACACATTGAAAATATGACAATCGTGACAGCTGGTGTATTTAACCATGTCCATGTGCATAATCTATGTTAGCATTTACCTCAGATTGTGAAAAAAGGTATTTGTGATCATAATGCGTCTCTTTTACCACCAGTATCATTATGGTAATTATAAGAATATTATATAGATATAGTATATTACAGATTTTTTGTAGTAATTTTTTCAAATGAAAAACAAAGTATCTGTACGCTTGTGTCTTCTTAATAAATTATTGCTTTTTTATGCAACAAAGCACGATTAGATCAATACAACTTTTCGGCAATCAGCCTTCAGTGAATCATGAATTATCAGTATTTTAAACAATTGAAATATCAATAGCATATCAGTTACTGAAATATTTCTTTTTAACTGTAAATTTAAGTAAAACCTAAAATGCCCCTACTGAGTAATATTAATGTACTTAGTGTTAGGAACAGGGTTTGTTTTAGGGTTAATTGCATGTAACTGTGCATGATTTACTATTATTACTACAACCTGTAACATTTGTAACAAGGATTAAGCGTTACTGCCATTTTTACCCTACATTTCAGTTTTTTTTTCTTTTTTTTCAGTGAAGGGAAAGATTCAAGAGTATATGGGACGTGAAAGAATGCTGTAAATGTCTACTACTGTTAAAGTCAGAACATGTTAAGGGTACTAATGAGTTATAAAGCCCTTTCACATGAGCCACAGGGGTTCAGTGCACAGCTTTGACCTCCACATGAAAAGTGTTGTGGATAGCATCATAGAAGGATTTCATGAGGTTGCTAGATAGCAAGAGGGCAGCAAACTGTGACACTGTGTAGCATGATGCTTTAATCCATAGAACACAACCGGACGTGGATGAGTCGTTTGAAAAGGCTTTCGCTTTTCAGAGCTTTTTACAGTAACATGTGCATCTGTTGCCAGCAAGTCACACGTTAATTACTTGATTTTTACATTAATTTGCTGTAAATACCATTTACATAATTACACTGTAGGAAAAAAAGTAAATGGCAATGGCATTATCCATGAAGTTTACAGAAATTTCCTTTAAGCCTAAAATGCAACACGCAAAGCATGATTTAAAATAAGGGTGAAACACCTGTGAAAAAGCAATATGGAAAGATGTCCTCATAACCGTCTACTACAGTATCGCATCAGGCAGTGCATTGTAGTCTCCTTGAGGAAAATTTTGATTCATTCATTGCTATAGGAGAGGAAGAATTTTCTAAACTCGTTAAATTATCTAAAACGACAACATGTATATTAGACCACTAAGATATTGAAAGAGATGCTTCCAGAGGTCATATATCCTCTTCTTAATATCATTAATTCATCTTTATCATTAGGATACGTACCAAAAACTTTTAAGCTGGCTATGATTAAACCGCTTGTTAAAAAAACACAACTTGATCCTATAGAATTAGTCAATTACAGGCCGATCTCGAATCTGTCGAATCTCGTATCCTCACAACCATGTTCCTTTTTAGAAAGAAATGATACATGCGAGGATTTTCAATCACGATTTAGACCGTACCATAGTACTGAAACAGCTTTCATTAGAGTCACAAATTATTTGCTCTTACCATCGTGGTTTTATCTCTCTATTAGTGTTACTCAATCTTAGTGCTGCATTTGATACTATTGACCACAAAATTCTTTTAAATAGACTCGAAATTGATGTTGGCATTAGTGGAATTGCATTAGCATGGTTTAAATAATACTTATCTGATCATTATCAGTTTGTAGCAGTAAATGAAGAGATTACTGCTATCGATCACAAGTTCAGTATGAAGTACCACAAGGCTCAGTACTAGGACCATTGCTGTTCACTCTGTACATGCTACCCTTAACAGATATCATTAGGAAGCATGGCATTAGTGTTCACTGTTATGCTGATGATACTCAGCTCTATATTTCTTCACGCCCTGACGAAACTTACCAATTCACAAAATTAACGGAATGCATTAGCCTGACTTTGTCATACTCATATTCTAGTCAAAATGTGAGTCTGATACTGCTCCATAGGGCTTTGATTATGAGGCGTGTCTTAACCGAACCAGGAAAAAAAACCCCTCTGCACTCAATTGGATAGACCTACAACCAATCAGAGCAACGCAGTAAGTGACGTATGTTGAGCGACGCATAGTTGTCAACAGAACTCAACTGCAAAAGCACTCTGGAAAAAGTATTAAATAATAATGAGTGTTAACGATCTTTGCCAGTGTTGCAAAAAGAATTTAAGGATTCGTGGAGTACTTGCAAACACGAAAAGCATTTTTGAAAGAAATACGTTTGATGATGTGATGATTACTGCAGATCATCTGTCCATCATCGTATAAAGCCATTGTCCATTGTTAAAAAGCCAAAACAATCTTTGTTGCTGTGATTTCCTGTTGTCACTGTGGAGCTACTTTGAGGCAGTCTGTATTGTTAAAAGCGCTATATAAATGAAGGTGACTTGATTATTAAAACAGTACATTGTGCCCTTTTTATGGACTTTTCTTAGAGTGTAGACATTAAGGAAAACTTTTGTTTTTGTTTAACATAATTTTTTTTCTTGTTTCAGTTTTGAAACGGTTGACAGCAATTTAAAAAAAACGGCGTATTCTGACAAAAATATTTTTCTTTTTTCAAGGAACAAAAAAATAAGGTATTGTTATAGTAAATGTTATAGCAGCAGCAGATTCAATTTGGAGGGCTCTTAAAAGCATGAAATTGACTTGTTTTTCCCCCGTCTGCTGCATTTGACGAGTGATCGGTCACATGACAAATGTACCCGAAACAAACATGGCAGCCTCCAGGTCACGTACACCTGAAGGGTTCCTTAACAAAGCATCTGCCTTTGAGATGAATAAAAATTTTAAGGGGAAGCAGATGACAGGTTGTGGCTATAATCATTATGCAATCAGTGATGAATCAGTGATTATACATATCACAGTTTAGTATTTATTAGATATTAAATCCTATATTTACCCTGCAGATACTGAGTAAATACTGTATATCATCACCTTCATTTCTCCTTGGATTAAGGTAGGCAATGTTTTTCATAAACACTTTTTTGTTATAGCCTACTGGTTGTAAATCTCTTCACGTCCTAAAAAAAACAAACAAAAAAAAAAAACAATAGAAGTGGTCTAAATATAAAAAATAAAAAAGTACATAACTTCTGTGGAAGTCTCTTTACCAAAAAAAAAAAAACTGTTTGTCCAACAGGATGCCCTACCTGCCAGTCAACCTGTCTTTCCATACCTCCGTGCATCTTGCTCGCACAAACATCCCCTATATCAGCTGTATCAGATGTAAAAACAAAACCTTGCATTACAGTAAGTGTATTGTGATTGTCAAAACATTTGGTAACTAAACAGAATTTTATTAAGTTTAGTGACAACTAGTGCTGTCAGTTAAACGCGTTCTTAACAGCGTCAATTTTTTTTTATCGTGAGATTAAAATTATTTTTGGCATAGCAAACTTTGTAGTTTTTTTCACATGCTGTGGCAACCATAGACATCATATAGACGCCCTATCTACCGCCTATTGGCGCGGACGAGCCGTGGGGCCGCCATCATAAACCGGTCACCCGCTCCGCTCAGTGTAATCTGTATGGCAAGTGCAATGAGCTGTCAGCGCATTTAATTAATCATACCAAACTGATTTTCACGCAGGTTTTTTTGCTGCAAAGGTCATACAGTTAGCTACGATACAGGACACATTGAATATTTTATTCACAAAATACAACCAATAGTAATGTTAAATGTTAAATCTTACTTGTGAAATCTTACAGAGTGATGGTCTGCCGATTTGAGAGGAATATGCTGCACAGTGCTCTGGCATCTACTGCTGCTATGCAACGCAAATAGGAGCATGACCGGTTTAAGATGGCGGCCGCATTTCTTGTGCCACAGCGGCCAATAGGGCGTCTAGTTCTATATGATGTCTATGGTTGCAACAACTAGTAACGTTAGAAAAACTTCAACACCACTAGCTAGACCGGAAACAAAACAACAGGCACACACTTGTTTGGGCTTGAGAGCGGACCAAAGAGTAGTAGGGCAGGCTAACGTTACATCAGAGAATGTCTAATAAGGGGAGAACTGGCACTGTCTGGTTACTTCCGGTTTCTGGACTGGCTGCAGTTACATGTCTCTCTCCATGCGGGGGCGCTCGCTCGCGAGTGCAGAATGAATGGGAGTCTATGGGGTTTCACCCCCAGAAATCCACTTTTCTCAGGATGTAATTTTTTGTCAAGTAATTTGAAAGTTGCATTCAAAAGGGAGGGCAAAGATAATACACTCTGCTGAAAATTGCATTTTTAAGTTCACTTATCTGTTCTAAAAATCAGTTCAAACATGTGATGAAGTCACACAGTAGCAGAATGCTAGCGTGTTCTGGCCAACAACGGCCTAACCTGTAAGAAATCGAAAGGACATAAGTACTCGTTCATTCGACTTTTGGCCTATAATCTATATTGAACTTGCGGAATCAGCAATAAAATCTGCGTTTATTCAACGACAAGCAGGAGAAAGAGATACATTTAGCCGTTTTACTCCATAGACTCCCATTCATTCTGCGCTCGCTCGCGATCACCTCCAGTGGAATTCGAATGGAACTGCAACCAAAGATGATACAACGGGGCTAATAGGAAGTGCCCAGGCTTTCCGTAGTCGGGCTTTGGTTACATTTCGAGTGGATGGTGAGTGCGAGACGCCGAAATGGATGCCAATAAGATTCTGAATGGAAAGTTTACTTTTAAAAAGTTGCCAGATGGTTCCATTGACAAGACCAAAGTGATCTGTGTGTTTTGTAGTTGTGAACTGAGCCATCGCAGCACGTCCAGTCTGAAATACCATTTGATGGACAAGCACACACACAGCCGATGCGAATTCTCCACCCCCTCGTCAAAGCCAGGCGACAATGAATGACTTCAGACTGAAGCACATGGATACCGCAACTAAGAACAAACTTACTGCCGATCCACTTTTCCATGTTGATAAGAGCATTAAAATGAGAAAAAAATGGACAAAAAGAAATTTAGACATTTAGAATAGATAAAAGTTAACTCGCAATTAATCGCGATTTAATTATGACATCAATGCGATTAATCACAATTATTTTAATCGCTTGACAGCACTAGTGACAACATGTTACTGTTGCGAATCATCAGACTCAGTGAGATCTATTTGCAGCTTTTATTAAGAATAGTCAAACCGGCAGGATAATAAACAGCAGACAGGGCAATGGAGACAATGCAGAGACAAACCAGAATGACAAGCAGAGGTCAAGACAGGCGGCAAGAAGCAAGGTCCAATAAACATTTCAAGTCGGGGCAGGCAGAGAACAATCAGAAACGAGATAAACAGTCAAAAGGTACAAAGAAAACAGGTAATAGCGCTGAGAAATGATGGCCAGGGCAAATCAAGACTGCGCAAAGAAGTGGTGTGGCACACTGTGTGGAAGTGGCTTTTATGTGTGTGTGTAAATGAGGTGCAGGTGTGTTGCGCAATCAGTCCCAGGTCAGAAGCATTATGGGAATTTGAGTTTGGTAAGGATGGTTAATATTCCGGAGACGGAGCCCTCTGGTGGTGCGGAGGAGGCGGTACGGGAGCCTGTTTACAACAATGTTTACATGGTACAACGACAGGCTACTTTTTTTTATTGTTGCTCGACACAAATGTCACAATTCAATTCTTGTGATTTGATTCCGATCTTAATTCAATATCGATTAATTGGGATAAATATTAGGTACAGATGATACATCTGTAAATATTTCTCAACAAAAAAAAAAGAATCTCACCTAATGCTGTAAACATACAGAGAGCCGTCAGCTGGTTTTATTTTTCAAAGGTTAAAAATAACAACTCAAATGAAATTGTATGCGTTTTTTATTAAAATAACGTTATAATATTTTAATGATATAAATGAAAATATAAATAAAAATATAATATGTAATATAGTGCATATATTTAGCAAAATACTCCCCTCTTTAGCTAATTTTTCTAGCCAACTTACGCATATGGTCATTAAATGCCATTCCTGAGGTAAATGTAATGTTATGTGACATATTGTTCGATCATATTGTTTTATTTTTTCTTTGCGTGAGAAAATCGGCGTGAGAGCGTGTGAAAAGTGTCAATTGCGTGAGTCTCACGCTGAATGCTTGAGAGTTGGCAGCCCTGTTATTATTGTAATATTATGTGCTTTGATACATGAGGTAATTTAACGGCGTCTCTCATATCGTGACGCTTTGCAGACTCTGCTCTGGCTGTGCGTGTTTATGTCTTTTGGAGGAGTCGTGGCTTTTGAGACGCTCTAAAGGGAGGGTGGGATCTCATGCTTTCAAAGCTAACTTGCTATTGCTAGCCTCTCTGAAGTTGCCTACCATACCTTTAACATATTCAATGATATATTCAATGATATACCTAAAAATAATGTGTTGTGAAAAAACCTTTGGCCTACAGTACAGTGAGTACACAGTTCATTAAATTCACTAACACATCCCGATTTATTAGAAGAGCAGTTCATTTCATTCAGTGCATTTGTGAGTAAAGAGATCACATGTGAGAACATATATTGTAATTCTTTATTTAATTTATTTTCAATCTTTGTTGAACATATCTCTAATATGATTACTACAAAACAACAACCGTAGACAAAGTTTAAAATGGAGGAAAAGGAAACAAAATGACAAAACAAACATACTTATAATCATGTAAATACAATGTACGATTTCAACTGAACTGCATCAACATACATAGTTAACAGAAATACAAAGACAAAACATTCCCTTTTACAACAAATTAAATGATTAAACCAATATGTATGGAGCTTTAATTCTTCAGCTTCAATAAAGAAATCCTCATCTGAAAGACTTAAGGACTGAATGCTAATGTCCTCATTTCTCCGCCCACGTACAGAATTTGAGTTTACTATAAATTACAAATTTAACAGTAATTATCTCAAAAGAACAAAAAGAAAGGCAATAGTTGTAATGATGATAGAATATAATTATGAAGCTTGCTTTGTAAGTAATAATTGCAGTCCTGTTAGTTCAACAGAAACATTCTACATAAAACCCACAAGAACCCTTACAGGTTTTTATTGGTTGAGCATTTCTCTTGTAAACATCATAGCAGTGGCATAAAAAAAACAACCCCCCCCCCCCCCCCAAAAAAAAAACCACATACAGTTTTCATGTTTAATTGAGCAGCTTCAAAGAACACGTGGGTGTCTGTATGCATCTCTGACTTTTATACACACGAAAACATATATCATATATGAACACTTTTTGCACAGGCTCATTCACACACTTCCTATCTATCACACAAAGCTAATAATTTAAGCTCAACATGTGTGAGAACCATGCGCAAGTCATATGATTTATTGAAAAGCCATTGTGAAATTGTAGAGTCTCTCTGCAGTATGCCGTTGATAAGGCAAATTCAATCAGAAAAACGAATGCATCCAAAAGCTCAATAAACAATCACCATCATCCTTTGATCTCTTCAGAATACATCAACTTTTCAATCAGTTTGAACCTTTGTATTGGGACCCTATATTGCTGTAAAAAATCCAGATTTTCTTTTGTGAATCCGTATGTATTCCACCTTGAAATGTCACAGTGAGATTTCTATATGAAACTACAATAAGGCTTATTTCAAGGTCAAGTATTAACTATCTTGTGCAGAATATCACAGACTGAAGACTTTTCCATTATTAAAGGTGCAGCAACGGTTACTCATAATTACGGTCTCTTTTTCTACAGGATTCAAATAGGGAATGTTTTAAAACGAATTCTGCTGAATGAGAAAAACACATTGCTTGAGCTATTAAGTGGGATTTATGTAAACATATTACACAGTTACATTTACAAAACATTTTGTTGGAGTATTTGTAAAATGAAGCTTCTCTTTGCTGCCCCACAGACATATGTTTTGCAATTGTTTACTTCATTATTGCTTATGTAATGACTTGCTGTTCACTTCCAGTGGAAGCACATACCTGAGAGCTCCCGTGGTGCAAAGGTGATAGAGTGATTAAAAAGAGGAAGAGAGGAGAAAGAAATAAGGAATTTGTTGTGCAGTAACTTTGAAAAGCATTATAATAACACATTTACCACAGTACATTAGCTACACTCACATTCCTCATAATGAGCTAGTCCAAAATAATGGCTGGTTTTGAATATTCAATTATTGTTGATTATTTTATACATCTGAATATCTTATGTGTTCATGATTAATCAACTTTATTGCTTTTGGCAAGATCTGCAGTATGATGTTATCATGCCGACACTGTGCTTAATGTGCATCTACTAGAATAGTCGTTTGTATTAATATTTTTAGACATTTGAACATTTTACGTTCCACTAACATGACATTAATATGAAACTGCTGTTCCTCTTTAAACTTACAACTTGCAGTGTTTTCTCTCTCTCTCTCTCTCTCTCTCTCTCTCTCTCTCTCTCTCTCTCTCTCTCTCTCTCTCTCTCTCTCTCTCTCTCTCTCACAAACACACACACACACACACCACACACACACACACCACACACACACACACACACACACACACACACACACACACACACACACACACACACACACACACACACACACACACACACACACACACACACACACACACACACACACACACACTTAAATCCCGTTATGTTATTGTCATCTGGATTTATAATGAATCGTGTTAATCTTAATATGTTGTTATTAATTGACTTTAAAAACAATAATAACACTGGAATGATCTGTCTGTAATGTCGGTGTCATGTGTCCTCCTTTCCTCAAGCCTGTAAGTAAATTCAGTTTCCTGAGTGTATTAACAGAGCGATAACTGAATATAAGTGAATCACAAAAGGCTTCTGTGGTTTCTAGTTACATGCTATAAATGCTTCATCTATATGCTTCTTTTTTTAATCAAACAACAGCCAAAAAATTATTCTGACTCTGAAAGCTCAGGAGAGTTTTACACCACGTTAGAATCATCAGCCAATACCACCAATCCACCAAATTACAAGATCAGTCAAAAAATGAATTCTAGAAAAGAACCTTAAACCTCTGAAGCTTTTACATTTTATTCGGTTATTTCCAGGATGAGGTCATCCCCTTCCAGGCTGCTGTCGGGATTGACATGCACCTTGGATATTATGCCTGAGATTGGCGAGTTGACGACAGTCTCCATCTTCATGGCGCTGAGTACGCAGAGAGGCTGACCTTTCTCCACCTTCTGGCCTGGCTTCACCTTTACTTCCACCACTTTACCGGGCATGGGAGCTCCAACCTGTCCCCGCACGTCTTTCAAAGCTTTGGGGTGAAAGTGCATCTCCTGGCGAAGCAGAAAACAGAATGAGACGATTACCGGAGAGACCAGAGGCAATGAAATATTTGACACATTTTCCTTCACAACTATTTCCAAACATCCAGTCATCTTCTGTTTTGAGAAACATGATTAAATGGACTGTTAAAATGTTTACAATGAGAAAGATCATAATGAATTTGTGCAGACCTCAATCATATCATGTTTCTGATTTAGTAATATGTATATTTTTAATAGACTACTAATTAAACTGTGCTAAAAATATTTGACATCTTGATATTATTTCACAATATTATTGTTTGTACTGTATTTTTGATCAAATAAATGCAGCCTTGTTGATCAAAAGAGACTTCTTTCAAAACCTTGAAATCTTAACGACCTCAAACTCTGGAATCGTAGTGTAAATAATTATACTTTTTAGAGTAAATAACATAAATAACATCTATATACAGAACAAAATTATAAACTCAACACTTTTGTTTTTGCCCCCATTTTTCATGAGCTGAACTCAAAATCTAAGACTTTTTCTATGTACACAAAATGCCTATTTCTCTCGAATATTGTTCACAAATCTGTCTAAACCTGTGTTAGTGAGCGCTTCTCCTTTGCCGAGATAATCCATCCACCTCACAGGTGTGGCATATCAAGATGCTGATTAGACAGCATGATTATTGCACAGGTGTGTGTAGGATTGAAAATAATCCAAGATATTTGCTTTACTGTTTTTTAAACTTCATAAGTTGTACACGGCCACGTGAGTTAACAACGCGTCTATCTTCAAGTATAGATGCTAAATGTAAAGAAGTGCCATCTAAAAATGCAGATGCACAAAAGTCTGAGGCAAAGATTCAAGATCTTCAAACGCAGTTCAGATGTTATGGGAAGGAGGAGGCGTGAACCTCACCCCTCACGGACGACTGCTGTCACATAATAAAACATAAACAACACAACATAACTCCAGGCCTGGCCTCTCTCGTCCTTCACCGTTGTCGCTCCTCCATGAGAGACACGAGACCGGTGCGCCACGCAGGTGTCGCTCATCAGCAATCACGCAACCGGCCTCGTGTCGCTCTCTCACGGTCCTCGGCCTCGTCCTGCTCACCACACACAGCTAGATAAATTACTAGCAGTTAGCCCTGACAGAAAAGTGTAAAAATCACATTGCAGATCTCAAGGCTAAGCTGAATGCTAAAAAGTCCATGTCTCCCAAAATGCTAAACAGTGATGGGACTAAAAAGCATGTTCACTTCTTAGAGGAGGTGACATGCTCTAATGAATCTGAAACGTTTAGTTCAGAAAATGCATGTGCAACTGCTCAAGAAGTGTGCCTATCTCAGTTCTTAAGGTGATGCAGCACCGTAATAGCTCAGAGTCATGTACCAGTACGCATGGAGTACAAGCATTAGAGAGTCGCGAAAATCCTCAAAGTCTAGGAGAACGTAGTAAACATCCCTATGACAAAGAAAGCAGGTTTTGCAGTTCCTGCCAGAAAACAGGCCATACAGAGGAAAATTCGGGTTACTGGGTAGGGCTAGACCTCCACCTTATATTCAGAAAAATACGAAACCACTTTCTAAGGGCAAAAATCAGCGATCTGCACGTACAGGTAAAACTCTTAGTGAGTTAACTGCTTTGCTCATGCAAGGCCTTCAGCTATTAACTTAACACTTGGTAGCCCAATAGCAACAAGTTTAACACTAGAACGGCCATGACGGTCATTTTAACCGTTTTGAATTTTAACTTTAATAACTTTGTTCTGCCGGTACCTGACTTTTTCTAAAAGTGTCTGTATTTTCATTTAAAATGTTTTTCATATAAATTACACATAAGGCAAAAAAACAAATGAACATATTTACCTATTTCGGCCATAGACGGTCATATTGACCGGCCTGAATTTTGCGGGTTTTTTTTGTTACATTTCCCTCGATTGACCTTTGTCTCTCTCACTGTCAACAGAAAGGTCAGTAGTGGTCCTGAGTGTTTGCATATATGCTAATTTCTACAAACAAAAAGTATATTAGATTAAAATCACCACAGCAAACACAAAAGCGGAGGCAGTGCCAGGTTCGGAGAAGCTGCAGTCAAAACAAAACCCACGACACCTGCTGCAAATGCAGCAAACCCGTGTGTGGAAATTGTGCGAGAAGAAGAGAGGTCACTTGCCTTGACTGTGAAGCTGAAATAGCCAAGCACTATATTGATGTCAATAATTAACATACAATTTGTAATATAGGCTAGTGTTTTTATGTTTCTGTAGCCTACACTTCCTTCTTGGTTCTTCTTTGTTTTGTTTTAGATCAGCTCATTTCCAGCTTTTTCTATTAGACTATTTTCTCTGTTATTATATTAAACTAAAATGTTTTTATAATTAAATATGATACTTTTAGTTGTTATTATCTTGTTCTGAGTTATGTTGAATGGATATGGAAATATAGCCTATCTGTTGTGAATATGCGATAATTACGGTAGGCTAAATATTATTGTTTATAAATGTTTAATTAAAGTACAGTTTGGTGTTGTTGTGTTTTTAAAAAAATATCCTAATACAATAAATGCATTAATCTCTCAATTGAGTATTTATCATTAAAGATATAGAGTTTGAAATCAGGTGGTCAAAATGACCGCTTGTGGCAGTTCTAGTAGTTATAGAATTCGGGCACTTCCAAATTGATAATATCCAAATTGATGTGATCATGTTTGTATTTTTAAATTTGTAATTGTGCGTAACAGATTGTGCTCATAGAACACACTTTATAGTTGTTTGTGCTACTACATGTGCACACAGGCTAGTTAAGTTTATTCTTTAAAACACATTGCTTTACTGTAAGTGTTGTATGAAACACTTAGGTTAAAGGTTGTAGATGCTATGCATTCTAGGCCATGTATCTTGTGTAAACTGGAATAATTGCAGTACTGAAATTAGCCGCGTTTCCACTATCGGGCCAGGGCCGAGCCGTGCTGGTGCGTGCCAGGGCCAGTCGCGTTTCCACTGTCACTTCCGGGGCTTGAGCAGTGCTTCCTCGGGGCCAACGGCCAGGATTTCTGGCCCGTCGAATACCTTGGGCAAAAGCGGGCCAGCTCGGGCTAGAGGCGTGCTCAAGGTAAAAGGCGGAGTTTATCGGTGTTATAGACTGTTATGATCTGAAGCAAGACGCACATTTCACTGTTTTATATCGCGCAAAATAATCGCTGCTCGAAATGGAGAATCGCCTGTAACGTTACTGGTCTGTCGAAGATACCAAAGCTATTCTGAGCATTTGGGCAGAAGAATGACGACGTGTGAAGAAACGAGGACGTTATAAAATACATCGATGATGAACTTTCTAAGCTAAGCATTCAGCGAGCAACGCTTCAACTTCAGGAAAAAGATAAAAAAAAAAGTCGCGGGCACAGTATTGTACAAGGCGATTATAACGCACAATGGACAAAGCGGAGCTCAGAGAAGGGACTTTCCATGGTTCGACTTGATGTACGGTGTGCTGGGTCACCGTCCCTCTGTTAGAGGCGACTCGCGAAACAATCGGGACACTATTGCAGCCACGGCCACGGTTAATATACATGCTATCTTCCTATTATAAATAAATTCATAATACCCGCTAAAATGGGTTGGGTTGTATTGTATGACGTTTGATCCAGAAAGGCGTGTTAGGGCGGGGTTTAGGGCAGCGCTGCAGGGCTACTGGCCCGGCAGTGGAAACGCGAGCCCGGTGCTTGAGGCCCGAGGCCAGTGGCTCGGCTCGCTGTTAGCTCTGGCCCGGCCCTAGCCCGGCAGTGGAAACGCGGCTATTGTATAGCATCTATGTATGTGTTGTATGAAATTGTTTGTGTCTATGTTGAATTTGTTTGTCTCATTAGTGGAAAAATCTGCTATTTTCCATATAGCTGCAGTAAAACCACGTACAGGAGCATAGAATTGCCATGTGGCTACAATGTGATTCACAAATGCATTAACCATGAAAATGCTTTCCTCACAACAGGACTCAGTAACTCTGTACTTTGCACTTTTACCATGCTCCTTAACTGAAACATTGGTGTTGAGAGATTTTGAGCCAGAATCACACCTCATACTCACATTCTCATGCTGGCTCCCTGTTACAACAACATGACCAACATTTGCATCACAGTAGTAAAACGTCCTCACCTTTGTTTGAAGAATGATTGAATTTACACATAGCCACAGCTAAATGCAGACACATAGATGACAAAATTTGAAATTCACACAAAGTCAAATCTGCATCTATCTGATTCTGCCTCACAAAATGTAATACATAGTACAATGTTATTTAAGTCTTTACATCTAAAGGGATTATAACTGTGAATATCATACAGTAATTGTTTGTTTTGTTTTTCTTTGGATTTACTTAATCTCTTAAGTTATTTGATATCTTATTTGATTTCAGCTTATTTGTATTTTGTCCATTTGACTTGCAACAATGTTTTTAGACTTTAATTCAATTGAATCTCTGTGTTTGGTTACACAGAATATTTTGCAGATACTCTTCATGAAATGGGGTTTTAAACCAGCATTTGTTGTTTTGTTGTAATGCAATTTATTTAAAAGTTTCCAGAAACAGTGTAAGAGCTTGTAAGATCTTATTTATTCTCCCTTGACCATATTTTAAGTACATCAATTTAAGGGCATTTTGGCAGTATATCAAACCAATGATAAATGTCTGCTTTTGCTGTTTGTTGTGCTATATGCTCTTTTAAATCACAGGATCCCTGCTACATAAGTTCATATTCTGTGTCCTGTCTCAGAAAGAGACAGCTCCCAGATTGCTGTCCCACTATCCCACTTGTTTTCTCCCAGATTCAGTGCCTGTTCTGGTGTGAAGTATTCGATGGGGGATTTGCATATCTATGAACGGTGCAACACATTTGATGAAGCCTCCTCATGCAGGGCTGAAAGGAGAACATAGACTGAAGACTGACCAACTGCTATTGAAACAAGCCTGGGCGAAAAGTCTGAAGATGACATCTACACACAACAGAAAGCATGTATTTTTGGACTGTGCCACCTTTGGATTCCATGTGTGTGGCCAACGGTGTCAAGGGGGGAATTTGTAGGATTGAAAATAATCCAAGATATTTGAAATGAACAAAGACATTTGCTTTACTGTTTTTCACCCCATCTTTCCCCAATGTCCATTTGGAGTTGAGGGGCTGATAGTCATCAAGATGTGTGTACTATGAATGTAGGGGTCTATGAAATGTGGGAAGTTATAATTATCAGGGGTGCGTTTCCCAAAACCATAGTTGCTAACCTGTTAGCTGGTTAGTTGGTTGGCACTGGGAAATTGCATTGCAACCAACAAAGTTGCTAACTTAGTTAGCAACTATGGTTTTGGGAAACGCACTCCTGATTGGTCTGTTTGAACGTCTCACATTTGGGTTAAAGTCACATGGTCAGGGAAAGGATATAAAAAATTGTAACTGTTGCTCTGCCTCTTTTATTCTTTGGGTCCCTTTCTTGGGGCTCTCTCTCTCTTTACCTCCTCTTTTCTTTGTGTCTCTTGCTCTCTCTCTCTCTCTCTCTCTCTGGTAACATTTTACATATCTGCTGGGTACAATTAATGGTAAAAGTTATCATCATCTCATACATCTATTTTGTGACAATTTTAATTGTAACCATAACCATATTTTGTCATTAAACATTTTCAATTACAAAGGATGTGCTAACTGGTTTTGATTTGGTATTGACTTAGAATTGCTACCTATTGCAATAAAATATTGTCACTCTCTATAGCAAAGCTCTCCTACATATTAAGCTATTGTAGCTGCGTTTATTTCCATCTTTGATATAAATAGCAGTGGGTGGTAATAGACAAGATTTCTACCATCTTGCTGACAACGTTTTTTTAAACATTTGGCAGTCTTGCAGCCTGAATCCCTGCAGGAAATACACCCTTACAATTTTATTGATGCACAGAGATACTATGTGTTTCTCAATGTCAAGGAAGGATCCTCGGAAGCTGGAATTTTGAGGATGCTACGTCATCGACATCCGTCAAAGGACTGTTCCAATGTCGAGGATCCTCAGAATTTCAACCAAGGACGGAGTCCTTTGTTCGGAAAATATCCCATACAAAGGAAAGGATGCATATGTGTAGCCTTAGCGCTCTCAAATCACCCACAATCCTATGGGCAGCTTTGCTATCTTGTTAAAAAAATAAAAAATGTCGGACGTTAGCGGAGTCGGAGTGATAACGGGGCAATATGCTTTCAAATGTAAGGTTTAAGTATAATTTCAGTTTTGCAGTTTTCAATTTATTTAATGTTTGTTAAACTATTAAACATATCGGCTCAACTGATTTGCAGAGGGGGGATTTAAAGCTGTTTCCTTTTACTGGTGATTCACCTTGTAATTTTTACTTCATATAGTCTTTTTTGTTGATCACATATTTTACCATTGCATGTGTTTTAACAGCTAGATGTTGCTATGGACACAGTTCTGTTCTCTCAGGCAATATAATCGTTTTTAAATCAATAAACTCCATTTTAAATCAATATTTTGTGTCAAATTATTGATTTATTTGGTAGGTAGCCATGTTATAAGTGGGATAATGTATAGCGAGGCGGTTGTTACAGCGAATACAACCCCTTAAGGCTGATCAGGACCCCTCCGCTTCGCGTTTTGCGGGGTTGTATTCGCTATAACAACCGTCTCGCTATACATTATCCTTTACTTAATTTATTAATTTATTTCTATGAGGGCTGACAAGACAAAATAAGGACTGTCAAGTGTGTTTAAACAGTGCGGTACAGCAACCAAACCAGTAGCACTTCCATTTTTGCAGCGCAGAAAGCGGACCTTTTCACTGACATAATGACGCAATGACGTGAACTTGCTAGCCTGTTCTAATTACGTGTTCTCCGGATGCTAAAGAGGAGCCTTGCCTAGCCTCTGAAGGAAATGACTTGGAAGGACCCGTCCTGCCAAGGAAGTATCCTTGACATTAAGAAACACCTACTGTGACGAGATCCTGAGGCCCATTGTTGTGCCACGACCATCACCTCATGTTGGAGCATGATAATGCACGGCCCCGTGTTGCAATGGATCTGTACACAATTCCTGGAAGCTGAAAACATCCCAGTTCTTGCATGGCCAGCATACTTACCGGACATGTCACCCATTGAGCATGTTTGGGATGCTCTGGATCGGCGTATACAACAGCGTGTTCCAGGTCCTGCCAATATCCAGCAACTTCACACAGACATTGAAGAGGAGTGGACCAATATTCCACAGGCCACAATCAAAAACCTGATCAACTCTACGCTAAGGAGATGTGTTGCACTGCGTGAGGCAAATGGTGGTCACACCAGATACTGACTGGTTTCCGG
Source organism: Chrosomus eos (assembly GCA_036326025.1). Taxonomy (NCBI): domain Eukaryota; kingdom Metazoa; phylum Chordata; class Actinopteri; order Cypriniformes; family Leuciscidae; genus Chrosomus; species Chrosomus eos. The sequence continues at coordinate 42,048,696 of CM070818.1, read as the reverse complement.
ACCCCAATCAGCATCTTGATATGCCACACCTGTGAGGTGGATGGATTATCTCGGCAAAGAGAAGTGCTCACTATCACAGATTTAGACAGATTTGTGAACAATATTCGAGAGAAATAGGCCTTTTGTGTACATAGAAAAAGTCTTAGATCTTAGAGTCTTAGAGCTCAGCTCATGAAAAATGGGGGCAAAAACAAAAGTGTTAGGTTTATAATTTTGTTCAGTGTATATATATATATACACTATATACTATACTATATATATATATACTTTTTTCTAATGTTATTTAATTTATAAGGAGCTTTCACACTGTGTAGTTCTTGGAACTGAGCCACCAGGGTGGTTCCCCGAGAACTAATCTGCCCTGCAAAGGCAAAAGACCTTAACTCGCTAGAGTGTGAAACTGAGAAAAATGACTTTAAAGTTTCTGTTTTGTCCAGACAAAAATATTATAGGTAGGACTCCCAAAATTTGACAACTAGTTGCTATAATGAAGAAATGTTTGTATGCAAAAAATCTTGAGCTGAAAATTGACCTTTGACCCTTGTTTGGCAGTTACTGTACTCTGCCTTTGTATCATGTGCCAAAAATAAGGAGTCGTGCAAAGGCAAAAGGCAGTAACTGACATATAATCAATATTTGCTTGCTGTTCCCCATATTTACATCCATTATAAGAACACCTAACCAAGGTCTAGTCATCATGGTATGTGTTTTAAATTATATAGAAGACCTTTGGTTGTTCCTATTTAGTGCTATAATGATCATGATAGTGCGGCAACACTAGCACAGTTAAACAGTATGACAGATAAGTTACTTTGCAGTATAGTATGAATAAATCCAATAAATATTTCCACAATAAAGATAATTTAATTATAATTGAATACAAAGGTATATTTATTTAAATACAAGATATAGAGTAATAATTAATTAAACAATTTATCAATTTGCTACAAGAATATTTCAAATTCTTTAGGCGTCTTCGGGCTTTATTTTACAAAAGCAATAAACATGAAAAATCATGAAATTGGTAGAAAGCTCAGATTGTTTTCATACCAAGAGTTAAAAAAATAACACAATTCAATTTTATTAAAAAAAAAAAGTCAGAAAGCTTTTTTATATATATATAAACAAAAATATTATGGATTCTAGATTTGTGATGCGCTGCCAGCTGTAACGCAAATATATGCTCGTTTTATGTGTTTATTAGAGGTTGAATTCAAATTAAATACTGCCAAACAACTCATACTACTTCTGAATAGGATTTCTACTTCATAAATTGTATGCAAATTATGGAAATACTTGGTTCAGATCCAGGGGCGTAATTTATGGGGGGGTTGGGGGGGAGATAACCCCCCCAATATTTATACCATGATCACATGAAAAATATGCAGAACAATTTTTTTTAACTATATTAAACATTACAACCCCCCCAATGTTCAAACCAAATCTACGCCCAAATGGAGGCGTCCTTATATGGTCAGTAAGGAAGCTTGGCCACCAAACTGCTCAAGATGCACAGTCAACGAACTTGGATTACTGCTTTTTAATTCTGAGATAATATAGACAGAGTCAACTGAAAAAAAGCTGGAATTACTTTTACCATTTAGGTTAGCTTACTTTGTACGGAAGTTAGCGATAACTAGCTTAGTGCTGCTATATGGATTTGTGTAAGATCTGACATGAACACCTGCAAGAAGGAATATGGCTCAAACTTGTATGGATTGTTGTGGATACAGATGACGTGCATTGCTATGGATTATGGATTTTCCATGGATTATATCGGATTGCATGGAAAGGTAGGATGCCTGTGTATTTAATTAGTTTTTGGCGTCTCTGAACGTTAGCGCTAATTTACATGACACAGATTCAATTTAGCTATAGATCCGGGCTGTCACTGACATTTGACAGATCTGAACCAATCGCCCTGAAAGAAAAAAAACATTTATGACAACCTTGCTTTGTTTCTGATTGCATACTTAGCAGTTTGTCTGGCCAGCAAAGTTGGTGGTATGTTGTTTTAGCAAACTAGCTGAATTAAGCAGAATGCAATCGAAAATGTATCATGTTTATAATAAAATTTTTGGTATGTTCTTAACAAAGATGTGTCCTGTGTATGTTACGTGGTTTGATGACAATTAGCGGCAAAATTTGACAGTATGACAAAGCCAGAGTGTACAGTAACATCACAGAGACACCTTAACATCTCTCTTGATGCCAGGCTAAACAAAGCCAGAACACCTTAACTCAACTTTAGCATGCTGGAACAAAGGCAAAGAGCCGTAACAGCTGTTACGGCGTTCTGCTGTGGTTTCTCACATGGTTTTGGATGTTACGGTTGTCATAGCACTTTATTTTCTCGTTAAAACGATCAAATTGACTCACGATATTTATTCACATGATAAAGGAGGTTTCAAATACCACAAAAATGACACTAACTCATTTTTGACCAAACATGATGTTACGGCGTTTTGCCTTTGTAGGGCAGTAATGCTTCCCCTAGCTAAGATGAATAAGGCAGAAACCTTATTCCTATACTTATGTTAGTATCTGTCATTCATGTTAAACGTTTAACAAATAGCCTAGAGATAAATCAGATATAATTTTCATTTCAAAGGCATACACAATTTATACAGCAGAAGAAAAATGTTGGACCTGCAAAAATGAACTTCATGTGACATGAGGAGAAATGCTCTTGCTAATTGTGTTGAGGCAGAAGGCGAGCTCTATTGAGCATATGCTGAGCAAGTATCATCACTCTGACTTATCTGTGACTGAAGACACTAAATGTGTTTGGACCATCCTCTATCTGCCAAACAAGACAATAATAAACCAAGAGTATTTACAGAGAATGGAAACCATCTTCCAGAGTAGGACAGATTATATGAATGTTTTGTGTTTTTCATTTTGTAATGAATCATCTTAAACATGATGTGTTTTATGTGTGGGCAATGAGAATGAGAACTTCAAATCATGCTATAATCAGCCAAACTAATTTTTTTTTTTACAAGAAGTGTGATGCCGTTAAAATTGCTGTGTCCACGGCTGACATAAAGTTTCCACACAGCACTACTGACTTGTAATGAAAACATAAGGTGAAATTCCAAAATTCCAAGTGAACTACGAAGTGGACTTCACAGGGTATTTCACCATCTTAAGTGAGATTCCAATCCGAAGGGAGCGAACATGTTCAGTTCGAAGGGAACTGCGAACAGCATAGGTAATAAGGGAACATCGATACATCACTTCACAGGAATCGGAGAGCGAAAATCACCAAACTGTCTTTGTGCATCACATCACCAGTCAGAACTAAGGATGGAGCAGAGCTGTTGAAAGAGTTTTTAAACGGCTCTTCGATGGAGGATTTTACGCATGCGTTTTAAGTAGCCTATTTATACATTTTGCTATTATTATACAAACTAGAGTATTTATGAATGGTTGTGGCGATGAATGTTACATTTGCATATTCTATTGTATAAATAGGCATGACAAAGTAAAAGTGTTGAGAAGCGGATGAGGCTCGATCATTTTTTATTTTACTACATTTAAGTCAGGATGCGGCTGCGCGTGGAAAAGAAAGTGGTCAAAGCGCACGAGATAAGACCCAGACCATGGATTAAGAACACATTTACACAGTTAATCAAATCAGAGTTTATTTTCATATAGCATTACAGTTAGTACTGCTTCAAGTTCAAATCTGTTAATAGTCTATTAATTGCTGCAAGTCATTCACGAAGGCTATATAAACATATAGCCTAAGTTATGATTATATAACCTAAAATACATAATGTGTGTTATGTTTTTGTATGTATTGTATGTTTTTGTATATGTATTTTATATATTTAAATTCGAAAGTAATTTATAAAATCTATTTATGTTTTAAAATAGATCAGAGATCAGAGAAAAGCTTAGAATGTATGTTCTTAACTGAAACATGGCTTGATCAGAATAGGGCTACAATCCCTTATTGAGGCATGCCCACCAGCTTATACGTTTTTGCACAAGGCTTGGTGTGGCAAGAGGGGTGGCGGAGTAGCCGCTATAGTTCTGCGGTGAACGTGATTTCACCAAGTACCACATGATCCAGGATCAACATCTTTGTTGATCCTGGATCAACTTTCCAATCAACCAATCAGATTTGAGGGACAAGTTTACAGTTTATGTCATGTTTAGGCTTAGAACTAGGATGAAGTACTTAAACATCAGTGTTATTCACCTTTCATTACCCTCTGATTTTAGGGAAAAGTTATGGGTAGGGTTAGGTTTAGGGGTAGGAAGTGGGTAAGGACTACATTTTGGGACAGGAATGTTGATCCAGGATCAACAACATATGTTGATCCAGGACCATGTCTTACTTGGCAAAATCACGGTGACCATAGTTCTGCAGTCACTGGGCTATAAAGAAATTGTTTTCCACGATTTTACTTCTTTTGAGTATCTAGCAATAGAAATACTAGAAAGCAAATGTTTAGTTGTAATAATTTATCGACCTCCTAAGCAAGCCCCGTGCTTTATAACTGAGTTTTCTGAACTTTTAACTCTCTGTGTTACCAACTATGATAAAATCATGATTGTGGGTGATTTTAATATCCATGTCGATAACAAAGTTGATCGTAAAGCAGTTGAGTTTTTAGAGGTTTTAAATTCTTTTAACTTTACACAACATGTCAATGAACCTACACATAATAAAGGACGTACGCTTGATCTTATAATTTCACATGAATAAACGATTTAGCAATCTCAGATAATTTTTGTTTATTTTTTGATTATAAAATGAATAATACTATACTTCATCATAAAAAAACAATAATTAGAAAGCGTTATTTTAATACATTTACTTCTGATTCTTTTATTAACGAAATTCTATAAACGCCTTTAGTTTTAAGTGAAATGCCTACTGTTCATGACAAGGTTGATAGTTTTAATGCCTCTTTAAAATCAACTCTTGATAAAGTGGCACCAGAGAAAACTAAAAAAGATTGATATCTCAAAATATGCCATGGAAAAATGAACGCACCTGTCAGCTTAAGAGGGAATGTCGTAAATCAGAGCGTCTATGGAGAAAAAATAAATTAACTGGTCATCGTGAGATTCTTTTGTTTAACATTTCAGAAAACACAAAAACAGTGCGCTCTGAAAGACAAAAATTCTATTATAAAATTATTAACGAAAATAATAAAAATCCCAGAATATTTTTCTCTACTATAGATCGTCTTTTAAATAACAAACCATATAATTGGCTAGACCAGCCCTTGGTAACTATGTGTGAAGATTTTGCCACGTTTTTTAATAATAAAATAATTCAGATCCGATCTGCTATTGATTATACTGATAATTTTCCTATGGATGAATTGGGAAGTGATAATTAATAAAGAAAATATTCTGCAAATTATTTCTCAGATAAATTCCTCTTCCAGCTAGCTTGATCCTATAACCAACAGTATTTTTTAAAGATGTATTACACTGTTTGATAGACTATGTCCTTGATATAGTTAATTGTTCCCTGGAAACAGGCATTTTTCCTAATGCTTTTAAATGTGCTGTTGTGAAGACACTTTAAAAAAAAAGAAACCTTGATTGTTCTCTCCTTAATAACTATAGACCAATTTCTAACATCTCATTTCTGAGTAAGATTCTAGAAAAAGTTGTATTGCAGCAGCTTAATAATTTTTTAGAGAGAAATATCAGTCAGGTTTCAGACAAGGTCATAATACGGAAACAGCATTACTAAAGGTAGTAAATGATCTGAGATTAAATGCAGACAAAGGCAATGCCTCAGTTTTAATCCTTTTAGATCTAAGTCCAGCATCCGACACAGTTGATCACTACATTCTACTCAACAGACTGGAAAAGCTTGTCGTTCTTTAAATTGGCTCAAAACATATATAACAGAACATAGGTGACTGTATTTCAAAATCACATGAGATAAAACAAGGTGTTCCACAAGGATCAATTCTTGGGCCTGTTTTATTTTCATTATATATGCTCCCGTTGGGTAACATAATTAAGGAATACGACATGAATTATCATCTTCATGCTGATGACATACAATACATCTCAGTTGAAGTAGGAGATACTGTTATATTAGAGAGGCTGGCTGATTGTTTGTCCAGCATCATAAAGTGGACGAACAACACTTTTTTGAAACTGAATGAAGAAAAAACAGAAATTTTGATTGTGGGCCCAAAACATGAGCGGGAGAGGATAGAGGCTGGATTGGGTCCCTTAGCTTCACAATCTAAGAAAAAAGTAAAGAGCTTAGGTCTCACTTTGGACTGCGATCTGAGTTTTAAATTTCATATTAATCAAGTGACAAAAACTTGTTTTTATCATGTGAGAAATATAGCCAAGGTTCGACCATTTTTATCCTTGGATGACGCTAAGAAACTCATACATGTTTTGATTTTTTCTCATCTTGATTACTGCAATGCTATGTACACTGGCCTACCGAAGGGTTCTATAGCGAAGCTACAATTGATACAGAATGCTTCTGCCAGAGAACTAATGAAATTAAAAAGGAGAGAACATATTACACCGGTTTTAATGGAATTACACTGGTTACCAGTTCATCAAAGAATCGATTTTAAGGTTCTTTTAATTGTTTATAAAACTCAGCACAATCTGGCACCTTTATACATTTCAGAATGTCTGTCAAAGTATGTTCCAAATCGTAGATTAAGATCTTCTAATGCTAAACTTTTGACACACTAAAGAGTTACCCATAAACGATCTGGTGGTGCTTCTTTTAGCCATTATGCTCCAAATATTTGGAATATTCTACCAAATGAAGTGAAAGAGGCTGCTAGTATTCAAATTTTTAAAAGGCTGCTTAAGACATATCTTTTTAAAGCTGCTTATCAGCACAATAAAATTATGTGAATGTTGTGTATAAGTCTCTTGTTTAATTTGTTATTCATTTTTTATTATTTTATATTGACATTGCGTGAATTTGTTTTTATGCCTGTAAAGCACTTTGCGTTGCATTCTATGTATGAAAAGTGCTATACAAATAAATGTTTATTATTATTATTATTATTTATTATAATAATCTGCGCGACCCCGTCGTTAACTTTCTTTGATGACGTTTGCATGAGTGATTATTGTCAGCGAAGTCCACTTCAACTGATACACTGTGTTTAGGGAGTAGGGAGCAGTGAACACTGAGTAGGGACCCTGTCGAATGGAACACAACTAAACATTGTACGCCCAAATAATTTAAAAGATGTTTTTAACACTTTTGCCTCTAAGTGATAAACACCTCTGACAGCAAGAGCAAGATCATTTTTAGCTTATGACAGAAATTATTCACATCTCGAGAGAGAGAAAATGGAACATTCGCAAAACATGTCTGAATGATTGAGTGTAATGTTCGCGTCAGGATAATTGCTTTTCAGTGATGAAACAAACCAATCTATGGAATAAAATAAACAGCAAACAGTTACCTTCATTGCTGCAGTATCCTTGACCAAGACTGAACGCAGCTGGCCGTTGAGTTCAAAAAACACTTCTCTCTGACCAGACTTGTTCAAGTCACCCAAGGCCAAGGCTTTGATGTGCAGCGTTTTCCCTCTCTCTAATTCAACCTGTGAGAGGAAAGAGCCAGAAAAATATAAAGACACAATGAAGACAAGAGCTAGGTATGAGAAATGAAAAGCTCAATTGAGCTGAAAAAAAAAAGATAAACCTAAACAAAAACAAACAAACAAACAACAAAACCAGATTGGGGCACAATAGGTAGAAAAAAAAACTTGGGTAGAATTAAGGCAGATTAAGGGATGAGTGATTAGCTCAGGCCTCTGGGAGGCATTAGGTCTGTACCATGTGCTGTTTGGCTGTGGAGGGGATGCTATTTTCGGGTGTGCTTGCATTTGCCTCAGTGACAGCTTAATATAGCTCATGCTAATCTACGCTAATCAGCCACGACTAACATCCCATTTGGACAGCTCTACTGGGTGGAGAAACACACCGCCAGATAACTTCAGTCCCTGAGAAATTTACGATTACGCATAACAACCGAGGAAAATCTGGTTCGTTTTGAAAGAGTACAGAGAGACCTGGTTTGAAGAATCAGGCTAGCAGATGATTAAGAGATGCAAGCAATCTAACAGATTTGGTGCTTTTTTCAAAGTAAAACGACTTTGTAGGTGAGTTTGATTCCTGTCTGGCTCTCGCTCTGTCTTGGAGTGTGATCAGCTATGCGAGTCGTGCATCTGGTGCTCTCAGTTCTCGTGGTGCCTGCAGTAGGGCTCCGAGACACATTTATGGCTGCCAGGTAACACCCACTTAACTCATAATGGGGTTTTAGAAGCCAAACACACGGCTAAGCTCCAATCAACACATTTAGAAACACCTCAGGGCTCATCTAGATAGAGATACAGCTGTACCAGTTTGAGATTATTCAGGAGCTAGCATGGATTAAGCTAAAAAACTTGCCCTCAATGAACTTTACAAAGTAAAAGTCTCAGTTAAATTAGCGGTGTAAAACATAATTTATGGTTTATCTGACTTCACAGCACCTTAACAAAGAGAGCTTAGATGTTCAAAGCAATATATTTTGAACACAAAAGTGCAATTCAATCTTACTATACTAATCAATTTTACAACCACTGTTGCAATGAGGTGTGCTAATAAACTTTGTGAACGTGGGGGCTAGTTAAGGACACAAGGACATCTAATTTTGCAGATCTCTCAGGGAGAGCACAGTCAGGGTAAAGTTTTATAAGGTCACACTCATATCCTGTGGTGTTATAAATTTAACAGAGTAAAATATAGTTGAAAAATCAGTAAGAAGAAATGAGGCACAGTGATAAGGAAATGAAGTCAATCGATGTAATTGCTGTGAGTCGCAGCATGTCCTCACGTATCACAGTGTAACAGAAATGTACCTGAAACTCCTCTGCGATTTTGGGGCCGTCCAGAAACAGGCGAGTGTTAAGGCAGTCCACCGGGCCGAAGTTTGATGTGAACTCTTTAAACTCCTGGAAGACTTTGGGGTACATGGCTGCTGACATCACATCTTCAGGGGTGATTTCATCACCATATGCCGATCGTAGACCAGACTCAAGAGCCTCAAAGTCCATCGGTGGAAGTGAAGCCCCGGGACGACCTTCGATTCTAGGCAATGACTTGAGCACCTTTGAGAAACATCAAAAGTTTCAATTGTTATGGGCATATACTATGGTACAACAATCAGAGTAACAGCTGAGCACAACTGAACTAAAAAACAAAAATGTATGTTCTGTCATTTTGAAGCTCTGCCATTAAGTCAAGTCAAGCAGCACTCTTTACAATACAGATTGTTTCAAAGCAGCTTTACAGTGATAACAGGAACATTATTCAATGATGCAAACAATTCATTTCGGCTGTACAGCAGCTGTAAAATAAAAATGTGTCATTGTTCAGCTGAAGTCAGTTCAGTTTTGATTCAGTTCCATTGTAAAGATCATCAATTATTAGTTCATTTCATCTATAAAGCAGTTCTGCAGAAAACAGTGATGTCATCATCCAGCTCAGTTCAGTTCTCATCCAATAGCGTCAGTGCAGTCAAGTACATTTTATTGTTGAATATTAAGTTTGTCATTATAGAAACTCTCCCTAGAAGAGTTTTTTTTAAAAAAGTAGAAGCGATGTCTGATTTGTGGACCAATCGTTCTTTTCAATTATATCTTTTCAATGAATCTGCTGGTACAATTCACAAAAAAGACTTGAATGACTCGGTCTGATTCAGTTCCCAAGTTCAATGATCCAGTTGCAGTGGTTATCAGCAAACTGGAGCAGAAGATTATTAGTGATTGGTCTGGGTGAATACTCGATTCTGATTGGCTGCAGGGTGTCCATTAAAAAGTGATAGAGGACGCCTAGTAAAGAAGTTCTGTTGAAACGTACTGTTTACCGTTCGAAATGAATAAATAAATGCGCTGGCTACATCAGCTGTGAGTAACCATAGCAACAGGCAGTCAATAAACTGAAGGGTTCTATACTATAAATATCTCCGGTTGCTAAATAAACCGTCAGGCGTAACCAGGTAATCCAAGTTATTGTTTGTAAAAACTTTAGATTTCGATTGTAAAACTAATTAAAATATAAACCAATGTTTTAAAAATTTGTTATTTGGCAAGTGACCATGGTATAAGCGGGTTAATGCCCAACGAGGTGTCCATTGTCAGGTATTAACGGACGACGGTTGCCTCCGCCGAAGTTACCATAAATTATGTATTACTTACATAATGGCTTATATTCCGGTCTTTCTCACAAGAACGATGACTTCTGAAAATTTAGAAAATTTAGACATTTGAACTACTTTTATGATTCTGTGGTGTTTTTTTTTTTTTTTGGTGTTCAGGTCGACAGTCACTGTCCTTATTCACTTTCATTATTTGGAAAAAAGTATATTTTACACAAATGAATCTAAACAATGACAATTTTATTTTTTGAGAGAACTGTTCCTTTAATAAAACTGGGGAATTGCCAAGAAGAATTTGTCTTGAGTGAAATGCCCTCCTCATGACAACCAATCCAGGTTTCAGATGTTGACAGCTCAAAAACAAGACAGCTAAAGAGTGATGTGAGTCAGTCTTCAGGTCACTGAAAAGCATAAATATTTAACAAATGAATCAACAGTACGATTCACTATCTTACAATGTCTTTGTCCTCTGGCAAGTGACTGACTTTGCAAGCTCAAACATACTAAATACATCATTAGTGCTGTCAGAGTGGGCGTTAATGAACAAAAGCACAAACACTTTGACAAATAGGTCAATTGCAAAGGAGAAGCTACACCACCAATATGACATTAAAACGACTCAATTCATTTTGTACAAAAATTTGCTGATTTCTTGGTGTTGGCAAGGCAACCAACCAGCCAAGTAACATTATTTTCTCCTTTTTTGTTTCACAGCAGTGAGAATGAATTGAAAAATGGTCCTTGGACTTGCCTGGTTTCTAACGGGGGCAAAGTGAATAGACTACACAAAAGGGCTTATGGAGGAAAGGAGGGAAAACAAAACAGATCAGCTCATAAAACGCTCAGCAGCCCATTTTGTTTTTTAGATAGAATAGTAGAAAAGGCTGCCTGTAGTCCCAACCCACCTAACTTTTGAATGAATTGCCACTTAATAGCAGTTGAGTCATAATTTCAGGCCATATGGGCTCGCTTTGTTTGATATGTCCTATAGGTTTATTTTAGTAGTTTTGTGACTCAGTTATGCCATCTGAATATTTGTATGCACGTTTATTTGCCCAGGCTAGCTGTGTGATACGGAAGCTCACATGTTCTAATCTTTTTTTCCCCTCATCACGCCATCACTTGAGATTCCATAGGGACATTATTCCTGTGAAGTTGATGATATAACAATCTCAGTACCTCAGAACTGTTGTTTTTAGCAATAGAGTAACATGTCTCAAGATTCCTCTCTGAAAGTGTCAGTTGCAGGCAACGCAAATTCATTCTTAAAGGTAGGGTAGATAATTGCAGAGCGGCAAGCAATAGTAAGCTATGTTTAGATCCTGCTCTCCAAAGCCACGGCTCGCACGGCAAACGCAAACAGCAGAGTTTGCACATTCATTTACCTCATTTCTCAAAGCACATAACATTACAATAATAATGAACGTAAACGACTTATAGAGCTCTTACTTGTACCACCTGACTTCTGGGGATTCATTTTGACGTTGATAGTAAACCGAGTCTGAGGACGTGAACTCAGTAATCATGGGTTGGCATGTTGTAATTACAGTTATGACATGGCGTTAACACACCATAAGTTCTTTGTTTTGGTTCAGGAGGAACTGTAAAAGAAGACTGCTGTTTGTTTAAAGCACCCAGTGACAATGTCTACAACGCGCTGATGATGTGTGATGGGAGCACGGAGGTATGGAACATATGTTGACAGGGAGGTAGGACATCCTATCATTGCATTTGGACCGAAACATTCTTATATTGCAAAGGTTTTATGCATTAGTATAGCCTTTTTCAAACAAACTCTTCCACCCAAAGTTCACCAAAAAAATGATAATTGTCATTATTTACTTACTCTCATGTTGCTGGAAACCTGGATGACTCTCTTTCTAACTCAAACGCAAAAGAAGATATTCTGAAGAAGATTTATTTGTCCATATAATAAAAGTCAATGGGATCCAGAAATAAAGCTGGACAACAATGATTTTTATTGTATGTACAGCTGAAAAAAAAAGTCATTCATGTTTGGAGCGACATGTGGGTGAGTAAATTATGACAGAACTTTCATTTTTAGGTGAATTATCCCTTTAAGTATTATAAAAAGGTATTACGAAAGGTCTCTATCTCTTCTCCACATTCATTCAGATTCAAAGCATCTTGTTCGAGGAAATGTACATATAGTCCTTATGTGGAAACATTAAGCACAAAACCTAGAAAAAAAGGTAAAGCTTTGCAAAAGCAGTGAGAAAACTACAAAGCTAGTTTTCCAAGCCTGAGGTAAGGTAAGGAGCTTAAGGAGAAAACTTGAACTGCATTTATTTCATAGTAAGTTAAAGCATAGCATTATGTATTCCTTATCTGCCCTGCCATTACCATAAACTACTGCAAGAGCAATTGTGCTACTACACATACTGTGGAGAAAGACGCTTTCTAAGACTGCTGGCATCTGCACTCAGACTCTCTGTTTTGACTGAGACTGTTCTGTTTTCCTCACATTGCTTTCTGTGCTGGGTGAAAGGGGATATTTGACATTGTTGACACAGATTGAAAGGAGATGAGATTTGCTCTTTTTTCCCCTGAATCATCTGTCCCCATCCCAGTGTGTGCATTTAGACTGTTTGTCATTCTGTACTGTCACAGCCGGGCTGGAAATATCGCTGGGGTGATGTCATGTGCTAAACAATCCTCCTGGAAAGATCAATAAGCCTGGATAAAAAAAGGTGCCACCAAAATATTACCGGTCTCTGTGACCATCAATCATCAGACATCTGTGTGTCAGTACAAAGAGAAGAAGTCAAGTGATGTTTTATTACTTTTTTAAAAGACATTAAGTGACTTATGAAGAGCTAAACTGATTAAGTTATTCTTGGTGCTTTACTGAATACATCAATTAACAAGCAATCTAGATTTATATGCCCTTGACTTCTTGATTTCTACTTTTAAATCCTCCTAAATTTCCATTGAAAGGCATAAAGGGATAGCATTTAATTATATGTCTGAAAATCCACTAGGAATTTTCTGCTCTCCATCTGTCTGCGAGTGCTCTCATGCACTTTAGCTAACAAAGAGACTCATTTCACTGGCCCAAATCAAATTCGTCAGGCGTGATGGGTCCATTGCTTTCCTCACAGGATTCACAGGAGAGAAGACTACAAAGCGGTGGGCTGTAATGGGAACTCATGTAGCCATAAAACAGTGGGAAGCTTCTCGCTCTCTGACCTGAACGCATCTTCCTGTGGTCGAGCCTCTGAGGGAGCTGTGTAATTGTCCCAACTGTAAGTATGTTTACACGGTTAACTGCCAGATCATATATAGAAACATGAAGGAAAATCACAGCCGAGGCAGGTGTTTGTCTGTTTATGTTTGTGACTGTGTTAGCATTAATGCGCATGCATGCATGTGTTTGACTACACTGCCTTTCTATCCTCTCTGACCCAGAGTGAATACCGTTTAATAACTTGTAGAACAGTGAATGGGGAAGATACTTGATTTGTACTTGAAAAACTGGACTAGGTCAGAGATTGAGATTTAGAGACTTTATTTTACAATACGTGTACTTACAGTGTCCTTACCCAAGAACGTACTGGTAATATAAGGTAACTACATGGGTTAAAGAGCCCCTATCATGGATTTTTGAAAATTACTGTTCATGTAGTGTGGAATATAGCTCTAAGGGAATGAAAACATCCTGCAACCGTATATATAAAGTTATTGTCTTTCAAAAGTGAGAGTCGACTCTGAGTCTATGAAATTAATTGTTTTTGAAACGAGTCATTAACTGTTTCGTAGTGACGTAGATATGAAACATTAGCATATTGGCCGCGCCCAGTTACTGCGGGCGCAGACGGAAGTGTAAACTTGAAGTCTAGAACACATTCAAATACTTCAGCTGAATAGCATCATGTCGGGAAGACGCTGTGTTCTACAATGCAAAGATAGTTCAGCCACTTTGTTTTCATCGCCCAGGGACGAGCATGTGAAGAATCAGTGGTTAGAGTTCATATTTGCAACGATACCACAACAGTATAGCCCGAACCTCGTGTTGTGTTCTCATCATTTTAATGACGAATCATTCAAAAACATAAATGAATTCAAATGTGGATTCGCAAGCCAGTTGTTCCTGAAGGAGGGCTCAGTACCCAGTGTATATGTATCAGCTTCCTCCTCCGAATCACAACCTGTAAGTATTATTAATAATTGATGCTTTTATGGGTTTTGTAGCGTAGGGAGCGCGAGGAGGGAAGGTTCAGTAAGTATGTGTGTGTGTTGTGTAAGTTACGCTCAGCGCAGCTTCTAGGTCTCCAATGTCAATTTTTTTAAAATATGTAAAAACGTTTGTCGCTGTTATTGGAGTTGTCAATAACTGACTGGGTCATCTGACCAATCACCGCAGATTAGCGTCACGTAAAGGAGGGGTTTGGAAAAATGAGTCGTTGAACGAATCATTTGGGAGTCGGTGAGCAAATCAGGTAAAAATAAATGCATATTATAAGACAACAAAAGTGTTTTTGTCATTGTATGCATGTAAAACTGTTGTTGGGGATTCCCAGAACAAAATTAGGAACATTTTAAATGCCATAATAGGTGCCCTTTAACATTAGGTTTAGGGGTAGGTTCAGGGTTAGTACCTAGTTACAACTCAGTTATAACTAGTACCTAGAACTATGCAGGACTACGCAGGACCACGCAGAACAGGACTGTAAAATAAAGTTCTACCAAGATTCTTATCAAAACAGAAAATTACTTATGATACACATTTCAACAAATTAGTTTACACTAAATACTATTAAATAAAACTATTAAGCACCAACATTTAAATAACAAAAACAGTGATGAACAACATTTAACTAGAAAGAATAATAATTAGGTACACTACCATTCAAAACTTTGGGGTTGGTAAGATATCTTCCAATAAATGTTTTTTTTTTTTAAGATAAAAAAAATGTTTCTTATTCTTACCAGGGCTGCAATTATTTGACCAATTTCTTGAAATATTTTATTTACTAACTTAAAACTGTTTTCCATTTTAAATTGTAATTTATTTCTGTGTTGAAAAAACTGAATTTTAAGCATCATTACTCCAGTATTCAGTGTCACATGATCATTCAGTGTTGTGATGTCTGTCTGTGTTCCCCCTGTCTTTGTGCATTTGGTTCAGTCCTGTTCCCTGTTTTCCCGCTCCTCGTATGTGTTCATGTATACCACGCCTCTTGTTATCTCGTTTAGCTTGTTTGCCCTTGTATTTAAGCCGTGTGTTTCAGTTCAGTCCTTGTGAGTTCTTATGTTGTTACTGTTGATGTTGGTTGTACTGCTCCCGAGTCCTGTTCCTGGTCTGTGTCTTTGTATTGTTTTCAGTGTAGTTAATAAAGTGTGCTGCATGTGGATCCTGCTTCCTCCTCGTTTCTACCGCATCGTGACATTCAGAAATCATTCTATAATGCTGATTTGGAAATTAAAAAACATTTCTTATTATCAAAGCTGAAAATGGTTGTGATGCTTATAAATTTTTTTTTCAGGATTTACTGATGAATAGAAATGTAAAAACAGCATTTCTTTGAAATAAAATATTTTGTATAATGATATAATTATATTTTATGATTAATTTAATGCATGATTGGTGAATAAAAGACAAGAATTACCCAGACCATGGTATAATTTCTTTTAAGCAGAAACTTTTAAGCAGTCAAGTATATATTTTTGTCAAATTATTCAAAATATTCAAATGTTGTATTGCCATTTTGTGGCTTAAATTAATCTGTTTATCAGTAAAAACATTTTAAATGATTATTTAATTTAAATTAATTAAATTTGAACTATTCAGCTAAATGAATTCCAAACGCTTTCTGTCAAAACACTGATGTAGCATTTTCACCTGTTGGTAAAATAAGCTCATTACTTCAAACATATTCAGTTTTAAAAACAGCTGAATTACTGTGATGCTAATGAAAAATGTAGTTAAAGTTACTAGCATTGCTACTTTTAGTTTGTATTCCCCAAAACTGCAGTAGAGGGGAAATCCTGACAGGTTCTTATAGGGGAAGTGAACATGCATGACACTAGGACTGAGCCTATAGGCTTTGACAGTAATGGTCTGGCAGACTCAGTGAGTTGAAAGGGATGTAAAGGAGTGTGCTGTCATTCACACACATCCTCTGAAACCCTGTCTCAGTCAGTCAATCAATCAGTCAATCATCTGAAGTGTGCAGATGAGTATGATCAGTTTAGACTAAGAACCCATATGATAGTAGAGAGTCCATGTGGTTGTTTATCCTTAAAGTCTGACAGATATTTCATTTGTTACACACTTACTAGCCTTGATCTAAAGGTGAGAAACAGGATCTGAAATCTTTTGGACCGCGTTTAAAAAAGAATCTTACAAGCTCTTTATTTTATGACCTACTAATTTGCCGCAGCATTTAACTGATGCAGTCAGTCAGCACTTTAAGTTCAAAGAAGCAACTCAGGGGGATTTTTGGAGAACAAATTTACATTTATGTTGACAAATATCCAATAAGTGCGCTATTTCTCTGGTCTAGAATAGGACATAATTAGAATCAGAATTAGAACAGTCTTTCATTTGTTAAAACTATTTTATTTTTAATTGTATTTTGATGATACAATGTCAAAATTTAACTTAAAATAAAAAAAAATGTTATACAAACATATGAGTGAACATAAAATTGAATCTTAAATATAAAAATGTCAAATCCACACTAAATGCCTACAAGCCCAAGCAAGCATATCTGCACAGGTCATCAATTCATAAATAGTACCACGGCAAAAGTTTGGTAACATGGCTAGAAATTACTGAGCAACAATTCAACTTATTAATATTAGGCAATTTAATATTTGTGTAAATATTTCACAAAATCGGCGTGACAGCCGACCCCAGAGTTAACACTTAATGGCTGCTCAGTCAAGTCTTCGCAGTACGTTAGGAACCTGGGTGTGCTCTTTGATACCAATCTTTCATTTGAAAGTCACGTGTCTAGTATCTGTAAAACGTCTCGGGTTACGACTGTAACCCTTGTTCCCCGAGAAGGGGAACGAGACTGCGTCATCGTTATGACACTTTGGGGAATGCCCCCAGCGTAGCGCATCTGAAGAATGAATGAAATCTGTCCAATCCTGATTGGTGCTGCGTCATGACGTAGTAGATGACGGCATACTCGGAAGATACAAAGGGACGCCGGCAACAACACATATCAGCTCTTTTGCGATGAAGCAAGCGCTCTGCCCGTGATAGGTGTGGCGATGAGACGCAGTCTCGTTCCCCTTCTCGGGGAACAAGGGTTACAGTCGTAACCCGAGACGTTCCCCATCGAGGGGAACTCAACTGCGTCATCGTTATGACACTTTGGGGAACGAGATACCCACTATGCCACACCGTAATCACGACCGCCCTAGTGTGAAGCTGAAAGACCAGGCACACTTAGGAGGCGAGCACTCTGGCGCCAGGCGTCACGGGGAGTTGCAGACTGTAAAAACGGATGAAGGTGTGCGGGGTGGCCCACCCGGCCGCCTCGCAGATCTCCTGAAGCGAGACGCCAGAAAGGAGGGCCACCGAGGAGGCCATGCTCCTGGTGGAATGCGCCCTCACGGCCATAGGTGAAGGCAAATTGCGCACCTGATAAGCCGTGGCTATAGCCCGGACAATCCAATTGCTGATTGTCTGTTTAGATGCAGGCAGCCCCTTCTTGGGTGAACCAAAGCACACCAACAACTGGTCTGACTTCCTCCACTGAGAAGACTTCTCCAAGTAAACCCTTAGGGCTCTGACTGGGCAGAGCAGGTGAAGTCTCCCCTCTTCCGCCGTCCCATGAGGTGAAGGATGGAAGGCCTGAAGAACCACTGACCGTGCCGCACTAGACGGCACCTTGGGCACATATCCCGGTCTAGGATGCAAGATGGCCTTAACTCCGCCAGGGGCAAACTCCAGGCAGGTTGGTGATATAGCCAAGGCCTGGAGATCCCCCACTCTCCTCAGAGAAGTGATGGCAAGGAGAAAAGCCACCTTGAAGGTCAGGTTCTTTGCCTCAGCCGAATCCAGTGGTTCAAAGGGGGCCTCAGCCAACCCTTCAAGAACCACCGCCAGGTCCCAAGTTGGAACTCTGGAGTGAGCCGCAGGCCTAATCCTCCGAGCCCCCACGGAGGAAACGTACAACCATAAGGTGTTTTCCCAAAGGCCCAGCACCTATAAGTGGGTGGAAAGCCGCAATGGCAGCCACATACACCTTAAGTGTGGATGGGGAAAGACCGGCGGAGAAACGATCTTGGAGGAACTCCAGCACTGAAGCCACTGGGCAGTTAACTGGGTCCACAGTTAACTGCTTCACAGTGAGGTTGTGGCCTAGCTTTGCTCTGGAGACCATCGCCCGTATGGACTCCACGCGTGCGGGAGACATTTGTGCCCGCATCGTCGTGGAGTCCCATATAACCCCCAGGAATGTAGTCCTCTGGGAGGGCGTCAACACACTCTTCTTTGTGTTGAGTCTCAGCCCCAGGCCCGAATGGAAGAACCCGATATTGGTAAGCTTCGCCCCCGAAAGCAAACCTCAGGAACCTCCTGTGAGATGGAAAGATGGAGACGTGAAAATAGGCGTCTTTTAGATCTATCATGACAAACCAATCCTCGGATTGGTTTTGACTCACGATAATATAAATAGTGAGCATCTTGAACCTGAACCTCCTCAGAGACTGGTTCAGATGCCAAAGATCTAAAAATGGACGCAGCCCTCCATCCTTCTTGGGAACTATGAAGTACCGGCTGTAGAACCCGGACTCCCTGACTGGTGGGGGAACATGCTCCATGGCCCCCTTTTCCAGCAGCAAGTGAACTTCCTGTTCCAACACCAGACTCTGCTCTGGGTGAACTGAAGTCCAGACCACCCCATTGAACTTTGGTGGGCGGACCTGGAACTGCAGTCTGTACCCGATTTCTACAGAACGCAGGACCCATGGCGAAGTGTTTGCGAGGTTTTGCCATGCCTCTGCAAAATTCGCCAAGGGAACCAGCCCCTCGGGGCTGGTGTCCAGTGTTTTGTGCGAGTAATTGACGGCACCCTGAAGCGGAGAACCGGCAGGGGAAGACCGACAACGAGACACAGTGTGCGAACCTGAACACTGACTGACTGCAAGCCTTTGGGGCAGACAGACCAGTGTGTGCTCGCTGGAAGCTAGCGTGTCCCGAAACGTCAGAGACGGCGGGATACTGACACCAGCTTCCCGAGGGCCCAGCGAGAGATGGGACCGCAATCGCTGTCTCTCGGGGACGGGCCCTTGGAGGTCTTGTAAAGTTAGGACCTCTTTCCCTTAGCCTTCCTGGACTGAAGGACGGTCCTCAGATCCGTCTTCTCAGGAGGCTCTGGGTAAGAGCACCGCCTAAAGTCCCAAGCTCAGTTTTTTTTTTTTTGAGGGGGACCTCTAGAAGCGATACTATCCTTCAGATGGTAGGCTGAATTAATATTTAATTACTTTAACTCCTCGGAATTAAATGCAGCCATAACACTGGATAAGTGAAACACGGTCTGAATGGTAGGCTGTAGGAAATAAATGCAGCCAAAAACACCAGAATACTGTTTTATATTTAATTATACGATCTCATAACCTACACGCTGCCTCGGCAAGCGCGAGATTCGAGCCGTTATAATTTGGCTTTCATCCCTCGAGAAGAAAGTCAACAGGCGCGAGACTGAAACAACTGACAGCGCACGGCTGTACGCGTCAGGATATTTCTCAATATACACAGCAAGCACCCTCAGGAGCTGACTGTTCATGCCTCGTACTCACAGAGCAAACTGCAAAGTAGACTCGTAACCTACATGCTGCCTCGGCAAACACGAGATCTGAGCTACTGGATTCTGTATTGCAACTGCAAGGCAACATTAAACCTACGCGCTGCCTCGGCAGACGCGAGATCCCAGCCACAGAATCTTACTGGAAAGTACACTCGCAATCTAAGCGCTGCCTCGGCAAACGCGAGATCCGAGCTAGATTCTGTATTGCAACTGCAAGGCAAACATTAAACCTACGCGCTGCCTCGGCTTACGCGAGATCCCAGCCACAGAATCTTACTGCAAATTGTGTGTGTGTGTGTGCGCTTCGTGCAGATTCTCCTCCGCGATGCTGAGCACGTCCAATTCCTCGGAATCAGACAGCTGCAACACCGGGTCTACATCCCGAACGGGAGAAGCCGCGGGGCGGGCTCCCGAACGGGGGATAGGGGAATCTGCAGCTTTCAGATGAAGATCGGGAAAGTGCCTCGGCAGTCCCGATCTCCTCTGAGAGCTCTCTCTGCGAGCCCCACGATCTAAGCCGCCGCATTGCCTCAGCAGATGCGGGACCTGATCCGCGGGGAGCGCGCATCTGACCATCATTACTAAATAAGGCCAGGCGGGAACGCAGCACTCTTATAGTAAGAGATTCACAGTGGCCGCAAGCAGCACCCTCGAGGGCTGCTTGAGCGTGCTGCGTTCCCAGACATGACACACACATCTCGTGTGTGTCCCCCGCCGTGATAAAACGAGGGCATGGGAACACACACTTCTAATTTGCAAAATAGAGAGACAAACAACACCAAATAAGACAAACTGGTTCAGACAACACAGAGAGCTTGCTGAATAGCAAAAAGCTGATATGTGTTGTTGCCGGCGTCCCTTTGTATCTTCCGGGTATGCCGTCATCTACTACGTCATGACGCAGCACCAATCAGGATTGGACAGATTTCATTCATTCTTCAGATGCGCTATGCTGGGGGCATTCCCCAAAGTGTCATAACGATGACGCAGTTGAGTTCCCCTCGATGGGGAACCGCATTTTTCCATCTTAAAAATATATCTAAATTACGTCATATGCTCTGACTGACAAATGCGGAACAATTAGTTCATGTGTTCATGAGATCAAGGCTAGATTATTGTAATGCTCTACTGGGTGGTTGCCCTGCACGCTTAATAAACAAACTACAGCTAGTTCAAAACGCAGCCGCTAGAGTTCTTACCAGAACCAGGAAGTATGACCATATTAGCCCGGTTCTGTCAACACTGCATTGGTTCTATTAAACATCATATACATTTTAAAATATTGCTAATTATTTACACAGCACTAAATGGTTTAGCTCCCCAGTACTTGAGCAAGCTCTAAATGCATTATAGTCCGTCATGTTTATTGCGATCTCAAAGTTCCGGCCAGTTGATAATACCTAGAATATCAAAATCGACAGTTGGCGGTAGATCTTTTTCCTATTTAGCACCAAATCTTTGGAACAGTCTTCCTAACATTGTCCGGGAAGCAGACATACTCTGTCAGTTTAAATCTAGACTAAAAACACATCTCTTTGACCTAGCATACACATAACACATTATAGACTTCTATAATTCAATGTTAGGCTGCATAGATTAGGTCAGCCGGAACCGGGAACACTTCCCATAAAATCCTGATGTACTTGTTACATCATAAGAAGGATGGAGTCTACTCTAATATTAGTCTCTCTGTTTATCCCGAGGTTTACCGCAGTCCGCCGGATCCAGGCCGTATCCGGATCTGATGAAGGACCTGCACCTGGACACGCCGACAACGCAGTCCTGAAGTGTCAACTAATCTCTTCCCTGTGAAGGCCTCCTTCCATTCCCTTCCCTTCCCTTCCCTTCCCTTTACCTCTGTACAGATAAAACGTAGTCGGGATAATTCCGGTTCACGTGGCTACACAGAGGCGATAAAAAATTCTGTATTATTAATTTTTCAAGGCTTGTACCTTGGAACCTATTTCATGGTTTGCGTTCTTGAGCCATCAGGCACTGTTTTGTGCAAATGAGTGGCCGGATCGCATTAAGGGTTTTCTTTTAGAACGGTGTCGTGTTAGAGGCTCCTAAGTTAATAACTAATGAACGTTGCGCCGGAAGTGAATCAATCAAAACTAACTTTAGCTAGACAATAACTTTATTCTAGAGCTGCTGTAAAGCCAAAACAATTGCTGTTACATTAATTTCCTACTATCACTGTAAAGCTGCTTTGAAACAATCTATATTGTTAAAAGCGCTATATAAATGAAGGTGACTTGACTTCACACCCCGTTAATATTAATGAGCTCAGTCGTTTTATATAGTGACATCATAACCCACCCACTCTAAAGCTCTTTCCGGCATCACTGTCTGCATTATATAAAGTACAATCATGTCTTATGAGTGTCTCATGTCATCAGCATGTCGTGCCAGTGCTCTCCAGATCTTTCTGTACACCTTAAACTTGTGCATCCTAAATGTGACATACCCTCCCCATGATCACCCTGCTCCTTCTATTAAGTGCTGAAGTGTATCTGCTCTAGATGAGCCAGTTATTAGCACATTCAGCCAAGCTAATGCATTTTAAATAATACATAAAACATGCTGATTAGTGTATGAAGGAGCTCCCCGAGGATTGCCGGGAAAGGGTTTAGAGGCTTTTCCCTTGGCGGAGGCATGAGACACAAAAGAGGGCTCACCAATTCTATTAGTCACAGTGGCTGCAGTTCAAAGATGCTCCACGCTTCATTCAGTCACTCTTCATTAATTTGACAGCTTTTCAGGCCATTTATAAGCCTGGAATATGTGTGTGAGTGTGTGGTAGGAAGGGTTTCTAAAGATAGAATGGTTAATTGCCCTTAGGATTGAGACTGGAGCGATGTTTAATTGAAGTGTCTGCTAACGTCACTAAAACCGAATGCGTATAGGGAAAGAGTTTTATCCCCTCAAGCTGCTTCTTACTGACTATATAGACATAAATACACACTTCAAATATTTAGAAAGATATGATGGATGTTTGTGTTGTGCCTGTGTTTTTCTATCTAAAACGATTGCAAAAGCACAGACTGCTCGACATGACGCCGCATGACATGTTTTGATCATATCATTGAGACTGTGGTTGTATTTCTTCCATTTCAACCTGTTTGTGCGTATAAAAGTGTGTGTTTCGTGTGTACGGCTGTGGGAGAAGATTGCTCATTCTTATCAGTGTTTGTCCAGTGGTGTGTAATGTACCTGAGTTTATCTGGATGAGCTGATTGGCAGAGATAGAGCCACTGATGTTTGAGAGAGTCACCACAGGCCCTGTAGCACAACCTTTTCCGACCAATTATGATGAATGTATCTCAAACACACCCACAGACACATATGTTGACCATGCCTGGGGCTGTGGTGGTGTATGGATAACCCAGGTCAGAGGACATACTGTAGTATCGTTAGCCATTTTAAAGTGCATTATGGGTAACACCCCAAGTTAGTGTTAGGAAGCTATTTGTGTCTTCTTGTATTTAGTATCTAGAGGTGAAAGAACAGCAATGGCACCCCGAGGATCATTTTTTTAGCATAATGTTTAGAGATGAAGCATCCATGCAGAATATAACTATATAACATTGTTGTCTATTCTAATTAAGTAATACAACCTAACCATGTGAAAAAAATGTTGAGTTTAATACGGATGAACACAAGGATTTGAGGGATAGACTTTCAGGCTATCAACACGCAATGTATGAAGGTCCTAGATCATGTAATTTTCAAAATTCACAACTACTTTTCAAAATATTTTGAGTTTTTGTCTACTGAAAGACTTTTCGGAAAGACGTTTGTCAGCTGAACGATCCATTGAATGCAATGTAATTCTACATTCCTGTCAACATTTTTTATATGGTGTCACGCTTACACTCACACTCCGTTTTGCTAAATGTCTGATGCGTATAGCACACTAAACTGGAAACACTTTCGTAAAGTAGAAACTGTAAATCTGATGGGCTGATATTTACTGGATTTCCAGAAGGGCACTTCGCTTGTTGCTTGTAGGAAACTAACTAACACATGTGCCTGGAAGCACCTGATTGGAATGGCCATTGATGAAGTGTAACATTCAAGTAATCGGTGCTTATTTCTTTTAGATGAAATCAATTCGAAGAACAAACTTAACATCCATCACCAACTAATTTATTATGTTTTTAATGCAGATTGTTGTGCCATTTTTTCAAGATCATGGCGATCTTGAATGAAAAACTTATGGTTGTACTTTTGTCATACTGCAACTATAAAGCTAATAAATGCTAATAGAAGCGGAACTATGTGGAATAACTACCACTATCAACAAACTTTATAGTTACTTAGCAACTTGAGCAAGGCACAATGTATATGTGTTGGATTTGTTGTAACTACTGGAACATTTATGTCAATGATCACACTTATAGACACCAATATCAGAAACATCCTTGTTGCCTGGAGAAGTAAGTCATATTTTTGACTTAAAAATACTCAAAAATATCAGCTAAAGTAAGTGACCTCATGGTTCTGTGTGAGAAAAGGTTAATTAAAGCAGTCTTCAAATGTCAGTCACACTTACAAAGTTTAATTGAGTTCATTCAGACTTTATTATATTTTTATAATAAGACACAGAATTAAAGTCGCTATATGAAATGGTAAAATCAGTTTCTGTCTTTTTCAGTCTATTTTTCTCTGTTACAGAGGCCACACGTTGAGCTCTATTACAGGGAAATGCTGCCAGTGCTGATAAACAGCTTTTGATCTTTCATTTTTGGACTTCAGAGTGCTTCAAAAGGGTTTGTCTGTGTGTCTCTGTGTGTGTGCCAGAGAAATAAGGAATCAAAGTTAATTCCCCCCCGACTGCAAAAGCAGGATGTCTGTCCTCACTCCTCAGTAACAACTCCATTTAAAAAATAAAGCAAAAGTCTCTTCTGTGACCATATGACTGTAGATGTGTGTTTGTGCATTATAGTGGATCAATCTGGTTTCTTTTCTCAGCAAGTCTTTCAGCAGAAGGAGGAGGAAACTCCACAGACACTAGTGACAAGGAGCCTGCAAGTGACAAGCTTTACTCAGCCTTAAACCTTTAGTCTCTTATCCTGTCTTTCACAGATATACACAAACTTTGTGATGGATTCACACAAAGCTATTCTCTTGATCTTATGAACTGCCTCTCACTTTATAGCATCCTCTCATCTTTTCATTTTCTCATCGCTCACACTCTTTCTCTCTATGTGTGGCTAGAGATTATTCAAAAACAAAGCCACTGTCACTCTCAAAAGCACTCAAAAAACAAAAAAAACCTGCTTGTGTTTGTCCACATTTGTAGGTGATTTAGATAATAGATGTCTGCTAAATGACTGAATGTAATGACAAAAAAAAATTAAAAACTGAATTCTCCACAAAGGAACATTTCTATGAGAAATATTGTTGCACTTTTACATCAGTGTTCATTTAACAGTGTGATCTCACCTTTGACCTGAAGGGCTCAGGGAATCCTCCGTGTGGTATTCCAATGTGTCCTTGCAGAAACTCCACAACAGACAGAGGGAAGGAGAGCTCGTCTGCTCTCGCTTCCACATCAGCTCGAGAGAGAGAGTTCTGCACCATAAACTGAGCCAGATCACCCACAATCTTAGACGAGGGGGTCACCTGGAGAAACAAAGTGAGATAGAAACAGGATTTATACAAAATAGAGCTTTTCCTTTCCGGAAACTTTTAAAACAAACTCTTACAGCACATTTCAATGGGAAATAAACTGTACACCCACAAGCTGAAAATTCTCGCCCTCAGCTAGAAACGCTTACCAACGATTATACTGACAAATCAACCATAATAATCACATTACACCTCTACAACCCCCTCAAAAAATTAGGAAATCAAAAGAGGAATTGATCTGTGGAGAGGTCAGATCAAAACAAAGATTGTTTACACAATAATGAAAGTTATGTCATCATTTGTTCTAAACATGTATGACTTACATTCTTCCATAGAACACAAAAGAAAAAGGTTTGAAGAATATACCGGTCAAAGGATTCAATGAAATCTGCATCAAAAGAAAGATTCGTTTACAAAGACTTATAAATGGCCAATTTCATGTACCTCTATTCAGTTTCATAACATTGGCCATTCTTTTCAGGATATTCTAAAACTACACCTATTGTATTGTTCCACGAAAGAAAGGAAGTTTGAAACAGCATAAAGTTGAGTGATTTTAATTTTTTTGTGTGAGCTATTCCTTTAAATGTGAACAACACAAAATAATTAGAGAACAATACTTCAAATCTATTTTAAACATCCTCTACAGAAAATTACTAAAGAGACCAAAAGAACAAAACAAGAGAGTGAGAAAACCGTATAGAAATGAGAGATCCATGAGGATTTGAGAGGAGGAAAGACAGGGGGTGAAGATGTCACACAATTTTTCTTTCACATAAATAGTACAGCGCTCTGTGGAAATAATACCTTATGTACAGCAAAACTTGTGCGATAAGAGAAAAAAATCATGCATAGGCCTACAAGACTAATAAATACATGAATTTAACAGATGTCAGCCGCAAGACTTTGCAACGTGTACATGGCCGCTGGTCAAGCATGACATTTTTTTATTGTTTGTTATAATGAGAGGATTTGAGATATAAAGATATCCAGTGCCGATATAGAGATATATCGGCACTGGATATAAACTCTGGTGCTTTGAAGCGGTGAGTGGATTCTAACTTAAGCACCTCTGATTGGCCACTGCTTCAAGAAATCAACTCTTTGTAAAAAGAAACCTTTGACACTCTCCATAGCGCAAACACAGATACGTATGGGTCGTTTGCCAAATTGCCAAAATGCAATTATTACAGAGAAACCTGTTCCTAGACCAGCAAATATGGGCAGTTTTCCCTCTAAACGCAATCAGAAGCAGCAGCAGGCAGTGGTTTGAGTGAGAAACTTCCCCGCTAGTCTCGAGTGTGTGGCCAGGAGAAAGCTAAGCCTTGCTCAGCATTACACACGCTCCACCTATGATTACTTATCTTCGTTTACTGTTCTTATTCTGTTCATTTGTTATTTTCTTTATGAAAGGATTTAGTTGTTTTCATAAAAATGTTGGGTGACAATAAATCATATATTTAACTAATCTTAATTGTCAAATCATTCTTATCCCATATATTGTAAAATTTTAAAAAAATTAAAAAATTAGCAGACGCTTTTATCCACTTGAGCAGAACAATGAAGCAATCAGGCCAACTAGAGGGCACCAAGTGCTGTAACAAGTCTCAGTTAGTCTAGTACAGTACACATAGAATAGTATAGAATAGAAAAGGTAAGTGCTAGTATTAATTGGTCAGGTGCTGACGAAAAAAAATGCGTCTTTAGACATTTTTTGAAAATGGCTAAAGACTGAGCTGCTCAAATTGAGATAGGCAGGTCATTCCACCAGCGGGGAACAGTCCAGGAAAAGGTCCGTGAGAGTGATTTCGTGCCTCTTTGGGATGGCACCACGAGGCGTCTTTCACTTGCAGAACGCAAGCTTCTGAAGGGTGCATAAGTCTGAACGAGTTTAGGTATATTGGTGCAGAGCCAGTGGTTGTCAAGTAGGCAAGCATCAGTGTCTTGAATTTGATGCGAGAGGCTATTGACAGCCAACTGATAAAGAGAGGTGTGACGTGGGCTTTCTTCTGCTTGTTAAAGACCACCCTCGCTGCTGCATTCTGGACCAGCTGCAAAGGCTTGATAGTACATGCCGGAAGGCCCGCTATAAGTGCATTACAATAGTCCAGTCTGGTGAGAACAAGAGCTTGGACAAGGAGTTGTGTGGCCTGCTCTGATAGGAAGGGTCTAATCGTCCTAATGTTGTATAAAGCAAATCTGCAGGACCAGGCCGTTGTGGTCTGTGAAGCTTAACTGATCATCATTCACCACTCCAAGATTCCTGGCTGTCCTGGAAGGACTTATGGTTGACGAACCTAGCTGAATGGAGAAGTTGTGCTGAAGTGTTGGGTTGGTTGAGACCACAAGCAGCTCTTGTAGCCATTGGTCCACTGACTTTAAAATGTCTGGCCTCGCCACTGTGGTACAGTGTTGGCATCAAATATTTTGATTTGTGCCATAGTAGTGGTTATAATTTAACATTGCACACCAAGACATGGTATTAAAAAAAAAAACTAACAAACTGTAAGCACTCGGAAGTGGGAATAGGTAAAAAAAGGAAAGAAAGAAATGTGAGTGACATTTAGGATTAAGTTTTGTAATAGACTCATACAAAGGTTACGCAAGGGTAATATCCTTGTTTAAATACAAAGCCACAGACATGTACAAAGACTTTTTCAGAGCAAAGGGTTTAGCAACAACCTTGAGTGACTCTATAGCACCACTGGGATTGTATTGGATGACACAGTAGGGACCTCCAAACCCTAATGTGACCAATTATAAAAATTCTTACGCATATAAATGTCAACATTACAAACCGTTACATGAGTAGGCTAACTTCTCAGATTTTTTTTTTAAAATGCTGTGACTCTTGCATAACTCTTCTGCTTCAGAAATCTCAGCCAGGGAATACTGTTCATAAAGAAATTACTCTCCGTAATAGGAAAACTTAACTGTCTGGATAATCAAATGTGATTTCACTAATTTAAGCATGAACGTTTCCTTCATCCTGCCACAGTCATTTGAAGTCAAAGACGCTGGAGCTTATGTTAAATCAAATCTTAAAGACTCATGTTAGCTGGAGTGCTCCTGCTTTGTTTGAAACTTTGGTTGTGTTCAAAAATTAGAAGAATAAAGAATAGCATAGTACCCATACTATTTTGCAGTGTGGGTATTGCTCACATTTTTAATTATTGTATGTTAAATGTGGGATACTATTTTATTATGTTGTTTTCAAGAATGATCTATGTTGTTTTCAAGAATACAGGCATAACATTTTGAAAATAAATCCATAACAGGCATTTTAAAAGAATAAAGTAGTAACTGAACAAGATTAAAAAGGTATTCTAAAAATATCTTATGGAAATGTGAACTCTTTGGTTGGATGAAATGCAATTAAACCCTTAGAAATGGGAATAATGACCTATACTCAGATTGTGAAATAATAATAATGTACACTACCATTCAGAAGCAAGGGATATTACCATCTCACCCAAAAATGTAACTTAAATATATTTTTTAAAGTCTCTTTTCCTCATATATTTTAATATATATAGTGTCACATGATCCTTCAGAAATCATTCTAATATGCTGATTTGGTGCTCAAGAAACATTTCTTATAATCAGTGGTGTAGTCTACGTGATACGCAGGTATACGCCGTATACCCACTAGAAAATGTCAAGGATTTCCGTATACCCACTAGGAAATGTCAAAGATCTCCGTATACCCACTTTAAAACGCGTGAGGATTCGTAACAACATCGTTTTGTGAAAGAATTTTCATCCATAAATTCACCCGCCGTGACGTCTGTGTTTGCGCAGCGACACGGATCGAATCGCGGAAGCCAGCAACAAATGTAACAAATAACCTAGGCTACTGTAAAGCGGAACGTCACGCAATTTAGCCATTTTTGAATGAATAAATCAAAAGTAGGCTAATGATAGAATCAAATCTCGATATTTACTAAGTGTCTATGAATATTAAAGCTCAAAAAGACTGCTATTGAAATAAACTCTGAATGTTCTGCGTGTTTCTGTGAATGAGCGCTCAATGTGTGCTCTAGCCTACTACACACTGAACACTACACATTGAACACTACACACTGACGCGCGCGTGACACTCGTGGTGTTTTCAGCGTCTATGAGGAGAACATGCACACATTTGAACTTCATTGCAGAGCTTTTATGAGAGTCACTTCACAAGAATTTTACCATTTCATTTGATAAAACTACCGTCGTTCATTCGTATCATATACACACTCACAAACTTTAAAGTCTTCATGACAACCTTTCAAAATCAAAGTTTTGTATAACTTACTTCAAGTAGGCCTAATAATAATAATAGTTTATTAAAACACAGAAGCTCAAATGTCTTTAATTTACAACCCACCAAAATAAAAGTTTGTAGATAAATTAAGTAACTAGAGGGAATTATGAAAGAAATTGCATAGTAAGATGTAGCTACTTTTTAAAATAATAATAATCAAATCTATTAAAACACAATTTTAAAGGAATATCACAGAAGTTTTTAAAAAGTACATTTTTATTTGTGCTTACAATGTTTAAGTATTGTAATTGTCAGCTGATAAAACCTGTGCTTCAGGGACCATATTCATATAACATCTAAGGCTAAATGTGCCCCCAAAAATTTTTTTTCTCGGGGGGGGGGGGGGGGGGGGGGGGGGGGGGGGGGTTTGCTGGTATATCACAGTATACTCACAACAAAAAACTAGACTACACCACTGCTTATAATTGTCAATGTTGAAGACAGTTGTGCCGCTTTAAACACAGATATACTTTTTTTCAGGACTCACTGATGATTCAGAGATTTTAAACTAATAAACACATCCTTACTCAATAACTTTAGAATTTTGAAAGGCAGTGTGCATTTAACAATGAATAGTACAAAATGTAAATATTAAATTCAACACATAAAAGGCACTGTGAGCTACTCTGCTGCGAGATAAAGAGCCTCCTTCATCATCCTCATAGCACACCTGTTATATTTCCCATCTTCATCTCTCCCATCTGTGACACACAGCTAATTTCTCTGCATCATCAGCCAGTTTTGGTTTCATTTCCATTAGTCTGATTGTTTATATGCATATTCAAACATATTCATACATAAATAATAGCTGATTTCGCACCAAGGTCTCCCTTCTCAAAATTTTGTTTCATTTATCTTGTATTTTTTTCCAATAAATCATTTCAACTTTAATACTATCCATTTTGATACGTGCCTTTAACTACCTGTTTAGCTAAATAACCAACAATATTGCACACGATTGCATCACAAAACTTGCTGGAAACAGGGGACAAAAATATTATATTAATTAATTATATGAATTATTATACTGTATATATAATACATTTTCAGAAATTAATTAGGTAAAGAACACCAGGATGACTGAACTAAAGCATTTTTCAAAACATGCAAAATAAATAAACAGTATATATTTTTAAATAATAATTTATATATTTAAAAAATATATATTAATGTAATTAGGACGGGAAGTCCCAACATAGCAAGTTTATGTGACAAGAATGTGGCATGTTACCATTTGAAAAATAATAATAAAAAGAAAAAGTAGGCAGTAGTCTATACTGTCCAGTACAAGGCGAAAACAGTATACACCATCTGAAAATTCTGAATAGTGGCTGATCAATTAAAAGAATTACCCCCAAAAAAAAGTTAAAAAAGAAAAGAAGTTGGTCCCCACTCCCCCAATTTGCCTACATTGTTGGTCGGATGCTCAACAGGATTGTGTGAAGCCAAAAGAAATCATGTTTCTTGTAAAAGATTCAAATTATGAGGAAGCCGCCCTAAGTTACTGAAAAATCCTTTAACTTTTGCCTTTAGTTCAAATAGAGAGAGAAATCAATGGGTTGTTAATTAAGTAGAGGATTTGTTAAGTACCCAGACACAATGCAAAACTCGGTCAGGCCAAGCAAGTGTGATGGAGGCTGTCGGGGAAAGTGTTATAAGATGAGACTGAGACAGGATTAAGAGGGGATCAAACACACAACCACACACACACACACACACACACACCACACACACACACACACACCACACACACACACACACACACACACACACACACACACACACACACACACACACACACACACACACACACACACACACACACACACACACACACACACACACACACACACACACACACACACACACACCACACACACACACACACACACACACACACAGCAATCCTAAAGCCGTCATGTCTCCTCTTACTGCTTTTCTGACGTACAATAATCCCTCTGTGTACATCTCAGTCGCTCTCTGCTTCTGTCTCTAAGTCTTGCTTCCTCACACACACACACACACACACACACACACACACATACACACACCATACCACACACACATACACATGCACATGCACATGCACATGCACACGCACACGCACACGCACACGCACACGCACACGCACACGCACACGCACACGCACACGCACACCACACACACACACACACCACACACACACACACACACACACACACACACACACACAACACACACGTCTAGAAGTGTTTACTCTCTCCTGTGTTATCGTGCAGGGTATCTCTGTCTAACTGACAGGGTACATCTGTTTGGCCATCGGCATGGACAGAGAGAGCTTTGAACTCAAGAGAACGGTTTGTGTGTGTCAGTGCTTGCTGCTGCTTCAAAAGAAACAGAATTAGAGGAGTGTGTGTTGGTGTGTGTCCCAGCAAACTGGGTAGCAAGGAAGAGCAAGACATGAAGATTGTGTTCAGAATGGAAAACTATCATAATGCTTACTGTGCACCATATACACTCGGCTGCCTATTATGTAAATATTTTTAAATAGATTTTTAAATGTTTTATTTATATTTATTTGACTAAGCATACTGTAAAAACTGCAATGTTTTTATTACAATTATTACATTCTGAAAATATTATTAAAATTTGAAACTGTTTGGTATTTATTTATTTACTTTAATTTATTCCTGAGATGGCAAAGCTGAATTACAGCAGACATTGATTCTTTAGAAATCATTCTGATTTAATGTTTAAGAAACATTTCTTATTATCAATGTTGAAATATATTTGTGGAAACAGTAATAACATTTTTCATGATTCTTTGATGAATAGAAGGTCCAAAAGAACAGTATGTATTTGAAACTTTAACAATAGCCGAATTTCCAGGGTTGGGCCGAACAGTTCTATGAACGGAAAGGATGGTTGTTGTTCCAGTTGTATTTCCACTTGAGCTTGGTTTGGCATGGAAAGATTACAAACCGTTCTCCGCCAGGAATTCTCAGCACGCTTGGCTAACAGTGCTGGTTAAAATGCGTGCAATGATGTCACCGTTCAGGATTGGTCACTTGTCTGTTGCCTGGCTAATTCTCTGTAGCTGGCCTATAAGTGTGCTATTTGAGAGACGCAAACACAAGTTAATAATAATAAAAAAAGAAATATCTAATCATCCTCCATTGTGTGTAGCTATTTAAATCTCATAACGTCTGTAAACTCTTGTGTTACCAAGGTAATGGCTGACACATTTGTATTACAGAGTTCCATTATCAGCCTCAGAGTGGAATATTAAACCATATCCGTACCGGCTTGGCCGGATCAGCACCGAATGGAACGGTTAAGCAACGAGAATGGTTTTGCCCGACGGTGGAAACGCGTCTAATGTATTATCTTTAGTGTCACTTTACTGTTGATCAATTTAATGCAAATAAAAGTCAATAAATAATGGTAAAGGATTAGCCTGGTCCCACCAGACTTTCGTACTTAATTTTATTTGTACAGTCTGGCACCACTCCATTGACAAACTTTAACTTCCTTGTAGGCGGGAACTCTATTGAAGTCTAAAACTATTGGATCTGCCCAAAGTCACTCTGGATCTGCCATAACCAATCGCTAACATTTGGTCGTGACATATGTATTTTCCCGAACCCCGTGGGGAGAATGGCCACCAACAAAACTAAGCAAAGATTGTTCTTGCTCCGGCTTTAACTTCTTGATATTCGGCAGCGTTGCCACAACGGACCGAATGGATTCGCTCGCATCTTTCTCCTCTGCCATTACGGAACTACAACTCAAAATAACATCAGTGTCATCGTTCTCAGCCACTCCCACTGTTCGCTGATTGGCCCGGTAAAAAACTGACCGGAGAAAACCAAAGTCTACAGCACAATCCCAGACGTAATACTGAAGGAAAATGAAAATTGAGCGGAAGTACATAGGAGGGCGGAGTCAGGCTAGTAAAGGATATCACTCCTGGTTCATTCGTCTTAAACAGACAATTCTGGAAAATGTAGATCATGCAGGTATCCATAAATAAAGACAATTCACATATTGTACAAAGTATAAATAATGCATAAGCATACCACTTTTCTTTTAAAAATAGAATGTGGCATGCCATTCTAAACATACCTTGGCAGAGAGAGAGAGAGAGAGAGAGAGAGAGAGAGAGAGAGAGAGAGAGAGAGAGAGAGAGAGAGAGAGAGAGAGAGAGAGAGAGAGAGAGAGAGAGAGAGAGAGAGAGAGAGAGAGAGAGAGAGAGAGAGAGAGAGAGGAGAGAGAGAGAGAGAGAGATGATATATGGCAATAGCAAAAGGAATATAAATGGAATCACCACAAACTCCCAAAGTCTAGCCCATTTCCCCCAAACCCATGAACTAAATTGGAAAGAGATGGTGTGAAAAACAACAACAACAACAACAACAACAACAACAACAAAAACGAGTGCAGGCAGGAATGCACTGACAGAAAAACAAGATAAAGAGGGTGAACTGAATAACAATCACATGCAGATACACTGGAGGTAAACAGAAACTTCTATTAGGAGAATCCCAATAATTGATTGCATTGAGCAAAATACCGAAGCAAGTGATGCCAGACACATTTCAGCTGATCGGTTTATTTGGCCTTAGGAGACAGAAGGTAACACAGAAGAAGCCAACATTGGCAGGTGACACTGACTGCTGGTATCAGTTTATATGGCAGATCAGCTGATTACCAGAACTCTCACTATCACACTGTTCCTCTGACAGAAAGAGGCAGAAGTTGTTCTTGTTAGTCACAGAGATTCAGGATGGTGACAGGACGTCAGCTCATCCCATTGACTAGAAATATCCATCCAACGTCTCTAAAGTAATTTTTTAAAGTGTAATTACTTTACTGTGAATAGAGGAAAGAATGAAGTGTGCCCGCGATGAAATTGTTGTTTAGTCTACATGCAAAATTTAGGGTACACTGCAGATAATTTCTATGTTTTAAGTTAATTGTTAGGTTTGAACCAACAGGAACAAAAATTACAGAGCTGTGATTATATACTTGTGGAATTTAAATGACAGCAAATCCAATAGAAAAGAAAAAGTCACTTTATTCACACTGGCCTTCAAGGACACTCTTCAGTATGTGGAACAGGGGAGGAGGAGAGAAGGACAGAGAGAGAGAAAGAAAGAAAGAAAGAAATGAGAGCGAGAGAGAAAGAGAGAGAGAGCGAGAGCGAGAGCGAGAGAGAGAGAGAGAGAGAGAGAGAGAGAGAGCGAGAGAGAGAGCGAGAGAGAGAGCGAGAGCGAGAGAGAGACACATTTGGAATCAAAATGAGATTTTTGTTGGCCTTACTTTGATAAGGTCTCCCAGCAGCTTGTTGGCTTCAGCGTAGGCTTTCTTCACCTCTTTGAACTTGTTACCGAGGCCCATGCTGTGGGCCTGGAAGTGAAGGTTGGTGTACTGGCCCCCTGGGATCTCATTTTCATAAACATCTGCATTACCAGACTTCATTGTGGCGGTGCAGTCGAAGGGAGCGTACAGACCACGTGCCACTTCCCAGTACTCGCTGTAGTCAAACACTCTGTCCAGAGAAACACCTGTGTGACAGGAGAAGTGTTACAAATGCTGCAATGGCCAGCTAATTAAGCCAGCTTATTAAAACAATATGATATATTATTATAAGACTTCAATTTTCAATAAAAAAACATCCCATTTGTTTCAATGCATTTAAAAAAATAAAATGGTTTAACAGCACGATTAGTGGTGAAGAGAAGACAGACACTGCACATGATCCAGCAGAGAAATATCGACCAATCATAAAACTGCAGTGAACAAAATGCTAAAAGAGCTCTGCAGCGACTCCACACTCCCATGAAGCACTGCAAATTTCATTATACTCTAACTACTCATACTTCTGTATATATCTTTTTGTATTGTCTGTAAAAATTAATGGAAAAGAAAAATCTTTTGGAACCAACGCAATGTAAAATGTGGACAGGCAGTGTTGAGCTCTATTACATGGCTCTCTGGAATGCTCGATTTAAAAAAATATATTTTTCAATTAAATGTTATGCATCATTCTTATAAAATATAGAATTAATTTATAATATAATACATGTTTTTGACTGTAATAGTTACCATTCTCCAAAAAAAATGTAAATAATAGTAATACCTACATAGCTGTTGTAATGGGGCTGGTTCTCGTATTACATAGAAAAACATAACCAATATTTCATGTCTGTTTATTTATTTGCTAAGTAGCCACATAATTAGCAGGAAAATTTATACTGTACAGTCAGCCAGACGGTGATGACCGCCCTATGCAGATCAGAGGTCTGTATTGACTGTACATTATCCTTTTTTTTTAGACTAAGTGTAGGATGTTTACAAGCAATGCAATGATCAACAAATAATCATGCAAATTAATTAGGTTTGGCTATATCAATTATTTAACCATAACTATTCTAAGTTCATAATATGAATTTCATATACACACAAGCTGTGACATAAGACTGGCTTTTCAAATATGTTTAACAAGACAGTGACTGCTCAGAGTAATTTGTGAACAGAGTCACTTAGTCATCTGTAAAGTTGTCTTTTAAAACATAGGAAAGACAGCAATATATTAAAGATGGAAATGACTGGGCTGAACGTATTAATTCAGTGAAATTAATCACCCTGTCTTTTTAGATGCATTTAAGTGGTAGTGTCAGAAGCACCCTCTCTCTTTCTCTTGCTAGAAACATTTGACTGACTGATATTGCTGTCCTAATCTGACACATCTCAAAACACACCATCAATCCATCAATAAAGACCCTGCATAGTCAGACTGTAATAATCAATGTGGATTTAATTAAGCCTGATGCCACAAGAGTAATCTTTCCTGTCTTCAGGCCACACATGTGCACACACACACACACACACACACACACACACACACACACACACACACACACACACACACACACACACACACACACACACACACACACACACACACACACACACACACACACACACACACACACAACACACACACACACACACACACACACACACACACACACACACACACACACACACACACACACAATATTTCATAAGTGTGAATAAGTGCTCTTATAATGTTCCTGCTGGGTTCGCATCATTCCAATATAGACAATAGTAACCAATCCATTAAGCGATGTCAATGTACATCGTGTGCTGAACTCTACCATTCTCTAATGTGTCACTACAGTAGATAAATGTCTCTAAATGCCCCTGAAATAACTGTGCATTTATGAACATATGAAGTATGTATGTATGTGTGCTTGTATGAGCGATAAATGACAGTACAACATATATACCAGTTTTCTGATTGGATGATTTTTCTTTTTTTGCTGTATACAGAGCTTTAGAGACAAGTGTGATTTCCCAAGGCACCTATTTCAGTGATATCTGTCAGGTATTAGGGATATTTTGTGCATGATATAAGCATATAGAAAAATGCTTACAGCAGATTTAAGCACAAATGCAAATCGTTGCATTCAACTTTCACAGGATTGATGAACACCCCCCCCCCCACCCCCCATTCTAAACCAGCCTAAGGTGGTGGCCTAGCCAGGCGTGGTTAATCTGGTCTGTTTTGATGGTTTTAGAGGGGTTTAGGGTATAGCTGGGAGACCATCTGGCCAACCATCTAATTGAACACCAACTTGGATAAGGCTGAGTATGGAAGTCTGTTTCCACCTCAGAATAATCAAAAGTTAATTGTGAGATAAAGCACAAAATAAAGTGATGAATTGAAAAAAATCACATTGTGAAATGTAAAGTCACAATGCAAGATTTAAAATCACACTGTGAGATATTTGGGAATCAAGACTTGGTTTTAGGGAAAATGTTATTATTAGGTTAAGGGTATAGGTTTATGGCAAGGTTCAGATTAGGCAGTTAGTTGTGATGGGTAGGGTTAGGAGCTAGATAATTGTGAAGTATGTCAATAAATGTCATCACAAAGATATATGTACAAGAATGTGTGTGTGTGTGTGTGTGTGTGTGTGTGTGTGTGTGTACGAGATGGAGAGAAAGAAAGAGAAAAAAGAAAAAGAGAAGACTGAAGAAAAAGCAGATAGACATTTAAAATTGAACAAAAAGGGCTTGCACAGGAATAAAAGGTTTGATTGTGGAAGTGAGTCTGAATGTGTCTTTCCATTTAATTAAGAGATGGAGAGAAAAAGTGACAGATGGAATATGAGAGAGAAGTGTTAGTGGAAGCGGTGGGCTTGAAGACTGAATAGAAAAACATGGAAATGGAAGAAAAATAACTTACAGATGCAGAAGGAAAACAAACATAGGGACAGATGAGTGTAGGCGGAAGAGAATGAGTGAAAACAGGAAATAAAGGGAAAGATTAGAAGATGTAAATAAAAAAGCCTGAAGGAAGGGGAAAATAGGAGAGAATATGTGTGCTATAAAGGAAAAGAGAAAAGAGGGTTAAGAGAAGGGGGAGAGAGAGAAAAACGCCAAATAAGGAGCTCAGCTAGAGCACACAAATCAATGGCAGGGCAGGCAGTCAGGGCAATACAGACAAAAATATACAATAAAAAAAAACATAAAAATAAAATAAAACGAATGAACAGAGAATGAAAACGAGATGCATGTAAGAGGCTCTGACAAGCTTGGTACAATACATCTCTCTCTCTGTGTGTGTGTGTGTGTGTGTGTGTGTGTGTGTGTGTGTGTGTGTGTGTGTGTGTGTGTGTGTGTGTGTGTGTGTGTGTGTGTGTGTGTGTGTGTTGTGGCATTAATAACAAATGGCTATAACAGCTCAGGCAGAGATAGTGAGCTAAATCTTTACCTGTGCGAGCCTGCTACACTGGCAACTAAATTAACCAGCACAATACACTAGAGAGAAAACCAATGACAGTAAGAGAGAGTGATGAGAGGAAAAAAGGGATTTTCAGGAAAATAGACGTCGACTGTGACCAATTACCTCAACAGATGCGCCCATGAATAAAAAACTATGTACTTAACACACAAACACAAATGTCATGTGCTAGAAAGGAAGAAAATATATATATAGTGTATATATCTCTATACTCAATTGTAATCTCACGCAATTTCTAGTATTTTTCGCCAACTAATCTTTTGGGTCATAACAAATGACTAGTCTACTAGTTTATATAGTATTTTTTTTAAAGCTCGGTTTCTCATGGAAAAAAATTGGTTCTCAAGAAAAAAATCAAATTGCTATAAAGGTTAAAAAAAAGTTGTGCTTCTTCATATTTTGGTGGAAACTGTGATGCACTTCCAAAAAGTTTGGGCTAAACAAGATTAGAAAAAAAAGAAGCTTAGCAAGGATGCATAACTTTGATCAAAAGTGACAGTGACAGTAAAGACATTTCAAATGTTACAAAAATACTTCTATTTCAAAAATGCTATTTTTTCTTTTTTACTTTCTAGTTAAAAAAATGTATCACAAAAACATGAATCAGAAATTAGAATGTTACCTGAGCACCAAATCAGCACATTAGAATGATTTCTGAAGGATCATGTGAGACTGAAGTATGTAATAGGTGCTGAAAAATCAGCTTTGCCATCACAGGAATAAATTACATTTTTAAAATATATTTAAATAGAAACAATAATAATGTTTTTACTGTATTTACAACATTAGCTTTTTTGGTCCCACTTTATATTAATTGGCTTTAAGTATTACGTACTTACATTGAAAAATATGTACAATGTACTTATTGTGTTCATGTTGTATTGTAAAACACTTTGCTGCTATTGAGGTGTGAGTAGGGTAAGGTTAGGGGCTGGTTTGGTGGTATGGATAGGTTTAAGGGTGGGTTAAGGTGTAAGGGAAGGGTCAACAGTGTAATTACAAATGTAATTACATCCATTAATTACAGCTGTAATTACATGCAGGTATTTTAAAATATAAGTACAATGTAAAAACATGTATGCACACAATAAGTTCATTGTATCAAATTATTAGTTTCAAGCCAATTAATATAAAGTGGGACCCATTTTTTAAACAATCAAAACAAACGCAGCTTTAGTGAGCACAAGAGACCACCCAGACCAAACAGCGTTAGCTTCTGTGTCTTCAGCAAGCACTCAATGTGAAATAATTTGTCCAGTTGGTGTTTGTTTCTCTTAAGAACAGCATTTTGACTCTATTAGAACAGGAGTTTATCACCATTGTAAAACGTGACAAAGCATTATATAAAATGGTGAGTGTGGCGGGCAGGACGAGGCCAAGGGCCGTGAGAAAACGGTGCGAGGCGGGTGGCGTGATTAATGATGAGCAACACCTGCACGACGCAGCGGTCTCATGTCTCTCACGGAGGAGCGGAAGCATAAAGGTGGAACGACGACAGTGAAGAGCGAGAGGACAGGCCTGGACTTGTGTTTTATTATATGGGACAGCAGTTGTGTGTGAGGGGCAGCTGTCTTTTACTTTCGTTTTGTATTTCCTTCTTCCCATAACATCTAACAGCGTTACACTGGTGCCGAAACAGGGAAGGAAGAAGGAGGCGGGAACCGGTGAAGGTTCAACAAACAATTTAATATTAAAACTAAACAAATACAAAATGAAAGTAAAAGGCAGCATCCCCTCACGGACAACTGCTCTCACATATAATAAAACAAACAAAACACAAGTCAATGCCTGTCCACTCTTGCTCTTCACTGTCGTTGCTCCTCCATCATGCTTTGGCTCCTCTGTGAGAGACACGAGGTGTGTCGCTCATCATTAATCACTCCACCGGCCTCGTGACCGTTTTCTCACGGCCCTCGACCTTGTCCTGCTCGCCACAGTGAGCAAACAGCAGATTAAACCGTGTGCTTCTCCCTGCCCTTGTTACATCATGGGTGGAGATACAAACAAGTTGTGTGTTGTTTGTATTGGAGCAGATCATACTCAGTCAGCCCTCGAGGGGGCTGAATGTGAGCAATGTGAGCGGCTATTGTTAAAAACACTCCATTTCCGCCTGACGCTCTTTGAGGAGGTCACTTTGACATGTGTTCCTCACAGTTCTAGTCCCACAGCTGCTGAGGCAGAGTGGCGACTCAGGTCGTGGGGTTTGCAGATGGATCTGGTAGAGGGGTTAGAGATGGCCCTAGCCTTTCTCTGCCCTCACCTGCCAGATCCAGTGCTTTATCTCAGGGATTAGAAACACACTTTGTGGTTTCTTCGGCCCCGAGTGAAGCACCAGTACTGCATCTATCCAGCTCTGAGGAGTTGGATAAAGTTATTTTCGAGACAAGAGATCTTGGTGCTGAAACACTGAAGAGAAGCTTGGGAGACATCTCTCCTCTGAGTCAGTATCAACCCTCAAATGGCGTTACCTACCAAGCCTTTAAGAGCCACTTCAGAGCTGGTGGGTAAAGCAGCAGGTCAGACCGTGGGATGTTGCTGAGATGAGAGCGTTGCTATCCATACTCTCCTGCAGAAAGACTAGGGATCAGGGTGGCGATCGCAGCCCAAGTCTACAAAGGATAAAACGGATCTGAGTACCATTATTATCTCCAAGAAGACTTTGGCGAAGAAGCCCTGACACCACTGGTGTCAGGATTCTGAGGGCAGTCCCCTCCGGGGGAAATGGTTAACACCTTATTATACGGTGACAATTTCCCCTCTGTGCTCTCAGGCGAGCCTATATCCCAGTGTATGCCCAGAAAAGTAGCAGTGCTAGGATGCTCACCCCCTCTGAGGAGGGTCTCAGAGCAATCAGTTCGGTTGTTTCCTGTCAGTTCGCCAAATATATCTTAATGGGTCCTGCTGATGGTAGAAAAAGGCTACAGAATTCAGTTCGGGTCGCGCCTGCCCAGGTTCAAAGGGGTTCTACCCACCGTGGTAGGCCCCGAGCAGGCTCTGGTTATGGAGCAAGTTGAAAAGGCTCTGCTGGACAAGAGGGTCATATAACATTTTCTGGGAGTCCAGGTACTACAGCCGGTACTTTATTGTTCCAAAAAAGGATGGGGGGTTGCGTTCGATCTCAGATCTGCACCAACTGAATCGCTCTGTAAAGAAGCTCAAGTTCAAGATGCTTACGCAAAGGGATCTCAAGGGATAGCTCCCAGATCTCAAGGGCACTTACTTCCATGTATCCATCATTTCACAACACAGGAAGTTCCTGAGTTTCGCTTTCGGGGGCGAAGCGTACTAAAATCATGTTCTTCCTTTTGGCCTAGCCTTGTGACCCTGCATCAAAAAAAATAAAGTCGCTCCATTGCGACTTCCAGGGGATTCGCGTGTTGAATTACATAGACGGATGGCTGATTCTAGCTCAATCAGATATGGCGGTTCAGCATTGAGATGTCGTTCTTGCCCACATGAGAAAGTTGGGGTAAAGTCTTCAAAAAGAGTGTGCTTTCTCCAGCTCAGAGAACCACTTTTCAAGGTGTGGTATGGGATTCGACAGGTGACGCACTTCTGTCTGCTACTCATGTTAATTCGTGGCGATGCCTACGTGCCTTGGTTATGTGGAAAAAAAACGTGGTTTCTTTCCCAAGGCCCTGTGCTGGGGGCTCCTTGTCGTCAGATAACAATAACGACGGATGCATCCCACACGGGCAGGGGGCGATCATGAGTAGTCACTAGGCTCAAGGTCTGTGGCAGGGCCATCATCTCTCGGGGCACATAAACTGCTTGGAAATGATGGCAGTGTTTCTAGCACTCAAACACTTCCTCCCAGACCTGAGAGTTCACCATGTAATTGCTCTTATAGATAACACATAGGTGGTCTCTTATATAGACCATCAGGGGGGTCTGTGGTCGAGCCTGTTATACAAGCTTGCTCACCAGATCCTCCTGTGGGCCCAAGGGAAGTTGCTCTCATTGAGGGCAGTTTATATCCCTGGGCAACAAAATCAGGGAGCAGACATCCTGTCAAGACAGGAGCTGAGGCCCGGGGAATGGAGACTCCACCTCCAGGCGGTGAAGCTAAAATAGGAGAAGTTTGGTCGAGCAGAAGTAGACCTTTTCGCACTCTAGACACGACAAATTGTCCACTATGGTTCTCCCTCAGTCACCAAGCTCTTCTTGGGCTAGATGCCATGGTGCAGACATGGCTGAAGCTGTGTCTGTACGCATTTCCCCGAACGCTCTGCTCCCGGGAGTTCTGGAGAGAGTTTGCGGCGGACATGGCCTATCTTCTGCCAGTAGCCCCATTTTTGCTGGAACGAGTCTGGTTCTCGGACATTGTGTCACTCCTCGACGGCTCTCCCTGGGAGATTCTGGTCAGGAGAGACCTACTGTCCCAAGCAGGGGACACAATCTTTCACCCTTGCCCAGAGTTGTGGAAACTGTGGCCCCTGAGAGGGCTCAGCTCATAGACTCAGGTCTCTCAACCGAGGTTATTGAGACCATACTCCAGAGCTCCCTCCGTGAGGAAACTATATGCCCTAAAGTGGAGAGTATTCCCTTCATGGAGCGGAGAGCGCCAGTTGGACCCAGTTAACTGCCCTGTTGGTACAGTGCTGGAGTTC
This sequence comes from Chrosomus eos, assembly GCA_036326025.1. Lineage (NCBI taxonomy): Eukaryota > Metazoa > Chordata > Actinopteri > Cypriniformes > Leuciscidae > Chrosomus > Chrosomus eos. The sequence goes on along the minus strand of CM070818.1, from coordinate 42,005,366 downwards.
CTGAAGGAGTGGTTCTCCGCAGGGTTATCCTCCTCCACCTTAAAGGTATAGGTGGCGGCCCTAGCTGCTTACCACACTCCTTTGGGTGGTGCGTCTTTAGGTTTCCTCCATGGCACCTTGAGGCTGAGACCTGCAGTACGCACCAGAGTGAGGGCCTGGGATTTGGCCATTGTATTGGAAGGCCTTTCTATGGCTCCCTTTGAGCCTACTGAAGAGGTTTCAGAAACGTTCCTCACTTTCATGCTGTGTTCCTTCTTACCATCTTGTCTCTCAGAAGAATCGGAGACCGTAAGCCCTGTCGGTAGCTGCTTTGTGCCTGGAATTTGTACCTGGCATGATGAAGGCCTTTCTCCACCCTAGACCAGGTTATTTTCCAAAGGTCCCTCCTATCATTCTGCAGGCCTTTTGTCGTCCGACGTCGAATCAAGAAAAGCTTAATCTGGCCTGTCCAGCATCCAGCCAGCATGGATGGAAATGGAAATTTGCACAGCACTTTATGTATTAGAGTAAAAAGGCGGTCACACTAGCATGCAAAATTTCTTCAGACAAGGCAACGATGAGAAAATTGGACAGGATATTTGTGCAGAACAAATTTTTGTGTGAACAGAAAAGGGGTTTTCTCTTATTATGCTCTTAATTTATTTCCCTATTTTTTCTCTGTTTTTCATCTTTCACCCATTAGGTTAAAATTGGTATCTCAATGTTTACAGAGAGACATTGACAGATTGTTGTGTATGATGTGGTCACATGAGAGATCGTCCAAGAACATAAGATTAGACTCCGGAGAATTTTAAATCGAAGTGCAGCGGTTATTACCTAACCACTTTGCCTCTAAGGAACCATATTGGGGAAACAGAGGAAGCGAAGAGAGGGAGCGAAAGACTAGGCACAGAAGGTATGACCTAACTTTGACAGTAATGAAGTGGAGGAAGGGGAAATACATGTGTAAGTGCATTTAAAAACAAAATGAGGGAAAGGGAAGGTAAGATTTTCTACCTTTCTTTTTTTCTGTCATTAGTCTTAGTCCAGTGTGTGTCAACACATTCTTTTTGTTTAACACACCTCTCAGGACACGGCAATTATCACACTTAAACAGACAGTAAAGCACACATACACTACAGCACACTAACTGTATAAAGGTACAAATGTATTGATATTTGACGACAGGCCCTGTGAGTCCCTTGATTAATGAGCTCAGGACTTGACTAATTAGACATCATTAATCAATTGAGCCTGACTGTCACTTAGGCCGACTTAACTGACCATGGGCAACCTGTTGAATGAAAACTGCCCATGTACTGAGCTAGGCAAAAACAGAATTATGAAAACGTATATATTTTACTTAACATTCTCACTTGAACTAACTTGCTCAGCACTATTGAATATTATCAAACTGTTGCTGTGCCATGACATTAGTGGAATTAACCCTAACCTACAAAACTACAAAGCTGAGAATTTGTGTGTGTGTGTGTGTTTTATATGTATTATATATATATATGTATATGTATCATGATTATTTGATATAATAGAATAATAATTGTTTTAAAAGTTTGTGTTTATATAATATATGCGTGTATATGTTAATATAATTTTAAATCAATGTACACACACACACACACACACACACACACACACACACACACACACACACACACACACACACACACACACACACACACACACACACACACACACACACACACACACACACACACACACACACACACACACACACACACAACACAAACACACACACACACACACCACAACACAGACACAGACACACACACTTTACACTCACCTAAAGGATTATTAGGAACACCATACTAATACTGTGTTTGACCCCCTTTCGCTTTCAGAACTGCCTTAATTCTACGTGGCATTGATTCAACAAGGTGCTTAAGCATTCTTTAGAAATGTTGGCCCATATTCATAGGATAGCATCTTGTAGTTGATGGAGATTTGTGGGATGCACATCCTGGGCACGAAGCACCCGTTCCACCACATCCCAAAGATGCTCTATTGGGTTGAGATCTGGTGACTGTGGGGGCCATTTTAGTACAGTGAACTCATTGTCATGTTCAAGAAACCAATTTGAAATGATTCGAGCTTTGTGACATGGTGCATTACCCTACTGGAAGTAGCCATCAGAGGATGGGTACATGGTGGCCATAAAGGGATGGACATGGTCAGAAACAATGCTCAGGTAGGCCGTGGCATTTAAACGATGCCCAATTGGCACTAAGGGGCCTAAAGTGTGCCAAGAAAACACCCCCACACCATTACACCACCACCACCAGCCTGCACAGTGGTTAACAAGGCATGATGGATCCATGTTCTCATTCTGTTTATGCCAAATTCTGACTCTACCATCTGAATGGCTCAACAGAAATCGAGACTCATCAGACCAGGCAACATTTTTCCAGTCTTCAACTGTCCAATTTTGGTGAGCTCTTGCAAATTGAAGCCTCTTTTTCCTATTTGTAGTGGAGATGAGTGGTACCCCTGGGGTCTTCGGCTGTTGTAGCCCATCCGCCTCAAGGTTGTGCGTGTTGTGGCTTCACAAATGCTTTGCTGCATACCTCGGTTTTAACGAGTGGTTATTTCAGACAAAGTTGCTCTTCTATCAGCTTGAATCAGTCGGCCCATTCTCCTCTGACCTCTAGCATCAACAGGGCACTTTCGCCCACAGGACTGCCATATGCTGGATGTTTTTCCCTTTTCATACCATTCTTTGTAACCCTAGAAATGGTTGTGCGTGAAAATCCCAATAACTGAGCGGATTGTGAAATACTCAGACCGGCCCGTCTGGCACCAACAACCATGCCACACTCAAAATCGCTTAAATCACCTTTCTTTCCATTCTGACATTCAGTTTGGAGTTCAGGAGATTGTCTTGACCAGGACCACACCCCTAAATGCATTGAAGCAACTGCCATGTGATTGGTTGATTAGATAATTGCATTAATGAGAAATTGAACAGGTGTTCCTAATAATCCTTTAGGTGAGTGTATATATATATACACATATAAATACAACACACACACACACATATATATTATATAAACACTAACTTTTATGTTAGAATTTAATAATCATGATTAATAGATTTGACAGTACTACAGTAATATATATATATATATATATTTATTATATATATGTATGTATGTATGTATGTATGTATGTATGTATGTATTATATATATATATATATATATATATATATATATATATATATATATATATAATATATCAAGTTTACACAAAAAAATATTATGCAAAACAACTGAACAAGAAATAGAATAAATTTTACATGAGTACCAAACCAGAAATATTAGAATAGGAATATATAGTAGGTGACACTGAAGACTAGATTATTGGATTCTGAAAAGGTTGCTATGCCAACACATGTATCTATTACATTTTAAAATACATTACAAACTGAAATAATTAGAAAACTAATAATATTACTAAATATAACTGTTTTCACTGTATTCTTGATCATAATAGAGTTCTTTCAAAAATATAAAAAAAAAGCATTAACAACCACAGACTTTTGAATGGCAGAGAGACATGGCAAAGAGAATATAGACTCAAGTTGCGTTTTTAGCGAATTGTTCATTCCAGTGCATGTGTTTCACTTTAAAACACGAGGTCTATCATAATCTGCGATTGTTTCTGAAGAGCGCTTTATGGCCAAATTATATGTAAACTACGTTTCTCCGCTGGATAAATCAAACCAGCATCTCGCTAGTAAAGTATTAATGCATGAGGATTGCAATCAAGGTAAAGATGATTGCGGTGACATACAGGAGTCGTACAGTAAGCATGTGTGAGTCGTTATATTTATGCGCAAACAAACCATGTATGTGCGTTCTCTACACACTGATCACACATATTTATGACTTTATTTGACAGAAAGAAAGACAGGAGGTGATAGGAGACAAGAGACGGGAACCTGATAAGGAAAGGGCCTCAAACCAGAACTCAGGAAGTGCTGTAATGCAATAAGTCAAGAGTGCTCCCTACTAGCCTAAAGCTCTGACATGTTCTTAGAATTTGAATTGCTATTAAAGTTCCCCATACAGATTTAGCTAGAGTTCAAGTTGGTCAAATGATTTTTTTCTGCATGACCAAAAGAGAAGTGCATAGTGAGCTGTGCATTGATAAATAACTGATATTGGAGCTTTTTTGCTTGTGAAATTTAGTCGACCACACCTTTATACAACTCTTGTCCACTCACCAGTATCGAGTTTGGTTCCTCTGGTGCAGGCTACATGGCACCCATGCTCGGTTGAGAGGTCATGCCAGCCATTGAGTCAACTGCTACATCCACTATATCTGCGCCTGCTTGTGCACAGGCTAACATTGCCGCGACTCCTGCACCTGCCGTATCGTGAGTATGAACGTGGATGGGGATGTCTGGGAAATGGTCCCGCAATGCTCCAATCAGTAAACGGCTGGCTTCAGGCTTCAGCAGGCCAGCCATGTCCTGAGAAGAAAAGAGAGAAGAGCTGATTTTAACCATTTAAGCCAACCCCAAAGACAAGAAAATCAGATTATAATAAGATCAACAAAGCAATAGAGAGAAGTAACAAGAAATAACAGAGCTAGAATGAGTATTACTATCAATCCATTTAGTCATTACATCCTTGATTAACTGCCAAAAAACACCATGCTATTTCCTAAGTTCTGACACACAAAACAGTGGTTATATTGGCAAATCCTTCACCACTGCTTTTTTGAGTGTTGAACATGATTGTCAGGACAATACTATAGTTTCCATGTACACGAGATCTACCTTAATAGCCAGTATGTGTGTTCCAGCCTTAACTAGCTCATTGGCTAGCTTCAGATAGTACTCCAGTGAGTATTTCTGTCTCATGGGGTCAGACACGTCTCCCGTGTAAGAAATGGACGCTTCCACCACACCTCCCGCAGCCCCTGCAGCTTCCATCCCCAAAAGCATGTTGGGAATATAATTCAGGGAGTCAAAAACACGGAAGATATCCATTCCGTTCTCTTTGGCTACCTCACAGAATCTAGAGAAAGAGAGAGAGAGATCATCAATGGAAATAAGGTTTTGAGCTCTGCACTACAGCTAACTCCTTTAAAACTGCCATGTATGGGTTATAAGAGTAAAAAGAGACATTTGTGTGAATGCACATTCAAGTCAAGCCACTGAAATCAGACATTTTGCTGCCTGCAAGAGTACTTTCCAACAGATACAATCAGTATGTTGTTTTTATTATGGAATGTGGAAATTTTAAGATGAAAACCATTGCCATGATACTAAGGGGGTTGTGGGTATTTGCAAGAGCATTGTCATATGGTTGCTAAGGTTTTCTGAGTGGAGTTAACATGATTCTATGCAGTTGCTAAAAAGTTCTGCATGTTTTTAATTTGTTGCTATGAGGTTGCTAAGGAGTGCAGAGTGAAGTTTGGGGTGTTTCTATGTGGTTGTTAAAACGTTGTGAGTTCTATGGCGTTTTTTAAGGTGCTCTGAGACTGAGTGGTTTTATGGTGTTGCTATGCAGTTGCTAAACTGGTCTGACTTTTTTAGAGTGTTGCAATAGGGTTGCTAAAGAGTTTAGAACAAATTTTTGCATGTTGCTATGCACTTCTTAAGATGTTCTGAGTGGATTATTAGTACAAGTGAGACCACTCCCAGGCCTTATATGTGTATATACTTGGGGTTGCACAGACTTTAATGCTCTGCCATGACGCCTTAAGTCCACTTTTACACTCCGTTTTCTACAGTTAAAATGACAAATAAATGCATACTCTGGGAGCGCTCCACAATATATGTTTGATTATACCATCTGGATGCTCAAAATTGATCGGGTAAATGCATGTTTTAAACAACTTATTGAACACGTATGTTAATCGCTGTTCCAAACTATCGCGCTGCTGCATTGTAACACACATAGCTTGCGCATCACGTGCAAATCGCGTGCACACAGAAACATTCAGTAGTGCAGAAATGTATTGTCAACACTGTTCTGTGATTTATCAATAAAATAGCTTAGAAACTGAAAAGTTCTAGCATTTATTTCTTAGTAACTAAAACCCACAGCTTCATTTTTAGTAGAGAGACACTGCTAGAAAGAATGAATTCACAAGCAATAGCTCTCTCACTAATGCGTACAAACAAATGTCATTTTTACGTGCTACTTAATCTGTTTCTGATTTAGCACGAGCAGAAAACTGTGAGAAATGTAACGACCCAAAGACAAAAGAATAGATAAAAATAAGCTGTTATGTAGGAGCAACAGCCTTGAGGGCAGCGCTTTGTCATATATCCTAGCTGTGCACAAGGCAACCCCCAAATCTCTCAGCTCAAGGTTCAGGCTTATTTGTTCATTAATGATGTCATCAGCGACTAGTCGACGTTGACTCAATTTTGATCACATAAATGTCGACTGAAGAAAAATCTGAAGTCGTTCAACCCCTAACATATACACACACAAATTTTGATGTTAGATGTGATTAATTGTGATTAATTGATTTGACAGCACTAATTAATGAATACGTGCAGCTTCACCAAAGCTGTTGGGAGATTATTGGTGTATTTGTTACATTTGTAAACATTATTTTCCTAAAATGAAAGCATAAGAAAATCCTTACTAATGTGTCCACATACAGATTACTGCAAAAATAGCATTAAGTATTAGCTATTATATAAAAAATGAATGTAAAGAGCACTACAACTGTGTTTACTGCTGCAACGGTCTCAACTCTAACTCTCAATACATGCACTGCCCTCTATTGTGTGCGTGGTTCATGTTGTGCCTACAAATGTAATCACCTAAATTGTGTAGACAAGCCAACAGCCCTCACGAGGAAAACAGCTTAATAAACATACTAAATAAAATCTTAATAAACATTTAAATATGCAGAAAGCTTTCTGTGAGGGAATGATTAGGAGTAGAGAAAAGAAAATAACATTGGCCAATGTGTGTGTGATCTCACTTGAACACAGCATTATCAGGGTAGTTTGTGTATCCCACAGCATTGGCTCCACGTAGTAGCATTTGAAATGGGACGTTGGGAATCAGAGCTCTGAGCTCCTGGAGTCTCTTCCACGGACACTCCCACAGAAAACGCATCGCTACATCAAATGTAGCTCCTAGAGACATTTTAAGAGGTCATGATTTTAAGATTTAGATTTAAGGTCATGCCAAAGGCTGAATTGATCCTCAGTAAACCAACACATACACACACACAGAGCTGAGGAACATCTAAAAATCACTGACATACACAGACAATAAGCTTAGTGACCATGAACATTCAATAACTGCTAATTTTAAATAGAGTAATTATTCGCCACTTCTGTATGAATGTATGTGCATTAAGAAATGACTTTGTCAATGTGTCACGTGCCTCCCCAGTTCTCCAAGCTGAAGAGGTTATTGAAGTTGTGGCTCACAAAGGGAGCAATCTTCTTGAGGTCATGTGTCCTGACGCGTGTTGCCAGCAGAGACTGGTGGGCGTCTCTGAAAGTGGTGTCCATCAGTAGAAGACCCTGATGCTGTCGAATTGCCCGTGCAAAACCCTCTGGACCCTCTTTCAACAGAACTTCACGGAAGCCTGTGGGTGGCTCACCTAGACAGAAAAAAAAAAAGTGATTTTTGTACACAGCACACATATAAAGCCAGCTCACCAACTCAAAACACCTTGATATACGTAGGGGACTATTAGGGGTTTGCAATATTGACAAAAATTATAATCTCAATATTTTCTAGGATTTTGTTGATAAAGATGATGAGATTAAATAGTGTATTTTTTATTAAAGAAATTAAATTATACATTAAATATGAAACTAAAGCCACCAGTAAGTGAAGATTATTCACTTAATTAGTGAGTCATTGAGCCGTTCACTCAACCGAGGAAAGAAGCACAGGTCATAATAACTGACTCAATGAATCATTGACCTGATTATCTAAAAAAAGAAGAACTGTTTTCCCCCAGCTTTATTTAGAAATATTTTAGTAAGGGAAACAGAGCAAAAACAGACTTGTGTCTAAAATGTAGCTCACAATATTAACTTGTATTTAACAAATCTGACTTGTTTGATATTGTTTAACTATATGATATGATATAAATACATGACAAAAACTCATACAGGGGCATTTTTGCACACCATGTTTTAAATCCTGCAGGCATTCACACTGCATTCTTATATGTTAAAACAGTGAACGTGTGTCTTTTTGTTTGTTTCTGCAAAGGGAGTGACATAGCTACTTGATAATGTCAACTCGCACATAATTAAAACAACAATTAAGATGGTATTATAGATACATATCACACACCCAAGGGACTTACTATTAACAATTGACTGATTGGACTGATGTTGCAGTAGTCTGACTGCTTCTCATTATGGGCCTGTCACACGTACGGCTTTGAAACAGGTGATCAATTGAATGAGTGCTACTGACACTTCTCACTGATTCCCTGTCATGCAGCGTTTTATTTGGCATCCGATCAAAGTAAATACGAAATAAGAACAGCAACGGAACATGAATATTTGCTGAGGAGAACAGGAAGAAAAGGTTTGTGCTAAGTAGCTAATACCAGACCATGTTTCTCTGCTATAACATGTACCTTTTACACATGTGCATTGTTTTTCTGCCTGGCGCCACTAACTTTCATTACAAATAAAGTTGAACTAGGGGTGGGCGATATGACCAAAATATTATATCACGATATGAGTATTTTTATTTCACGATAAAGATATACATCATGATATAGTTATTTTTGCTATAAATAAAGTTTTTATGATATAAAAATGTTTTGATACCATTTTATCACAAAAACTAATATTAGCTTAACTAAATTAAAAAACAACAACAACTCGAGCTTACTGAAGACAAGTAAACAGTCAGTACTAATATAAGAACAAAGACACTAATTACAAGCATAGTAAAAACTGAAAAACTAATGAAATAGACCTACCTGAAAAATTTCAAGTACTATATAAGGAATACTAAGATACATAAATTGTATAAAGTAATTAAATGTACATAAGGAATCGGCTTCATGAATGTTTGTCTCTCAGGCAGTGCTCAGAAACAATATTAGTAAAATTAGCTCTTTTTCACTGCTTTTTGCACTTCAATGGTTTAAAAATCACTTATTTTTACACCGCAGTGATTAAAAGTGATTATAAGCTTTCATGACGGCGTAGTACGGTAATGTCACGTGAGCACGTAGCCGCGATAGAGACGATCTTTACTGGTAGACAAATTTCTACTGGTTAATTGTGTCTACCGGACCGGTACGCTATATATCACCCACCCCTAAGCCGAACATACTGACACTATCTATTAATGCAAATGAGGCAAACACCTAAAAAACTATATACAAAAACAGGTGGGCCGCTAGCTTATTCAAGCAAAAATAAAAGTAATCATGCTGTCCAATGAAAGAAGGAGTGTGAGATAAAAAAGGACGGGGGAGACCGTTGATAAAATGCAGTTAGTAAGACATTGATGCATATATTTGCATATTTCAAGGCATAAATACACCCACGTGTGAGTTTAAATGTATGTACCTCTGTGGGAATTTCTCTGTATGGAATGCTGGCAGGCATATGAAAGGAAAGATGAAGGCCAAAGCCTATTTATCGCTCATTGTGTGTCTGATACACACATGCAACACACACAATGCTGATGAGCATCTCATGAGGCTTGGGATACACCTACCACAGATGTGACCTACTTACACAGACACATACATTTTTTATCCCATGAAAGACCTTTTTCCATACACACACCTACATGCATGGCACATATTTGGTCCAAATGTGTAGGGGGACAATTTTGTATATGCTCTACAAACTACAACCAGTTCCACTGAGAACTCTTAGATAAAGCACTGAGGACAGGAAGAAAGTGGGAACACTTTTTTTTTTGGATACACATACATATATGCAAACATTTTTTTTCTCAACACATCATGTTCAACAAACAAGAATGAAGGTATGCCAATGAGAATAGGAGAAAATTGGCTAAATTAATTGCACACACATATCTATCCCTCAGGAATCTCTCCTCTTCTCTCTCTCTCTCTCTCTCTCTCTCTCTCTCTCTCTCTTTCTCCTCTCTCTCTCTCTTCTCTCTCTCTCTCTCTCTCTCTCACACACACACACACACACACACACACGCAAAGGGAGCATGGTATGCGGCTCACACACACCTAAACCCCTGTAATGAGATTTCTAATGTGACCGGATCCCTCTTTCATTTGGCAGAGGGAAGGAGAGAAGGGAAGGATTAAAGCTGCATTATCACACTCTAGTCCATCCACAGAGAGAGAAAGAGAGAGAGAAGAGGGTGTGGGGGAGTGCTGCCAATGTTTAGGGCTGCTATAAACATGAGTATGAATTCCACAAACATCTGTTGTGGTACACATTTGATGTGGCAAATGCCTTTGTGATACGTGTGTTTAGATTTGGGGAGTAACTAAGCTATCTGTGATACATGTGCAGAGTAGGGGAGTAGCTATGCTACAACTATGCTACAAAATTAAAGGGGTTGTTCACTTAAAAATTAAAAATTCTTATCAGTTACACTTTATTTTGATGGTCCCATTTAGACATTCTGTTACCTACAGGTAATGCTGCGATAGTTGTTGTTACTGATGTTAAGCAGTGTTTAGCCGCAAAACTGTTTACATCACTTGCCCACCCCACCGTCGTTTTAATTTTTTTTATAGTAATAAAATCAATCAGTTCAGTTAGAGAACAGACACTACAATTAAAAATTGAACGATTCTGCTGAATTCAGCGGTATGAATGCTGGCGGGCATTACACCTCCGGGCATCCGGAGGTAACACCTCTTATTCACACACACACTTTCACGGTGGATGCGATGCCTATTCGTTTGTTTATAAAGCCGTCTTATTTGCTTTATTAATAAAAGTTCTAGTTTTATTATAAACAAGTCAGTCATTGTACTGTTTGTTGAGTCGAAATGAATTAATAATAATAATAATAATAATAATAATAATAATTTAAAACCAAAAGTACAATGTGCACGGCAGCACAGACATTTGCAACAGTGCGTGTCCACTGAAACGGAACGAGTGAGCGTTTTAAGTTAATTCCTGACTTCCTTAGCTCAACTTCCATAGGAATTAAATTGAAAACGCTCGCTCTGCTCTGCGCCAGTGGACACGCACCATAAGTGACGGTGTTGTCACATGTCGATTAACTGGTGGGAAAAATTCCTCACCGTCACACATCCCTAAAGCCAACTAACTCTCATTAGATTATTAGTAGACTGTTAGGGGTAGGGTTAGTAGAATAAGGGGTTACGGTTAGTAGAATAAGTTGACATGAACTGGCAAAGTCATTTATTTTCAGTAGACTGTCTGTTGGGGTAGCATCAAAATAAAGTTCAGATATTAAGAAGACTGTGTACTAATACTCTAATAAGAGTTAGTTAAAATGTATGTGAAATGGGTCACACTTTAGATTAGGGTACAATTCTCACTATTAACTAACTTTTAACAATGACTTTTGCCTCGAAATCATAATTACTGCTTAGTAATAGTTAGTAAGGTAGTGGTTAAGTTTAGGTATTGGTTAGGATTAAGGGATGTAGAATATGGTCATGCAGAATAAGGCATTAATATGTACTTTAGAAGTACTAATAAACAGCCAATATCCCAGTAATATGCATGCTAACAAGCAACCAGTTAATAGTGAGAATTGGACCCTAAACTAATGTGTTACTGTGAAATGTTACTTGTAGTCAACATAATGTATAAAGGGGACTATCAAAATACAGGCAAGTGTAAGCTTCTTGGTTTATTCATATTTAATTCAGGCTTTTATTCACATTTAAATAACGATTAATGCACAAAAACACTTAAGCTTGTAAGTTTTGGTGGAATAAGACAAAATCTCTTAAAGGGTACATGACATGTGAAATCAAATCTTCATTTACACTTTATAATAATGTTCAAATTTAAGTAATTTATAGACCCCTTATCAGTTGGTAAACATGGTGACGTTTTTCTGTGGGCGGAGCTTAGGTGGCTGCAGAACGATCCCTCTCGCCGCTTCCCTAACGCTAATTTGCAAGTTTTGTTAGCTTGTTTTTTAACAATGACTGGAGAAAATCCGATTTTGTCTTAATGTGCAAGGTCACTCAGTGTCCAGGACTCCGATTTTTATTTGCAAAAGTTAATTTTAACGGACGGAACCAGACGTAAAAAACGTTTTACGGCTGACCCGTACACGCTCACTCAATGGACGATCTGACAGGATTAACGTTACCTCGGTTGAGTGGCCTGACTTCTACACCTACCTGATAGAGAAACTGAGCGTAAAGAGAAACTGAGGGCATATAAATCTTTAGATGTCTATAACTATGTGATGAATGGTCATGTACAAGACTTGTGTGTACGATCCGCAGTTCTGCCGAGCCAGCGCCGAGAAGACGACAATGTAAACAGTGACAGTACGTGCAATGTTAATGATGTGAATATTTTCGAGAAATAAAAATTCCAGATACAGCATACTCATTTTTCATTGATTCTTGCACCCAACAACACATCAAGATGACATTTAATAATAATAATAATAATTTAAGCTCCTTATTATGTAGCCGAATCTGTGCTGGTTTGTATTAGCCGCCTGCAGTTTTCCGTTTGTTATGCCTCCAGCTAGCGCCGTGACGTAACTGTGACGTCGGCTGATAAGGGGTCTATTCGGTAAAATTTCAGACCTTTGTTTACAGATGGTCGATTCTGGCAACCCACTGCACAACACGACATTTTCCCGGGTTTGTTTCAGCGCCCAGCTTCTGCTGCCGACATGCGCAGTTGCACCTGCGTGACGTCAGTGTGACGTAGTGTGATAATTCCCTATAAGTTATTAATTAATCATGAACTAATTATTTACAAAACATGACTAAGTTCATAATTATTAATAAGTGGCATTCTCTGACTTACAAATATCTTTTATCTTTTAAAAAAATAGTAAATCAAAATAAACAGGTTACTAGTAAGATGAGACTTGTTAATAATAAGTTATTAGTTGTTAAATTATTAATAACTTAAAATAATTGTTATTTAGTTGTTGTTGTATGTTACTGTAATGTGTGTGTGTGTGTGTGTGTGTGTGTGTGTGTGTGTGTGTGTGTGTGTGTGTGTGTGTGTGTGTGTGTGTGTGTGTGTGTGTGTGTGTTGTTTTCTATCCCGCTGGGGACTTCAACCTGAATGCACACTGACTCATGGGGACTTGTGTCACCGTCATGTCCCCATGAGAAAACAAGCTTATATATCATACAGAATGAGTTTTTTTATGCAGAAAGTAGGGTTAGTGTAAGGGGATAGAATATACAGTTTGTACAGTATAAAAACCATGATGTCTATGGAGAGTCCCCACAAAGATTGTGAACCAGACGTGTGTGTGTGATTTTCATACCCAGAGAAACAGAAAGAACGACTGGATCAACAGATGAGGATTTGGCTTTAACTGGAATAGGAGTCATGGGTCCATTTACCATGATGTGACCTGTGGAGAAATACAGCAGATGTTTAAACACAAATGCACTCTCACACATTTCAGGCAATCACAGGTGCAACACAATGATAAATGCACACACACACACACACACACACACACACACACACACACACACACACACACACACACACACACACACACACAACACACACACACACACACACACACACACACACACACACACACACACACACACACACACACACACACACACACACACACACACACACACACACACACACACACACACACTGACCCAGATAGTGCAGAAGTTTTTGGGCTCTGTTCTGTGTAGGTTTGAGGTGGAAAAGTTCCTGGTTCTCATCAATAAACTGGGTGTCAACTGTGGCATACAGGAACTGGCTATTGCTCAATACATTCTGCAGGAAGGGGATATTAGTCTGAAAGAGAAAAAGGAGCGATTTAGATTATCAGCTGATAGTCACAACACATGCATTTATTCAATATGTGTGGCAGTTGAACACGTTAACTAGTACAAGATGTCAGATGCTTTATACAGCCACCATATGAATAAGTCAGTTCGGGATGCCCAAACTTTACCAACTAAGAGCAGCCAACAAATTCATAACATGCTTTATCGATTTCCAAATGATACCTGATGACACTGAATATCCACCATCAAATCATATGTAAATACAAATAAACAATACAAGAGCAAGTTCCAGGAAATTCCAACAATTACTGAATAGATATTTAAATTTTCTGGGGAAATATGTAAATAGTGCTGCATGTGCAAAGCTGGCTATTGTTATGTAATTGCTAAGATGTTCTGAATGATTTTAGAGTGCAATTATGTGGTTGCAATTTTGTTCCTATACAGTGATTAAGGTGTTCCGAGTGGTTTTAGAAAGTAGTTATGTGGTTGTTAGAGTGTTGTTGTACAGTCGCTAAGATGTGCTGAGAGGTTTTAGAGAAGGGATGGATAATTCCGGTCCTAGAGATTTTAGCGCCAGCCCTAATTAATCATTACCTGCCTGTAATCTTCAAGTAATCTTGAGGACCTTTTATTAGATTATGAGTTGTGTTAGGTGTGTTTGATTAGGGATGGTGCTAAACTGCAGAAATGTGGTTGTGCAGTTGCTAGGGTGTTGCTATACAGTTTCTGAAGTGTTAGTGATATCAGAGTGTGGTTGTGTGGCTTCTAGGGTGTTGCTATTCAGTTGCAAAGGTGTTAGTGGTATCAGAGTGTTGTTTTGTGGTTCCAAAAATGTTGTTATATCATGGCTAATGCATTTTTTTATGCAGTTGCTAGAGTTTTTCTATGCAATAGCTGTGGTGTCTGTGGTTTCAGTGTGTTGTTACAGTATATGGTTTGCTAAGGTATTGCTATGGATTTGCTAAGATGTTCTGAGGGGTTTCAGAATGTGCTTGCGCAACTGCTAGGCTATTGCTTTACTGTTGCTTAGGTGTTAGAAGTTTCAGATTGTGTTTATATGGATTGCTAGGGTGTTGCCAGCAGTTAATAAGGTGTACTGATTGGTTTTATAATGTGGTTATGTAGTTTCAAGGGTGTTTTCTATGCAGTTGTTAAAGTGTTAATAGTTTTAGAGTGTGGTTGTGCAGTTGCAAAGGTGCTAGTCGTTTCAGTGAGTGGTTATGTGGTTGCTAAAGTGTTGCTATAGGCCTATGCCACACTTCCTGCTTTCGGAACGCGGAGTAGGGATTCAGAACTTCCGGTCAACA
Organism: Chrosomus eos; assembly: GCA_036326025.1. Classification (NCBI taxonomy): domain Eukaryota; kingdom Metazoa; phylum Chordata; class Actinopteri; order Cypriniformes; family Leuciscidae; genus Chrosomus; species Chrosomus eos. Next base: position 41,990,125 of record CM070818.1, on the reverse strand, counting down.
GTTTTTCACGATAAGGATTTAGATTATCAGCCATAATGTCTAAACCATCCGAGGTAGACTGGCCACGAGCTATGAGGTTGTGAAACGAAGGTGTTTGCTGCTGTAGAAGCTGTAAGTTCGTATGAAATCAACCTTGTTTTAATAAAAACATGTTTTATCAGTGATCTGAAAAAAAAACCTACACTACCCACAATCCTAAGCATAGCAGCAACGTCTGCTGATTGGTCCAACTCGCTGTTACCATAGAAAAGTTTACCTTACTGGTGAATGGCTAGAGCTATAACAACAATGGCAGGCTACACCCACAGCTGTTGTTGTAGTGTACCGTTGCTCTGCATCAGGACGTAGACAGCCATACCTCAGCTTTCACGCTTTCCCGAAGGCCGAAACACTCCGCAAGTCTTGGGTTAGGTTAATAAGGAGGGATGAGGGGCCTTCTTTTAATATTCTCCGGGGCAGCACTTTCGTTTGCAGTTTGCATTTTGAAAAAGAGAGCATCTACGTCTTGGAAAGTGGTCGGAATAGACTTAAAGCCAATACTATACCAACCCGGTTTCCCTAGAATAACTGGGGGGATAATCAGCCCCATCGTCGGACAGTTTTTGACCGTGTTAACACACGTCTAGGAGTAGCGGAGGGCGTTCAGGCTGGTGCTGAGTCTGAGGTGGAGGAGGACGAACAGTCTGCCGTCGGTAATCACGATCCTGCCTCAGAACACAACTATACCCATGCGGATGTGGACGCAGATATGTATGTAGTGGATGCTGCTGCTGAAAGCATCAGGCTACTTTTTGGTCCAGCGGTATCTATCGGACTCCGCCATTGTAAAAAGCTAACCGTATCCCTACTAAAAGACGGATTTCCGGTCTTCAATTTTTTCGTGACATAGGCCTATACAATCACTAAGATGTTTTGAGTGGTTTTAGAGTGTGGATGTGCAGTTGCTAGGGTGTTGCTATGCAGTTGCTAAGGTGTTAGTGGTTTCAGAGTGTGGTTATGTCATTGCTATGGTGTTACTATGTGTTCTTAGTGTGTGTGCTTGCTAGGGTCTTGCTAGGTGGTTGCACACTGGAACAAGACAAAAAGCTTACACAGGTCTATGTAATAATTTGGTATGGCTCAGGTCATATGCCAACATTCTTTGTCCTTGAGTTTTGTTTTTCATCCTGTTTTATCATCCATCTAATCCTAAGTATGAAAAATAATAGTTCTGTCATGACAACTCTCGGAGTGATTGGCATGGTAATGGGTATAACAATGTTGTATTTTTGGTCTTGGCGGAATAGATCTGCTACGCTGCTGCTGTTGCTTTTATTATTGCTGCTGCAGAGCAAGTACGGGACTTGCTACTGCCAATACAAACACGACACGCTGCTGTGAGCAAGTAAGACATGATGCTGCTGTACAATATAGCACACATGAATTACCCGTCGTAGATCTATATAGGTGGAGCTGGGGAAGGTGGAGGGTTTCTGAAAGCGCACTGCACTGCTAAGGCAAATGCTACCCACGTATTTGAAGGTTGAGTAGCGAGCTGATTGGCTACTGATACGGCAGGAACCAATCTGCTGTGCCCTATAGATAACAATGTGAATATGAACAGGTGAGTAAAATTACCTATCAGCCTGCACCATCTAGAGTTTCATGCCAGAACTTTGTAGTTATATTTCCCTTAGCAAGCCCCACTTATGACAACAAACAAACAAACAAACAAACAAACAAATGCAGAACATTATTCTAAATGCTGACAAAGAACAAAGCTTCAAGTTGGCCCATAATTGTCCACTTCAGTGACAGTGCTTTTTAGTTCTCTCACAGGGCGTGGGAAGTATGCATTGTAATCTGTATTGTCTAAAAGCACTCGGTTCTTTCCCGATGGCTGCTATAAATGCATTAGCATTTTGAGACAGCTGCAGTTACGGCCATAACAGAGCTCCTGCACTGGAATGGGCCCCTAGACTGCAGCTATCAAAACAACAGTGCACACCGCCACTGCACCAATAAACACTGTTTTAGTGTATGAGACAGGGCATGAGACAGGGATGCGTGTGTCATATGACAAAGAGAACAAGTACAGAAAAGAGAGATGGGGATTTGTGTGTGTTTTATGTGACACACAAGGGATCTAGAAAGTGCAAAGGGACTACAGGAGAGAAGATAATGTGTCAAAGTAAGAATATAAAAAGGATCTTGAGGAAAAAGCAATGATGTTACGACTATGCACTGCACTGCGACACACACACGACACACACACACACACACACACACACACACACACACACACACACACACACACACACACACACACACACACACACACACACACACACACACACACACACACACACACACAACACACACACACACACACACACACACACAGCACACACCCACACACACAGACACTTAACTCCAATACAGTACGTCACACATTGTGTTCTACAAAGGGATCAAAACCCAATTACCCAGCAAAACTTAAGAGAAAATAGGGGATTTCTCCAGAGGATTCCAATGGAAGCTGAAGAGTTAATGGAGGATTTAATGTAGTTTTCCATCCTATTCTTCTCCTGATTGGATCTAACGTGATGAATGATGAACAGTTATGAAAAGAACAGTATGAGAGAACACAGATGAAGTGCTGAGGAAAGATCTGAAAAGTCCTGAATGAGAGAACACAGATGAAGAGCTGAGGAAAGATCTGAAAAGTCCTGAATGAGAGAACACATGAAGTGCTGAGGAAAGATCTGAAAAGTCCTGAATGAGAGAATGACTGGGGAAATGAATATTACTGGTCTTGTACATGTATGTTGGAGAGGACAAGAGTTTGGTTGAGATAAAGCAAGAAATGTGTTGCTGTCTTTTTTGCAATGTGAGTCAATGTCATTGTTGCTTTAATTTGGCTGTTGTTAATTCTTGTGAAGCTCTGCAGGGTCAAATTCAGTCTCTGTCTTTGCTTTTTTGGCCTCATTTAACAGATCAGCCTTCACATCAGTCTTATCTCTCTATTTCTATCAAATTGTTTTCTGTTTAATCATGTCAGTCTTTTGATAGAGAAGTATCTCATTTAAATATGATTCTTGGTCTTCATTATTTCTACTCCTTGATTGGTCCGTGTACGTTGCGTTCATTCGTTTTTCGATTTAATATTGAAAGTAGAAAAATGAGAAAACGGCTCATTTATTCATTTTTCGTTTTTCCAAAAAAATTAAAAAATGAGAATTCGGCTTGATTTTTATATTTTTATGTTCAGGGATAGAAAATGGAAAAATGGCTTGAATATCCGATTTCCACGTGTGGGCGCGCATGAAACGCCCCTTTCCGCTGATTGGTCAATCAAAGATCAACGCTTTCAGTATACAGTCCTCCGCTGCTGGACGGATTCTTAAAGTGTTTATTACAAATAAACTCTCTCTCTCATCCAACAACTGGACTAATGCTTGACACAAATCACGCTGGGCAGGGCAAGGGTTTTCTTCTCGATAGGCATGGATTCGACAATCTACACTAGAGAAATATTAGCTGATTATTATTTCAGAAATATTATGTAGATTATCTCGCATCTGCACCCACATGACCCATCATTATTAGCCTATACTTCACAGCTGGGTGACCCACTGACAGCGGACAGACCAGTATCCATTTAAGTGTAAATATGCAGCAGTCATAACTATTATTTTAGACTGCACATTGAGTTTTGGACAAGGGATGAAGCTGAAATATAATAGATATGAAAATGTCACAGCGCATCTATTTTGGTTGTTATTCTATTAGTTTTTTGTTGTTGTTTGTTTTTCATAGCTTTCATAGCTTATATAATAATTTTTACCTTTGCAAGGGCAATTATTCTAATATTTTTTAAATATAGGCTATTTGTCATCTTTTATTAAAAAAAATGGAAATTTAATCGACACATTCATTTAGAATAATAAGACAATAAGCTGTTACCTATCAAATTAAATTAGTATCAACCAAAGAAGCTGCATCTGAATTCTGAAGTGGCACCTATATTACTATTAACTGTTTAATGCTGCTCAGAGGATTTAAACAGTAATTACAATTACATAGTATTATGATATTAAAGTTTGAAATATAATATTTTGAATAGCCTTTTTAAATATTAAATTAATGACAAAATGAAACAATAAAACAATATTATGAGAGTTAGACCCCCAGTAGGTGGCAGCACGTAACTGTCTTAATAGTCAGTCAGTGAGTCATTCGATTCATTCAACCGATTCGTTCAAAACGCTGATTCATTCATGAACCAATTGGCTGTATATGGGACATTGAATCATTCACTCAACCGATTTGTTCAAAGAATCGAGTACGAGTGAGTCAGCCGAGTATTTTTTTGGCACGTAGAGAAGAAAACCCTTTATAGTCCCTGCCCAACGCGATTTGTGGCAAAGAATCCGTCCAGCAGGGGAGGACTGTTATTCTGTGGAAACTGTTAAACTGGGGAAGAACTGAAAGAATGAATGATTCAATGTCCCATATACAGCCAATTGGTTCATTAATGAATTAGTGTTTTGAACGAATTGGTTGAATGAATGACTCACTAACTGACTATTAAGACAGGTATGTGCTGCCACCTACTGGGGGTCTAACTCTCATATAAGTATAGTTAAATTTTTTCATTAATTTCATATTTAAAAGGATATTCAAAATATTATATTTAAAATATTAATATCATAATACTATGTAATTGTAATTACTGTGTAAATCCTCTCAGCAGCTTTAAACAGTTAATAGTAGGCTAATAGGTCTATGCAGTTCAGAATTCAGATGCAGCCTCTTTGGTTGATACCATAGACTGTAAAAAAAGATACTAATTTAAATTGATTGGTAACAGCTTATTGTCTTATTATTCGAATTGAATTTAGTCGATTAAATTTCCAATATTTTTTTTATAAAAGATGACAAATAGCCTATATTTAAAAAAATCTGAATATAGGTAAACATGATTATAAGCTATGAAAGATGTAAGCTATGAAAAACAAACAAACAACAACAAAAAAACGAATAGAATAACAACCAAATATGTGCTGTGACATGGACACTAAATAATGCAATTTATATCTTTTCATATCTATCATATTTCAGCTTCATCCCTTGTCCAAAACTCAATGTGCAGTCTAAAATAATAGTTATGACTGCTGCATGTTTACACTTAAATGGATACTGGTCTGCGCGCTGTCAGTGGGTCACCAAGTAGGCTAATGATGGGTCATGTGGGTGCAGATGCGAGATAATCTACATAATATTTCTGAAATAATCAGCTAATATTTCTCTAGTGTAGATTGTCGAATCCATGCCTATAGAGAAGAAAACCCTTTCTAGGCCCTGCCCAGCGCGATTTGTGTCAAGCATTAGTCCAGTTGTTGGATGAGAGAGAGTTTATTTGTAATAAACACTTTAAGAATCCGTCCAGCAGCGGAGGACTGTAGAAGAACTGAAAGCGTTGATCTTTGATTGACCAATCAGCGGAAAGGGGCGTTTCATGCGCGCCCACACGTGGAAATCGGATATTCAAGCCATTTTTCCATTTTCTATCCCTGAACATAAAAATATAAAAATCAAGTCGAATTCTCATTTTTTAATTTTTTTGGGAAAACGAAAAATGAATAAATGAACCGTTTTCTCATTTTTCTTCTTTCAATATTAAATCGAAAAACGAATGAACGCAACGTACGGACCTTGATTCCATTTCAATCGATTCAATTTAATTCAATTCAGTTTGATTCAACTCATTATTCCTGATCATTGATTCAATTCAGTTTGATTCGACTTGATTCAATTGTGTTCAGTTCGGTTTGACTTGAACCAAACTCAAGTTGACTTATTATTTCTGATCATTGATTAATTGCAATTCAGTTCTGTTTGATTGATTTCCAACTTCATCATTGTTTAATTCAGCTTGATTCGGTTCAACTTGAGCCATTATTCCATAACAGTTGAACATTAATTTAATCTAAAGGGATAGTTCTTCCAAAAAATGAAAATTCTGCCATAATTTACTCACCTTCATGTAATTCCAAACCCATACAACTTCTGTTCATCTTCAGAAAATATTTTTTATCATAATTTTCGTCCATCAATTAAAGTCTACACAACAAATAAATTTGATTACCTTTGAAGTCCAACTTTTGAAGTGAGTATTGATCAATGGCTCCTACACATTGGAGCATTTGTTTTCCATATTTGATGTTCTCAGTGTATGTTCATTAGTCAATGCTTATATATGAATAAAAGTCTAAATTGAATCTGTTCATCATACTGTATAGAGCAATCATGTCTCATCAGAAGACTTGATTAAACCATTGTATTAATATGGGTTACATTTACAATGTAACAAATCTTTTTGGTGAACTATCACTTAAGTGTATGTAATGTAATATTTTAGTGTAGACTTTATGTATGTATGTATAACAAAAAAGACAAATTCTAATATGTATAAAAGAAACTTGAGTACATGCTATAATCTACAGAGAATTAAGAAATGCTTATGATCTCACAACTTGCTGAAGTCCATTATTTCCAGCTGTTCATCTGTTCTGTGTCTAGGAACTAATGCCAAACAGGTCTGCGACTGTCCACAATCTCTTTATTTGCAAACAAACAAATAAACAAATTACAATTAATGCATACACTTCTATGCAAAAAGGTCTGAAACAGTTTAATGAAAGGCCTTTATTTGTCTGTCTAGTGGGGTGTGACAAGGTAAAGTATAGTCCTGTCAGCGTAATTGACATCTGTTCAAGAACAAACACAGTTTTGTCCACAAACAAAACACACATACACATTCTTTCAAAATGTGTGAAGCCATTAGTGCATGAATAGAGGCCTGTCAATTAATCCATCGTTCGTTCCATCTATCCATCTGTCTCTCTCTTTTTCTACTAAACTGCAAACGTGTATTAGTAGAGATGGTAAACAGACAACACTCCTCTTAAGACGTAGGCCAGAAACTTTCAGTGCAAAGCAAACAATGTTTATACCGCGCGCTGTCCGTGGTGCTGAACTGAGTTCGAGAGCACGAGACAAAACAAGGAAGAGTACGAAGGTGAACGTGACACTGTCTCTGTGAGTAATTGTCTTCGTTTTTCATTCGCAAGTGTTATGGCAATGGTGTGAATGTGTTATGACTAAACGTGTGTGAGGATGGGGGAGGAACTAAATATAGAGAAACACAAAACACACACTTTGCTCTATCAAACAGACAGACAGGGTGGGGGTGGAGGCCCTTCTGCACAGTGAGAAAATAAGTAGCCGTTGACTATTATGGGTTTTTCAATGTCCTAATGCAAAACCGATAAAGCGGCTCCAACAGCATTAGAACACTTAAGCCACCTTTACAAATGTATGTCTTTGTAGTAAATAACAAACAAATAATTAGGGATGCACAATATATTAATTCCATATCAGTCATTAGTTGACATTAGTTGTTATTATTATTTTATAAATGTTGGCCAATACCGGATACTGACTATTTTTATTGTCATCCAATGCTCACTGCAAGTTCATTTTTCAAACACTTATAATTTAATAACAGTTAAATGTAATCTATATTTTGAATGAGTTTGCATTTTCATCCAGTACCTTTTTAAGTTGAGATGCCTAAATTCATATGTAACATTTAAAACTACTCGTTTTATTTTTGTTTACAAAATAGAGTTTTAATATTGATGAATCAGTGCATCATAGATATATTTCCATTTTCCAATTTCTGGATCTGAATACCCATGAATAATGTATGCAACTTTCTTCCAATGTTGTTTGGACTTTTTGAACAGTCCATTGTGTTAAAAATGTTGATCATTAGTTATGGCTACAAACTCTCAGAACTAACACACTTCGCACCGCACAAGCTATGTAATTCTCTTTGTTTATGTTTGTGATGCAGCCAATCAAAAATGAATGACATAAAACTGACATTTCTCCCAAAATTCAACCCAACAGCTCAAATTATAAATCATTATTATAAGCTTAATGTTGTGAATCAGGTTAAAGCAAGTAGACACAAGGCAAGTTTTGAACACTGTTTTTATGTACTTCCTCAGTAATTGATTTTTGTTCATTTTTAACCCCCACAATCTTCTGTAGCTACTGCCGCTTTAATGATACCACTTCAGACCTACACATATATGTTGCTGAAAACTTACTCAAAATTCCCAGACTGGAACACAAAGGAGAGTGACTCTTCTGTTCATTAGACACAGTTTGTTTGCTAATGCAGATAATCTTAGGTATATCATCTAAATATCATCAGATTAATCTACCTGCCCGCTCAAGTATAACAATGAAGAATGAGATGAGGAAGGACTGCTGGTTTTTCAGTTGTGTTACACACCACTGCAGCCTCTAATCAACAGAACAAATGAGGTGTGTAACATCTGAATAGTCTTCATTTCTAAAAACCTCATATACAATAAACACACATATGCATGTCTAAACAAACTGCTTTTCTAGGATGGATGCACGGTTGCTGTATATTTACTATTAGTGATGTGTTTTTAGTGTGTCTTTGTGTAAATGTGTTTGAGTGTGGAGTGGTATTGGTTTGTGTTTGCTAGAACGTGACCACCGTTCTCAATATCATTATGGAAATAAACCAGCCAAAATATATTGTGAAATGCTTTTTAAAATGAAAAATGACACCAATGAAAATCTAAAACTCTCTCTAAGATAACACCATTCCACATTCTCTCTCTCTCTCATTACTCTGTATGTGTTTGCCTTTAACTGGGTAAATTGGAAGGCTGTTCATAACTCATCTAGTCTTATAATAACTAATAAGACAAGACAAATATAGCAAGCAGAGATGGAGAGAGGTGCCCAATGATGGCACAACTGAGTAAAACACACACACACACACCACACACACACACACACACACACACACACACACACACACACCACACACACACACACACACACACACACACACACACACACACACACACACACACACACACACACACACACACACACACACACACACACACACACACACACACCTTCTATTTCAAAGACATACACAAATATCACATGTTTGCTTTTCATGATGGAGCCTTTCCACTGACTTCTATTGTTTTTCAACTGAGCTAATGATATTTCCTATCCTCCAAATCGAACACTCACGAAAACAGAAATGACCTAATTTAGTATATTTATTAAGCTGATTTCCTCATGGAGACCATTTTATGCAGGTGATTTTTTAGGTTTACCATCTTTGCAGGGACATTTGAATCTTAACAATGTAGGCAAAACAAACACATAAATAACAAACACCTTCATTCAAACAAAATAAACTGCAATATTAGCAAGAAAACATCATTATCTCTTGTATGTCATGTATGAACATCGTTAAACACTGTAAGATTGTTTAAGGGCTGAAAATTTCAATCTTATTAACAGCAGGCAGCTGTGCATTTGATATCAATCCGCTCTCTGCGTTTGATGCACATTTTATCGGCTCACTCTTCATATCTCTTGCATCCATTTCTCCATACTTAGCTCTTCCTTCTGCATCTCTTCCTCTATCACTCCCTCGCTACCCCGACCATCTCACTCAGCCAATACTGCTGGAGGCTGTCCATCTCTCTCTCTCTCTCTCTCTCTCTCTCTCTCTCTCTCTCTCTCTCTCTCTCTCTCTCTCTCTTAGCCCCCTCCCTCCCTCTCTCTCTCCCTGTATCAGTGCATGTAGTCGACACTCGCTCCTTAGTTGCTCGTTGGTTCACGCAAACATCTCAACTGCTTGCAAAAGAGGAGAAGAAAAATTACAAAACAAAATGAGTAGATACCGGAGAAAAACTGAACTAGAAACAATTGACAGAGGTATGGAAGGGAACTGCTAAAAATATCTGTCATCTGTCATTTTTCCCTTTTTTTGCTCTAATTTTTCTTTTTTTGTTCTGTCGTTCCCTGGATACCTGACCGACAGGATTAAAAATGACTTAAATTTCAATCAGTTGTGGCAGGAGAGAAAGAAAGAGGGATAAAAAAAGAGGAGTTTGTCCTCTGAAGAGATTCAGCGGCACACAGCTGGTGAGAACAAGGGAGTGTTAGACGGAGAGAGAGAAATCAAGAGAGGGAGGGAAGAGGACCGGAGTCCGAAAGAGAGAGAAAGAGGGTCTTGTTTCGCTTTTGAGGAAGCCAGGAGTCGGATCGCCTTTTCCTGCAGGACTACCCGACTGGAAATGCTGGAAAAGCAGGTTTGTGTGGATGCATTTGTGTGTGTGTCATTTAAATGCTGGTTGTAAAAAGGATATTGGGAGTAAAGAAAAAAAAAATACATTTCTGATAATGAATATAAAAACAAGAGACATGGATGATGAGACAGAGATGATGCAGATGAAAGCTCGTCAGTCTGCGTGGTGACATGCCTGACACCGTATAAGACAGCTGTTTAACTCGTCTCTCTCTCTTGCTCAAACACACACGCAAACACATGTGCACACACACTAACTTGTAATCACAGTCTCACACACAAAGCAGCACACACTATCACCGCACCCAAAGATTAAAAAACACTCTGTCTGCATCTGTGATTCTCGTGACACACACACACACACACACACACACACACACACACACACACACACACACACACACACACACACACACACACACACACACACACACACACACACACACACACACACACACACACACACACACACACACACACACACACACACACACGGGAGGTGTTTAATTCAAATGCTGTTTTTGTGCTGTCTGCGACATACTCAAGATGAATGACAAACTGAAGAGGACACAAAAATAACTAGAGATGTGTGTGTGTGTGTGTGTGTGTGATAGAGATGGGGCAAAGAGAGAAGGTGAGAGACAAAAGGACAGGAAACCACTTTGGTGACATTTCCAAGAGGGATCAATGTTTTTTTTTGCAATTGGACGAGGTGAGGCAACACGGAAAACAGTGAGAGACAGAGATGCTAAACAAGAAGAGAGATGCAGTCTGGAGGAATGTTTTTGGAAGTGAAAACTGTAGAGATGACATCAAGGCTGGTGTCCTGGGTGTTTGGCCCCTGTGATATGGGGGATATGGTGAGGTGAGGGGGGGTAATCATTGGGCCGAGAGGATGGGGGTTGGGGGAGGTACGGAACCCTGTGCTTTTGAGTGGCAGTCCTCGATGACATCGGAAGCAGCATGTAATTAATTATTATCTCTATTCACTGCATGGGAAGAAAATTTTTAAATGAGATATTGTTAACATCTCAGTTGTTTCTCTTAGATGGCAACAAAGGAGAGAAAAAGCTGAGGTCTCCTGCTGCTTAGATATTTCTCCTGAGAAAGACCCCTGTAACCTCACATTCATATCAGAAGAGATCTCAAGAACATCTCATTGAAACTGTGCATAATTTCCCAAAATACCAAGAGATTTCAATATGATTTCAAACATTTCTCAGCAAATTTTTTTATTTAAATTGATTATCTTATTTATTAATTTAATATATTTAGTTTCATTATTTCCCAATTCATTTGATTGCTCTATATGCTTTTATTGTATGTCAACAATTGTCTCATTTGTTAATATTTTGTATTTATTCCAAGAAATTTTAAAAGAAATATCCAAGACGACAATTAAACATAACTCGATTAATAATAAACAATTCGATTAAGTCTCATTAAATGGCCCTCTGGGTTTCAGTCTCTTTCATATTTATTTACAAAGTATTTGTGTGTGTGTATTCACAATGACCTCTTGAATGAATTTAAATGAATGTTTTTCTTCTCTCTTTCTCCCTCCCATTCCTTACTCATCCTCCCCATCCCATTCAGTCATTCCCCCATCCCACCATCCTGTTTTTTCTCCGTGCTTAGGACGTTGTTTTGCTGTGGCAGAACTGGCAGCTCACTGGAATTCGACACTGAAAGACGAATGGCACAAACAACTGAAGAGGCGAATACATGAAAACAACAATCAGCGCAATTTGGAGGAGAACACAAACAAGGAGCACATCTGGAATACAGAATAAACAGACTGACAGAATGACAGAGCAAGATGAAGAGGCGTTGAATGGGAAAATGAGCACATGAACCTCGCAGGTGGATGAAAAGAAGCAGGCAAAGATGATGAGAGGAAGAGAAAAACAGCAGGATCCTGGAAAATAGAGGGAAGAACAGCTGGAAAGACTCAAAAGTGGAAGAATATGGTGAGAATCTGAAAATGCGTTCAGTGGAAATGTGAAACTGCTGGAAGGCGCCATGGACAAAATGTTTCACAGCAGGAACATTTTAACAAGGGAAGAGCATATCCTGGTGTTTTCCACAAACCAAACTGAAGGAGAGACGAGTGGAATTGAGAGTCTGACTCAAGTTGAATCCTCATGTCTGAAGTGTGCGCGTGGACACGAGACAGACACACACAAACTCTGTGACACTTCTTTACCTTGAAAAAAGGGATAAACACCTCAGTCTGGATTAACAAACACCTCTGAAACTTAAACGCGTGCAGATAAACACCAGGGAATGAGCAGCTAATTGACCCTGGGATCAACACAGACAGAAAAGGTAAATACTCTAACTCTCTCACACATACATACTGGAATGGTTGAGGACTAATGTACAAGGTAATTGACTGACCTGAGATGAAAGATGCAGGGCAGAAAATCTTTACAATGCTTTTGTATGCACAGTCCTGTTCAAAATCCTTCAGCACACAAAGTGGAACATTTTATGTCTTAGAGGTTGTTCTTACAAAACCCAGGAGACTTAATGGCGTTCAGAGTTATGTTTCATTTAAGTATTGACTTTGTCTCCGATGTTGGCTCTAAAATTTCTTGAGATGAATGGCTCACATAGAAGGTCTTTTCGCAGTGCTTTGTAAAGGTACAGTCACATTTCCCGTGATTTTTTGTCGCATTGACCAAGAGAAAGCTTCTTGGTTCAAAAGTGAGTTCTGTGTGAGCTGTGCCTCATACATCATCACACTGTTGACAATAGACCTTTTTTTTTGCCCACAAAATTTGGGCGAAATTTCGCTAATATGACCGCAGCTTACAGAGATGGAACCTCAAAAACCGACTGATTCTGAACACTACATTTGCAGACACTTAGTGTGGTAACAGTGCTCAACTCACAATTTATTCCAAAAGAGTTTGGTGTCTGCATGTTGTTTTTGTTATTGAGTGCATCATAAGAATAGTTCTAATCTTGCTTTGTCTGCCATGTAGCATTTACTGAGGTGACTGCAATGGATTCTGGGATTTGGGAAAAATTAGGAATCTTAGGAGGCTGTGTAATTGAGTTGCCTTTCGAAACAGCTTTTGCATAGGCATAGCAACACTGGCTCAACCAATGGCATGAGTTTGAGGCGGGACTATTTGTTTGCCAGACTAATGACAGTCTGCGGAGTTCTGGGAAAAAATGGTTTTGAATTCCTGTTTGCTGATGCGTCAATACTACACTTCACATTTAAATAAATCTAATTTAAAAATTTTCTTTGCTAAGCTTCTCTTAGTGTCTGACAATGTGTGTGGTGGTCGTGTGGTGTGGCTTTTTGAAGACAGGAGTAGATGTTGACCTTTTGTAGTCAATTAAACAGCTGTAAATTTGACAGTGGCTGACTGGATACACATGAATAGGTCAGAGAACAGCATTTCACTCTAGAAACGGTTAGGATTGCACACAAACATACAAACACTAACACCTCTCTCCCTCCAATGAAAATCAGATGTGTATATCCAGTTATTTATGGGAGCTCAAGGTACTTTGTGGGCCATTTATTTTTCCACCTCTTTTGCCTCTTTCTCCCTCGCATAAACTCAAGCACCCACCGACAGTGGCTAATGCAGGGACACAACACAAGAGAGATTGATTTTACAGTGCAATAATGACAACACATGCATACACACTCACACACAAACAGCTGAAGAGCTGTAGTGCTCTCCATCCAGAGTGCACGCTATGCATATTCATCCACACATACATATGAAGGACACTTTACACTGCTCTACAGCCCTTTTCTCTCTCTCTCTCTCTCACGCTGGTGTAGTGTCTCTCTCTCTCTCTCTCTCTCTCTCTCTCTCTCTCTCCTCTCTCTCTCTCTCTCTCTCTCTCTCTCTCTCTCTCTCTCTCTCTCTCTCTCTCTCTCTCTCTCTCTCTCTCTCTCTCTCTCTCTCTCTCTCTCTCTCTCTCTCTCTCTCTCTTCTCTCTCTCTCTCTCTCTCTCTCTGTGTGTGTTTGTCATTAAGTGGTAGAGGTTGCATTTTCTTTGTCACCAAAGCAGTATTTTTGTCATAAATGCCAGCACCCAATTCATCAACTGCCTCTTCAACACTTTTGTCTGATTAATCCTATTTAGTGTCTTCCTCTGAGATATCTTTTCCTTTCCTCAATTCAAAGAAATGCCGGGGTGTTTACATACATCGAGATAATACATCTTCCCACAATTTTTTTTTTTTACCATGGCTTCCCTTCCTACCTTGACATTTTTCTCCAAAAGCTTCTTTCCTTTCCTTTCCTTTCCTTTCCTTTCCTTTCCTTTCCTTTCCTTTCCTTTCCTTTCCTTTCCTTTCCTTTCCTTTCCTTCTTTTCTCATAGGCTACATTCAAACTGTCAGTTTTTGGGACTGCCAACCTCATTTAGGTGTGAGTCTCGAAATGACCCATTCACACAGCAACTTGTCGTCTCAAATGCTGTCTGTATGAACTTGCAACGAGAGTCAAGCTCGTATTCTCTTACTAGTAACCATATGGCGCTTTTCCACTGCATGGTACGGTACGGTTCGGTTCGGTACGGCACGCTTTGGCGCTTTTCCACTGCATGGTACGGTACGGTTCGGTTCGGTACGGCTCACTTGTGGTGCTTTTCCACTGCATGGTACGGTACGGTACGGTGCGCTTCGGCGCGCTTAAATGGTACCTGATCTGTTGAGGTTCCAAGCGTACCGTACCGGTACTAAAATGTGACGTGAAACACTGCAGATCACTGATTGGTCAGACAGACAGAATCGTCACTACCAGCGTCATTGGATTTGCGACACGAGACACTAAACCCGCTATACAGAGTCATATAACCAGTAGACAACAGCCAACACGGTAGCACCTGTGTTTTACTTACTTGAAAAAAAAGAAGAGATCAACACTTTAAAAAGGAAATGGCTGAATCGTGGTCGAGGTGCAGACAATCCTCTCGTTGGTTGCCTAGGAGCGGGTCCAGCGAGAGCTGGATGGGGCAAAACAGAATGAAAAAGTGTTCCAAGTAGCAGCTAGCTCAGCTCTTAGCCGCACACGGCTATCACCGGACCTACAAACAGTGTAACGATCAGTCCCACCCACTTTGAATGGGTACTAACTGCAGTGGAAAAGCAACCGAGCTAGCGAACCGAACCGTACCGTACCGAGTCGTACCACGCAGTGGAAAAGCGAAGCCGAACCGAACCGTTCCACGCCGAATCGAACCGTACCGAACCGAGCGTACCATGCAGTGGAAAAGCGCCAATAGCTACAGTGACATCAAGTGATATCAAAGATGGCGACATCCATAAAACTAAAAAGTCTTATAAACCCTTTTGACTAGGGTTGGAACAAAACATAGATAGGGCAATATATCGTTGTCCTTCTCCATGCGATTCGATAATTGATATGCTGGTGTCAAATATCGATATTTTAATTAATAAATTTGTCTAATCTAAATAGACTAGGCGCTCCTAGGGTCAATTGCTGCATCGTGACATTATCGGTATCGTGAGCCATGTACAGTGTATTGTATCATTTCGTGAGGTACACCCCTACTTTTGACAACAGAGTCCAATTGAGCTGCAAGTTCATCCTTCAAATCTTCTTTAACCGACATCAGCTTCAATGTAAACATACACCAGCCAGATGCCTTTAACCTTTGCACTCGCGTCTTACGTCTTTTGCAGCATCTTACTCATGTCACGGCATTTGAGTCGTGCAACACAAAACTGGTGAGAGCCTCTCCTGTGGAGAACAGAGACTGGATCTAAAACCTTCAGATGACACACAGCTCATATCTCCCTTGCTTTAAGTTACAGAAAGTGAAACCACACACACAAGACCCTCTCTCGCACTGAATGACGTGAAAGACAACTAGCTGTCCAGTCCGGTTCCGTTCACACAGCGCAGGTTTTCCAAGAATGCGGTTGAGAGTCCTGAAAATTTACGGTGTGAGTTCGGTTATAAAATGCGGTTGTCACTCTAGTAAATAACTGCTGTTTGTGAACGGAACCATATTAAGGTCTCAAATACAGGACTGACACCCGTATTCTGCTGCTGTGTGAACATGGTCATCTTTCCTTTCCTTTCCAAACCAAACAGTTGTGTCCTACCTACATGTTCAACACACACTCTCTCTGCCTCTGTCTTTCTGTGTATATCCCTGCAGCAGCATTACATAAACAGAATGAGTTCATTAACAGTTAGCTTGTAGCGGTTCAGGAATAGCAGGTTTTGATGAAGGAAGACAGATTATGTAGAAGAGAGAGATGTGCAGCGAGCATTTAACATTGTGCTAAACTTTTCACTGTGATACTCATCCTGCCCAGTTGAAAAATAGCTTGGGCCAAAAATAAATTCAGTGGCTGTGTATGCTGGTGTAGGGCTGGTCCAGGTGGTGTGCCAGCATAGATTGGCTGTTCACCAGGAAATCCTAGCTAGTAAAGGTGGTCAACGATGGTTAATTTAGACTAAAAAGGCTTGAACAGTCCAACAAATTGATAGCTAATTTTGATATATTATTGCATATGGTTATTTATTAATGCCATACCTGCCAACTTTTGGGTTCAGCTTTGCGTGAGGGGCGGGGCGCACTTTTGACTTGAGCTCCGCGGCTGAAGCTCCGCGAACGGTGACGGACTTTGGACTTGAGCTCCGCGGCTGAAGCTCCGCGAACGGTGACGGACTTTGGACTTGAGCTCCGCGGCTGAAGCTCCGCGAACGGTGACGGACTTTGGACTTGAGCTCCGCGAACGGTGACGGACTTTGGACTTGAGCTCCGCGAACGGTGACGGACTTTGGACTTGAGCTCCGCGAACGGTGACGGACTTTGGACTTGAGCTTGGACTTGAGCTGCCTCGGGCCCTGGGTACTCGGTACCCTTTATCCCCCCGGTACCACGCCCCTGCATGGCATCCTTTAGCGTCAATATGAGACGCAGAACCCAAGGCGTCATAACTGTAACCCTGCTCCAAAACCTAAACCTGCTACGTGTTATATTGACGCTAAAGGATGCCATGTGCGTAAGATTTCGACATGTCATATGGCGTCACCTATATGACGCTAAAGGATGAGAATGCGTTGGATAAACTCATCTTTCAGGCATTTGACCGACCAGTTTGACTCTTCAGCGTGAGAAATCGGGGGTGTGGCGTGTGCGCGTGTGAAACCATTCAAATGCGGGTGTCTCACGGCCAATGCGTGAGAGTTGGCTGCTATGTTAATGCAGAAGGTGGTTTTATTTATTAAAGTGTTTTAAAATTCAATGAGATCACAAATTAAGCTCATAAATTAAGCTTGAGAAGCAAGAACGATTGAAGATTACATTCTAAATAGACAGCATTGTAAAAAATTACTGTGATTTTAACGGTAAAAGTTGCAAATGTTAAGGATGATTCAAGAATCCTTAAGAATCCAAGATCCTTACCATACATTTATCGAATCATCCTTAACATTTGCAAACCACTAAGTTAATTTATCTTACTGGTTTCTCTGTAAACAATGTCTTTATGGCATTATAAAAATGCAGAAAGATTTCTTTAGAAGGCTTAAGCCCCGTTCACACTACAAGCGACACGATACCATTCATTTCAAAGGGGAGCGGGCGATTTCCGGCGACACGCACGACAGCGACCATTGGCGACCGGTGGGGCGTGTCTGGTAATGCGACAAAGTTGAGATCTGGTTAACTTTATGCAAATGAGGAGTGACTTTCGGGAGCAACAACCAATAGGAGTGAAGTCAGTGGAGCGCGCCACTCTTCAGTGCTGAGTCTGACCGAGGCAAGTTGAACGAGAAGCTCATTTTAGCAGTCAGAAACTGTCCTGTAATGTATATTATATATCCCCGCGTACATACAGTGGTATTCACCGTACTGACTCCGTGCCTGAATGGTTTCGGGAACCCAGATAGACCGGTATTTGCCCGTTTGCTTCAGTTAAATAGCAAAGAGCAAAGAGCAAAGAGCACTCACTGTTTCTCCTTCATCTTTAATATTATGCATTTTATGTACTGATTCCATTTATATTTAGACTTTTCCTTCCATAATGTTTGTTTGTAGCGGCAAGAAAACGTATTTGTTGTCTAACATAGAGTAACATCCGTGAATGTCACTCACAAACATTAGTAGGCAACCAGTAGTGGGAACGCCCTCCAGCGCAGCCACTGGCGACCTGCAGCAACAAACTCGCTTGTAGTGTGAACAGGGCTTTAGAAGGGGTTAGAAAATATAATTAATCAGTAAAACTCAATAATAAGTCCTCACTATGCAGATTAACCAACCTGCCCGGTAATACGTAAAATGCAAGATGTGGACTGACAGATATAAGGATCATATTATACAGGATATCGAGCGTATTCCAGTGCTTAAGGATCAGAGTTTACATTCTGCTGATTCACTGCTCCGAGACAATGAACTCAGAAACAGAAGAACAGGAAATGAGGAGAGTTATGAGAATGACCTGCTCGAAAAGTTTCATACAGAAAGGCAGACACAGACAGAAAAATACCAGAGGCAGACAAATTGGATAGTGGATGGAAAGATGATGGATGACTGGATAAATAGAGAAATGGACAGGCATATGAATGGATGGATAATCAGATGTCTAGATGGATCGATTCAGGGAGTCTGAGTGTGCAGAGCTGAGAGGTTCACAGCTGGGTCAGATAAAAATACGAATTCATCCTGAGGAGTCAAAAAGTTTCAAATATGACTGATTTGCTAAACCAAACAAACAAACTAAAATTTGAAACCCATTTGCTTCTATAGATAGATAAATAGATTAACTTAGATAACTTAGCAACCACCTAGATTAGAATCCCAGTGCCCTAGCAACCATAGAACACCCTAGCAATGCTATTGCAAACACCCAGAACACCCAGGCAACCACTAAAAACCCATTAGCAATGCCCTGGCAACCACCCCAAACACCCTAGCAACCACAGAACAACCTAGCAATGCCTTAGCAACCACCCAGAACATCATAGCAACTGCATAACAATGCACAATGCACTTTTCTCTGCTTTTCCACCAGCTTTCCTCTCTCTGTTTCTCTTCGGAGAGTTCCCTTCAGACGCTTGATGGATCACTGCTGTCAGATCATCATCCGCCTCCGTATTAGTGCGTTTGAGTGTGCATGTATGTTTGGGTGTAAGAAAGATACTGCGAACACCTTCCACATCTCTGCCTCTTCTTTTTACATCCTAATGACTTCATGACATTAAGTCACTTTGTCTAGTGCACACACAGTCAGAAAAAGAGAGAACCACTGAAAATGGTAAGGATACGAGAGAGTTGATGTACAACTGTGAGATGAGAATCAGGAAGATGAAAGCCATTTGTCAAAGCGTATGTGCGTGTATGCGCGTTTGATCATGTGTGCGTGTGTGTTGGAGATCATTTCCTATAAAAGCAGGAGACATCTGAGGATCATTGATTCTCTTTGTTGCACAGATAATAAATCCCCTAGTTCAATTCACAGTAAGATTTCATTAGAGGATAGAAGTCTTTAATACCACAGATCAGATGATATGAATGATATATAGGACTACACCTATCTACAGCTCATCTTTTATATCCACACAAAAGCATAATACAGACTTAAACTCGATGTGACCTATGCCACCTGTCTCTACCTTTTTTTCTCTCGCCTGTGCAAACATATACTCACACAATAAATTCAGCACACAAAGATATTACAAACTTCGCCTCAACAAACAGAATATCACACTTGAAAACTACAAAATGCTGTTAGTCTCCCTCCTTGAGTGTTTGTATGTGTTTCATAAAAACACCAAGACAAGAGCTGCCACTTTTGTGAGATATGAAGTTATAGTTCTATTTGTTTCTTTTTTGAAATACAGTGTTTCTTGTATCATCATTCAGCAGTCTCTCAGTGCTTTTTCCTCTCAGGCCGCAGGCCTACTGTGTCATTGGAAAATATATGTAAGCCGAATTCTGGTTTTGCATCTGAATTGAACGTGATGATATAAAACGACTGGGTAATGTGAAATTATACACAAAGTTGTAGATTGGTGTAAAAGTTTTGCTAGTTAGTGTGTTCAAATAATCAATGTGGAAGCAGTGACTATATCATATTTGTCCATTGCCAGCCATTCAATTAAAATAATATCCATGAATTCTGATGGAATATTTATTTTTTGTTGCTAGCTACTTCATTACATTACAGTATGTTTATTTAGTGACCGATTTTTGAGGGCTTGTATTAGCAAGATATGGACTCATGATAGTTGTTAAGGGCTTGGGACTGTGCATGTTCTTATCACATCCTTGTATTTTTCTGCAGCTTTACTCACTTTCCGGCTCAGATAACTGGTTTAAAAGGCACAAAAATCTGCCGCCGATTTCAAATAGCATATTTTCTGTGGAAGCAGCTGTCCTTGAACGCTAATGGTTAACTCTCTCCACATATTATAGACTTCCTTGTCTCAGAAATGCACTTTGCTTCTCTATCACTCATAGCTTTTATGAGATTGTGCCTGCTCTAAATTCTGACCACTCTGTTGACAATAAATTGTGTCCTAGTGGGAAACATTCCTATGGGCATCACCCTGCACTATACTTCTCTTCCCATCACCACTACCGCTATACACTGCTTATATCTGTCTGGCTATGAGAAAAGCCTCCTCAGCTGCTAGAAGCCACAATAATAAAGTCACAGTGAAATCACAAAATAAAAATGCAACTAGATTTTCAGACTAAACTATTCCCAAATGACTCAATATTATATTGAATCAAATCATAATTTCCATTTAAATTAAAAAGCAGTTGTTGTCATTGTCATTTATTACTGAAATGTATTGGAATAACACTTAAACTGGTTAGGGAGTTGTTGTTTTTTTTCACCTCTGGTCTCTTTACTGATGTAAACTGACAGTAAGGCACAATTCTTTGTAAAGCTGATTTGGAAATGCATGCATTATGAAAAGCTATATACAAATAAATTGAATTGAATAATAACGCATTTAGAATATCAGAATGTAATTAACAATATTAGGTTAGGACCAATGAATAAAACAACAGAAAACAACTAATAAAATAAAAAAAGTGACTACGATAATAATAATACTAATACAATCAAGTAAAGCTCCAAAAATATGAGGATATTCAAAATAGTTTCTGTGCACTATTTACAGTGTCCTGCTGCCCGGGAATATAAAATAAATCTGGCTCTGCGACTTGAGTACTGAGAAAAGAGTAAAACTAAGCCAGGATCCTAATGATTCTTATTTAGTCAATGCAGCTTCAATTAGTCTTTCAACCACTGTGTGTGTTAGTGTGTGTGTGTGTGATGGCTCTCTTCAGAGTCTTGTGCAGTACAGAATCTAATTGATGTGATAATCATTAGTAAATGGTCATCTGCCTTGTGGCCACTGAAGTTGTGGAGACACTGACAACAGCAGCAAAGCTCTGTGTGTGATTTACTGTGAGGCAGAGAGAGATCCGTGGAGGAAGGAAGGGTGCGTTGAGGACACAAAGTGTTGGCGAAAAGAGGGCTGAGGGAGTTGCTAAGTGCAGAGAGATGTTCGGAGTGAGAAACACACACACACACACACACACACACACACACACACACACACACACACACCACACACACACACACACACCCCACACACACACACACACACACAAAACACACACACACACACACACACACACACACACACACCACACACACACACACGCACACGCACACAGGGTTATTATGTTCTAAAGCCAGGCACTAGCAGTAGTTTTTCATTCAGTCTGAATCATGAATAACATTACGGATTACAAAAGGATTACCAGAATTTATATTCTATTCTAATCTAATCTACGCCCCACCAAGACACACATGCACGCATGCCTGGTCGCTCCAGAAGATAAAATTAGACCAAGACAAGCACAAGCATGTCCTGAACCTAGGAACAAATATGAGTAGAGGACAAGGAAGGAGGAGGAAGAGGCCTGATAATATTGAGGAAGGGCTGCTATCTATCCCAGGCGGCCGGATCGATGGAGGAGAGAGACAAGATCTATTTCGGCTGGTCTGTCCTCAGGTGGCTAAATGTGGTGAGAGTGGGAGAAGGAGGAGAGAGAGAGAGAGAGAGAGAGAGAGAGAGAGAGAGAGAGAGAGAGAGAGAGAGAGAGAGAGAGAGAGAGAGAGAGAGAGAGAGAGAGAGAGAGAGAGAGAGGAGAGAGAGAGAGGAGAGAGAGGAGAGAGGGGAGGGATATTTTAACTAATGTTGCATCACTTCTCAAGTTACCTCAAGGGCAGATGGTAAGAGTGGACACTGGTGATAAGCAGAACCTTGGATAATAGACGGAAACTGAAAAAGAGGGGCGTGGAGAAAAACAGGGAGGGAGGAAGAGGAGAAGGAAGGTCATAGGAGGGAGGGCGAAGACCGCACACAGGAAAAGTGAAAAGGAAGAAAAGAGAAAGAGACAGATGAAGCAGATATTTTTGCATAGCACTATTGAGTTTTTCCGCTCGATCTCCCACAGACTTCTGGGAATGCAAAAGTTACAAGACATTAAAAGTCACGTTGGAAATTGCACTCAGTTGCACTTTTCTCTCCCTCCACCAACACGTAGAAAATGCTTTCTTATGGTGTATTCTTATGCACAACTCCAGTTATTATTATCATTGAGCATCAACACTCTCCATATGCCTTCACTTAAAGGGATAGTTCACCCCAAAATGAAAATTACTTACTATGTTGTTTCAAATCTGTATGGCATTTTTTTCTTCGCAGAGCACAAAAGATAACATTTTGAAGAACGCTGGGGTCCAAAAACATTGGCATATGTATATATAAAAAAAATCCTATCTCTTTATGTTCAGCAAAAGAAAGAAAGTCACACAGGTCTAGAAAGACATGAGGGAGAGTATGACTATTCGTTAAAAAAAATGCTAAAACCATAGCTAGTTATTGTTACTATCACAACAATTTAATGCTAAGAACAATCCTAATGCTCTCTGCAAAAATCTTTCAGAGTAGATTGTCCAATCAATACAGTAATTAATTTAATCCTGAGGTTTAATCAGGCAGCTCTATGTGAACATAAATAATAATTAATAAATATTCAAGATTCCTCCCATGTCTGGAATTTCAAGTGCAGTCACAGAGGACTCATCTCATTTTGTTATATAATCACAAAATTAGAATCTGTCTCTATTAATGAGTAATGTGCTGAAAAACAAGCTTAATTGAGTAAAGTCTGATTGTTCCTTGGTTATATTTATCTTCATTTTACAGTGTAATGACTTTGCAAAAATTATTATCTTGTCATTTTGAAATTTGCATAATTACTGCACTGTACTGTTAATAATACCGAAGAGCGGTGCTCCACTAATGATGTGCATTCACGGGAAGTACTGCATAATTAAACTATAGTCAAGCTACTCTTTTTTTTTTTAGAAAAAAAGCTATTAAAATCTAATAACAAGTAGCTAACTACATTTAAACTAAAGGAGGGCAATATCTATATAAAAAAAAAAAAAACACCTTTGATGCATTTACACTAAATATTGCAACAACAAAAAATATTCAAGAATGTATCCTAATTGTATAACATTGGTAATGAACAAAATAAAACCCGCTGATACATTTCCAGTACATAAATATTAAAACAAACAAACAAAACATCAAGAGTACATCCCAATTCTATTAAAAGTAAGATGGGTTTCAACAAAAAAATCCTCTATAAAATGAAGCGCAGGGGCCCAAGTCAGTAAATCTTTATTTTCTGGTTAATTACAGAAACCGGTAGAATAAACCAATTCACTACATTGAATTTTACTTCCCAATGCTATGTATGAGAGGAGAAGACTATATGTAGGACTATAGACTATATGCAATTGCACAGGGCCACGTGCTTTATGGGGCCAAATGAATCAGAATTTTCAATGAAATATATGAGAAACAGGCCTGTTTCATTCAAAACCATCTCATTACAATAAATCAGCATTTCAACAACACACACACACACACACACATATAGAAAAGAGGGACAGTTTAGGAGAGGATGTTAGATTATTACCTCAGCTTGCTTGGCAGAAAAGTTACTTGCAAAATACAATGTGACATTAAAACCAGCTACTGTATTTAGCATTTGGTTGCATTTAGAGTCCAAAAGTAACTTGTTGGAAAAAAAATGCATTGTTTTTACTTTCACACAAATTATACAAGCATTTAAGTAGTATTGCCACTATTTGTAGTAGGTTACTTCTCAACACTGGCCATGAGGAAGACTTTAATGTTTGATTTTGTAACTCATCTCGGCTGAGCTTGGGTCCACATTCTCACTCTAAAGAGATGGAGCATTTCATGCTGATTCTGATAGCTGTTTTCCTTGGCTTGTACCTGTATGATTACATGCACTTAGTGTTAAGTGACACTGTTAAAGAGCATTTGCTGAATGCGCTAATGCAGGATAAAAATGTGATGTACACTCTGAAAGAACTTAATACCTCTTCGGAATCACCTTCGGGTTGAAACCCATATTTTACGATGACAACTCAATGCAAGGGACATTTTGGTGCAAGAGATCAAATTATAGATATTATGGATTTTTCAGTCTCAAACCTGTAATTAGCATTTTTTTTATGTGATGATTATTTTGTCCTTTTTGTCCTCCTCTCTCTCCCTGTTTGCTCATGTCTAAGTACTGCACAAAGTAACAACCTTTGCATTCTTACTTCATTTGTATTGATTAGCTGACCTCATAATTTGGTTTGTAGCTTCCATGCCCTTAAGATTAAAAATATATCAATATTTTATCAATTGTCTTTGTCTATTTATATATAATTCAAGCTCTATTTTTTCAGGGAAATTACTAGTGTATTTGTGGCTCTCACTTCTCTTGAAGTGAAGTAAATGACTCTGCCAAAGAAAACTGCCACAAGCTAAGTTGGGAGTGTGAAGTTACACGCTTATGCTTCCAAAAAGCACTAAAATAATTGCTGTATGGCCTTTATGAGCTTTTTAGAAGTTTGTGGATAGTAGAGTTTCCACCAATAGTGTTTGTCTGAGAGTATGGTTATAGCATTGGTCCCATGCTGTAGTTTTATTTGCAGTTATGCACAAGGTACCCAAGCATTGCAATTCCTGTGGAGAGCAACTGGATGAGCTCATTCAGAGCTACCCCCCCCCCCCCCCACACACACCTCAGAAGTACAAAGTTGACACTTAAAACACAATGACTGATAACTTTCTTTTTCTGCTTTTTCTAGGTCTGTGGATCACTCCCCTATCTACCATGCAAGACTCCCCACCCCTTCAGCCATTCAGAAAACCACATCCGTCCCACATTTTATGCCATCCTCACAAGAACACACACTCCCCCTCATTCCCCTCTCATCCGTCCATCCATCTGAAACAAAATATCCTCAAGCCCTCTGAAGCATTTCGTCAACCCTCTCGTTCGCTGTGGCCAAAGTTAACCAGCAGATACTCACCCCCAGACACATCCTCGCTGACACTGCCACTGCCATTCCTGCACTGCCTGGCACTGTTCACTTGTGCCTGTTTGCTGCCTGCTCTTTTCGGTCAGATTCCAGGAGCCGTAGCGGGTGAGACGTGGGGCGTAGTCTCTGCGTGTCCCTTCCACTGCGTCTGCAGGAATCTCTCGGAATCTCTAAGTACACTTTGTGCCGACAAAGGCCTTCTTTTCGTCCCGCCAAACATTGACCGGCGAACCGTTGAGCTTCGTCTTGCTGACAACTTCATTCGAGAAGTGGGAGGAGCTGACTTTGCCAACATGACGGGACTGGTGGATTTGACATTATCCCGGAATACCATCAGTCAGATCCGGCCACTGGCATTTGCAGATCTGGAAAGTCTTCGATCATTGCACTTAGATGGCAATCGACTTTCCATGCTGGGCCCACGAGACTTAGCAGGCATGCTAAACCTGCAACATCTTATTGTCAACAACAACCAACTCATCAATATCTCCTCCGAGGCCTTTGATGACTTTTTACTCACTCTAGAGGACTTGGACTTATCCTATAACAATCTGCACAAGGCTCCCTGGGATGCCATTCAGAGCATGTCCAGTCTGCACACGTTAAACCTAGATCATAATCTCATTGACCAGATCGATGAGGGGTCTTTTAGTGAGCTCTACAAACTAGCCCGATTGGACATGACCTCGAATCGCCTACAGACTTTACCACCCGATCAGTTGTTCGCTCGCTCCCAAACAGGGGTAATCAGTCCTACACCCTACAATGCTGTGATCAACTTGAATTTCGGGGGCAACCCATTACACTGCAACTGTGAACTGCTTTGGTTGAGGAGGCTAATCCGCAGTGATGATATGGAGACGTGTGCTACACCCCTTCATTTAGCGGGACGTTACTTCTGGTCTATTCCTGAAGAGGAATTTGCCTGTGAGCCTCCGCTTATTACCCGACATACACACAAACTCTGGGTTTTAGAGGGTCAAAGGGCAACACTCAAATGTCGTGCTATTGGTGATCCAGAGCCAGTGGTGCACTGGGTCTCACCAGATGACCGCATCATCGGCAATTCCAGTCGCACCACATCTTTCCGAAATGGCACTCTTGAGCTACTTGTGACTGTTGCTCGTGATGATGGTACATACACTTGCATTGCAATCAATGCTGCAGGTGAGGCCACCTCGCTAGTTGACCTGAAGGTTATCCCACTCCCTCATCGTGGAAATGGAACGGTATTGTTAACTCGTGACCCAGGATCATCGGACATCACCCGAGGGAAGACCTCCAGTGGGCAAAGCCCTGGCCTGGACACTAACAGTGACCCCCAGGAGGGACTGGAGGAGGGTCAGGCAGAGGGTGAAGATGTGGTCAGCGAAGGGGGTGAGGAGCAGATGTGAAAGTACAAGGAGTGACTTCCACCTCAGCACAAGTAAGATGGGAAAAGGGCCGTCTAATGGCAGCCAACCTGGTGTGGATGTATCAAATACAGTATAACTGCACTGCAGATGAGACACTAATTTACAGGTGAGTGAGACCACAACCATGGCAACCATAACACCAACTTTCCGGATTAGGGTCAATTTCAGACTATTCACAATTTGTTTTCAGTTGAGGAAGTTAAATAAATGAAATATAGATTCTGTAGAGGTCAGTTTAGAACATCATTCAGAACTGAATAAGGCCTTTTAAACAAATTTTATTTTAAAATGTGTGAATTTGAATTCAAGATGTAGAATTTAACAGGATGCAGAATTGGAATGTAAGGAAGTAGAATTTAAATGAATCAGAACTCTAAATAAATCTAAAACTACTTAATTTTTTTAAAAAGCTAGGTCTTTAAAGTAATATTTTTTCATGAAAAAAGCTAGGTTGATGAGCCTTGTGTACTGGCAATCAAATAAACAAATAGATAGACAGCAAGATAGATATTTTTCCATTGTGAACTGCATATCTGATCAGCTGAATGGTGTGATAAGCAAAAGTTTTTACTATGCAAATTAACCCCAATAAAACAAAATGTATCCATTCAATAATACATTTACTGTACATGTGTTAGCCTACAATTCATTAAGTAACTTGCAAAATCTTTTTAGTGAAAATTTGAGGAAAATGTGACTAAGTCAAGTGTAAGATTTCAAGATCAAACATGAACTCCAAAACTTCTACAACAACTGGAAACTCTAGTTCTCTATAGTGATTTATCTGGTCACTGAGGACGAGTCAGCACAAATGAACCGTGTCCTGAGGTTACTGAGCCATTTTTTTTTGTATTAACCAGAGTAGCATTTGTTGACTATATCTGGGACTTAAAGATCACTTAGCTGAAATTCAAGTGATGGATTGGAATTTCAGTAGGACTCAAACAACAGGCTTTTAAATATGATCTACTGTCACAGGCTAATTGTTCAAAAAGCCACTAATGTGCATTCAGAGCAAGCTTATATAACCCATTTAATATGACATTTAACAGCATTGCAATAATGAATATGCAATGCTCTGATTCTTGTCAGCTTGAATCGTGATAATAATGAGCTCCGTGTTGAACCTGAGGCAAAGGCAGTCCTACTGCTTTCTCATGTTATCAGTGTCTGAGGCTCTAGTAGCAGCTTTAGCATAGTTGTCTGTCTGACATTTTCGGAGCATGTTCAATACATCTTGCACCTCTCTGAGACATTATCTATGGCAAGTGACATACGCCCTCTTGCCGTCTGTCCTTCATTAAGGGGCCAAGAGGGAGTGAATGTGTGTATGTGGTGTGGGAGAATTACAAGCTACTGACACCATAGACATTGAAACTGAAAGGGGGGCTGGTAGAGCGAGAGAGCGCGAGAGAGAGAGAGAGAGAGAGAGAGAGAGAGAGAGAGAGAGAGAGAGAGAGAGAGAGAGAGAGAGAGAGAGAGAGAGAGAGAGAGAGAGAGAGAGAGAGAGAGAGAGAGAGAGAGAGAGAGAGAGAGAGAGAGAGGGAATGGGAAATAAAGAAGAGGGGTGGGACAGAGATAGAGATAGAGAGTTTGACAGAGGGCTCAAGGGATAGAATAATGAAGTCTTTAAATGAGCCTAAACTGCAGTGCCAATAAGTGTGTCACAACCTATCTTGCTGACGGCCACAACAACAGGAAGAGGAGCAGAGAGTGAACTATAGAGAATGAGAGAGATTACTGGTTAGGGGAAAGCTTTTATCTTGGCTTTGGTTTGGTGACTGGATGTTTAGCTTTGTCAAGAACAAGAAACAGCAGAAAATGTGCCTCAGTGGATACACAGACAATGTGCAAAAATAAAGAGGTAGATACTGTAGAGGGAGAAAGACTGACATTAACTGGGTGAGGATGGGAGGAATGTGTGTGACAAGAACAAGTCAGGGTTGAGTTTAGATAATCAAATCAGGCTGTTTATGACCATTAAGTTAGTAGACAAAAGATGAAAGTCTTTTGTGTCTCCTTCTCTTTCGTTCAGGCTCCATCCCTCCCCTCTCTCCCTCACTCTTTTTCTCTCTATTATTAGAGTGTTCTAATAATTGCCTGTTTCTGTGTCACCAGTTTCACAAAACATTTCCCTGTCAGTTTTTATTGAGGAATGGATGTGTATGAGTGTGTGTTGATGAATGACAAGACAAAATTTTAATTTGTGCCATTCCATCTCACAAATTCAGACACACAAATTAAAGGCACTAGAAGAAAAGGTCAAACTCACTCTTCTGAAACATTACAAGTGCTGACAATCCAAAGGGAAATTGTACCGCTCAATGGCTGCTTTATTATAGCTCAGGAGACCTAATGGAGTTCTCAGACTTGTTTCGTCACTTGTATCAACTGAGGAGAAATACATTTTTGACACACAGTACAGTAAGATTATAGAGCTTTAAACTTAAAGGAATAGTTCACCACAAAAACTGTTACCCTCATGTTGTTCCAAACCCTTATGCTTTTTTTTCATCCATGGTAAACAAAAGGTTAAAGGAGAACTCCGGTCAATTTTAAAATTGAGCTAATTTTTTGGTACATTTGGAGTACTGACAAAAATGACAAAAATCGGTGTTGCCTAGACCGTGTTATCCTCTTTTTAAAATTTGCACCCTGTTGACTTCAATGGGGCAAGTTCTAAACCTGCTTTTAGCCTCTTAACATCCTTGATGTGTCATTACAAGTGCACAGCCATGTGAGTGGTGTTATTAAGAGTGACCACGGTCAATCTGACTGCAGTAGATGTGAAAGATATTAATAAAAATTATGTTAATTCAGTCAGCTCACATACCTGCATTTACTTCCTGTTTTCGGTCGAAGTCCACAGTAGTCGATTGTCGAGTTCGCGCGCGCGATCATTGGTAACCAAATGATGTTCAACATCTGATTCGGATGAACTATCCATTTGAGCTGATATTCTCAGAACACCACACAGCACCAGACAGCTGACAGTCTGAGTCTCTACTGTTGCTTTGTTACCAATGATCCGCGCGCGCGAACTCGACAATCGACTACTGTGGACTTCGACCGAAAACAGGAAGTAAATACAGGTATGTGAGCTGACTGAATTAACATAATTTTTATTAATATCTTTCACATCTACTGCAGTCAGATTGACCGTGGTCACTCTTAATAACACCACTCACATGGCTGTGCACTTGTAATAACAAATCAAGGATGTTAAGAGGCTAAAAGCAGGTTTAGAACTTGCCCCATTGAAGTCAACAGGGTGCGAATTTTAAAAAGAGGAAAACACTGTGTTGGAAACACCGATTTTTGTCGTTTTTGTCTGTACTGACAGCACTCCAAATGTACAAAAAAAAAAAAAAAAGAGCTCAATGTTAAAATTGACCGGAGTTCTCCTTTAAGCTTTGAAAATATCCTGGACACTCTTTTCCATTTAATGAAAGTTAATTCCAAAAGAGTTGTTATATAAACTTTGGAATCCACTAGCAAACCTTGTATTTATGATATTTCATATAATACTTCAACAAATTGTTATTTTTATTCAGATCTTTTAAGTGAATCAATTAAACAATTTCACTAATTCAGTCTGACTGATTTAAGTTCTCACTGAGTCAAAGATTCGGTCACAACGAGTACCAGAATATAAGTGAATATAATGTCAATCTAATGTTTTTGAAAAATATTAATTCATGCGCATCAAGGCTGTGATTTTATTCAGGATTCTATGATGAATAAAAACATAAAAACATTTATCTGAAAACAGAAATCTTTAGTAACATTTTAAATGTCTTTATTTTTACTGATGGACCATTTGAATGTGTCCTTGCTGAATAAAAGTAAAAATGTCTGTTATTCACGAAAAGCTATTCAGAAGACATCATATAGACCTATTTCATGATAGTTTTACATTCTGTCTGTCATTGTTTGGACCTTGACAGCCCCAGTCCCCATTCACTGTCATAACATGGAACAGAGTGGCCAAGTTGGAATGCAAAAATTCACTTTCTGTGTCCTGAAAAAGAAAGAAGGTCAAACAGGTTTGGAACAACATGAAGAATTTAGATTTTACCTTTTAGGTGAACTATCCTTTTATTGTGGATAGCATAGCTCTGATAATTTGGTCTTGGCGGAATTCAATGAGAAATGTTCATACTCTGCCTTTTGATGTCTTGGCAAATTCAGTATTCAGTATTCAGTTTAAAGCAAGTATTAGGCTTTACAACATTTATGATAAAAAAAAAGAACCGAAAAAGTAAAGAAAATTCACACTCACAAACACGTTGATAAAGACTACTGAGGGAGCTTTACAGGACACATGCCAATCTGCTCTGTCATTGTGTGGATGTGGCTTTCAATGGAGTTAGCACTGATTTATCAACCAGATAGACACCTGTCATTTTACTGCCAGGTATACTTGCCTTTCTATATCATTTTTCTATTGGACACCCAATTACTCATTCTAGCACTTTATTTTTCTTCTTGTTTTTGCATTTGTGGATCTGGCTTCACAAACAGTGCAAATTCAACTGACATGCATGTCAAATTAATGCAACAAATGCTATCATCATCGCTTTGTCATTCTCACTTGTGCACCTACTCAAGTGGATAAAAAAAGGAATCCACCTACAGACATACTATATCTAGTTCACCTATGTGTTTTCCATTTTAATGCCCATTTTAGATTTGTGTCCTGGTTTAAAGAGGTTTACCTACCAGCACATGGTCAGTAACTTCTAAAATATGTCAGCTCCAGTGTTCTGCCTTGGATACAGCTACTGCGATGTTGTTTCATATTTATTTTAATAGTATATCGCTCCATATGCCTGGAAACAACACAACAAGGGCACACAGAGCTACACAGAGTCTGAAAATACAAAGCTATAAGAGGGCAGACAGAATGACCTTGAGCTGTAACTCATAATTTACAGCACAGCCGGGCTTAATAGATTCCGACCTCAATGACAGAGCAGTTCAGGCAGACAGTGTGTGTGTGTGTGTGAGTGTGTGTGCTAGAGAGTGCTAATTCTAGATTCCCCAGTCTTAAAATATGAACAAACCTGAAGCTGTAGTAAGTATTTTTCAAGATTAAATACTTCTATCACGTCCCATGTCAATGTGCAGAGAGAGAGAGAGAGTGACTGCTATATACATATTGGTTAAAAAACTGAAAGCTGCGTTTTTTTCAAAAGATTGCTATTAACCAAGGGAGTCAGTTTGAGGCAGGACGGACGGACGGACGGACGGACGGACACACACACACACACACACACACACACACACACACACACACACACACACACACACACACACACACACACACACACACACACACACACACACACACACACACACACACACACACACACACACACACACACACACACACACACACACACACACACACACCACACACACCAACCTCAACTAACCTTGTCATAAAAACATCAAATTGGCAGATTTAATATATATATATATATATTAATCAATTAATAAATTATATAATAAAAACAAAAACAAATCAAAGCTCATTTAAACTCTGACATTAAAAACAAGCTCATTAAATAATGTATTTTCTGAATAAACTAATAGATACAAAAGAAAAACAATCTTCTTTGAAAACACTCTGCCATAATTAAACAATTATAAAAATGCTCACTGCCATATCATGCATTTGTCTAGCTAATATTCCATGTGCACCATTTAAGGTGTCTTTTAATTTTTAGCTGAAACCTAATTAAACTCATCAGAACCAGTGGACAGCAGGCATTAGCTGATGCATTTCTTCCATGAGAGAAAGATAATGCAAAATCGTCTGTGTGTGGGAGGATAAGGGGGTTTTAATAATGTGACTGAAGCAGTATTGTAATGTGTCAAGGTCTTGACTAGAGCCTTTAATTATATGTCAATATTAGAGGTATTGTTTGGGAAGGCCTTAATTTGGCTAGTGGTGTGCCAGAACAGCCCAGTACATTTCCATTACCTATAGTTTATGTTTATGTGCTACGAACAAGGAATACGTGTCTAAGTAAAATATTGTTTAGTTGTGATGGAACAAGAAGAAAATAATTGCTTCAGGTTAACTAACCACCCGCTCTCTCCTCTCTCTCTCCCCCCCCCCCTCCTCTTCAGGATTCTGCCCCCCACGAGTGACAGCTTCCTACTGAAAAACTTGGTCTCTGGCTCAGACTACAATTTGTGCGTGCTATCCATTTTTGATGACACGGTTACTTCCATGGCCGCCACAAAGGTCCTTGGTTGCACCAGTTTAGCACCAAGGACAATTACCCAGACTGTCGTTCGCTTCAAGCCCACTTCCTTGGCGGGACTCTTACCATTCTGGTTGGTGGAGTTGTTGTGGTAACACTGTTGGTGTTTACCGTGGCACTGATGGTACGTCACCGTGTGTGCAGTAACCATGATATTCATCACGAAATAGGTGAAGAGGTTGGATGCTCAGGAACAGACTCCCCATCTCTTCCTGCTAAGGGAGCTGATGTCTTTTCTCAGAGT
The DNA here is from genome assembly GCA_036326025.1 of Chrosomus eos. NCBI lineage: Eukaryota > Metazoa > Chordata > Actinopteri > Cypriniformes > Leuciscidae > Chrosomus > Chrosomus eos. Next base: position 41,956,519 of record CM070818.1, on the reverse strand, counting down.
AATGGAAATGGGAATGTGATGATGGTGGTGCTCCCCAACGGGCTCGTTCAAAAAACGAAAAGTGGCAGAGGGGGGGTTGGGGTCACCGCCCAAACCAACTTCCAAAGTAAAACCAAAAACCCTCCCAAAGCCCAAAGTGAATCTGGAGCAGTTTAGTGCAGGACTAGAAGTCGAGATGGGTTCCGTCAGACCTCTCCCACCGTACAAACTGGAGAAAGAGCAAATGTCTTTGTATTATACCCCCAGTAATCATTCTGCCTCCACACTGCCGCGTCCGCCACGCCAATTAGGAGCGAAACCACTCAAACTCCGACCTACCAACATGAACACAAGTAAACGGGCCAGTTTAAGTTTGGCCCCGCCCAATAAGTACAGTTGTGACAGGCGGTTCAGCACGGGAGGGGGCATTGTAGTCTGTCGGGGAGGACCAGAGAGCCAATGGAATTCCTCACTGGTCTATCAGAGCCCTGCGTTGTCCCGCGAGAGGCCTCCTCATGGAGCCCTGCGCTACAAGAGAAGCTCTTCATTCGACATGGGTGAAATCGCCACGTCAGCCTGCTATAGTTATGCCAAGCGATTTAGTGTAATCTGGACCAAACGGAGCCAGTCGTTACATGGCATGCTTGTCCAGTGCACTTCAGCAACAAGCACCTCAACAACCAGCAGTGGTAGTGAAGATTTCCACGCACAACACACACGCGGATACATCCGTGCCTACAGCGCCACCAACTCGAATTCCAACCCTCCGAAAGCAGAGGTTACAACAAATTCAAAGAACCAGTGGCTGAAGGATAAAGAGAAGGACAAAGAAAAGGGAGAAGAACTTGAGGAGAGTGTGGTGTAGGGAAAGAGAAGACAGATGAGACACACAGTAGATAAATGAAGACACAGGCTGTTAGGACCTCAAGATGGATGTGAAAGTATTCAAAGAGCAAACCAGTCTGAAGGAGAGTTAAAAACGTGGTAAAGTTATTGTATGAGAGGGGCCAAAGCTGGTTTGATGGGGGGAAAAAGACAAGGAAGAAAGAGTTTAGAAGGCAGATATAAAAGTCAAGACTCCTAAAAATATAACAAGACTACTTTGTCAGTGAATATTGGAGAACCACAAACTATAATGCAAAAAGTCAATATGAACAAAACATACATGACTAAAGACAAGCAGGCCTAAAGAGGCAGTATCTATACTCACATGGACCTGGGGGAAATATGATGGTTTGTTTTCCTGCAGCCACATGAATACAGGGAGAGGGCCAGCAAGTAGACGTGCCGACTCATGCCCAATCGATAGGAATAGATCAATTGATAATGGCAACAATGGCATTACAGCAAATGTGGAATGCAGAGGATGCAAACTGCAAGGAAAGTGTACAAATGGAACAATGATGGCATGATTTGGAACACTTTTGGAAAATAAATGGGCATTGACTGACAATTGACATGTTGTGTGTGAGGCTGTATGTGTGTGTAAGTGTGTAGGTGAGTCAATGGATTAATGCACAAAAAAGTAATCAAAAGTAATTTTATGACACCACTGGATCTACTGTACCATGTGACCACCATCATCCGGTACAAAAATGTGTTCTGTGAAGCCAAGAGACTATTGTGTTGCCGTAAGGACACTGGACTATTATACTGTAGAAGAAACAATTTAAAAAAAAATGCCATTCCAAGATCACAGAATCAATGAATAAATTTTGTTTTAAAATACATTTTGGTTGGAGAAATGGATAAAAGGACAATAATGAGAAATGTTTCTTTTTGTCTTTCATAAATGATACTAGCAGTTAAAAAAGGTTCAGTTTTTGTTGTAGTAAACTCAGTGTCAATGTCCTCATCATTTTTGTTTTTACTAAGTACAGAACTGAACATTAAAATAAGGAAACCAGTGATATTAATTACCATTTTAATATTCGTTTGATCTTATTAAGCTAAAAAAAAATATTTCTTTAGGAATATTCTGGGTGCGGTAAAAGTTAATCTCATTTGACAGCATTCATGATATACAGTAATGTATACCATACAAATTTATTTTGACTAATTTTCTAATATAAAAAAGGAAATATCTGAGGTACTCATCATTGGAAGTGAATGGTGTCAATCCGTAAATGTAACAATAATGTTTTATTTTTTTGCAATAGCATAGCTACAGAATGTAAACAATATGTGTGTAACCTTATCTCAGGGTGTAAAAAAAGCTTACTAACGTTTTCTGCGTTTTTAAAAAAATAAATTAATACTTTTATTCATTAAGGATGATCAAGCCGATCAAAAATGACAGTAAAGACATTTATAATGTTAGAAATTGTATAGTCATACATTATAATGTTAGACATTGTTATAATAGTGTTATAAATAATATTATTTCTATTTTAAATAAATGCAATTATAAATTACTGGTTTTAATGTATTTTTATTTTCAAACAAATGCAGTCTTAGTTTGCATAACAGAACTCAAAATGAAAGAAATCAAGTTTTTTTTTACATTTCTTTCATCTCAAAATCTTACCGACCCCAAAAGTTTGAACAGTAGTGTATATCCAATTTTTGTAATTAAGACGCAACGCCATTAACCTCAAAATTATATTTCATGGTAATCATAATTACACCACAAATGCTGTCGATTAAGCTTACCTTGTATTCAACCCAGAATATTTATTTTAAAAAGAGGGAAAAGAAACAATACTGTATAGCACTGTTAAGCACTTTAAGTAAGGATAAGAAAAAAGTAACTTTTTAAAGTTTTTTTTTAAAGCTTTTGTTGCCTTAAAAAAAGGGGGCAGGAGACTTGATCGCTAAATTACTCTCCCTCTTTCCCATTGTCATGTCCTGTCTATCTGCAGTTTGAGATAGTTGCTGAGGAAGGCCAGCGTGTGAGGCTGAGATAAAGACAGGGAAAGAGACGGATTGAGGGAAAGAGATAGGACAGACAGCGCTGTCTGCAAGAGTGCTGATGCGGGACACCAAGAGAGGGAGAGCTAAAGTGAGCGAGCACAATGATAGAGATGGGGAAAAAAAGAGAGAGGCATTGTGTCTGTAATGTGCGCGTTAGCCGTATTTTTGTCATGTAAGTACTTTGCCAGAATTTATCTCATTGCCAATAAAGCCCATTTAAGAATAGCTTAGGTGAAATGAGGGGGAGCAGATGAGTTGCCCTGTGTGTATGTGTGTGTGTGTGTGTGCATGGATGGATGTATGATTGCACAGACACGGTGTACATCTCTGCCTTCTGTATTTACCCACAGCAACAGACAGGCTTTGAGGCTTACATCAGGTTCTGGGAACACACACACACACAATAGGCCGTTATATTTGGCCAAAACAACCCAGGACTTGTGAATAATGGAGAGGAATATGCATCATTAATGTCTAATTCTGTCTTTTTAGAAATTTTTTAAACATACATACATTCATTTGTGCATGTAGTTTTAAAGGTATAGTTCACCGTCGCTGTATGACTTTTTCTTTAAAAAAAAGAAGAAGAAAAGAAACATTGTCCATACAATGCAATCATGTTTTGGACCCCACTGACTTTAAATGTATAGACCAAGACATTTGATAAATGTTTCAAACTAAATACTCGAAATAAACAGGTTTAGAGTAACATGAGGGTGAGTAAATGATAGCAGAATTTTCATTTTTGGGTGAACTATCCTTTTATATGCCCTTTCTTTCTAACATAATTTACATAGAAAAACAAAGAGTTTTATAGAGTGAATGGCCGTAACATCTGTGTTACATAATCAGATTCATGTGGTCTGTATCATTTGAGAAGATTAAAGTTGGCTCAGTGGTTATTGTGACCACGACCGTGTGTGTGTGTGTGTTGAAAGAGATGGGTCGAGAAAAGATGAGAAAATGTGCTATTCCTCACCCAGTGTGTGCGTGTGTGAGAGATGTAGCCTAAAATAAAGGACATCCAGCTCTACTTTACATGCCTGCAGCAAATTCTGGCCCAATTTGACTAATTAAAAACCAGTTTGATTGATGTATACACACATACACAGTTTATACTTACAATGTTTCTGCACTCAGGCAAATCAAACACATAAACTGGTTCATCTCTAATAGGCTGGCTACAGGATGTCCAAAAATGAACTTGTCATCTCATAAGGGAAATGTCACTGTTGCGATGTTTATCCTTGCACCACCGAAACGTCGCTCTGGTGACATTCTCACCTCATTTCAGATGATTCCTTCAGGTGCATGAACAAAGCAGGTAATAATATTACATGCTTGAGTGATGCAAAACACGAAAACCAACCCCCAACCTTATTTTTAACCAACCCCCAACCTTATTTTTAAAGTAACACTAAGTAGTTTTTCAACCTTCATAATATATTTCCAAGACCCTTGTGATGGTACATCGACTTAAAATAAGTTAAATGACTCGTCTGCCATCGCCTGACGGGGTCTGTATCGCTTTTACTGGCACTATGTAACTTCGGGTGTCGGGTAGGAACCCGTGCACAAAAAAGAACTACAAAACTCGATTGCTTTACGTCAAGCGCTACAATAGTCATAATTTCGTTTTTCTTCGTTTCTGATGTCGCAATACATCATCCTTTCATGAAATCATGTAACATACTCTACCTTGTCTGTGGACATCGTTCATTCTAAAGCCGGTGCTGGGTAAACAGCGAGCGTGCGTGCGACGGTAGGCTAGATTATTACGACAGCGGCAATGGACAATTTAGTTTCCAGCCAGTAGGGCGACGAAGAGGAAAATTTACTTGGTGTTACTTTAACCCTAACCTTAACAACCAGGGTAGTCAGCCTGTCAATCAGATATTCCAGATATTTTAGGTACATTACTGTCTGAATTACAAACCCAGGACGATGTAGTTTAGCCAAGTAGAACAACAATAAGCATTAAGTACTATAAAAGCAGACTATGTGATATGTGCCCTTTATTCCAAGTCATCTAAAGCTAAAAGAACGTTTGGAACAGATCAAACTAATTTTATTTTACACTTGTGAGGAAAAACGCAGCTATATCTCCTTTTGTGTTAACAAATACACATAACAGGTATGAATCATCATAAGGGTAAGTAAACATCTTAATTTTTGGTTGACAATACAACTGATAGTGGATAATAGAAAGAGTAACATACAGGGGTTATGGATTTATGTTGGTAGAAAGATGTGGGAGAGATATTATTTTTCTTCTGTCTGAAGGGTTTCAAAGATTCCGCCAACCCTTTTTCTTACACTAGTATAATCCACAATTATTGTGAGATGAAACGCTGCGAGATAAGTGGATGACCACACATTCAAATAGTATTTAGAAATTCATCTAATTATGTGAAAGTCTCTTGATCTTAAAAAAAAAAATACTGGGTTTGCAAGAACCATAATTGAATTTGGTCATTCATGATATTACTAAATGGATTTCAAGGCTAATGAAAACCTGTTAACTGGCCTTCAAGGCTAAATGCACTTAACTTTGATGACCTAATTTGTACGTTCTAATAATGTTCTACAATGCTAGCTAATATCGGTTGTATGTGTTCTTGTTAACTTCACATATACTAAAATATTTATTCTGTCAGTCTGCCAGCCACACTAGCCAATGATTTAGTCCGGAACAACTTGTTGGCATGGTAACAAGTAATGCCACCTGTCTTTGGCAGCCAATAAGAGCCGTTCACAGCCAGAATGACAAAGAGATTTGTTTGCAGTGATTTATAAGGACATGCCACCACTTGAAATGAAAACAAATCTGTAGATCACTCTCCTGGCATCAATAAAAGGTAGAACATGAATTTGTACATGGGAAAGTTTCACCCCATCAAAGGCCCAGATAACCCCGAAAAGTGAGGGTGAGAGAAGGGATTGGTTTCTATCCCTCTAGAAGATTTTCTTTACTGTGCTCAACAAAAAGGGTTCTGTTTTTGATGGCCCATTAAAAGGGATAGTTCACTACCAAAATTAATATGCTGTCATCTATTTAGTCACCCTCATGTCGTTCCAAACTAATATGACTTTCTTTCTTACATGTAACATAAAAGACAATATTTTGAAAAATGTTTGAACTGCATTGGACCACACTGTGCTGACTTTCATTGTATAAACACGTTCTCTTACGAGAGTATCTCTCGTACTGCGTAATATCTTACGCTACGGGGAAAACTCTTTTCCACGAGATATTGAAGCCAAAAATTATCCTTAATTTTTTACTAATGTAAAACGCTTTGCAGCAGCAAGCAGACCTAGGCGAGACAGCTCGCGCGCCTATTGGCTGCTCTGCGGCAATAGCAGCAGCCTATCGAGAGAGGCTCTGCGTGACGTCACGACGAATGGGGGCCCTTCGCGCCCATATCGTCACGTCCCGCCAGAAAGGGCGTGGTCTCGCCCTATATCTAGGCTCGATAGCTGCTCTTACGTCGATTTTCATCTCTTCAGCGAAGCCTCACGCATCGCTGGATCCAGAGTGAGAAGCCGCGCCGTCGACCTGTAGCCTTCAGCGGGACGTGCCATTGAGTCTGGAGTCGCTGGCCTCGCCGCCTTCAGCCGCCGTACCTGCTGTGCTTTCCGGCGTTATATCCTTTCCTCTGCATAGAGTGTGTGTGTGTGTTTGCATATCTGCTTTTTTCCCACCCCCTCTAAAAGAGCGGCGTCTTTTTAAAGATGCCTTCCTGCGGTTCTTGCCGAGCCCCACTCAGCGACGAGGACCGACATGTCATCTGCGTGTCCTGCCTGGGTGAGGATCACGCGGCCATCGCGCTCGCTGACGGCGGATGCCATCACTGCGAACGTTTGCCTATGGTGACTCTGCGGACTCGCCTGGCTTCGTTCTCCGAGCCCGTATCCCAGCCTGCCGTGACGCCGCGTCGCAAGAAGCGCCGCGCCCAGCGCGCTCCCGAGCTATCTCCAGCCCGCCAAAGCTCGCCGGTTCGCCCGCCAGCTTCGCCGGCTTCGCTCGAGTCGCTCACCGACGGACAGCGGCCGCCGTCCGCCGCCGCGTCCGCCATCGAGTTGGACGACAACACCGAGGCGTGTTCTCTCTTGGCTTCGGATAGCGAGGATTGGGCGAGCTCTGTGGACCTCCCCTCCGCTAACGCTCCCCGCCAACCCTCTGGGAAGAGAGCCGGCATTGAGTCTGAGCTGATGCGTCTGCTCACCAAGGCCGTAGAAAGCATCGGCCTCGATTGGGAGGCACCCACGCTGCCGCCGCGCAACAGATTAGACGGGCGCTTTCTCGGCAAAGACGAGGCTCCGTCAAAATCTAGGCCCGCGCCCTTCCTCCCGGAACTTCACGAGGAGGTTGCAAAGTCGTGGAAGGCCCCCTTTTCCGCCAGGATGCGTACCTCTACCTCCGCGGCATTCTCCGCTGTCGACGGTGCGGGAAGTAGAGGCTACCTCGCCATTCCTCCGGTGGAGACGGCTGTCGCGTCGCATCTCTGCCCGCCCTCTGCGGGACGGCGGGTTCAGACGACGCTCCCGTCCAAAGCCTGCCGAGTGACATCATCGCTGCACGGACGCGCTTACACCGCCGCCGGGCAAGCAGTCTCAGCGCTGCACACGATGTCTATTCTGCAGATCTACCAGGCAGACCTCCTTCTCAAGCTGGACGAGGAGGGACCCGGTGCTATCTGTGTGGCGGACCTGAGGAGCGCTACGGACCTTGCTCTACGCGCTTCTAAAGCCGCTGCGCAAGCCATGGGGCGGAACATGGCCTCTCTCGCCGTCGCCGAGAGACACTTATGGTTGACGCTGTCCGAGATGACGGAAGCCGAGCGCTCTGTGTTCCTCGACGCGCCCATTTCCCCGGAGGGCCTGTTCGGAACGGCCGTCAAGGACTTCGCGGACAGGTTTGTTGAGGTGCAGAAGACTTCTCAGGCTATGAAGCACTTCCTGCCGAAGCGCTCGAGCTCCGCTACAGGCCGCACCAAGCCGCCTGCTCGCAGCTCTCAGCCCCAGCCTGCACCGCCCTCCGCCGCCGCCGCCTCACAGCGCCGCCAGGCCCGTGATCAGAGACCGCGGTCTCGCTCCGCCGGACGCCGCCCCCCTCACCGCGGGCCCCGGCCGAGGATTGAGATCAAGCCCGAGGCCCCAAAGTCTTCCTAGCCGCTCTAGGAAAACGACGGTGTTCAGATCCCGCTGCGGCCGGATTTCCACCAAAACTTCTCGCTCGTTCAGCCCCATGCGTTGTGACTGTACCAGTGTATTTTGCAGTGAAGCAGCCGGTGTCTCAGCCCGCTTGCCTGCACACAAAAGCTGTTTTTACGGCTACCCAGATAAATCCAATAAAGAGTGTATTTTCTGGTGTTCCGGCCTCGGCCGATGGTGTTATGAGTGTTGTAAAAATGCCCACGCCCCAGTGCCCATTCCCACACCCAGACACAGCCCGCCACGGTGCAGGGCTCGCACAAATAAAATCGACTCCGGTCGATTGTGCAAACACTGTAGTGAACGCGCCCATATCCCCATGCCCGCTTACACTACATGCTGCGTGTCCCTCGGTTTCTGTAAAAACGAAACCAACACACATTCAGTCGGCCCTAAACGACAGTGTTTTCAGTGTAGCAAATGTGCCCGTGGTCCCGCGCCCACATTTCCTCACAGACACGCCGAATCCCACGGGATTCGCCCCGCTCTCTCTCTCGGCGCTACCCGCCTCAGAGGAGATGAGCGCGGCCAGGCTGCCCGCTGTGATCAGCGCGCCCCCCGCCTCGAACGCCGTAAACACGGCGCTGTGTTCCCAGCACACGCAGGCTCTTGTGCCGCCGCTTTCCCGCGGCCAGAGCCCAGATTTCATTCTGCCCCTAGCTATTCACGCGGATGCGTGGTCAAGGCTTCCCGGGGTATCAGAGTGGGTGATGAACACTATAAAGAGAGGCTATTCGCTACAATTCGCTCGACGCCCTCGCCGCTACGCGGCGCGCGTCGAAACTACGGTGAAAAGCGAAGTATCTCATCTACTTCGAGCCGAGATAGCGAAACTACTGAGAAAGGGGGCTATAGAACCTTTATCTCAGGCTCAGAGCGAAGGGGGCTTATACAGCAGATATTTTCTGGTACCGAAGAAAGATGGTGGGCTCAGACCCATTCTAGATCTGAGGCTGCTGAACAGAGCGCTCGTGAAACGCCAGTTCAGGATGCTTACGACCAGGAAAATCCTCGCGCAAGTGCGCCAAGGAGACTGGTTCATGTCAATAGATCTGAAAGACGCGTATTTCCAAATACAAATAGCGTCCCATCACAGGCGATTCTTGAGATTCGCCTTCGAGGGCCAGGCATATCAATACACAGTCCTGCCATTCGGCCTGTCCCTAGCACCCGTACGTTCACGAAGTGCATGGACGCGGCCCTCGCTCCCCTGAGACTTCGGGGCATGCGAGTTTTGAATTACTTGGACGATTGGCTGATTCTAGCTCGTTCACGAACGGAGCTCTTAGAACACAGGGCCACATTACTCGAGCACCTCGAGGAGCTGGGCCTTACAGTCAATTGGGCGAAAAGCTCACTGCTCCCCAGTCGGAGGATTTCCTTTCTGGGAACAGTGTTAGACTCGCTATCCATGACGGCACGCCTGTCACCAGAGCGCGGATTGAATATCCAGCACGTCGCGAAATCCTTCCGCCACGGCTCTATAGTCCCGCTCAGAAGGTTTCAGAAAATGCTGGGTCTCATGGCCTCAGCAGCCTCTGTACTCCAGTTGGGCCTGCTCCGCATGCGCCCACTGCAGCTATGGCTAAAAGCACGAGTTCCCCCAGGGCATGGACCGCAGGTCTGTTTCGCCTCAGGGTCGACCATCAGTGCATTTCGGCTCTGAAACCATGGAAAGCGACCGACTGGTATCAGTCGGGCGTGAGTCTGGGGATCCCCTCAAGTGTGAAGGTGGTGTCTACGGACGCCTCCACTTCGGGGTGGGGAGCGCTGCTCGAGGGCAGACCGCTGGCTGGCCTGTGGTCAGTGCGGGAGAAGCTCCTACACATAAACTGCTTGGAATTGATAGCAGTCGACAAAGCGCTAAGGCGCTTCTGTCCCCAGATAACAGGCCACCACGTATTGGTCCGGTCGGACAACATGTCAGTGGTGGCATACATAAATCGCCAGGGCGGCGTCAGGTCCCGAAACCTTTACAGGCTGACGGAACGCCTCCTGGTCTGGGCTCAGCACAACCTGCTCTCGCTGAGAGCGGCGCATGTGCCTGGTCACCTAAATGTGGGACCAGACAGGCTGTCCAGAAACAACGTTCCAGCAGGAGAATGGTCTCTGCACCCGCAGACGATCCAGCTGCTGTGGGAAACGTTTGGCAGAGCGCAGGTGGACCTGTTCGCGTCCCAAGAAAACGCTCACTGCCCGAGATTCTTCTCGAAAAGCCGGGACGCGCTGGCCCATGTCTGGCCCCGCCGCCCCCTTTATGCTTTTCCCCCTGTCTCACTCCTGCCTCAGGTGTTGGAGCGAATCAGGAGGGAGGGATGCCCAGTGCTACTCATAGCTCCGCTCTGGACAAACCAGTCGTGGTTCCCTGTCCTGATGCAGCTGACCAGCGCTGCTCCATGGCCGTTACCGCTGAGGAGAGACCTCCTCTCTCAGGCGGAAGGCTCGATTTGGCATCCTCGCCCGGATCTGTGGTCCCTGCACGCATGGGCCATCAACGGGTACCCGCTGACCTCCCAGAGGGAGTGCTAAACACGATCGCGCAGGCTAGAGCCCCGTCTACCAGACGGCTCTACTCCTCGAAGTGGTCTGTGTTCTCTGCTTGGTGTCAAGCGCAGGGCTTTTCACCTGTAGACTGCGGGGTTACGGAAGTGCTTTCCTTCCTTCAGGAGCTACTGGATAAGGGCAGGTCCCCTTCCACGCTCAAAGTATACGTGGCGGCCATAGCAGCGTTTGCAAAACCGGTGTCTGGCCAGTCACTAGGAAAGAGCGACTTAGTCGTGCGTTTCCTTAGAGGAGCTCGTAAGCTAAACCCTCCAGGCCCCCTTCAGTCCCGACATGGGACCTTTCCACGGTCTTGGAGGCCATGAAAGGCGCCCCATTCGAGCCAATCCAGTCGTCAGACATGAAACACTTGTCTTTCAAGACAGCGTTTCTTATGGCTCTCGCTTCAGTGAAGCGCGTAGGGGACTTGCAAGCGCTCTCAGTAAGCGCGTCATGCATGGAGTTTGGACCTAACGACTCTAAGGTCATACTCAAACCAAAGCACGGTTACGTGCCGAAATCCCTCAACACACCGTTCAGGGCCCAGGTGATTTCCCTGTCTGCCCTTCCGGTTCTCAATGAGGAGAAGGACGCGAGTCTCCTTTGCCCTGTCAGGGCACTAAGGGCTTATGTGTCCCGCTCGTCTGGTTTCAGACAGACTGAGCAGCTTTTTGTTTCGTTTGGCGGCCGTACTAAGGGACTTGCCGCGTCGAAACAGAGCTTATCCAGATGGATAGTTGGTGCCATAGCGCTGGCTTACACTTCTAAGGGCCTTCAGTGCCCTTTGGGTGTTAGAGCGCACTCCACGAGAGGCATGGCCTCCTCGTGGGCATGGTCTAGCGGGGTTACCCTGCAAGATATTTGTATGGCCGCGGGCTGGGCCTCGCCGTCTACATTTATAAAATACTATAATCTGGAGGTCCCCGCCTTACAAGCTAAGCTTTTAGCGGTATAGAATTCAGTGCTATCTGCCCGCTGTGCGGCTCGGATACTGAGTTTGGCCTGCGTATCGCTCACTGACCGGTACAGCAGCTCATTTAAAAATTGACACACTTGTGGCCACCCAGTTCAGGCTGAATGTTCACCCTGACGGTTTGGTTATTGTCATATGATTGGCCCCTTTCGGAGGCTATTTACAGGGAATGATGCTTCTAGCCTCTCTTCCCTCACTCTCTGTGAGTTTATGGTGATTATGCACTATATGCGCCCCGGGCTTCGGCCCCTGGGTCTTTGGTGTTGGATCCCTACCAGCACGGCGTGTTGCATTGTGTTCCCCATAGCGTAAGATATTACGCAGTACGAGAGATACTCTCGTAAGAGAACGTACTCGGTTACTAACGTAACCTCGGTTCTCTCTAGAGAGGGAACGAGTACTGCGTATCTTGCCGTGCTTGGAATACGCTCTGGTTCGCTTCGGCGATGAAAACCGACGTAAGAGCAGCTATCGAGCCTAGATATAGGGCGAGACCACGCCCTTTCTGGCGGGACGTGACGATATGGGCGCGAAGGGCCCCCATTCGTCGTGACGTCACGCAGAGCCTCTCTCGATAGGCTGCTGCTATTGCCGCAGAGCAGCCAATAGGCGCGCGAGCTGTCTCGCCTAGGTCTGCTTGCTGCTGCAAAGCGTTTTACATTAGTAAAAAATTAAGGATAATTTTTGGCTTCAATATCTCGTGGAAAAGAGTTTTCCCCGTAGCGTAAGATATTACGCAGTACTCGTTCCCTCTCTAGAGAGAACCGAGGTTACGTTAGTAACCGAGTACGTTTTCCAAAATATCCTCTTTTGTTTCCCATAGAAGAAAGTCATATAGTATGAAATATTCTTCAAAATTATTCACTATATATATATATATATATATATATATATATATATATATATTTACTTAATATATTTTCTTATTTATACTTTAATTCACAAATTAATAAAAACTGTATTGCTGTGTGTATGTGTGTGTGTATACACAAACTATTAAGTTAGAAGAGTTTAATCGAGATTAATTGATTTGACAGCAGTAAAATTAAAATACAAAATGTAAAATTAAGCAAATTTTCAATCTGAATGACAAAAAAAATATCAGATACAAAAGTATTAATAAAAACACAAGGTACAGGTGTAAACTTTGATGTCATGGTATATTTTGAAGTACTCACTTTTGCTGGGATTGTATCTTCATGTTCACTGGTTTCAGAGCAGAAAACCATTTTATATTAGCCATGCATTTGATACACCCTCTGAGATGGTGAATACAGATGTCTGACAGCAACAAGCCACTACTAAACCCATAACAGAACTAAAATAGAATCATTTGAACAATATCAAATGTTGTATAACTAAATAGAATAACTCACTGGGACATTTTTGTCCCCAGATATTTAAATGTCTATTTCTGTGCGATTATCTCTTCTAACTCTGGTTATTTTCCAACACAGATTCCTTGGACAAATGTGCCTCTATCTACATTTGTTTTTGCAAAACTCAAAAAACAAACAAAAAAAAAAACTACAATTGTACAAGCAAAATACCGCAGTTTCCAGCTGAAATGATCACTAGTTGCAGAGAGTAAAACACCAACTGTTATTCCTTTTCACACACATAATGATTAAAGGGGCAGATTATTGATTAATATAGACTTCTTTTACACAGTTTCTTGCACATAATTTATGACTTGAAAAAAAAAAAAGATGAAAGTTAAAGATTACAGTTGGTACATAATTTTCAAACACGATACGTTGAGCCTGGATTATTTTCTGACCCCACTTGGCACATGCACAGAAATTAATCATCATGTTATTTCAGTTCCTGAGTTCGTTTCTCTCACATTTCATCAGCAAAAGAACAGAGAACGTTCACTCTCGTACCACTTTATCGTTCTAGTTTCTTGAACCACTGACCACCCCCTGCTGAGAGCTTCTGCTACCTACTTTCTATTCTCTACGCTCACAACCAGCTTCTCTCTTTGTCTTGATCTCTTTCAGCGGTGCATGTCCTGCACATGTCATCTCCCCTGCAATGTAAAGCCCACACTGGAGATAACAGCCAGTGCTAACAAGCATGTTCACGCTGAGAATGCCAAGTGCTAACTGGAGGCAAAGATGTTAGCGTTTCCAGCACGCGTATATGTAATGTTCTATTTAGGTTCTCTTGAGGTTTGCAAGTTGTCTTACAGCTATATGATGTAAATACAAAATTATGTAAAAGGCTCAGAGGTGTAGTTCTCCAATTCCCTCTCAAATATCTCTGAAAATTTGTCAGCAAACCTTAACACCAGCAAACTTTATTTATTTATGCCCAGATTAAGAGCATTTTATGCACTTTGGAAGGAAATATCCTTCCTCGTTTATATAGATTTTTCTCTTAGTTACAAGCTCAAATGCCAGCAGCCCTTATGCCTTAAGCTTTGGCTATAATAGTGTGTGTGTGTGTGTGTGTGTGTGTGTGTGTGGGGTGTGTGTGTGTGTGTTTGTGGTGTGTGTGTGTGTGGTGGTGTGTGTTGTGTGTGTGTGTGTGTGTGTGTGTGTGTGTGTGTGTGTGTGTGTGTGGTGGGGTGGGGTGGGGTGGGGGGCACCTTATACAGGGTGCTTTAATCAAAACCCTCTGCTTAACTACAAGTCCACACATTGTGCATATTGTCAGCTAATGGTTTGTTTATGCTGGCTTTCAGCATTCTGTGTGGCCTAGCGTAATTTGTTAACAGCATATAACATAGGGTTTGACAGAGAGGCACTTAGCAGCCACATCAACATAAATAAATAAATAAATAAATAAATGAAAATGAATGAAACAAGGACATGCGTCCAGCGAAAAAACATAATTTAGAGACGACAGCTGTGACTGGATACTAATAAGACTAAGCCCAAAGACTTGGGAAAGGAGAGAAAGCAGTTAGAGAATGAGTAGAAGGACAAATAATTCGGAATAAATGTCACAATGCAATTTCTAGGATAAATATGTTAGAGAAGAATGTTAATAAAAACACAAAGGACAAAATGGGGGAAAGAGAAATTCGTCCCATTTCCACTCCAATCAAGAACTATTGCATTGACAATTAACAAGTGTGAGATCAAACACAATCAATGCAATTAGCCACAGAAAAACAGAAGCACCAACAATTTTTGGAGAGAGAAATTCGTAATTTGAATTTCTCATATTTTCAATGGCCTCATAACCTCTCCAACATGTTCATGCCAACCAAATAGTACTGCACATGATTGATGTGTGGGTCCCGCATCTGGGAAGGCACCAAATTAATTAGTTATACATCACAGATTTTGTGCTAGAATGACGTTCATTGTCTATTTGCTATTTTCTATAATATGTCACTCGAATATGTAAACATGAAAATAAATAAATAATTGAGCAAATAATAAAGCAATAATAGCTCTTTATTTTGAGTTTTTGTAATTTTGCAAT